>CM042140.1:36737390-36767390 GCA_023376005.1 Doryteuthis pealeii | reverse complement strand
AGACTTTTTCTTATATTCATTAAAATAAAACCAAACAGTTAGAAATCAATAATACTAAGCATATATTTATTAAATTCGATTTTTTAATATTAATATGCAAATTAGCCTTCCCGTTCACACTGTAAACCGCTATTTTGTTATATATATAAATATAATTGCATGTTGTCAGTATGTAAACATAGTTAACAGTATTAATAATGTAAGACAATTTTATTAATAATTGAGGTTTAGATAAAAATAAAATCATGGAGAATGTGATGTCAATAACTAAGAGACCTGTGACTTGAGTAGGAATATAGTTTCGGTTACAGACAGAAAAACACACAATCTCCATTATAATAAGATATATTTAAGGTCTAAAGGGAGATAACTTTACGAATTTTTATAAAATACAGGAATTTTTTTTTTTAATTCAAAAATATAATCGAATACATAAGGAGCGTCCGCAATAATCAACCGACGTAATTTGCGATCCATAAACATAACAACACAAAATCTCCCCAAAGAAACACCAGTAGCAACCTGACGATGGTGAAATAACCTGAAACCTGGGTAGTTGCTTATGAAAAACTTTTACATTTAAAAAATTCAGCAAATAAATAAAGCTCCTACAAATTTGTGGTTGAGCACTGTGATTTCTTTGTTTCATCCCAAAACAAATTTTTAAATATATTATATATATATATATTATATATATATGTGTGTGTGTGTGTGTGTGTGTGGATGTGGGTGGGTGTTATTTTTTAAAGAAGAATATGAGAAGAACAAACATAACATGAAGTTTTATTTATAATTCTATATGAGCCCAAGCATTCGCCTCCAGCCTCTCAAACCGCTCGGGAATCGCATCAACTGATCTTTCCAGGAAATCTTGTGGAATTACAGAAATAAATTCTTGTGTTCGTCCTTCAAGTTTTTCCAAAGTCGTTTGTTTCGTAGAGTAGAAATGCTCCTTCAACCAACCACAAAGAAAAAAGTCACAGGTTGTTAAGTCAGGGCTTCAGGCCGGCCACTCATGCGGAGCACGTCTACCCATCCCCAGGAAAATGGTAATTCAGACATTCACGAACAACAACAGTGGTTTAATTGCCTTATATTAAGTAAACATACATTAAAGAATTGAGAAAAATGTAACTGCATATAAAAAATATAAATAGGGAGTTACTTTAAAATAGGGAGTTACTTTGCAATCACCCTGTATATTGAATATATTAACCATCATCAGGGCAATGTTAAGGGAAAATGTCATGAAGTTCTATCAAAAAATGTTATTTTCAAGTGAAATGAAAACCAAATATGACAAATTTATTTTGCTAACATTAACATCGTTCCTTTTTTTTTCAAATATGCTGACGTCAAGGAAGTTTTTGGAAGCTCCAATACGATCGTTTTAGAGTGTTTGTGTGCCAATTTGTAGACTGTTCATAGGATTCGAAAAGAGTTGGATGAATCCAAAGGTGAATACGACAACAGAGCATTTCGGAAGCCTACTCTCATGGTTCTGATAAGAAAAGAACCCCCGCATTTCTTGGTGAGATACGGGTCATGACAATACCAGCAAGCCAATCAGGTCCATAGCCTGAAACATGGGAGTGTCTGAGTTTCTTATCAGGCTGCTAGTGCATGAAGACATTCGATATTTTTCCTATAAGATAAGAAAGAGTCAATTTTTATGACAGCCCATAAAAGACAAGAGGAAAGACAAAAAAAAGCAAAGCTTTTCAACAAACTTTTGTGTCCCCTCCAATCGAACGTGCTTTGATATTTCTTAAATGAGAAAAACCTCTGTTAGGATCAGATTGTGAACTCACAGAACAACCACTAGCTTGCTCAATCCTCACAAGATATACCGATAGTGATGAAAAAGCAAACACCCAGTCCACATCATGGTGTTAGGGATGGCCACTAGTGATGTCGACGTTTTGCTTCTTTTCATCTTTCGACATTGCCTCAGACTCAATATAAAGGCTTACATCAAGCGTCTGGAAGAGATAATGCTAAACTGGATCGAGAGGGTGGTTGCTGGAAGATCCTACGTCTGGTAATAGAACTCTGCACCATGCAAGACAAGCAGGAAAACCCAGTATTTGCAGTCAGAGAATTGCATAAGCCAAGAAACTCTCGGTTACCAAGTACCGTTACCACGATATATATATATATATATATATATATATATATATATATATATATATATATATATATATATATATATATAAGTATGTATGAAAAATAGATGGAAATTAATCCGACAGTATGAAATTTAACATTTTTGAAAAAACAAAATGATGTTATATAATTGCTGACAGATATCTGTTTCGACCAGCTCAATAGATCGGTCATCATCAAGAGCAACATATGAGAGAAAGACGGGGAAAAAAATAATAACCGTTAGAAGACAGGGTACAAACAGACGCTATATTCAACGCTGGGATTTTTTTAAAATGCGTGTTCTTTGTTAAAAAAAATATAAATTTTATTTTTAAAAATCAGAAGCATTATAGTTCATAATAAAATGATGATGACCGATCTATTGAGCTGGTCGAAACAGATATCTGTCAGCAATTATATAACATCATTTGTTAAATTTCATAAGTATGTATGTATATCCGATAAATACAGGGTGGCCCATAAAATACTCAAAAATTTAAAGAATTCATAACTTTCTTGTTTTTAGTTTAATTATATTATTTTTCAAATACCATAAGTATCTTAAGCAAATCGAAAATGTCAAGTTACAATGTGAATGAACAAATTATAATTTTAATATTCAACTGAGAAGTTTTACAGACAAAAGTAAAGTTTTAAATGCCATCCTTGGCCAGTAAAAAAGGGCTTAAAGTAAATAAGTCCTGAGTTATGGAATCCTTCAGCACGTCCTATCCTGCGTATAAGCCCTATCCTGCGTATTGGTAAAGGTCCAGTTATTTAATCTTATGTCCGTCGTCCATGAACGTCTACGTAATTATGACCAGTATGGTCTGTTTAAGTATTGTATCAGAAGCAGAGTACTGCCAGTGATTGGCCAAGAGATAGGTCACATAGTTTTGGTCGAGTCTATAAGTAGGAGCGACGATCTAGCACACACCTTATATCTCAAAAATCAAAAAATATTTCGCGATCCCCCACCCAAATTTGGAGCGTTAAAAATCGACATAATTCCGCCAATTTTTGGAATTGGAAGCTCAAATTTTGGAGCTTGTCTAACTTTATGATAGTCCATTACTTGACAAAATTTCAGAAAAATTGAAGTGCAAAATCTTAGAAATTTTTGCAAAATTTTGTAGCTTCGGTTCTGAGCAAAAACCAAACTATCTTTTTGATACAAATAATGTTCAATATATGTGAAATAATAATAGAAAAAAATTGTCATAGATGCATGCCACATTGGGATATTTCAGAAAAAAATTCAGAAAAATTGAAGTGGGTGGATGACAATTTTACTTTTTTCTGGATGATTTGACATGGAATTACTTAATAGTTACAATTGTTTACCAAGGATTAATATTAATTACTTGAAACCAAATAAGTGTCTTCAAATAAATGACTATTATTAAATTGAAATAAGTAAGTCGTCGGGGTTGTCTAAAGTCGGTATCAGCCAAACAGCGAAAGAGTCTATCCCTTTTTACTAGCGCAAACCAAGGAGATTGTTTTGGCGTCTGAAGTGGAGAGCTACACCTACCTCCAGTTTCTCACTTTACCGTACTGATCCCTGTGCTACTCATACGCTGAGTTGACGAGAGTCGGTATCGAACCTGGAATCTTGTGGTTCCTAGTCGGACGCTCTGCCGACTGAGGTAAACCGAATTACTTGAAACCAGTAGTATTGGATAAGAATGCTTTAAACCCTATAATTGTGTGCAAACAAATGAGTATTTTAAATAGAAATAATTGCTTGAAAACTTAAGTATTAGTTAGGAATAACTGAAACTAAATAACTGCATGCAAATTATTTGTATTAGATAGGAATAAATGATATAATCTTATTATAATGGAGATTGTGTGTTTTTCTGTCTGTAACCGAAACTATAGCACTACTCAAGACACAATTCCCTTAGTTATTTACGTCACATTCTCCATGATTCTATTTCTATTTAAACCGCAATTAATAATAAAACTGTTTGACATTATTAATACTGTTGGCCTTACCTAACTACTAATAACATGCAATTGTATTTATATATACAACAAAATACCAGTTTTCAGTGTAAACGTAAAGCTAATTTGCATATTGATATTAAAAAAACTGATTTTAATAAATATGTGCTTGGTATTATTGATTTCTAATTGTTTGGTTTTATCTTAATGAATATGAGTAAAAATCTCTTCAATAAATCCTAAAAGAAATTCATTAACAAGAAGAAATAATTGTAATTTTATTCTTTACTTCCTATTTTAACTAAATAGTTAAATTAGGAAAATTTAGCATTAAAAAACGGAAGTGATGAAAGAGTAAGTTTCAGTTGTTCTATTTTCCGAGTATACCCCCTCCGTTTCAAATCTTTTTATTTGAATTCTTAATTTGTTTCATTAGCCTTTCTGATTTAATTTAATATTTTATTACATTTAAACTTAAATACTTGCACCCGTAGGGTGCATATATTTGCTAGTATAACTAAATTATGTGTATTAAGAATAGTTACTTGAAGCTATGATAAGTACTAGCATGACCTGCGGATATACTACAGTATGATAATCTAATTATTACAACTTTTGATATGTTTACTTAATAGCTATTGGTTAATAGTTCAATATGTAATAAGTATAATAATCTTGATTTAACTCACTCTCACTATTTTTATTCTTTCCTTCTTTTCATCTTTTCATTATATTCGATTGAATCAGATTAGTAGTATTGATTCTCAACTTTCTTTGTACCTTTTTTATATTATATTTTCCTGAGTAGCATGTCCTGTTTCTTCCCTTCCTTTCTTTATAATAAAAACTGAATGGTTCATTATTTAGCTGAGGTGACAATACGCATAATAAATAAAATTCTCCTGATAAGCAACGGCTGATAATCAGGATTTACATTTTTGCATTTCATCTTGGACGGTTTGTATGATCTGAACTTTACCAAACGGTGGTGCAAGATGATAACGGTTTGAAGATTAAGGAACAAGCGTATTAATATAAACATTAGATATGAATATAACTGTGTGAAAATAAATGTGTATGATAAAATAGAAATAATTACTTGGAACCAAATAATTATTTGTATTAAATAGGAATACTTGATATCACATAACTGTGTGCAAAGGCTCTTAAAAAACCACTACAGAATGTAAAATGAACGTGATTCCCTGAATTCTAGGCATAGACTAACCCTAGACGGGTTTTCATACCGTTTGAATTAATCGATCCAAATTATTTGATTGTGTATTGTCACACCACTATATTTATTTAACGCACATTTTTGTAACTTATTTAAAAGAAATATAAACCCATTCATAATGTAGACATTTGCGGTACAGGGTCTTTTAGAGTTAGAGCGATAATACTGTTTATATTGTGATAAAAAAGGCGTTACTTAACATTTATAGCTTGTGGGTGGAGCATTAGCGTACATCACGAAAGGCCTACTTAAAATAACAAAGACAAAGTAGTATGAATGGTGAAATACAAGTTGGGGCTAAAGTCATAAAACAGTCAATGACATGTGAATTGTCCTGGGTATGATATTAAATGAACAGCAAGATTCGCCATTGAAATAAGTGCATTTTCGATGGAGGAGATTATGTTGAAAAATTTGTGGTATAACATAATATTTGAACAAGACCGAAAAGATAATATGAAACAATTATACAATATATTTTGTTGTAAAATCAATGACAATAGAAATAAGTATATAACAACGATAAACACACTCTAAAAATATCTTAATAAAATAAGATTATATCTTCAAAAATGTTTATTATTCTTTTAGTGCAGGGATCACCAATTTTTTTTTCTTGGTGGGCCGGATAGTTAAAAAAAAATAACGAGCGCAGGCCGGATAATTGAAAAAAAAATAACGAGCGCGGGCCACATTATTATTGTGTTCAATACTTGCTAGCCAGAACGAAAACTCTGAGAAAAAGATGTAAAATAAAATGTATCTTTCCATGTTATATTCATGGATGAGTGGCGTAAGATGCACAAAAACAAATTTAACCAACATATTTATATTCAAAACATTATCAAAGAACACAACATAAGCAGAAAGGTTTAGTGAGATTTGTGAAACTGAATTCAAGTACTGTCGGTGGGCCTGATAAAATGTCTTCTCGGGCTGGATCTGGCCCGCGGGCCGTAGTTTGGTGACCCCTAGGTCTTTTAGATGATTTTGCCATCATCTAAAAGACTCAATATATTTACTACTGTTTCCAGACCCATCATACGGACGTACATTTGTTAGCTCTACAAGATCTGGAAGGATAGCACTTTTTATGGCTTCAAGACTGTAAACTATGATAGAAGAAGAAAAAAGAACTAAGAAGCAATAGACAACAACGTTAATAACAATTCATATTTTACAGAACTAATCTCATTACTTTTTAGACAGATTTTGTACTATTCGATATCAAGACCTGCTATAAGGGAAGATATTTCCCCTACAAGAAAGTTGAACTCGTCCAAGGAAACACTTAAATAATACGGACTACACAAGGATATTAGTCGAGTAATAGCTAGTCTTGCCACAGAGATTTGAATTAATGTTGTTAAAGAGCTGCGCGTTGGTCTGATTTATATTTTTGTACTAAAGGGTAGTCAACTTTTTTCCGGATTTCATTGTTGGTATTTGATAACTCAGACACAACAACACCAAAACTCTAAAACCTTTAACTTCTCAGTCCGTTGCTCTACCAAATGAGCTATATCTGTTAAGTACATTTGTTTATTTAAATGTATCACTAAAAAACAAGCATTGGATAAATCCATTAATATAACATTTAAAACAGAACGCAATATCTCAAACGTAACATGAGATCAAGCCAGAGACATTTATCTATCCTAGAGGGACCTGTGGATATACCTAGGTATCATAATTTAATTATTACAACGTTTGGTGTGTTTACTCAAGAGCAAAACTACTAAGCGATATGTACAAAAGCCTAGACTCCGGACCCCCAAAATAGGATTTTTGAAAGTCTTAAACGGCATGTTGACTTATACTAAGTCATAACTTATATAATCCAACAGCGCTGGTATAACCACACGTGTACATGAACGAACGGGTTTCACGTATACATGTGTAAAAACAAAGTGAACATCAGAACTACCTCTAGTAGACTTATTCTGGACCCCCCCCCCAAAAAAAAAAAACTGACCTGAAGGTACTGTTGCTATCTGATACACAAATGCAAAATATACCATATCCCCAACCTCAATTCTTTTTCAGAAACACCGATAGTGGTAAGATTGGGGTACTTACTACTCACATAAATCCCCAAATGGGTTTGAATGGGTTCTTTATCCTTGATAGGCAACCCATCAACTCAAGGATAAGTCCGACACAAAACCTTAAGGTGGGGTGATGCTGAAATCCAGTGCTACCCATTAACTTCTGCGACACTACCGTTGCCAAACTGCATTGGTCCCTTACTTTCCTTTGGATCACAGCGGCAGTGTGGAGTGGGGGATTTGCTGCACGGGCAACAGCTTATCCTCTATATGAACCCACCCATGCTATGTGGTTCAAGTTAACAAAAATCTTGACACTACTCCATCGTCTCTCGTAGACGGAAGGATGCCAACAACAACAATAAAATTGCTAAATAGTTCAATATGTAAAATGTATAATAATCTTCAATTAACTCTCTCCCACTCTTCTTTCTTTTAATTTATTCATTATGTTCGATTCAAACAGATTAGAGTTATCGCTCTCGCGCGCTCACCCCCTCTGTTACCTTTCCCTCATTTTTTTCTTTCTTATAATATGTTTTCTGTGTAGCATGTCATTTATTTTACCTTTATTTATGATAAAAACGGAATTGTCCATTATTTAGCTGAGGTAACGACACTCATAAGAAATAAGAATTCGGCAGATAAGTAACACTAGATAATCAGGATATACATTTTTGCATTTCATCTTAGACGGTTTCATTTTTAACCAGAGGTGTTGCAAAATGATAACGGTCGGAAGATTAAGGAACACAAATATTAATATACAAGGTGTGTTCAAAAGGTACGAGATTTTTTGTACTTTTTGACATACCTTGTATTCTGAAAAAATAACGTTCCATTCATTTATTTATTTTTCAGAATACAAGGTGTTTCAAAAAGTACAAAAAATCTCGATACTTTTTTGACACACCTTGTATAGATTAAGAAGATTACTTTCTAGACAGATTTTATACTATTCGATATCGACACCAAAACGCTAGAACCTTTAACTTCTCAGTCTGATGCTCTACCAACTGAACCCTGAATGTAAATATTTGTTTATTCAAATGTATCACAAAGAAGTATTGGATCAATTTATTAATATAATATTTAAAACAGGACGCAATATATCTAACGTAACCTGAGATCGAACCAAAGACATTTATCTATATTTTTGTAACGATCTCCCAACAGATTGGTTGTCCATCGATCAAATGTTTTTGTTTATTAAATATACAATTGCCTCATTTGTATGATAACCTTGGATTAATACCTGACCATTGACAATCCCTTTTACACTTACACCTACATAGTAAAATCATTTATATATTTACCAACCCCTCCGCACGAACAGATGTGACACAAGGTCAATCTCTTAAGCGGAGTTTAACAGGTTAGAATTCAAAGTTTTCCTTTCCTTAGACTGGTTACCTAGCCATAGTTAAAGAGCCCAATTCGCCCCACTATTTACTCATGGGGGGATAGTAGTTGCATCCATACCTTTCTCAAGGGTATTAGCACTATGTGAAATGCAAACAGCTTCGCCAAGGATTTGAACTCGGATCAACGAGTCCATTTCCTACGACTCTAACCAATACACCACACACCTCCAAGAATCATTGATGATGCATTTCTTTGAAGAAAAAAATGCAATACATTTCTGTATTAAAATCATCTGCAATGCATTTACATTATGTTATTATAACGGGAGGGGGTCAACGTTTAAGATGTTAATTAAGATTAAATAATAATCATCTAATTAATAACCCGTTAGAATATAACTTAAATAAGTTAAGGAATTGTGACGTTGGTGGTGACGTCTTTTCGGTTACCGACAGTCACAATCTCCATTATAATTGAGGGAGGGGGCAAAGTTTAGGTACTGGACACGTATGCCAAAAAAGGGGTCGCCTTAAGGAAAAATTGTGATATTGTAAAAAAAAACACCTGGTGCCTCTAAAATAGGGGAATTCACAAAATGGGGTAACCAAGCGAGTACCCGGTACTATTAGCATTTACCTAAGATAGATTTGCCTCAGAACAGTCCATATTATTAATGTGTTTAAAATCTTGCAATGTGTGTAATATATCATTAAGAAATAAATGTTTACATATTATATGGTATGAACAATTTGCATACCGGTTTTAACAAAACCGTGTTTAATAGATACTTGGTGTTATTGATTTCTAGTACTATTGATTTGTTCTAAAATGTATTTAAAGCAATCTTATCTATAATTTTATATTAAAATCAGTTAGAATAAAGTAAAAAAAAGTGTAATCTTTTTTGCGTTCTTATTTAATTTCAATAATCTTTTTAATTCGATATGATATTTAATCATATCAAAACTTAAATACTTGTGCTCGAAGGGTGCATATCTTTGCCAGTACATATAATAGCACTATTCTGACAATTATTTTTTCTTTAATCCCTTGGCCACCTCATGTAGTGTAATGGTTATCAAGCTTGATTTGCAGCCTATTATTACTGAGTTCGATTCTAATTGGGTTCTCCATATTTACGTCCTTGTGCCACAACTAAGCTAAGCTTAGTAAATATGGGGCAACCAATTGTGGTGTAATGGTTAGCAAGGTAGTCTTACAGATCCGTTACTACTGAAAAGCAAGTTCGGTCCTAGCTGGATGCTCATATTTGTGACCTTGTGTTACATCCTACCCGTGGAGAACGGGTTCGGCAAATAATTACTTTGTCTAATTTCTTGTACGTTGTGGAGTCATACACCTCTGCAGAGGTGTAGTCAGCGTTGTCACCAGACAACAGGGTGGCCCAAAACGGTTCTTGGCCCCAAAATGCATTTCACTCAACCAACAATTCCATATAGACATAAATATTCTTAATCAGAATTTTGTTTCTAAAGCAATTTGCCAACCCCCCCCCCAAAAAAAAAAACAATTAGACAGGTAAGTATTTCTTTAAAAGCTATGTCAATTTCTCTGAATGTTTGAGATGAGGCTTGAAGATTAGTATTATCTGCGTTATTCGAACTATTGTCCCCATCTTCATTGTTATTTGTACAACAGAAGGTTCCCGAGTCCGACAAGAAATACTTGAAGAAGGCCAGAGGGTATATCGGCCGAAACGTTGTACAATTAACAATGAAGATGGGGACAATAGTCCGAATAACGCAGATAATACTAAGCTATGTCAAGTTCTGCTATATTTTCTTTCAATATTAGTTTGCTTTCGTTCCTTTATTTAATGGCATATCAACCTTCGTAGGTAATTTAATGCCAAAGTCATCCTTGTAGAAAAATAGCAGTGGTACTATTTAACCCATAGCAGATGGTTATTTGTCTGAAAGTGAAAATAATAGCACGATTGGAGTTCGAACTCACTTTGATTAGGCTTTCTTCCAATGGTTTTCTCAACCGAATTCATGAAATAATTCTTATTGCAAACTCCCAAACACTTTATCATACGGGTGCTGTCAGTCACCAGTTTATTAATTCTGCCAATTCATTTATACACATGAAGTTAATGCAAATTATTTCTATCAGTTCATAAAACCGAGCTGTAGAGTAGAAATGGACTGTCTCGTTAAGTAATGGGGGCTTCTATAGGGAGCCCTAAACTATACAATTTACCTCCTCCAATAGTGTAGAAAAGCCTGGCTTTTAGAGGCCGAGGAACTCGTATTAACGCTGAATGCTGGAAAGTATCTTAGTGCAAATACTACTACTACCACCACCACTAATAATAATAATAATAATAATACTTCGTTCTTGTTACATCAAACCAAGCTAAAATATTCACCTACAAACTATTCGCTTTTATTAGGTTTGATTTGATTTGGTTTGTTTTACGGCATATCAACCTCAGTGGGTCATTTAATGCCGACAAAGTTGTGAAATAAATTCATTCTTAATGCATGATACAAATTTGTTTATCAACTCATGTTTTTCTATCTAACCCATAGATGGGACCCTAACAGGTACTACCACTCCGGGTCAGAGTGGATCAGGGAGTAATGATGATGAAGGGGTGCTCCACATTCCCCAAACGTCCAAAACTGGAACCTCACCATCAGATAGAGTTTAACATCATTCCCAGGACATGTAGACCCTCAGTCACCGCCTTCTAGCACCCATATGATAAAAAAGGGTCAGGGCTTGCCATAAGGGCAATAGGGTTGGGAAAATCACATATGTGCTAGGGCTTGACGTGACCAGCCGATTGATCGGAGGGGGCCTCTCCGACCGCCCGTCTAGCCCAAGATATTTATTAGGCTTTTATTAGTAGTATCTGGGCCCGACATAATGGGCTTGTAGTGTATAGTCGAATAGCGTTCAGCTCCAAATATTGAGCTTACAGTGTATAGCACTCAACAATATCAAACTTGGTCACGTCAAGCCCTAGCACCTATATGATTTTCCCAACCCTATTGCCCTTATGGCAAGCCCCAACCCCTTTTCATCATATGGGTGCTAGGAGGCGGTGGCTGCGGGTCTACATGTCCTGGGAATGACGTTAAACTCTATCTGATGATGAGGTTCCAGTTTTGGAGGTTTGGGGAATGTGGAGCACCCCTTCATCACCATTGTTCCCTGGTCCACTCTGATCTGGAGTGGTAGTACCTGTTAGGGTCCCATCTATGGGTTAAATAGAAAAATGTATTTATAAAAAAATTGTATTATCCATTAAGAATTGATTTATTTCAAAACTTTATCGGTATTAAATGACCCACTGAGGTTGATATGCCGTAAAACAAAACAAAACAAACAAAATATCAAACTTATGGATTCAAAGGATTAAAAAAATTGTTGCTTTAGTAGCCATCTTACATTTTGTTTATCGTCTGCTTCTTCAAAAAAAATTTATGTCAGGCTTTAGTTCTTTCAGATATCTGAGCCATTTTAATCATTTTCTATTTCAGCACAATATTTAACTCTTCTGTTTTGTTTGGGGTAGAGAGAGAGAGAGAGAGAGAGAGAGAGAGAGAGAGAGAGAGAGAGAGAGAGAGGGGGGGGATAAATATCATTTTAAAATTTTGATAAAAATGTCGCGGCATTTACATCTTTGTTTAAACTAGAAAACGAATAACCTATATATATTGTTTTCAGAGTTACCAGCCAGCATCACCAAATTGATGAAAATTTAAATAATTCAAATGTTAATTAACAAAGAATGAAAAGCAAAATTACTGTCATTATTTGAATTGACATTATAAAAATGTAAATATTCAAATCTGATTACTGGACGTTTTTTTTTTAATTAAAGGATAATCGAAAATGTTATTTAATAGTTACTAGCAAATATATGCACCCTCCGGGTGCAAGTATTTAAGTTTTAATGTCATAAAGTATATTAAATTAGAAAAGCTAATGAAACTAAATAAGAATGCAGATAAAATGATTGGAAACAGAGGGAGATATAATCGAAAAATAGAACAACTAAAATTTACTCTTCTATCACTCTCGTCTTTCATTGCTAAATTTTCCTAATTTGATAACTTAGTTAAAATAGGAAGTAAAGAATAAAATCAGAATTATTTCTTCTCGTTAATCGCTTTCTTTTAAGATTTATTGAAGAGATTTTTTATCATATTCATTAAGATAAAACCATATAATTAAAAATCAATAATACTAAGCACATATTTATTAAAATCAAATTTTTAATTTCAATATGCAAATTAGCCTTCCTGTTCACACTGTAAAATGCTATTTTAGTCTATAAATACAATTGCATATTATTCATTTGTAGATATGATTAACAGTATTAATAATGTAATACAATTTTATTAGAAATTGAGGTTTAGATAAAAATAAAATCATGGAAAATATGACGTAAATAACAAAGGGAATTGTGACTTAAGTAGTGATATAGTTTCGGTTACAGACAGAAAATCACACAATCTCCATTATAATAAGATATCTAAATAAATAGTGCAGTAACCATTACTGGTTGGTGAGTTGGTTGGTTGGATTTTCCGGCATGTCAACCCTTGTTGGGTTATTTTATGCCGAAGACATTTTATTTTATTCATTCTTCATGGATAATCATTTTTTTTAACTCAGTTTTTAAAAAAAAAACACACACACACTTTGTTCTATTTAACCCATAGATGGAACCCTAACAGGTACTATCACCCCGGGTTAGAGTGGACCTGGGAGCATGGTCATACAAGACTAACACACCCCTATATAATCAAACAAGAACAACAACCACAATGTGAAACATGTCAAACACCTTTGACAGTTAAACACTTATTCATGGAATGCAGGTTTTTTGCTCACATCAGAAACCGTTATTTTAAAGCAATCAATATGAAAGATCTGTTTGAAAATGTCAACATGGAGGATATTCTCTCTTTTTTGAGGGAAATAAAATTATACTATAGAATATAGACATGAAACAAATCAATACCATACAACATAATCCCCAATAATGCTAACACATTGTTAAAACCAATTACTAAAAAGTATAAATATAAATACACGATATGTATCAATTCCTAACCGTTGGGCATGACATAACCCCAGACGGCTTGATATGCCCTTAAAATCAATAAACAAACAAACAAACAGAATTGGAACTTCACCATCAGATAGAGTTTAACGTCGTACCCAGGACATTAAGACCCTCAGTCACCGCCTTCTAGCACATATTTTATGCGATAAAAGGGCTGGGTTTGCTATAAGGGCAATTAGGGTTGGAGCAATCATATAGGTGCTAGGGCTTGACGAGACTTGTGAACTTGTGTCACATCCTACCTGTTACGAAAGGGTTGGATAAATACCTACTTTTTCCAAATGTATTTACGCTATGTGAAATACAAACAGCCTCGTTTAGGATTTGAACCCGGATTGCCACTTCCCAATACGATACCCGTTACGCCTACGTAATGTCAGAATAAAAGATGTAAATAATTCTAATACCGTGTTTCCTCGAAAATAAGACCTACCTGCAAAATAAGACCTAGCTTGATTTTTCAGGATGATTTTGATATAAGGTCTCCGCTTAGAATGAGCCCTGATTGAGAGCGGCAGATAGACGAAAGAAATAACCATTCTTCATAATCACATCATGTGACGCAAACATTGGATATCCTTTAAAAATAAGCTCTAGTGTTATATTTCGGAGGAAAATTGATATAAGCCCTTATAGTCTTAAGTCTTATTTTCGGGGAAACATGGTAAGTAAAGTCGCCGGGTGGTCTAAAGTCGTTATCAGCCAGACAGCGAGGGAGTCTATCCCCTTTTCACTAGCATTAGACCAAGGAGATGCTTTTTGCATCTGAGATGGAGCGCTCTACAGACTGAGCTAAAACACGGTAGTATTCTATTTAAAAAAAAAAGAATCTATATTTGTAAAAATAAGTATCAATTATACGTCACTTGAGCAAAAGGTTCATACATATATATAAAGTAAAAAAAGGTAAAGTCGGGGCGGCCTAAAGTCGGTATCAGCCAGTTAGCGAGGGTGTCTATCCCCTTTTCAATAGCGCTAGACCAAGGAGATTGTTTTTTAGCATCTGAGGTGGAGCGCCACACCTACCATCAGCTCCTTACTTTACCGCACAGATCCGTGTGCTACTCATACGCTGAGTTGGCGAGGACCGGTATCGAAATATGAACCTTGTGGTTTCTAGCCGAACGCTCTACCGACTGAGCTAATCCGGCCCCTGTTGCGGCCCCTATTACTAACCCGCCCCCTATTGCTATATAATATATATCATATATTATTTATATGATATTCTTCATATGATACTTTTTTATAATGAGAGTATCTTTTTAAATAGTTACGAGGCAAGCGATGATAAATAGACCGGAAACGGAAATAGTAAAATCAGTTTCAAATTCCAACCGAGGCGCTGCTTGCGTTTATTTCGCACTAATACTCTTGTGGGAAAAGTATGAATAAACATTTCTGCTGCTAGTTCTCTAGGACCGATTTAGCTCAGTCGTTAGAGCATCAGCCAATGAACCAAAAGTTTTTTGCTTCGATACCGGTTCCCGCCAACCAGGGTATGAATAGCACAGCTTGGTAATCTGATCTGTGCGTTAAAGTGGGAAACTGACGGTAGGTGTAGCGCTCCACCCCAGCATAAAAAATCTCCCTGGTCTAGCGATAGCGAATAGGGGATAGACTCCCTCGTTGTCTGGCTGATACTTTTTTTACTTACTTTTACTAGATCTCTTGACAAAAATATCCCGTTGTTTGTTTGTTTTGTTTTACGGCATATCAACCTCAGTGGGTCATTTAATGCCGATAAAGTTTTGAAATAAATAAATTCTTAATGGATAATACATTTTTTTAATAAATACATTTTTCTATTTAACCCATAGATGGGACCCTAACAGGTACTACCACTCCGGGTCAGAGTGGACTAGGGAGTAATGGTGATGAAGGGGTGCTCCACATTCCCTAAACCTCCAAAACTGGAACCTCACCATTAGATAGAGTTTAACGTCATTCCCAGGACATGTAGACCCGCAAGCCACCGCCTTCTAGCACCCATATGATAAAAGGGGTCGGGGCTTGCCATAAGGGCAATAGGTTGGGAAAATCATATAGGTGCTAGGGCTTGACGTGACCAGCCGATTGATCGGAGGGGGACTACTAGGGCCAAAGTGGAGTATTGCATGTCATGAACTGCTCTCTATGCTTAAGCATTCGCCACCCACGACCAACAGGTGGCCCCATTGGGGGAGTCTTACCACTCTGCAGAGGTACAGTCGGTGCATTCTAACGCCCCACCGACAGGTCGGAATATCCCGTTGATAAATGTCTTGGGTAAGTGAGCACGTGACTACAAGGGGGGTCGATAAAAAAAACTCCGAAGTTACACACCTAATTACTAATTGATTTTTTTATCTCAATTTTTTTACCCCATAATAATCAATCTATATTATTTATTGTCAGTCTAGTGAGTTTTGCTGGAACCTGTCATCTTTGAAAATCGACATTATAAAATATGCTTTTTACTTGATTTTCATCACGGAAGCAAAATGCCACTACCCGACACTCACTAATCAGACCTGAACATAGATATGAACAGGTTGAGATAGATAGATAGATAGATAGATAGATATGAAAAGACTGTGATAGATAGATATGAAAAGACTGAGATAGATAGATAAATATGAACAGGCTGAGATAAATAGATGGATAGTTATGAACACGCTGAAATAGATAGATGGATAGGAAAATTCTGGGAAATATAGATATGTAAATACTGAGATAGATAGACAGATATGACAAGACTGAGATAGATAGACAGATATGAAAAAGACTGAGATAGATAGATAGATAGATAGATAGATAGATACATACATACATACATACATACATACATACATGCATAAATACTGATAGATAGATGGATAGATAGATATGAACAGACTGAGATAGATAGATAGATATGAACAGGCTGAGATAAACAGATAGATAGTTATGAACACGATGAAATAGATAGATGGATAGGAAAATACTGGGAAATATAGATATGTAAATACTGAGATAGATAGACAGATATGAAAAGACTGAGATAGATAGACAGATATGAAAAGACTGAGATAGATAGATAGATAGATAGATAGATAGATACATACATACATACATACATACATACATAAATACTAATAGATAGATAGATAGATAGATAGATAGATAGATAGATAAGAACAGACTGAGATAGATAGATGGATAGATAGATAGATAGATAGATAGATAGATAGATAGATAGATAAATGGAAATATAGGATTATGAATCTGTAATATAACCTGTTCGTATGCGTTTAAGAAATATTTTTAAATGCATGAGCGCCGATTTTGTGCATGTCTACAAGCAGGCAACATGAATGACATTTCTATCGAAAAATGTATACAACATATATATATATATATATATATATATATAATATATATATATATATATGTGTGTGTGTGTGTGTGTGTGTGTGTGTGTGTGTGTGTGTGAAGATTGCTTTAAAAAGCGTATGCATTTCAAAATAAATTAGGATATTCAAAAAATAATGCAACCTTTTTCTCGGTCACGTCTCGTCAGAGAATACCGTGATAGAATAATAGATGAGGAAATAGTGTTAGATAGATAGATAGATAGATAGATAGATAGATAGATAGAAAGAAGAAGAAGAAGACTAAAAAAGAAGAAGAAGAAGAAGAAGAAGAAGAAGAAGAAGACTAATGAAGACTAAAGAAGAAGAAAAAAGAAGAAGAAGAAGACTAATGAAGACTAAAGAAGAAGAAAAAGAAGAAGAAGACTAGAAGAAGAAGAAGAAGAAGAAGAAGAAGAAGAAGAAGAAGAAGAAGAAGAAGAAGAAGAAGAAGAAGAAGACTGAAAAAAGAAATGACTAAAGAAGAAGAAGAAGAAGACTAAAAAGAAGAAGAAGAAGAAGAAGAAGAAGAAGAAGAAGAAGAAGAAGAAGAAGAAGAAGAAAGAAGAAGATATAGATGTGCCATATTCATATATGCAATCTTAAATCTATTGATATAAATCCTAAAGATTTTGTGGTGTTTATAATTTATTTATATGTGATTCCTGTCCACAAATATTTTTTTCAAAGCATCCTGTTCATTCAAGCTTATTTTGTACCCACTTGAAATTTACGTTTATTTCCTCCATTTCTTTTGTTTAGGAGGAAGTCAACGAGACATTTTGTTGGAAAAAGTTAACTCTGCGTCTGCTTTGATGTTGTGTTCTGGCGTTAAATTAATGGCCTTCCGTGTGTCTATTTTGAACGCCATTTTGATACGCCTAAACTGGAAATGCCATTTTCATGTGCACGTATAAAAATATTGTGATATCTTGACTTCGTCCCGCTACGTAACTGACCACAATTATTGTGTCACATCCTGTCTGTGACGAACGTGTTGGGTAAATACCTTCTTGATGCACCACCCTTGTAACCAAATTTAATCTTCGTTCGCCCACAAATAGATTATTTTGGCTCTTACTTGCTCAGCTGTGCATTGGCCATACAAGACTTACGCATTCTTTTATGCCCAAGCAGATGGAGTAACCATGACGCGGGATATGTCAAACACCCTATTCAGTCAAACATTTCCTCATGGATAGTTAAGATTTCGTTCAAATCAGAAACAAATATTCCAATATTCAATAATATGAGGGATCTGTTTGAGAATTCTAACATGGATGACATTTTATCGTTCTTGAGAGAAATTTAAAAAAATATCGAAAATTATGAATCATATATAAAATATATCCCCGAAACCATCTACAAGAATACACCCGTAACGGAGACGTAAATACCAACATGTATCTAACATTCTAACATCTTTATTCTTATTATTGAGTATTTGCCTACTTTAAACCGCTAACAGCGGCTCTCCCACTACTGTGATCCTCTCTTTAAAACTATTTGCCTTCTGATGATGCTAAAGTCTGATGAATCATGTCAGTCTGGTTTTTTCCAAAGTGTTTCTTTTTTCTTTTTCATTATATATATATATATATATATATATATATATTTGGGAGAATATGTGCTTAATTGAAGTCGTACCTAATTTTGAAAGTTAATTAATTAATAATTAATTAATTAGGCGGGCATATATATATATATAAGTAAGTAAAGTCGTCGGGGCGGCCTAAAGTCGGTATCAGCCAGTTAGCGAGGGAGTCTGTCCCCTTTTCACTAGCGCTAGACCAAGGAGATTATTTTAGCATCTGAGGTGAAGCGCCACACCTACCATCAGCTCCTTACTTTACCGCACAGATCCCTGTGCTACTCATACGCTGAGTTGGCGAGGACCGGTATCGAACTAGAAATCTTGTGGTTTCTAGCCAAACGCTCTACCAACTGAGCTAACCCGGCCCATGCGTGTGTGTGTGTGTGTGTGTGTGTGTGTGTGTGTGTTGTGTGGTGTGTGTGTGTGTGTGTGTGTGTGGTTTATAAATTGAGAGAGAGATAGGTGTATGGATGGATACGGGAAATTGAGATAGATAGATGGAGATCGAGAGAGGGTTGAATTGATACGGTATTGATAGATAGATAGATAGATAGATACGGTATATTTAGATATATAGATAGATAGATCAAGTTGAGATAGATATGATCAGATAGAGAAAACTGAGTTGGATAGATAGATAGACAGACATATAGATATATATAGAAAGATATCACTTTACCTGGGTAGCTTAGTCAACTTCCTCTTGTGACAGACGATACACCATAATTGTTAGCAGCATCATTCCGTGACATCTGATTGGCTAGCAATTCACCGCCGCGCTACACAAAACATCTCTCTATCAGCTACAAATTTTTTCCACATGACTGTAAAGAAGAAAACAAAAACGCACAAAATACAAAATGACGTCTCGTATTTGAATGACATTTTACTGTTCGCCTTTATTTTGCCTTGATTTCGTTCAATGTTTCGCCGTTACGTGTTTTGAATTATAGCACCAGATAGTCCAAGAAAAAGAAATGTTAAAAGAACCCCACAACTATCTATCTTCTAAATATATATTAACAATTTAATTATTACAGCGTTTGATATGTTTACTAAAGAGCTATTGCTAAATAGTTCAATATGTAAAATTTTTGTAAATTTATTCATTTCCTTCTTTCCATCTTTTTATTATGTTCGATTCAAACAGATTAGCGTTATCACTTCCATGCACTCACACCCTGTCCCTATCTTTCCTCTACTCTCTTTCTTTCTTTCTTTCTTTCTTTCTTATATTCTATGTTGCATGTCATTTTATTCCCTTTCTTTCTTTATAACAAAAACGGAATGGTCCATTATTTAGCTGAGGTGACGAAACACATAAGAAATAAGAATTCGATGGATAAGCAACATCAGATAATCAGGATTTACATTTTTAGATTTCACTTTGGACGATTTGGACGGTCTCAATTTTAACCGGGGATTTTTGCAAGATGATAATGGTCGTACAATTAAGGAGCACGAGTAATAATATATAGATATTGTTTGTATGTTGCTCCAATTGCAATCCAGAGTTCAATAACGACAATTAAATTTATATTTGAGCCCGCAAAAAGAAAAAACATTAATCAACTTTGATCGGATACTGGATGCCGCGAGGAGTAAATATCAGGGACTTCTTAGAGTCGAGTGGCAAGAGAGAGACATAGGAACCAGTTTTGTCAACTCAACATGATGTTGATGATGAGATAGCAATACTTATTATATATTATATTATAATAACTAGTACAAAATAAAAAAACACCATCCGGGCGATGTAAAAATAGATTTTTGAAACATATTGCCTGAGGGGTGGGAGTAAAAAAATTCAATTTCAGCGAGCTTGTACCCTAAGTAAGTAAAATCATCAAATTCATTAAAGGATTAAAAAATAAAACAATTTGAATCGGGTTAGCTCAGTCGGTAGAGCGTTCGGCTAGAAACCACAAGGTTCCTATTTCGATACCGGTCCTCGCCAACTCAGCGTATGAGTAGCACAGGGATCTGTGCAGTAAAGTAAGGAGCTGATGGTAGGTGTGGCGCTCCACCCCAGACGCAAAAAATAATCTCCTTGGTCTAGCGCTATTGAAAAGGGGATAGACTCCCTCGCTGATTGGCTGATACTGACTTTAGGCCACCCCGACGACTTTACTTACTTATATATAGATATATAATACCAGTCATGTATTTATTAAAACTTGTTTTAAAAAAGCAGTGAGGACTGTCTAATGTTGCATGTTCAAATTTTGAGTGTATTTTATTCTATGTTATGACGTTTGGGTAATGTGACGTAAGCAGTGACGTAATCTTTGTTACAGACAAAAACCGGAAGCGAATCTCCATTATTAATAGATGTAATATTATATAACTGTATGCAAAAGACTCTTAAGAAACAACTAGACAAAAAAATAAATATAAATGTACAATAGGGTAGGTCGATTTTAAAACGGTAACGTCTCCCAGGTGGCGAAAGTTGCAAATTACCATAAATTATTACCCCACGGAATATTTTTCCTCAAAAAGTTACCCCTGTTACAGCTTAATTAATTATGTAAAAAGCGGCATATGGGAGTCGTCGGTGATGATTGGGAGGGGGATATTTTCAATTTTAATTCTACTTATAATATATTATTCATTTCATCTTAGTAAAATAAATTTCTGTTTTAGATATTGAAATTGCTAAATTTACTAACCAATTTCTGCTTCTCCATATTTGGCAGCTGTTGTTATTGGCGCCCTAACTAATCTTTCCTTGCCCTTTTTTGTGTATTCTTCGGGGTCTTGGATTGAGACATCTACGCAAGCCTCTCTGTTGGCAAGATCTCTTCCGCCTTCCTTTCTTGATATATATAGTCTGTCTCTATCATCTCTAAAGGTGTAAATGCCTTATGCATAGTCATTAATTCTTGTCTTTTTATTATTTATTATTATTATTATTATTATTATTATTATTATTATTATTATTCACTGCGCATTTTGTTTTTTCAAATGTTACCACGGTGGCTATAAATATGAAAAATTCTGACAATCCTACCGCATCATTTCAGACTGGTCCCCTCTCTCTCTCTCTCTCTCTTCTCTCTCTCTCTCTCTCTCTCTCTCTCTCTCTCCTCTCTCTCTCTCTCTCTACTCAAATCTCACACACACATACATGCACTCTCTCTCACACACACACACAAAACGCATGCTCTCTCTCTCTCTCTCTCTCTCTCTCTCTCTCTCTCTCTCAAAAATCTCACACACACATACATGCACTCTCTCTCACTGCTCTATCTCTCTCTCTTTCTCTCTCTCTATCTCTCTCTCTCACACACACACCACACACACGCACGCACTCTCTATCTCTTTCACACAGAGGCACGCTCTATCTCTCTCCTACACACACACTATCTCTCTCACACACATTCTCTCTATCTATCTATCTATCTCTCTATCTATCTATCTCTCACACGCACACACACACAAACACAACACACAACACATTATCACATTCTCACACACACATACACACACACACACACACCACAAACATTATCACTCTCTCTCTCTCTCTCTCTCTCTCTCTCTCTCTCTCTCTCTTCTCTCTCTCTCTCTCTCTCTCTATCTATCTATCTATCTATCTATCTATCTCTGACACGCACACACACACACACACACACACATTACATCACACACTCCTCCTCTCTCACACACACTCGTGCATGATGATGTATCAATAAATCAGCAGCCTGATACATATCTATTAGTTGAATTGATTTATATTATGTTCGATATATGTGATTAAATCTTCAAATTGAACAAATAATAGAAAATAGAGATTTGCAGACATAGCCCTTTTTAATTGCGATCTACAGTTCAATAACATTAGCTAAATCTATATTTGAGCCCTAATTTGAGCCGACATTTTCTTTCACGTCTGAAACGACATTTTCGTTCGGTTTGAAACGGTGAGCATTTTTTAAAGTCTCATCTTCTTGGCCAGACTCCTGGGGTTCCGTTATTTAGGTACAAACAAGGTGCATTGATAATAATCAGTTCTCAGAACCAGAAACCTTAGAAATAAAAAAAATCGAGTAAATCAAGAGTAAAGCATGAGATAGTATGTCTTCGGATGTCAGAGGTATCAGATGACAGCCAAAGCGAAATCCTTGCCTGTGCAACACCCGGTGTGCCTGCAGACGGTGCAAAAAATATCCTTGAAATAGGAGGGGTGCCGAACAGATACCCCTGTGTATTAGAGTAATGATCAGTACATCAAATAATTTGAATTACCTATCGAGGCAAAGCGATATTTCCGTGTGAAGAAGTAGGAGATGATTACAAGAATATCGTTGATAGATTTGAAGCAACACAGGTTAAACAATATCTTTGGCAAAGGTTGTCACGTTTGGGTTTTATGGTTGGAACTAAGATATTTCATCCCAGTATAATCTATCAATAGTTCTCAAAATATATAAATTCTTAGTGTATACTGAACTAGTAAAATACGCAAGAGTCGATATATATATATATATATATATATATATATATATATATATATATATTATATATATATTTATGTATGTATTATTAGTATGTAGTATATTATATGGGTAAAATGGGAATTAAATGCGACAGTATGTAGAAAGAAAACATTAAAAACGCAAAATGAGTTTTAGTGCATTTCGGGGATTTTAACAAGAATATTAATATATATATATATATATATATATATATTAATATACTATATATACTATATTATATATATATATTACTTGGAAAAATATCTATACAAAAAATGAAAAAGAATACTCCGTGTTATTCATAACACATGCCTTAAGAATATATTATATATATATATATATATATATATATATATATATATATATAAATATATATATATATATATATATTCTTAATATACAGGCAACCAGAAACAGGTAGATAGAACTAAACAGAGACATACGAATAGGAATATATCAAAACATGAATTTTAGAGATCCCATTTTCTAAGAGAGTAGCAGAAGTAATCTAGGTTAAACTGACTATATTTTGCCCAAGTTTCGTACCCCTCCACTTTACCGTTACTCCCTTAAACACCTGCTTATCGATATTCACTCACTGTAAACTCAATATTTTTTCGAAAGAAAATAAAATGATTAAACATCAAATGTTATAATATTTATCGAAATTTTCTTCTAGCAAGTCTCATCTTTGAATCTGTATATTAAGAATTAAATTAAAATTAAGTATATATTTTTGTGACACCAAGAAAAAAAAAATATATATATATATATATATATATATATATATATATATATATATATATATATTTGTGTGTGTGTGTGTGTGTGTGTGTGTGTGTGTGTGAGTTGATGCAAACATTGAAAAAAAATTGTGAATTTTGTTAATACAACATATCGTTTGCTATGAGCTTATTATTTTATAGTAGGATGGCCAAAATTTAACGAAAATGCGTATTTGACAAAATGAATTTAGCCCCACCTACAGAAAATAATTTACAAAAAATCAGGGAATTATCGGATTTTAATGAAATTTTTAGTCTTTATTCATCAATGAATGATCTTTATAATGCATTATTTATTTTATTTCAAAACTTTCTCATTCTTTTCAGGTTACTTAATTTTGACCCCTCCCCCCTATGTTGGGGGCCTAACATTTTTTCGAGTTGGTCTTATACTGTAATAATTACAGTATAAATAAAGAGATAAAAGACCGAAGTTATGAATAGAAAAAAATTGTTTTACGGTGGCTTTTCTATGAGAAAATAAGTACCGAAAATAGGAAAATAAAATGTAAAAAAGAACATAAATAAAAAATTTATTGGAGATTTCTTTTTTACTCATTTCGATAATTATTTAATTAATAAAAGAAAACATTATACATCGATATTTTTCTGCTTAAAAAGGGGTGGAGCTACATTTTCAATAGTGTTTTTCTTCAAAACGTATACTTTGATTGACTAAAATAAGGTTTGCATTAAATAGATATTTATTTCTAGAATCTACAAATATTTTAAATTTTAAACTTAACATCAGAATATTTCTATTTTAAATTAATTTTATATATTAATTTTTCATAACAAAAATATTAAATTAAAGTTTTGGAATAAAATAACTGATGCATTATAAAATTCATTAATTGACAAATCAATACTGAAAATTTCCTTAAAATCGGATAATTACCTGATTTTTTGGTAAATTATTTTGCAATCGTGAATGTTACATTAACATTGTAAACAAGAGCTTAAAACCATTGAAAAAGTGACAGAATGGCGGATCGCGTCGAAATTGACCAAAACAAATCCTTTTAAATGTATTAAAAATAATCTGCATGTGTAATGATATTTTTCTTTTTTTTTAATGGTGGTCATTATGTTACTACTTATCGATTTAGACAAAAGTTTGACCTTAAATAATAGATTTAATTAATTTTAATTCGTTTTTAAAAACGTAGCAAACGATTTTTGGGGCTACGCTATTTTATAGTATTTACTTAGTATAGTATTTTATTTATTATTTCACTCCTTGTGAGTTTTTTAACACGAGCGTATGCTGATGATCTTTCACTGGAGTCTGAGTGACAATATGTTTCCTCACATCTCCTGAAATCTTAGTATTCTATCCGATTTTAACAATGCTGTTGTCTCGATGATCTCAATTCTTCCGGATTTCCAGTTCCTAAGTCTGTTTACAAAACTTTTTGGAACCGTTTTGGAAGTGCACCAACTAAAATTAGTATCACTTTTACCCTCATATTCCACAGTTTTTTCAATTCTCTAGCATGGTCCAAGTATTTGTCTAACTTTTCGTTTTTTTTTCTTTTCGCCCTGCGATCTGCTGGGACAGCAACATCTCCCAGTTAACACGTTTTTTTTTCTTCTTCTTAATCAATATGTCTGTCCTTCTGGCTGGTATTAGGTAATCTGTCTTTATCTCAAATCATCAGAGTTTCATTCTCAAGAACAGATTCTGGTTTATGTATATACCATTTTGTTGTATGGTCAAAATTGAGTTTTTTGCATAATTTCCAGTGGATCACCTTTCCAATCCAATCGTGTCTATCCTTATATTCTCCTTGTGTTAGTTTGCTGCTTTCGCTTAATACATGGTTGATTGTCTCTGTCTCCACACACCCCGCCCTGTCGGCTGCGGCGTTAGAATGCACCGACCACCTCTGCAGAGGGGTATGACTCCCCCAATGGGACCACCTGTTGGCCGTGGGTGGCGACCCGTGATGCTTAAGGATAGAGCCCAGGTGGATGAGCAGTTCATGACATGCAATACTCCATTTTGGCCCTATCTTGGGCTAGACGGGCGGTCGGAGAGGCCCCCTCCGATCAATCGGCTGGTCACGTCAAGCCCTAGCACCTATATGATTTTCCCCTATTGCCCTTATGGCAAGCCCCAATCCCTTTTTATCATATGGGTGCTAGAAGGCGGTGGCTTCGGGTCTACATGTCCTGGGAATGACGTTAAACTCTATCTGATGGTGAGGTTCCAGTTTTGGAAGTTTGGGGAATGTGGAGCACCCCTTTATCACCATTGCTCCCTGGTCCACTCTGACCCGGAGTGGTAGTACCTGTTAGGGTCCCATCTATGGGTTAAATAGAAAAATGTATTTATAAAAAAATTGTATTATCCATTAAGAATTGATTTATTTCAAAACTTTATCGGCATTAAATGACCCACTGAGGTTGATATGCCGTAAAACAAAACAAACCAAACCAAACCTCTCCACACACCGTACATTTGCTGTTTTGTTGTGTCTTATCAATTTTTTCTTATGGTATGGCTTTGTGTAGCAATTAATAGTCTCGGTGTCTCTCTTGAGATTTCCTCTTCTTAACCATATCCAGGTCTTTTCATGTGCAATCTCCCCAATTTATCGTTTGAAGTAAAAATAAATTTGTTTTTCTTTCCAATTCTGTTTTCTTGTTTTTCTTGTTTTTTCTGCTTCTCCATATTTGGCAGCTGTTGTTATTGGTGCCATAATTAATCTTCCATGCCCTTTTTGTGTATTCTTCGAGGTCTTGGATTGAGACATCTACGCAAGCCTCTATGTTGGCAAGATCTCTTCCGCCTTCCTTTCTTGATATACATAGCCTGTCTCTATCATCTCTAATGTGTAATGCCTTGTGCATAGTCATTAATGTTCTTGCCTTTTATTATTATTTACTCCTTTTGAGTTTTCACATCAGCATTAGCTGATGGTCTTTCACTGGAGTCTGAGTGACAGCAATTCTACTCAGGTCTCCAGGACTCTTCTGAGTATTCTGGCAGATTGCAGCAGTGCAGTGTTCTGAATGGTTCCAATCCTTCCTTTGATATCCAAACTTTCCAACCCCTTTTCTAATCCTTTTGGGACCGTTCCAAGTGTACCAACTACAATTGGTATCACTTTCACTTTCATATTCCATAAGTTTTTCAGTTCTCTGGCAAGGTCCAGATATTTGTCCATTTTTTTCATTTTCCTTTAGCTTCACCCTGTGATCTGCTGGCACTGCAAAATCCACCAGTGACAAGTTCTTTCTTTTTTGTTTATCAACACTAGGTCTGGTCTTCTTGCTGGGATAAGGTGATCCGTTTTTATTTCAAAGTCCCAGAGAATTTAACGCGTTTCGTTCTCAAGAACAGATTCTGGTTTATGCATATACCATTTTGTTGTGTGGGCAAAATTTAATTTTTTTCATAATTCCCAGTGGATCACCTTCCCAACCCAGTCGTGTCTAGTTTTGTATTCTCGTTGTGCTAGTTCGCTACATTTATTATTATCATTATTCAATTGCGCAATTTGTTTCAAATGTTATTACGGTGGCTATAAATATTTAAAATTCTGACAATCCTGCCGCATCATTTCAGTCTGGTCCTCTCTCTCTCTCTCTCTCTCTCTCTCTCTCTCTCTCTCTCTCTCTCTCTCTCTCTCTCTTCTCTCTCTCTCTCTCTCTCTCTCTCTCTCTCTCTCTCTCTCTCTCTCTTCTCTCTCTCTCTCTCTCTCTCTGCAAATTTTCTTTTCTCCTCACTCAAAATCCTTCACTTCCTTCAAACGCTTCTCACTGTTTTACCATTCTTACTAATTCTTTCTTTTCTTTCTCTTTCTCCACTTCCTCATTTCCCTCTTTCTTTCTTTCTTTCTTTCTTTCTTTCTTTCTTTGAGTGTTTATATGATAAACAGCTTATTCTGATCTGAGACGTTTCCATTTTCTCTTGGTATCTTCTTCTCTTAGAAGCCATTAAATCAAAAGATCTCGTTTGCAAAAGAGATACCACTGATGTTTAAATAACTGTAATTCTTCATTACCTTGTTTCACGAGAGTCAGACGTCAATAAATTCATAGCGTAATGATGAAAACAAACGTCTTTTACATATATTCCCTTTTAACGTAATGTTCATTGTCAAATGCATTTAAATCAGTTGAGAATATCAATTCGATAGATCGAACATCAGTGAAAAAAGAAAAACATTCTTATCAAACTTCAACCAGTAACTATGTGTCTGACAGCCAACCTATTAGCGAATGCTCGTTAATATATTTAAGTTTAAATAACGTAGACACGGTCAAATCTTATTATAATGGAAAGTGTGTGCTTTTCTGTCTGTAACCGAAACTATATTACTATTCAAGTCATAATTTCCTTAGGTATTTACGTCACATTCTCCATGATATTGTTTTTATTTAAACTTCAATTATTAATAAAATTGTTTTATATGATTAATACTGTTGGCCTTATCTACAACATAATAATGTACAATTGTATTTATATATACAACAAAATGGTGGTTTATTGTGTGAACGGGAAGACTAATTTGCATATTGATATTAAAAATTTGATTTTAATAAATATGTACTTAGTATTATTGATTTGTAATTGTTTGGTTTTATTTTAATAAATATGAGCAAAGGTTTCGGGGATAGATCATAAAAGAAATCGATTAATAAGAACAAATAACTGTAATTATATTCTTACTTCCTATTTTAACTAAATAGTTAAATTAGGAAAATTTAGCAATGAAAGATAGGAGTGATGGAAGAGTAAGTTTCAGTTGTTCTATTTTTCAATTATACTCCTCTCTGTTTCAAATCTTTTTATCTGCATTCTTATTTAGTTTCATTAGCCTTTCTAATTTAATATAATATTATATTATATTAAAACGTAAACATTTGCACCCGGAGGGTGCATATATTTGCTAGTAATAATAATAATAATAATAATAATAATAATAATAATAAGCAAAAAACACCCCCGGGTGGTATAAAGATATTGTCTGAGGGTGTGGGAGTTAAAAATTTAATGCCTGAGAATTTGTACCATGAGGAAAATCAAATTTATTAAATGAGTAAATAAATAAATAAATAAATAAAACCATTTGAAATGGAAACATAGTACTGATAACTTTAAATATGTATTAAAATAAAACAAACTATACATAGATATATAATACCAGGCATTTATTTATTAAACTTGTTTTAAAAAACAATGAGGACCGTCTAAGATTGCATGCTCAATTTTTCAGTGTATATAATACAAGGTTGTTCTTAATCCTATGTATTGACGATTTGGGGCAATGTTACGTAAGCAGTGACGTAGTTACGGTTACAGACAAATAGAGACCGAATCTTTATTATTATTACTAGCAAATATATGCACCCTCTGGGTGCAAGTATTTAAGTTTAATGTAATAAAATATTATATTAAATTAGAAAGGCTAATGAAACTAAATAAGAATACCGATAAAAAGATTTGAAATAGAGGGAGTATAATAAAAAATAGAACAACTGAAACTTACTCTTCCATCAATCTCGTCTTTCATTGTTATTTTTTCTAATTTAAGTATTTAGTTAAAAGAGGAAGTAAAGAATAAAATTACTGATATTTTTTCTTCTTAATGGATTTCATTTAAGATTCATTGAAGAGATTTTTGATTATATTCATTAAAATAAAACCAAACAGTTAGAAATCAATAATACTAAGCACATATTTAATAAAATCACATTTTTAATATCAATATGCAAATTAGCCTTCCCATTCACACTGTAAACCACTATTTTGTTGTATATATAAATATAATTGCATGTTGTCAGTATGTAGACATGGTTAACAGTATTAATTATGTAAAACAATTTTATTAATAATTGAGGTTTAAATAAAAATACAATCATGGAAAATATGATGTCAATAACTAAGGGAATAGTGATATGAGTA
>CM042140.1:36634890-36732390 GCA_023376005.1 Doryteuthis pealeii | reverse complement strand
AAAAACGCGACAATTCTTCCATGCTGTAATAGTATTAATGCTGATGTATGGAGGCACGTGGCATAATGGTTAGAATCGGGGGAAATAGACCCATCGACCCGAGTTCAAATCCTAGACAAGGCTTTTGCATTTCACATAGCGCTAATACCCTTGGGAAAGGTAGGAATCCATATATTCTCCCTCCAGCTATAGGTAAAATAGTAGGGCCGACTGGGTTCTTTAACCTTGGATAGGTAACCAGTCTAGGAGAAGGAAAATTCTGAATATGAAAAGCCTGAGACCAGTCGTTAATTGGGTTTGTGACATTCCTTGTGCACCAATTCTTTCCCATTGACTGTGCCATGGTCCAACAGAAGCTATAAACAAAACACTGTGTCGGTTGTTCATTGGATGAACCCTCACGCGTCGAAATCGACGAGAGAGTTCATGGCTGCACCACTTGGACTTTGATTTGGCGCCCGGAGAATATGTCAGACGGGAGCTGCACAAGAATTCTGCGTGCGATCTTGACCAAATCGTGGAAACAACACCCCACAAGGAAGCAGCTATACGGCCACCAGCCCCCTATCACACAAGCCATTCGAGTAAGACGGACAGAACATGCTGGACACTACTGGGGGAGTAAGGATGAACTTGAACGTCCTCCTATGGAAACCAGCACATGGACATGCTAGTACGGGTCGTTCAGCAAAGACCTACATAGACCAGCTCTGTGCAGATATTGGATGCTGTGTGGAGAACCTAACAGGAACAATGAGTGATATGGACGGTTGGTGTGAGGTTGTCATGGATATTCGAACTGCTGGTGTGACATGATGAACGGTCATAAAAATAGGATTGACAAAAATAATAAAAAGAGTAAAAGATAACACTTACAGGGAGAGATGATGGTAGGGCTGGTCTTAATTATCCTATTATTAACTTAACTAGTTCCTTTTGTTGAGCCAAATGTACTATAAATCCATTCACAATATCAGATGTATTCAAAAACTTTCAAACTACAGGCACCAAAATACATCAGTCAGTATATCAAATCCTAAGCTAAACCCAAACACATTTTGAGGTAGGGTTTCATTGATATATATTTAGAAAATAATAAAGATATAAGAATAATCCCTCCCCACTAATTATGTGGAAAGAAAATGAATGATTGAAATAAAATAGAATTCCTTTTCTGTCTGCGTGGGTGGGAGGTTTTATGCAATTCGGTGCAGGAATTTTGACCAATCAGAATTGGTCTATGTCTTCACTTCTGACTAATACTATTTAACTAATCAGAAAGATGCATTTTTCCGTTATTGTTTAATCCAATGAGAATTATCCGTTTTATTTGGCCCACAGATTATGTATAACACTATTAAAGTGCTATGGGTTAATTGGCGATCTGTTAATGAATTACTAATTAATTAAAACTACCCTAATAGTTAATTATGGTAGTTTGTTAAAAGTTAAAAGTTACTGTAAGAAAAGAAAATGTAAAAATAAGTAAAACAACAACAACAACAACAATAATAATAATAATAATAATAATAAAAATAATAATAATAATATTTATATTAAAAATATAAATTCATCTAAACAAAGAATTCTCACGTAGGCATAAATTCCTTAAATCATGGAATTTGACCGATATGATCGGAATTTTAAATTTTGACAAAATAAAGCAATATTTAACAAATAAGATTCCAAGTTTTTGAAAAGTTGGTCAACAATTTCAAAAACTTAGATAAATGAAACAATGGTTGGCCTTGAGTTGTGGCATTTCGAAAAACCAATGGAAAACTACAACCAAGGCTGACACAAGGCCATTTAGATAGGTAGGCAATGTTATCGAGTGGCTGGCCAATCAGAGACATATGTTAGGGGTGGGGAAGTCTGGATCCCATAAATAACAGACCGCCAGCCGGAGTCAAAGAGACCAAGAAGAAGGAAAAGAAGAGAGAGAAGAGGAGAACGTCCACTGGAGTCAGACGCTCCGAAACCAGAGAGCTCAACATAGCTCGGTGCCCTTGCCACAACTTTACCGATACACTCTAATGTCTTGCCACTCGGTACAAAATTGATAATTTAGCCAAAAACCAGCTGTAGATCGCCAATCAACTGACAAAGAAATTACCTCGCTCTTTTGTAAAATAAATGTATATATTTTGTACATAACCATCAAGAAGCATTCTGTTTATTTGTTTTGTTGATTCGTTGGCAGCTTTTGGTTATTTAATCCTATTTCAGCCGAGTTGAAAAAAGGAACGAAACCAGCGCTCCTTCAGGACACTATAATACTATAATCTGTGCTACGACCAGCATTAGAAGAAATCTCTCACTATAGTATTATATTTGGTATCATCCCATCCAACGACTGTAATACTGAGCCGGAGCATCGCTCTATAAACTGAAACCGACACATGTTATTATATATGTCTTTAAATTGACTGATCTTTTCCACCTCCATTTTGGATTTTTTTTTCCAATACATTTGAAATGTTTTGCAGATGTGAGAGTGTAAGTATCTATCGATTTATTTATTTATTTATTTATTTCATTTATTCACCTACTCACGTCCAGCATTTTTTGTTTGTAAATGGGTCAAACAGCTTGTTAGAAATAATTAACAATTGGTAGTTAATTTATAACGATTAGTTTTCGAGTTTAGTTAAATGAATTAACTATTTATTACTAATGAAATAGAAAAAAATATTTACCAATTATTACTAATGAAAATTAACTAATTACTACTAATGAAATAGAAAAAATTATTTACTAATTATTACTACTGAGAATTAACTAATTATTACTAATGAAATAGAAAAACTATTTACTAATTATTATTAATGAAAAATAACTAATTATTCCTAATAAAATAGAAAAAACTATTTACTAATTATTACTAATGAAAATTAACTAATTATTACTAATGAAATAGAAAAAACTATTTACTAATTATTACTAATGAAAGTTAACTAATTATTACTAATAGGAAAAACTATTTTCATCGTTATGTTCATTGTGTTATTAAAAATGTTTGGCCTGTACCTTAGTTTTGTACATAATTCTAACTTTCATGTTAATGGTACAAATTTTAAGGTTAAATTTTGTTTTGTTTTTAAATTGAATAACTGGTTGAAATAATTTTACTATTAGCAGTAAGTTTTGAGGAAAAAAATATTTGAAGGTGGGCTCTCTACTCACGCGGATGACATTGGTGACTGCTAGTTTCTCGCCAATCTGATCATCGGACCAGACTTAGTCTGATGTTCACATAGACAAGATACTGTCAGTCACCAAATGTCATTGACTTTGTGTCTTGCAGAAACATACAAATATCTGTTTTAAAGTGTCGGGAAAAATATAAGAGGCGCTTATCCCGACGCAGGAGGGAGGGGCCAGTAGCGAGCTTTAGTGGGGTAGCCACCAGACCAGGTAAATAAAGAGGTTGCGAAATTTAGTGGGCTTTGCAGCTAACCACTTCAAAAACGCGACCCACTGTTACTCGTACTGGGTCAATTAGTTGAGGGGAAAGAAGTAATGTGGAGTTGAACGTATAAACAACTCGCTTTCAGCTTGTTCTGTACACCCGCCTCGCCCTGATTGCAGCCGGACTTTTAAGGCCTTGGTATAAACCACAACGAGGGGGTGTCAGCTTCCAGAGAGGGAAATGGGACAACCCAGTCGGCGACCACCTCACCAACTCGCTATTAGGTTATAGAAAGATGGGAAGGAGAAAAATAATTCTCACAAAAGAGATAATTAAGAAATTGTTTTTTTTCCTTTCATTTCCATCATCCTATTTGTCAACAATGATTTTAATTTGTCTAATCTTATTATAATGGAGATTGTGGGTTTGTTTGTCTGTAACCGAAACTATATTACTATACAAGTCACAATTCCCTTTGTTATTTACATCACATTCTCCATGATTTTATTTTTATCTAAACCTCAATTATTAATAAAATGGTTTTACATCATTAATACTGTTGACCTTATCTACATACTAATAACATGCAACTGTATTTATATATACAACAGAATAGCGGATTACAGTGTGAATGGAAAGGCTAATTTGCATATTGATCTTAAAAATTTGATTTTAATAAATATATGCTTAGTATAATTGATTCCTAATTGTTTGATTTTATCTTATTGAATATGAGCAAAAATCTCGAGGATAAATCTTAAAAGAAATCCATTAACACGAAGAAATAACTTTATTATATATATAATATATATATTATTCTTTACTTTCTATTTTAACTAAATAGTTAAATTAGGAAAATTTACCAATGGAAGACGGGAGTAATGGAAAATGATGGAAGAGTTAGTTTCAAAGTTGTTCTATTTTTCAATCATAGCCTCTCTGTTCCAAATTTTTTTTATCTGCATTCTTATTCAGTTTCATTAGCCTTTCCAATTTAATATGATATTTTATTATATTAAAACTTAAATACTTGCACCCGGAGGGTGCATATATTTGCTAGTGTTATACATGTCCAAAAATGTATAAGCAGTGTTAAGGTCTGCTCAAAAATATGTTTTAAACTTAAGCTTGTCCTATAATTCATATAAATTGGATCAGTGATGTTAACCCTTGCATTTGCCATTTTTTTGCTAATTGATATACTTGCCTGACATACCCGGCCTCGGCTGGGGGTCCAATGTGCTTTGGCCACTGGACCGGGTTAAAGTACAATTATTAGCGTCGATCTCAGGGGGCTTTCCTCCCAGGCAATACTTTCTCCCTTGGGGCAGGGCTGGGTTTATTGCCCAGCACCTGAGGCGCCCCCTTGAGGGGGAATGCCGATGGGATCGACGCAATTTTTGTTCTTTCCCACCCATGAGCTTCGGCTTGTGGGTGGGCCCACGTTAAAACGAGGCCTTGTGCCCAGTCCATACAAGTGGGGTATGAGACAAATATACCTTTTAATGTATTTGCTTGTTTATAAAAGTTTTTTTCTTCTTCTTCCCATTAGAATCATTTAAATTAAGATCTTATTTCAATAAAATGTTGAAATATCGAGAAAGTAGTATTGATACTTCCAATTGAAAATTGCATACCCTATCATCGCTTGGTTGATTGGATTTTAAATCAAACTTAAGATCAAAAACAGAAAACCTATTTCCGTCTACTCAGGAAGGCTTAGAATACTATATTTACCACGTACCTCACGTGTACGGGTTAGGCACAAACCGAGACTCATGGGTGGTGGGTGCAAAAATGCGTTGATACCGTCGGCATTCCCCCTCAAGGGAGGCGCCTCAGGCACTGGGCAATAAACCCAGTCCTGCCCCTTTTAATCAAGGGGGCAGGTATTGTCTGGGGGATAGCCCCCTGGGAACAACGCCAAAAATTATTGATGGGGAAAATGCTGCTCTAAAATTGTTAATTTCAGGGTTCTAGAATAATGTTTTCTTGATGCTGACACCCCCTAAAAAAATAAACAGATTTCAAAGCAAATGTTCACATGTCAGTTATTAATGAATATCTAAGTAAAAAGTAAAGTCGTCGGGGTGGCCTAAAGTCGGTATCAGCCAGTCAGCGAGGGAGTATCTCCCCTTTTCAATAGCGCTAGACAAAGAAGATTGTTTTTGCGTCTGAGGACGAGCGCCACAACTACCATCAGCTCCTTACTTTACCGCACAGATCCCTGTGCTACTCATACGCTGAGTTGGCGAGGGCCGGTATCGAACTAGGAACCTTGTGGTTTCTAGCCGAACGCTATACCGACTGAACTAACCCGGCCCCTAACAGCATTTAAAGGGGCAGGACTGGGTTTATTGTCTAGTGCTTGAGGTGCATCCCTAGAGAATCTAGGAATTTTTTGCTCCTACCACCCATGAGTTTCGGCTCGTGCGTGGGCCCACATAAAATGTCCTTGTGTCATACCCTCATACGTGGAATGAGCGTTAAATACCCTTAACTTCCAGCGGCTCAGGCAGGACAGTGAGAATTAAGAAGCGCCTACCTTGTGTTGGTCACATTTACTACATGTTTATTTGCATTAAACACATTGGCCTATGATATAATTGGCTTGTTTTTATGCAGATCACGTTGGTTTTATTCTCCCTATAACACGTCAAAAGTGCTTATATATATTTACCAACCCTCTCCGCACGAGCAGGATGCGACACAAGGTCAATTTTTAAGCGGAGTTTAACAGGTTTGAATTCAGAGTCTTCCTTTTCCTAGACTGGTTACCTAGCCATGGTTAAAGAGCCCAGTCTGCCCGGTTATTTATCCATAGCTGGAGGGAGAAATGGATTCATACGTTTCCCAAGGGTATTAGCGCTATGTAAAATATAAACAGCTTCGTCCAGAAATTGAACTCGGGTCGACAAGTCCATTTTCTACGACTCTAAACACTGAAAATTTCATTAAAATCGGATAATTCCTTGATTTTTGGTAATTCTTTTTCTATCGGGAGGGTTGAATGTATTGTGTAAACACGAATTTGACGCCATCTCTTAACAACGTTTACAGCCATATGAGCAAAATTGACCGAAAAAATAGTTTTAAATGTATTAAAAATGAATTACATGTGTAATATCAGTTTGCTTTTTTTTTTACTGATGCTCATTATATTACTACTTTTTGACTTAGACAAAAATTTGATCTTAAATAATTGATTTAATTAATTGTAATTCGTTTTTAAAATGAAAAGCAGACGAAAAATTGGGTATGTCTACTATACATATATTAAGAGCAGTTGGTATGTTTGTATGTATTTCCAAGAGATACAACGAAAATAAAACAATGAGAAAGTAAATATAAACATTCATTATCACCAGGTCTTGCTTTTTGAGCAAAAATATTTGATTTATATTCGTGAAGATAATTGAATTTTTTTTTGTATCTAATATCTCAAATAGGAGACATTAATTTTTAATTTCAGAGTTTCTGTGCACCATATCAACACAAGGTCTTTTTTTACATAGGGATTTTAATGGGGCATCCTGCGAAGATCCATCTCGTTATTCAATAATAGTGTATCTGCGAGACTAAATCTTTGGCTCACCTCTACCAAGGCGACGCCTGGTAGCTGTTTCTGGTACATATATAAAGGGCAGTTGATGTGTATGTGTGTTTGTATTTCCGGGTGAAACTACGAATATAAAACAATTAACGACAAAGTAATATATATATATATATATATATATATATATATATATATATATATATATATATATAGATATCTTTTGCACTTGCTTTTTGTGCAAAAATAATGAAGATTTGATTTATATGCGAAGATATTCAAAAATTAAAATCTACATAGAAATAGCATTGAAATTCTACTTAAAAATTTCCAGCATTTGTAAATCTCAAAAGTAAACAAATCAATACACCAGGTTTCTCATCCCCTCTACTCAGGCGATGCTGGATAGCCGCTTCTAGTTTAACATTCTTTTGTATTTCTTCTTTGGTGTTTTGCTAAAGTTCTCTTAATGACCATGTCAGACATTTCTTTCCTTAGAGAATCCTAGACATCCTATTTCCAATGTTTGGTAACGCGTTTTCCAGCCGTTATTTTGGAAGATTTCTTTTAACTCTTGGTATTTATCGAATTTCCGTTCGTGGGCCTAAACTATGTTCTCTTCCCAAGGGATTATGAGTTCGTATAATAATATGAAAGATAACAATGTCAACTTCGTTAGCAAACGCCTGCCACTGAAAGGTAATCCTGTTCTTCAATTTCATGAACGCCTTAACTCGCTTCGTCAGACACTCGATTTTCTAAAACTGACCCTCCCCCGAAAAATCCAGTACGATTTGTTACCGTTTTTAAAGTTCTCATGCAAATCCCGGCGCACGATAATCTCGCAGTTTTATACTGTGCAGAGCACGGGCGATCTTTTGTCCCTTTCTTTAGGAGGACAGACTGTGTCCACTACATAATAACTCCTTGGTAATGTTCGAAAAAATGACTGTCAGGTCTTAGTAATGTATTTGTAATATATTCCGTATAAACTCCTAAACTCGATAAAACAATTCACGTCCCTAGGCAATAATATCTCATCAACAGAAAGCGGTGCATAGGAAAGACATGGTCTGCTATAGCCAGATTGTCAGCCATATGGAAATCAGATCTCACTGACAAGTTAAAGTGACCATTATTCCAAGGCGTAGTTGTATCAGCGCTACTCTACGGCTGTACCACGTGGACCCTAACGAAGCGGCTAAAGAATAAGCTAGATGGGACCTGCACAATATTTCAGCGTGCAATCTTAAACCAGACGTGGAAACAATACCCCACGAGAAAACAGATGTACGGTCACTTACCCCATATCACACAAACTATCCGTGTAACACGAACAAGACACGCTGGACACTGTTGGAGAAGCAGAAATGAACTCATAAGTGTCGTTCTTATGTAGAATCCAGCACATGGGCACGCCAGTGTGGGCCGTCTAGCAAAGAGGTACAATAGCCAGTTCTCTGCAGATACCGGATGCTGTGCAGAGGACCACTCGAGGACAATGAATAATAGGGGCAGTTGGCGAGATATTGTCATGGATATCCGTGCTGCTAGTGCGACATGACGATGATGATGATGATGATGATGATGATTTCATGTTTCCTCAAGTCTACGCTCATCTGCCAATTGGGCGCACTGGTTAAGCAATTCTATTTTGGTTTCTAGACAGTTCTTTCTTTTGCTACTGCTTTAATAATGTTTATGACTCTTTGTCTCTTATTTTATTATGAGTGTCGTCCCCTCATCTAAATAATGGACCATTCCGTTTTTATTATAAAGAAAGAAAGAAAGAATAATAAGAAAGAAAGAAAGAAAGAAAGAAGGGGAAATATACAGAGTGGGGACAATAATGCTAATCTGCTTCAATCGAATATAATGAAAGAAAGAAAAAAGAGCAAGAGAGTTAAATCAAGACTAATATAGTCTTTATTATCGATTGAACTGTATAGCAATAGCTCTTAAGTAAACATATCCAACGTTGCAATAAGTATATTATCCATTAAATGTGGTATATCCACAGGTCCTGCTAAGTGTTCTGTTAATGCCCATGACAGAAAATTCTTTGATTAGAGAAGAGGTTTCAAACCCTAGACATTTTATTTCCAATGTTTGGTAACGCGTTTTCCAACCGTTATTTTGGCACATTTTATCGGAAATCTGATAGAGAATTGTCTTCCCCTGCCGCTAGAGGGCGAATCGCCAATACGATGTTGGCGCCAAAACCAAATTTCCTCACTTATCACAGAGCAGTTACCAAGGAGAGACGTGAAAATAAGTGCCTCCAGCCACCTTGCCCATAACCAGCAAACTTTCTAAGGCATTGTATCAGCATACTGCAGAAGGCTGTCACAATAGCATACTACAGAAGGCTGGAGAACGAGAACCGACCTGACGAAGCTTTTAAACAACATTCAAACCAGCAAGTCGAACTGAATAGTCACCTTAAAAAGAGCCACTTCTCCACGAACAGTATTTAACCTCACAGATAAGTCTTGTAGCAAATGCCAATAAAATTTGCAACAAGTTCTTGTATTATTTGTCAATACATGTATTAAATTTCCATTGTGTGTTTGTCTTCTTTCGTCCGAACAATTTGCCTACAACTGGGAGATTTAAGAGGCCCCCCCCCCTTTAAACCCGTAATTCCTCTTAATTTCTTTTAACTCCTGGTATTTATCGAGTTTCCGTTCGTCGGTTTCAACTATGATCTCTTCCCAAGGGATTGTGAGTTCGTATAACACCTTAGTAATGTTTTTAAAAAAGACTGTCCGGTCTTAGGAGTGTCTTTGTGATATATTACGGTTATTATATTTTTCCTTAAGTCGTCACTCTCGTTAAGCAATTCTACAAGGGTGATTCAAAAAGTAATGCCATTTTGTTTAGGATAGGTATAATTACCAACACAGGAACATGTATCATATATCAAAAGGAAACTGGTCCTCTGTGGATCACATCCCTATTTCTCCACATAGTGTTTCTCTCAATAGCAATGTTCCACCTTCGAATGAGAGCATGTATCCCTGTCCCGTAAAATTCAGTTGACTGTTCTTTGAGCCACTTCTTCACTACAGAGTTCACTTCCTCGTCACTGGAAGTTAGCCTCTCAAACCCTCTTTCATGGAGCCGAAGAGATAATAGTCTGAGGCAAACTTTTTTCCAGTGACGAGGAAGCGAAATCAGAAAAATTGAAGGGGTGAGTGACATGGCCTGGATGATTTGACATAGAATTACCCCCCTATTACAGCAAATTCCTGGGATATTTCTGCAAAGTGCAGGGCTAGATGCTTTCAACAATGAACTGTTCAAGTATGCCAAAAATTTCATAGCCCCGTCAATTGCTTCTGTCATCAATACTGCATTTGAACATTCCCTGATTGAATTCATTGGCCGGGGTATCTTAATCGCGCTACCCAACCACGGAAACAACCAGGTCCACCAGCTAACATGCGACGCATCGTTTTGTTAAACAAAATTATATCAAGTAATTCCAATCTTTAATAATTATTTTTTTGTACACAGTTGGTTTCAAGTAACTAATGATACGAGGGATAATCCCAAAAGTAAGTTCCCTAAAGCACTGGGGACACAGAGAAACTGTTTGTGTGGCTATTGGCAACACTGTTGTGTTTGTTAGACATTTCCCTGCTCCTGCGTGCACCTCGTTGCCGCGCTTAGTCTTGGCTTGGCAGTCGTTTCCAATGGAGCTCCCGATTGACGCTACTGCTAAGTGTGAAGTTCGCGCAGTTATTCGGTTTTATAATTCAAAAGACATTTAACCGATTGAAATCCATAGCCAATTAACGTAAATGTATGGCGAGTCTGGCATGGATGTCAAAAACGTCCGCAAGTGGTGTCGAAGGTTTGCAATATTTTGGAGACCTTACCTTTGGGGTTACCCTCGAAATAATCAGTAGTATATAATTATAACTTCAAGTAACTGACTTTAATACAAACAAAGCTTCGGAGTCGCAAGGTTTCGGGTTCGATACCAGTCCCTACCAATTCAGCACATGGGTAGCACATATTAGGTAATCTGGTCTGTAAGGTAAAGTGGGTATGTGTGGCGGTCCACCTCAGCAAAAAACAATATCTGTGGTCTAGCGCTTACGAAAAGGGGATAGACTCCTTCACTGTTCGGCTGATAGGTCACTCCATCAACTTCAATTATATGGTTTAAAGTATTCCTCTGGTTCAGCTACTCCGGGTAAGAGTGGAGCTGAAAGTAATGAAAATGGAGGGGTTACTTCATACTCCCAAAATCTCCAGTACTGGAGCCTCACCTACAGATGCACAGTGATCCTGATAGCTTTTTCATTTAGTGCGTCCTGGGACGCACATATTTGCTTTGAATGAGTTCCCGGAAAAAATTATGGGTCCCAACTAAAGCCATCTAACTCCTACCTCGTAACCTATCCTGAGTAATTGGTTTCAAAGAAACTATTGAAATGTATTTACAGTTAGCTTGAAAAGGGTGAAGAAAGAAGAAAAACACTGAGACACGTGGAAATGATTTTACTGCGTCCTTTTAGATTTTTTGTGCGTCATGGACGCATCTCTTGATGCAGTTTAGTATCATGCCCAGGGCGCCCCTTTTTTGTGGGGTGGTGGTTTACCCGTTGCAAGGGATACAATCAGCTTATTCTAAACACCGTAGACTGGGTGGCAATAAACAAAAGTAATAGGAGAAAAGACTATTTTGATCACGTGACTGGCTTACTGGTAAAGAATACCCGTGCCTTCCATCAAGGTGAAAGTCGGCCCTTTTACACAACAAAATATTTCCTCGGGTCCCCACTCCCTTGGACCACCCGAAACTGTACGTCACTCGTAAACTTGACACGAGCTGCAATGTAGAACAGTCTGACACCGGCCAACAATGAAGCAGATATTACTGGACGAAGGAGACGAAGAAAGGGGAAGATTTGACGACAATTATGCGAAGGTCTTTCGAAGCGATAACTCTAGCGCACGCACTCTGTGAAGGCAGGCCGAAGGTTGGCAGGAAACCCTATGCGATAATCTAGTTGACGTATTTAGTCCATCAAAAGTCTATCATTAATCAAACGTGACTGCTTTACGTATAGTTTACAATGAAGGTGGCCAGGAGTGGGGATACTTAAGAGGTTGATATGAGATATATGTTCACCAACCCCTCCGCACGAGCAGGATGCGACACAAGGTCAATTTCTTAAGCGGAGTTCAACACGTTTGAATTCAGAGTTTTCCTTCTCCTAGACCGGTTGCCTAACCAAGGTTAAAGATCCCAGTCTGTCCTACTATTTACCCATAGCTGGAGGGAGAGTAGGATTCATACCTTTCCCAAGGGTATTAGCGCTAAGGGAAATAATTGCCACGTCCAGGATTTGAACTCGGGTCGACGAGTCCATTTCCCATGACTTTAACCATTACACCACGCGTTTCTTACTGGTTGATAAGTGAAATGGTGGGAATAGGTGGGGATTTAAGGCCCCTCGGTTTGCAAAAAGGACCAATTCACATATGAAAATTGAACTGGAAATGTTTTTATTCTCTAAGAGTATTTAACGCTACGGTGTTAATAAAGATTTTATCAATTGTAAACAAAGTTAGGGTCATTATTAAATAACTAGCAGGACCAGTAGAATTTCCACGAAACGAAATAGAAATCAACAGGAGCTATTTAAGGCAGAAACGATAATTTGCAATTTAATTACATATAAATCCTACTGCTGTCTTTGCAATAAATGATACAAAAATAAAAGTGACAAAAACACGACTCGGTAAAAAAAAATATTGGGCTGGAAACTCGCCTAACGGTAGCTCGCTTAAACATAGCGTAAATTAGGGCTGGAGACGACATAATATAAAAATTACTAAAATATCTTCCGTAACTCCCAATTTCAATATAACCAATAAAACGAACATGTAACTTTATTTTTAATTCATTTTAATTTTATGTTGGGTATTTAAGCAACACAAGACAATTTGGAATGTTTCATTTTTAAAATTGGGTGAAATAAAATGAGGCAAATAAGAAATCTGCAATTAAGCGACACCAGATAATCTAGATTTACATTTTTGTATTGCATCTTGAACAATTTGAATGCTCTCATTTCTTAGAAGAGTGTGGTAGGATGACAACGGACGGAATATTTAGGAACAACCGTAATAATATATAGATAAAGAAGTTTGTTTTGTTTTACGACATATCAACCCTTTTCAGGTTATTTAATAACGAAACAAATCATTTTGATAAAAGTTTCTATGTTTCAAGTTTTTAATATCTTCAAGTTGGGAAAAATGATTCTATTAATTTCATCTGATTTGATTTGGATTGGTTTGTTTAATGGTATAATAACCCTGTGGGTCATTTAATGCCAAAAACTGTAAGAATGTAAGACAACATTTTGTATCCATGTTTCTTTTACTGGTGTAATTTTTGTAGATGTATTTCGTCGATGGATTTTATATCAGATTCATAATTTTCGATTTATTTTTATTTTTCTCAAGAAGAATAAATTGTCATCCATGTTAGTATTCCCTCATATTATTTGCGTTGAAATAGTTCTTTCCGATAGGAGAAAAAACTCTACACTCCATGAGAAAATGCTTGAGAGTATAGACCCGCTCCTCGTGGTGGGGGTCCAGTGGTTTCGGCACTGGATCTTTACAAGTTAATAGCGTTGATCCCAGGGTGCCATCCCCCAGGCAATATCTGCACCCTCGATTTAAAGGGGCAGGGCTGGGTTTATTGCCCAGTGGCTAATGCGCCCTCCTTGAGGTGGAATGCCGACGGGAGCAACGCAATTTTTTAACCGCCACCCTTGAGCTTCGGTTCGTGGCTGGTCCCACATTAATAGGGCCTTGTGCCTAACCCGTACACGTGGGGTACGAGGTAAATACCGTATAGTGGGGTTGGGATGTCCCACACCGTGGTTGATCCGACAGGCTTGAGCATAAAATATATTTCCCTATATCTTCCTCTGTCCCTATATCTTTTACATACTCTCGGTTAGGCTTAGAATAGGCCGATCTCATCCCATGCAAAAGAATAAGACCCCCTCTCACAAGGAAAGGTTACCTTGGGTATGACGTTAAAATATATCACGTGTTAAGGCCCCAATTCTGAAGCGTAGTGTCACCCTTTCATTGCCCCTCCCTGTCGACTGGGGCTGTAGAATACAATTCTGGACTCTTAATCCCAGGGTAGTATTACCAGTTAGAGTCCCTTTTATGGCATAAATAGATAAAAATGAGTTTTAAAAAAATGAATACCCAACAAGAATGAATGAAACAAAACGTCTTCGGCATAAAATAACCCAACATAGTTGACATACAGTAAAATCTAACGAGTCAACCAACAAAAAAAAAAATCACCGTGAATTTTCCAGAAGTGCTGTCTGTTAAAATAAATTAGCAACAACAATTCCGTACTGAGAAAACCTTCAGCTTTGGTCTTTGCACAAATGGGTTGATATGCCGTAAAATCCAACCAACCACTTATTCGAATAATAAAGATGTTTAAGATCTATCTATCTCTATACTTTCCTCTGTCTGTATATATTTTACGCCTTCTCGGTGAGGCTTAAAAATGGCTGATCTCATCCCTTGCAAAGGGGTAAAGCCCCCCCCCTCACAAGGAAAGATTATCTTGGGTATGACGCTTAACTATATCCTTGTAGAAGAACAATGGAAGATACTATTTAACCCATAGCTGGGGGATGAGGGGATTCATACTTTTCTTAGAAGTATTAGATTGAACTCACTACGATGTCGCTGTCCAGCACGTTACGTCACGGGAATGGTTGGGTGGTTAGTTGAATTATACGGCCAGTCAACCCTTTGGTTAGTTTGTTTTTTTTTATTCATTCTTGTTTGACACTTAATTTTTTAACTCAATTTTTCAGACACATTTTTTGAAACTCATTTCTTATCTATTTAATCCATAGACAGGACCCTAACAAATATTACCACTCCGGGTCAGAGTGGACTGGAGAGTAATGACGATGAAGGTTTTGTTTGTTTTGTTTTGTTTTACGGCATATCAACCTCAGTGGGTCATTTAATGCCAATAAAGTTTTGAAATAAATCAATTCTTGATGCATAATACAATTTTGTTTATAAATACATTTTTTATTTAACCCATATATGGGACCCCAACAGGTACTACCATTCCGGGTCAGAGTGGACCAGGGAGCAATGGTGATGAAGGGGTGCTCCACATTCCCCAAATCTCCAAAACTGGAACCTCACCATCAGATAGAGTTTAACATCATTCCCAGGACATGTAGACCCGCAGCCACCGCCTTCTAGCACCCATATGATAAAAGGGGTTGGGGCTTGCCATAAGGGCAATAGGGTTGGGAAAATCATATAGGTGCTAGGGCTTGACGTGACCAGCCGATTGATCGGAGGTGGCCTCTCCGACCGCCCGTCTAGCCCAAGATAGAGCCAAAGTGGAGTATTGCAAGTCATGAACTGCTCATTCACCTGGGTTCTATCCTTAAGCATCACGGGTCGCCACCCACGGCCAACAGGTGGCCCCATTGGGGGAGTCTTATCCCTCTGCAGAGGTGCAGTCGGTACATTCTAACGCCCCAGCCGACAGGGCGGGACGATGAAGGGGTACTCCACACTCCTCAGAGCTCCAGAATCGGAACTTCTCCATTAGATGCAGTTTAACGTTATACCCAGAGCACAACCTTCTGGCACATATTTGATAAAAAGGGTTGGGGGTTGCCATAAGGTATCTAAGGTTCGGACAATCATATAGGTGCTAGGGCTTGATGTGACCAGCCGATTTATCGGGGGTACCTCTCCGGTCCCCGTCTAGACAAAGTAAGGGCCAAAGTAGAGTGTTGCACGTCATGGATTGTTCAGCCACCAGGATTCCGTCCTTGAACAGCACGGCTCGCAGCCACGGCCAACAGGTGGCCCCATTAGGGGGGTTTTATCCGTCTGCAGAGGTGCAGTTGACGTATTCTACAGCCGCAGCCGACGGAGCGTCCCATAGATGGGACCCTATTAGGTACTACCACTCCGGGTCAGTGTACCTGGGAGTAATGGTGATGAAGGGGTACTCCACACTTCCCAGAGCTCCTGAATTGGAATCTCAATACTAGATGCAGTTTAAACGTTGACTCTCCAAGAGAAGGGGGTGAATGAACTAATAAAAGAAAAATACTTTAGAATTGCTAATTAGCTGCTGCCCTTCGCGGGGTTTGTATCTTCTTTTTTTTTTCTTTTTTTTGTAAGCTGATGAAAAATAAAAACGAGAATCTAACGATTTTTGTCATTTGTCAAATTGGTAAATGAGGAAGAAATAAAATTGTCCCAATGAAAAAAAAGGATTGAATAAAAACACCATTAATCGAAATAGGTCGACATTTTAAGTCTGAAAAAATCTCTCTACGCCAAAGGTTGAATAAGTATAAAATGTGACCTCTCCCATAAAGTGTCAAACAGATGGAACAGCCTGCATTGCAATTTGTGGTGCATTGTATTTAAATCTCAGGCAAGGTCCTGATATATCCCGACTTTTTCACTTTACCTTAATTCTCTGATCTGCTGAAACGTATTAAAATCAATCCTATAAATGATTTTATATAGAAACCAATTAAAATATAATTAAAATAAGTATACGTTATTATTTGATTTCATTAGTCTTTCTAAGTTGATATATTTCATTACGTTAAAATCTAAATACTTAAGCCCGGAGGGTACATTCTTGCTAGTTAAAATAATAGATTTGCAAAAGTGAAGAGAAAAAAAACAAATAAACAAAAAAAAATTCCCTTCCCCCAAAAAAGTTGATATCCTAAAAATGTTTAAAAAAAGGAAAAATAAAAACAGGGGGGGGGGATGAAGTACATTAATACACATTTTCAACACACGTTAGCTCTCACATGAACATGCAATCTCTCTCTCTCTCTCTCTCTCTCTCTCTCTCTCTCTCTCTCTCTCTCTCTCTCTCTTCTCTCTCTCGTGTGCGCGCCGCTTTTTGCCGAGTTGAATTCTTCACACGTTTATGCGCCATGCATATTTACACACCGCCCTGTTCCCAGGGGCGTTAGAATACACCGAGGGGTAAGACTCCCCCAATGGGACCACCTGTTGGATGTGGGTGGCCACCCGTGATGCTTAAGGGCAGAACCCTGCTGGCAGAGCAGTCCATAACATGCTTGTTGGCTGTCAACACAACACGGGTAAGATTTCCTGTTCTTTCTTTTTTTATATAGTTGAATACCAGTAGCATTTGACACTGTATCCTTGTTTTCTCAGATGACTCATCGGACAATGATTAAACTGATACTACATCTTTCTACTTCACGGAATAAATCAAACTATATGCCACAAGTCATATCCACTGAAACTGTACTCAATACAACTGCAGAACTAAGCGCCTAAAATAGCAACACACCTACCCTTTGTCAGTCTGGTCAAATGTTACATATTGGACTGGAACTGGATTTATTCTATACACCTCATATTTGTGGAATTATCAGGTTGATTTTTATTCATTTCGTGGTAAGCCCTCTGTTGGTGGCATTTAGTTTTCAATATGGCTTTCAAGTTATATTAGGTTATTCTGCTATCAGAAAGAAAGATAAATGTGTAAATTTTATTTGTTTAACGACATTCTAAGTTTGAAAAATGACTGTCTAGCGCCAAAGGTCAAGTAAGTATAAAATGTGAACATTCAGCACAAAAGTGTCAAACAGATGGAACAGCCTGCTTTACAATTTCGACTGCATTGTATTCTCAATCGATCACAACCAATATGTCTTACTTATACGCGGGTTTTTGGTGATCTATTCAATATAGAGATAAGATAATAAAACTGCAAATAGTTGGTTGGCTTGTTGGTTGGTCGGTTTTCAGCCATGTCAACATTTTAGGTTATTTGATCCCAAAGTCGTGTCCTGTGTATGACGATAAACTCTATCTAATGGTGAAGTTCCAATTTCGGAGTTTGGAATACCCCCTCATTGCCATTACTGGACCATTCTAACACGGAGTTGCAGTACCTGTTAGGGTCCCATCTATGGGTTAAATAGGAATAAATAAGTTTAAAAAAACATGTTTTGAAAGATAATAAAACTGCTGTATAAATATTTGGTTGGTTGGTTGGTTGGTTGGTGTTCAGGCATGTCAAAAATGTTTAGGTTATTTAATACTAAATTCGTATCCTGAGTATGAAGTTTGGTGATCTATTTAATATAGAGATGAGATAATAAAACTGCAAATAGTTGGTTGACTGGTTGGTTGGTTGGTTGGTTGGCTGGTTGGTCGGTTTTCAGCCATGTCAACCCTTTTAGGTTATTTGATCCCAAAGTCGTGTCCTGTGTATGACGATAAACTGCATCTAATGGTGAACTTCCAATTTTGTAGTTCTGGGGTGTGTGGAGTACCCCTTTGCCACGCTGACACTGAATGGTAGTACCTGTTAGGGTCCCATCTGTAAGTTAAATATGAACAAGTTTTAAAAACATGTGTTGAAAAAAATTGATTTTAAAAAATATGAATAACCATCAAGCATGAATAGAACAAAACGTCTTCGGCATAAAATAACCCAAAATGGTTAACATGCCGTAGAATTCAGCAAACCAAACAAAACCTATACTGCCGTTGGTTTTCAGGCATGTTAAACTGTTTAGTTTGGTGATTGGTTTTGAGGGCTATCACAATGCAAGTGTGAAGGGAAATGGGGTAACTATGATAATGTTCGTTTACTTTTTGTATATTCTCTTAATATTTCGGTATAAATATCCCTTCGTCAGAAGATTTGTTGGAGTTGTTTAGAATCTGTTCATTTTGTTGTATGCTTGATAATATCTTTCTCCGAATTCTTTGTGTGTGTTTATGTGTATATATTTGTTTAATAATGTCTTAAAGTGAACATTAGAACTACCCTGACGCCTCCAGTGGATTTATCCTGCCCCCCCCCAAAAAAAAAACAACAACCTGAAGGTACTGTTGCTTATCTGATACACAAGTGCAAAATATACCATATCCACAACCTCAATTCTTTTTCAGGAACACCGATAGTAGTAAGATTGGGGTACTTACTACTCGCATAAATCCCCAAATGGGTTTGAAATGGGCTCCTTAGCCTTAGTCGGCAACCCATCAAATCAAGAAGTCCGACACAGAACCTCTGTTGCCCTCAAGGAAAGGCTAGGGGAGTAAACCCCGAAATAAATCAGGAGCTGGAGTCCCTAAGGTAATGTGATGCTGAAATCCAGTGCTACCCATCAACTCCTGCGACACTACCGTTACCAAGCTGCATTGGTACCTTACCTTTCCTTTGGATCACAGCGGCAGTGTGGAGAGGGGGGATTTGCTGCACGGGCAACAGCTCATCCTCCATATGAAACCGCCCAGGCTATGTAGTTCAAGTTAACAAAAACTTTGACACTACTCCATCGTCTCTCGTAGACGGAAGGATGCCAACATATTTGTTTAATAATGTCTTAACATATAAAAGATTTCTAAAACTCGTTTAACCTTTTTAGGTTATTTAATACCGAAGTCAGTCCATTTTTTGCAAGCATTCTTGTGTAATTCTCATCAAGCCTTTTCTCTAAGAGCTTCGTTGGAATTCAAGTAACCCAGCCATACAATAGTACTAACACTCAGACATTAGTGAAGAAACACCGGCTTTAGCTGGTGAGAAAAAACATACAATATACCGCAGAATAACAAGTGTGAGATATGTGGGGACAAATGAAATGGCTAATGGCATAATATGCAAATACACAAAATTAGCACAAAATGAATACAAGATTGGATGGGAAAGGCGATCCACTTACAATTTGACCTTGCTATTAAATGATATATACATGTTGCAAGATGGGTATACTCCTGACTTTTGTGAGCTAGGACTACTAATGGAAGGAGGAGGAATAAATAACAAAGGCTTAAAAAAATAGTGATGACCCAAAAGAGGAGAGCGATGGTTTGACCGTAGCGTAACCCCGAACGGAGAATTGACCGCAAGCGGAAGTCGGGTGTTGACTGGAAGTCACGTGGTGACGTGGGGGAAAAAAGAAAGGGTTCGTCCTCTTTTTGCCGGCGGCGGTCGTAGGGTACGGACCTCATGAGAGCCCAGTAATCTAGTAGTGTTCTCTCTCTCTCTCTTTCTCTCCGCCTTTCCTCCTCTCTGGTAGGAGCCCACTATACGAGCACGAAAATAAAGGCTGGCAGTTGTGACGACATGTTTCTCGTGTTATGATTTTTTATCGGCACCATTTCAGCACGGTGACTTTTGGAGTTTTAGTACCAAGAAAGAAAAAAGGACTACGGTACATGTATCGTTTTAGTGCCGTGAATATTACAACGTAACATACACAAACCAGAATATGTTCTAGAAAACGTGACACACAGAATTACATGAACAGAAACACAAAAGCAGGAGGGAGAATGAGGCTAGAAGGAGAAATAAAGAAACTACGAGAACAAGCGAAGGCATTCAGAAAGGAAAAAGACACAAGGACACAATGGAATGAAAAGACAGAAAATAACAGCAAATAAGACTGACAATACAACTCGATTCTAAACTTTTCAACAAGTGTTTTGTTAGAGTTCAAGTGGTGCAGCCATACTGTAGCACTGACACAGCTAGAGCTTGTGAGAATTATCGCTTAATCTTGTCAAAGAGATCAGATTACAATATAATCGATAATCTCTCTATAGCAGTTCATGTATTTCTTATGCATATATTGACATCACTTTTGGTAGATGAGATATAGCACGAATCATTTTTTAGGATATCAAAACAGTGGAACGAGATACTCATATATTCAAGCCAAGAAATGTAAATATAACTGTAGAATGAACGCAATTCCCTAACCCCAAAGCACAAAATGACCCAAGACGGATCAAAATGCCTTTAAAATCAACCAGTCAATCACTTGTGACTAAAGCCAAACTAAATCAAGGTTGGTAAAGACTAATAAATGGTTGGTTGGTTTAATGGCATATCAACCCTTGTGTGTTATTTAATGCCAAATATTTTGTTATTATATATATATATATATATATATATATATATATATATATATATATATAATAAATTTGCGGAGTTTTTATAGATCAATGTTTATTATAAACAGCTACCCAGGTTTCATGCCAAGGGGCAATCATCAGGTCGTTGGGTTAGATCTCATGGTGTTTGTTGAAGATCTTTACTTAATGTCACATTCTGGACCGTAAATAACGTCGGTTACTTCCGCGGACGCTATTGTACTCCGGATTAGCTCTCACAATTTGTGATTGAGCACTGTATTTTCTTTGTTTCATCACAAAAAAAATTGTTTTTATATATACCTATATATATATATATATATTATATATATATATATATAAGAAATAATTTTCAGTAATTTAAGTACTAGTGATTGACTCTCAGCCACCGCCTTCTAGTACCTATATGATAAAAAGTCGTAGGAAATTGACTCGTCGACGCGGGTTCAAATAGTGGACGAGCCTGATTAGATTTCACATAGCGCTAATAGCCTTGGGAAAGGTATGCATCCAACTATTCTCCTTCCAGGTAAATAGTAGAACAGACTTGGCTATTTAACCTTGGCTAGATAACACGTCCAAGAGAAGGAAAATTCTTAATTCAAACCTGTTAAACTCCGCTTAAGAAATCGATCATGTGTCGCATCCTGCTCCAGCTTTTGTGTTTCTGTTCATATAATTTAGTGCGTCACGTTTTCTAGAACATATTCTGGTATATATATATATATATATATATATATATATATATATATATATATATATATAATCATCATCATCATCATCATCATCAAGTCACACTGTTGGCACGGATATCCATCAACTCCTCCATCGTCCTTATCGCTCATCATTCTCGGGAGGTCCTCTGTGCAGCATCCTATATCCGCACAGAGCTGATCAATGTACGTCTTTGCTGGTCGGCCCACACTGGCGTGCCGATGTGCCGACTTCCATAGGTCTTAAAAATGTTTTTTTTTTCTTTTAAAACAGGTCATTTGGAAAAGATTTTTTCATTTATTCCATTCATTTTTTATTCCATTCACATTCATTATTTTTTTCCATTAATTCCTATCTATTAATAATGGAGATTCGCTTCCGGTTTTTGTCTGTAACAAACATTACGTAACTGCTTACGTCACATTACCCAACACATAATCAAACGTCATAACATAGAATAAATATACTGAAAATGTGAGCATGCAACGTTAGACAATCCTCATTGTTTCAATAAATAGATGCCCGGTGTTATATATTTATATATAGATTGTTTTATTCTAATATAATATTTAAAGTTATCAGAACTGTTTCCATTTCAAATTGTCTTTCTTTCTTTCTTTCTTTCTTTTTTTTACTGCTTTAATAAATTTGACGATTTTACATACTTATGGTACACACTCTATGACATTGAATTTTCAGCTCCCATTCCCTCAGGCAATATCTTTCAAAAAATTATTTTTACATCGCCCGGAGGGTGTCTTTTTATTTTGCTAGTCTAAATAATTTAGAAGCATACGCGAACACTTATATACCATAATAACTCAGAAAATAAATAAATAAATTCGCGCTTTGATGTCTATTAGATTATAGAAATTACTAACAATATTACCTAATATATGTAACTTTTTCCAGTATGTCAGGTAATAATTTGTTATGTTGCTGGAGCACCCAAAAAAACTCAGTGGTCATCGATTTAAAGCTCCGAAACCACGCTTAAAGGTGGGAATCGATCTGATGAGACACAATTTAAAATTAATACATAACACCGTATTATATTCAAAAGATTCCAAATTAAGAAAAATCCTAGGAGGATACGATTTGGAATAATAACATAAGAATTTTTACGTTTCTTGTAGTATTTTCTCTATCACAAATAAACTCTATCAACAGTTAACTATTTGCATATTTTTACATGATTTCCAGAAATAATAAATTCAAGATGAACATTTTATGGTAACAATTTTAAATTATGTAATATCTTATTATAATGGAGATTGTGAGTTCGTCTGTCTGTAACCGAAACTATATTACATCTCAAGTCACAATTCCCTTTGTTATTTACATCACTTCTGATTTTATTTTTATTTAAACCCTAATTATTGATAAAATTGTTTTATACCATTAAGACTGTTGACCATATCTACATGATATTTTCCACGTACCCCACTTGTACGGGTCAGGCACAAAGGCCCTATTTATGTGGGACCACCCACAACCCGAGACTCATGGGGTGGCAGGTGAAAAATTGCGTCGATCCCGTCGGCATTCCCCCTCAAGGGGGGCGCCTCAGGCACTGGGCAATAAACCCAGCCCTGCCCCTTTAAATCGAGGGGGCAGGTGTTGCCTGGGGGGATGGCCCCCTGGGATCGACGCTGTTAATTATATCAATGGTCCAGAGGCCGAAGCCACTGTTGAGCATATCAACATACTGAAAACATGCAATTGTATTTATATATACTCAAAATAGTGGATTACGGAGTGAATGGGAAGGCTAATTTGCATATTGATCTTAAAAATTTGATTTTAATAAATATCTGCTTAGTATTATTGATTTCTAATTGTTTGGATTTATCTTAATGAATATGAGCAAAAATCTCTTCAATAAATCTTAAAAGAAATCCATTAAGAAGAAGAAATAACTGTAATTTTATTCTTTACTTCCTATTTTAACTAAATAGTTAAATTAGGAAAATTTACCAATAAAAGACGGGAGTAATGAAAAATGATGGAAGAGTTAGTTTCAAAGTTGTTCTATTTTTCAATCATACACACTCTGTTCCAAATCTTTTTATCTGCATTCTTATTCAGTTTCATAGCCTTTCTAATTTAACATGATATTTTATTATATTAAAACTTAAATACTTGCACCCGGAGGGTGCATATATTTGCTAGTATCTATAATAGTGATAACATTTATCTTTATATATGATTAATTTTTTTAATGTCATACCCTCTTAAAATTAGGGTCAGTCTAGAGTTATTAATAAAGGAAAAATAACACTTTGTCATTTATAGATTGAATATTTCATTTTATTCTATTTCATCTATTTAAATATTTTTTTAAATAAAAAAAAACATAAAATATAGTTTTCTTAATTCATTCATCAATTTAAGTCTGAGCAAATAACCCATACATTTCTCTAATAAATAATTGAAGACAGTCCTTTTTATTCATTTTTTTATTTATTTATTTTTACAATTGTAAAAGTTATTCAGAATCTTCCAGTTAACCGTCTTTATCTTAAATTCAAAAGTATACATTGTTGCAATTTTTACCGGAAGTAGAACAGACAATATTAGATACAATAAAAAAAAATGAATCATTTCTCAATAGAACCTCACAAAGGTAAGAAACCTATTTTATCCTCTCCAATATCTTATATAATAATTATATTAATTTAATGCTTCAATAAAGAGTCCAATAAAAATGAAGAAGGCTTTTCCATTAGGGACCTCTATTATTATTTTTTTTCATTTAACAGAGGTCCTTAAATTTTTCATTTATTCCAATCATTTCATTCATTTTTTATTCCATTCATTCATCCATTAATTCTTAACTCTCTTTCTCTCTCTCTCTCTCTCTCTCTCTCTCTATATATATATATATATATATATATATATATATATATATATGTGTGTGTGTGTGTGTGTAAGAGTTGTATTTTGTTATAAGAGCAATTTGAAGAATACGGTCGGGACTGTCACCGAAAAGCAGACTTTTTTTCTCGGTTAAATGCCTGATTATATTTCGGGGTTGTGACGTAATCGGGAGAAATAAAAAATAAAAAACAAATTCACATTTTCATCAACTTTAAATTCCAAAACTCGAGCGCTTCGAAAAGAAGGAAAGAAAGAAAAAGAGTGAGAGGGTTAAATCAAGATTATGCTTTTTACATATTGAACTATTTCGCAATAGCTCTAAAGTAAACCTGTCATGTAGAGTAATGGCCAGACTGGTGGTCACATAGATCCTTCTACCTATTACTGATTTAGATCTTCATTGGATTCTGACGTATTTTTTAACCTGTGCTAAAAACTAAGCTTAGCTTAGTTGGTTTGGTTTGTTTTGTTTTACGGCATATCAACCTCAGTGGGTCATTTAATGTCGATAAAGTTTTGAAATAAAGTCATTCTTAAATGGATAATGCAATTTTTTTATAAATACATTTTTCTATTTAACCCATAGATGGGACCCTAACAGGTACTACCACTCCGGGTCAGAATGGACCAGGGAGCAATGGTGATGAAGGGGTGCTCCACATTCCCCAAATCTCCAGAACTGGAACCTCACCATCAGATAGAGTTTAACGTCATTCCAAGGACATGTGGACCCGCAGCCACCGCCTTCTAGCACCCATATGATAAAAAGGGGTTGGGGCTTGCCATAAGGGCAATAGGGTTGGAAAAATCATATAGGTGCTAGGGCTTGACGTGACCAGCCGATTGATCGGAGGGGGCCTCTCAGACCGCCCGTCTAGCCTAAGATAGGGCCAAAGTGGAGTATTACATGTCATGAACTGCTCATCCACCTGGGCTCTATCCTTAAGCATCACGGGTCGCCACCCACGGCCAACAGGTGGCTTAATTGGGGGAGTCTTACCCCTCTGCAGAGGTGCAGTTGGTGCATTCTAACGCCTCAGCCGACAGGGCGGGCTTAGCTTAGTAAATCAAAACAAATTAGAATGTCCTGACAGCTGGGGCGATAGAATACGCCAACAGCACCTTAAGGACGAAATCCTGGTAGCTAAGTTGGTAATTTATGAGGAAGACCGTCCCGGTCTCCTGCCTCAAAACTTGCTAACGGTGAGTGGTGAAAAACCAACCCCAGCTACGATTGAAGTCCCTAGCCGAAGCAATAGATAGATATGAAGATGACTATAAAGATAGATATTTTTTATTTTATTTTATTAAAATATAAAAGAATATCTAAATACTCAAATTTTCTTTTATTCATGTTTGTTTAATGTCTTGTTTTTAGTTTAAATAAGCAAGAATATCTAAATATTTTGATTTTTTTTTACTTGTAATTGATTATTGGAAATAAATTTATTAGAATAAAATGAAAACACCGAAAAAAATAAACGTTTTGGATTTTTTATAAGTGAATGTCGAAAAAAACAAAAAAAAACAAAACGCCCCAAATTGGTTGTTTACTTTCAAGTGACACTGCTTCGGCTACGGACTTCAATCGTAGCTGGGTTGGTTTTTCAGCAATCACCGGTAGCAAGTTTTGAGGCAGGAGACCGGGACGGTCTTCCTCATAAATTGCTGCTAAGTTTTTCATTACATGCAACACTTCACTTTTGTCCTTCCTTAAGCTAAAGTAGTTGCTTAGACGGCAAAGGCCCCTAAGGGTCTGTTCCAGAGTGCTTCAGCTTCTGGACCAGATAAGTAAAATTAACAGCGTTTATCCCAGGGGGCTATCCCCACCATCAATACCTGCCCCCTTGATTTAAATTGACAGGGCTGGGTTTATTGCCCATTCCCTGAGTTGCCCCCCTTGAGGGCAATGCCGACGGGATCAACGTATTTTTTGTGCCTACGACCCTGCTTGTGAGTGGGCTCCCATAAAATTTCCTTGTGTCACGCTCTCATAAGTGGTATGAGAGGCAAATACCCTTAAGCTAAACGGGCGGTCGGAGAGACACCCTCCAATCAATCAGCTTTTCATGTTAAGCCCTAGCACCTATATGATTGTCCTGATTTCCTTATGGCAACCCCAACCCAACCTCATATATGCTGGAAGGCGGTGACTGAGGGTCTCAGTGTCTTGAGTATTACGTTATACTCTATCTAATGCTGAAGTTCCAATTCTGGAGCTGTGGGGAATGTAGCGTATCCCTTCATCGCCATTACTACCATGTCCATTCTGACCCGGAGTGGTAGTACATGTTAGGGTACCATCTCTGGGTTAAATAGAAAAAATGTGTTTTAAATATTGAGTTTAAAAAATTGAGTACTCGTCAAGAATGAATAAAACAAAACGTCTTCGTCATAAAAATAACCCAACAAGGGTTGACATGCCATAAAATCCAACCAACTAACCAACCCATCTATGTTAAATGGAAAATGAGTTTAAAAAATGTGTTTTAAAGAATTGAGTTTAAAACAAATTGAATGCCCATCAATGATGTATAAAACAAAACGTCTTCTGCATTAAATAATCCAATAAGGGTTGACATGCCGTAAAATCCAAATAACCAACAAACTAGGAACATTCGCGCCATCACAACGGTGTTCCTATTTCTGGCGCGAAAATATCGCTCAAACAAGAAAGAAAAGAAAAGAAACATTTGTAAGCTGATTACGAAGTTTATTTTTAATGTTTGAACGGCTTACGCAAACTGTATTCCCAAATAACATGTGACTTGCATCACTCCAAGAAGGAAGTATGTTAGTTGCCATTCTATACACAGTTTAATAACAAACATAAAGTCAACATGTCTCCTTAAAAATAAATCATTTTATCTGGCATTTTATCACCCGTACAATAAATTAACACATTTCTCTCTAAGTAAGCAAAGTTATCATTCTGATCATTTTCTTTTTTATTTTTTTATTTCCATCTTATCTTAAAATTCTAACCCCATTTTTCTTAAGTGTCTTTTTCTTCACAATTTTATTAATCCAAGGAATCTTTCAAAAACTAATATTCCAAAAAACATCACCTAATTAGTTTGATCCTTACTCTGTTCTCCATGTTTGTGACATTGTAATAAGTCAAGCGATCACCTTTTCAGGGAGTAATCGCCAGCAAGATATATCTATTTATCTGACTCCGTGTCATATCTATCCCAATCTGTTTATATCTATCTATCTATCTATCTATCTATCTATCTATCTATCCCAGTCTGTTTATATATATCTATCCCAATCTGTTTATATCTATCTATCCCAATCTGTTTATCTATCTATCTGTCTATCTATCCCAATCTGTGTATATCTGTCTATCTATCACAATCTGTGTATATCTATCTATCTATCCCAATCTGTTTATCTATCTATCCCAATCTGTTTATTTATCTATCTGTCTATCTATCCCAATCTGTTTATATCTGTCTATCTATCCCCATCTGTGTATATCTGTCTATCTATCCCAATCTGTGTATATCTATCTATCTATCCCAATCTGTTTATCTATCTATCTATCTATCTATCTATAATCTGTTTATCTATCTATCTGTCTATCTATCCAATCTGTGTATATCTGTCTATCTATCCCAATCTGTGTATATCTATCTATCTATCTCAATCCCAATCTCTTTATCTATCTATCCCAATCTCTTTATCTATCTATCATCTATCTATCCCAGTCTGTATATATCTATCTATCCAATCTGTGTATATTGTCTATCTATCCAATTGTGTATAGTCTGTCTATCCATATATCTATCCCAATCTGTATCTTCTATTATTCCCAATCTGTTTATCCTATCTATCATCTATCTATCCCAATCTGTTTATTCTATCTATCTATCCCAATCTGTTTTCTATCTAATCTCAGTCTGTTTTATGATCTATTCTATCTATCTTTATCTATCATATCTGTTTATATCTATCTATCCGCAATTTAATATCTATCTTTATCCAATCTGTTTATTCTATCTATCTATCTATCCCAATCTGTTTATATCTATCTATCCAATTATTTATCTATCTATCTATCCAAGTCTGTTATCTATCATTCTATCTATCCCCAGTCTATTTATTCTACTATTCTTATCCCAATCTGTTATATTATCTATCCCATCTGTTTCTATCTATCTATCCCAATCTGTTTTATCTTATTCTTCAGTCTGTTTATCTATCAATCTATCTATCTATCCTATCTATTATCCCATCTGTTATCTATCTATCCTTGTCTTCTATCAATCTGTGTATATTGGTCTATCTATCCCATCTGTGTAGTATCTATCAGCTATCTATCCCAATCTCTTTATCTATCTATCCCAATTCTGTGTTTATCTATTATTCATCTATCCATTCTGTATTATATTATCTATTCATCTGGTGATCTGTCTATCTATCCCAATCTGTTGTATTCTTGTCCTATCCATATATCTATCCCCAATCTGTATCTATCTATCTATCCATATCTCTATCTTATCCAATCTGTTTATCTGTCTTATCTATCCCAATCTATTTAATAATCTATTATTCAGTCTGTTTATATCTATCTATTATCTATATCTATCTAATCCTATTATTCCCAATCTGTTTATTCTATCTATCTATCTTATCTATCCCAATCTGTATATCTATCTAATCCCAAATATATTCTATCGTATCTATTCCCAATCTGTTTATTATCTGATTCTATCTATCCTATTGTTTTTATCTATCTCCTCCCAATTTTTATCTATCTATCGTATCCCAATCGTTTATTATCTATTATCTATCCCATCTATTTATATCTATCTATCTATCCCAATCTGCTTTATATCTATTATCCCCAGTCTGTTTATACTATCCTAATCGCCAATCTGTTTATCTATCTATCTATCTTTTATATCTATCAATCTATCTATCTATCTATCTATCTACCCGAATCTGTTTACTATTCAATTCTAATCTATCTATCTATCTATCTATCCATCTTTATATCTATCATCTACTAATCTATCTGATCTGTTTATGTCTATCATTCTGTTTTAATCTATCTATCCCATCTGTTATATCTATCTATCTACTTATCTATCCAATCTGTTTATATCTTTATCTATCTAATCTATTTCTATCCCAATCTGTTTATATCATCTATCTATCCTATCATCTCTGTTTATATCTATTATCTATCTATCTATCTTGTTTATATCTATCTATCCAATCTTTATCTATCTATCATATCTATTCAATCTGTTTATATCTATCTATCTATCTATCTATCTCAATCTGTTTATATCTATCTATCCAATCTGTTTATCTATCCTCTATCTATCCCATCTGTTTTCTTATTTATCTCCATCTGTTTATCTATCTATCTATCCAATCTGTTTATATCTAATTATCTATTATCTATCTATCTATCCCAATCTGTTTATATCTATCTATCCCAATCTGTTTATATCTATCCGTCTCAATCTGTTCAGATTATCTATCCATCCAGATCTATCTGTCTTTTATGGCTTCACTGTCCGGGCACAGATACTACAAAGGTATGCATCCAAGTAGTCTCCCTCCTACTATGGGTAAATAGTAGGGCAGAATGGGATCTTTAACATTGGCTATTTAACCAGTCTAGGAAAATTAAAACTCTGAATTCAAACCTGTTAAACTCCGCTAAAGAAATTGAATTTGTGTCACATCCTGCTCGTGCGGATGGGTTGGTAAATACTACACTTTGATCTTCATCTGGGGCCACGCAGCTGCCATTCTAATGCCTGTGTGGGTATTCTCCCTGAACTCTCTACTTCTTTATATAGACAGTATGTACATGGCTTTCCAGCTATATAACTGTCCAATCAGAACACAATCTCGTTAAACAATATTTGCATCGTCAAGCAGATTTGATAACATTTCATTGGACAATCCCGCTTTTAATTTACCACAACAGACTTTTTCTAGAAATTGAAATTGATATTTCTAACAATTCCCGGGAACATTTTGACAGATATGGCAAAAATGGCGGAAGCAATGGAATGTACTTAGGTGTCAAAAAACAGAAAAGAATAAACTGAAAAGAAAAAGGGCACTGTAATATCTAAAGTTTAGCGAACGTCCTGGTTTTAACTTGAAGGAATCTTAGATCAAACGTTCTATTCTTGTTGGGTTTTTTCTTTTTCTTTTTATCTTTTATACTTTTTTGTTGTTTGTTTTGTTTTATATTTGATGACAAATTGGAATATGCCTGCGAGTTTTAAGGAGATACTTTTATTCGGGAAATATTACGAATACACAAAGATTTTATAAACTAGCAGGGCTACCCAGCATTGTCCGTGATTTAAAAATTCAAAAATGTATATCTTATCTATATTTATATATAGACTAGTGGGACCTGTCGATATACCACAGTATGATAATTTGATTATTACAACGTTTGATATACTTCAATATGAAGAACAAAGCACTGCCCTGTCTATAGCTCTGTTGATGAGGCCTAATGGGCTGAAATGTACATACAGAGATCGACTTTTTCTCGATTTGTTTACACTTTACATTTAAACCGATGTGTACGCCTAATTTATTTAATTATAATTAGTTAATTAACAAATTAGGTATGACTTTAATTAAGCACATAATCTCCCAAAAAATACTTCAATATATAAAAAGTATAATAATCTTGATTTCTATCTCTCTCTCTCTCTCTCTCTCTCTCTCTCTCTATATATATACTATATATATATATATATATATATATATATATATATATATATTATTGTTCGATTGAAAGCAGATTAGCGTTATCGCTTCTGCACGCCTACCCCCTCTCTATATCTTTCCCCTACTTTCTTTCTTTACAATTATAATTTTCTGTGTAGCATGTCCTTTTCCTTTCATTTATTTATAATAAAAACGGAATGATTCATTATTTAGCTGAAGTAACGACCCTCAAGAATTCGGCGGATAAGCAACAACATATAATCAGGATTTATATTTTTGCCTTTCATCTTGGACGATTTGGATGGTCTCATTTTTAACCAGAAGGTGTTGCAAGATAACGGTCGGGAAATTGAGGAACAAGAGTATTAATATATATATTATTTTTCTGTTTCTTTATTATATTTATTCTTTATGATATCTTGTTTTTAAGATTATTACTATTCTTGTTTGTCATTTTTCATTTGTCTTTTAGTTTAATTTTTTCTTATTATGTTTATCCTTATACTTTTTTTAAATTCTAATCGGTTTTTTTTAATTCATTTTTTATGATTTTCCCAACCCTATTGCCCTTATGGCAAGCCCACCCTTTTTATCATATGGGTCTAGGCGTTGGCCTTGCGGGTTACATGTCCTGGGAATGACGTTAAACTCTCTCTGATGATGAGGTCCAGTTCTGGAGATTTGGGAATGTGGGCACGTTTCATCACCATTGCTCCCTGGTCACTCTGCCCGGATGGAGTAACCTGTTGGGTCCCATCTATGGGTTAAATAGAAAAATGTATTTATAAAAAAATTGTATTATCCATTAAGAATTGATTTATTTCAAAACTTTATCGGCATTAAATGACCCACTGAGGTTGATATGCCGTAAAAACAAACAAACAAACCAATCATTTTTTTTTATTCATTTTTTTAATAAATCATTGTTTATACACTAATTATATTTATTTGCTTTCATATGGAAAAATAAGTGGTTAAAGATTTTTTTTTTAACCCCATCTCGGAAAAGAAATTATGGTGTGGGCTATACTGAACTTTGGTCTTTGCTGATCTCCACAAATTGTCCATTATAAAAGGACGTTTGCTCGAAACTTAACGTCATAATCTAGTAAAACATATGTAGTAGGTTCGATCCTTTCTAGATCCCAAAACATTACAACAACAAAAATAAGCTCATTCATAATTTATCAATTAAAAAAAGGGTATAGTTTACAGAGAAATATTCAAGCCATTAAAACGATCCCAGTGAGTCCAATTTACCCATAGCTGGAGGTGTGGGGGGGGTTGCAGATGGGTTTTTGCCTTTCCCAGTTACATTAGTGCGAAGTGAAACACAAACAGCTTCGTCCAGGATTTGAACTCCGTTCACCAATTCCATTTATTATGATGATAACTTTACACAAGTTGTGTCTCCTGTGTAATGCTGTCTCAGTTCTAAACTCTATGTTTATATTATATTATATAATATATATATAATATATTATATTTATTTATTTGTTGAGTTTTTTAAAATAAGTTTTTCATAACACTACCCAGGTTTCAGGTTATTTCACCATCGTCAGGCCCCTCAATGCTCCTGGTGTTTATTTAAGAGATTTTGAGATAAACACCAGGAGATTGAGCAACCTGACGATGTGAAATAACCTGAAACCTGGGTAGTTGCTTATGAAAACTTTATATTTAAAAAGACTCAACAAATAAATAACGCTCCTACAAATTGTGTTGACAGCCTGTGATTCTTCTGTTTCATTCCAAAACAAATCTTTAAATATATATATATTATATATTATATATATAATATATATATATATATATATATATATGAAGATATATATATATATATATATATATATGAAGATATGAGGGGTTAGAGTAAAATCCGACATTTCGCTACTAACTCACTCCTCATCAAAAACACACAATGTACATAATTTTGCTTTGAATAAAAAGTCAGTTGACTGAGGATGTCCTCATAAAAGGACGAAATATTTCAACTCCCAGACTTGTTTGAGTTATTATTTTTTGTTCATTTCCTTTTACCTACCTCATATATTATATATATATATATATATATATATATATATATATAATAGAGAGAGAAGTGCCTGCTGGTATCGCTTTTTGTAGATGAGATATTGCTACCTTGGTATGTGAAGTAGTCAATTAATTTCAGAGGCTTGCCATTTAATATGGAGATATCACAATCTTGTTTAAAACACATGAATTCTGTTTTTATCTAAGTTCACGTAGAGACCAATACCTCTTGCTGTCTACTCTAGGCTAACCAGCAGAGAATAAGCTTGGGCACGTGTAGAAGCGCTAGTTCGTCTGCGTAGTCTGCATCTGTAATATTTTCTGCTAGATATCAGTAGGTGTATTGTTTTTTGCACGTATATTTTTGAAATAAACAAACCGAAACGCCTCTCCTTCTAATAGAAGGCCTTAACATTTCTGAACCTTTCAATTTGGAAAAAAGATTTTTTTTTAATTCTTTTTTCTTGTGCTATTATTCGTAAACTTTTTTTCTCTCCCCCACCTCCATTCATGGACCACATGTTGACCGCAGGTGGCGATCCGTGATGCTTAAAGATGGTACCCTGGTGTCTGAGCCGTTCATGACATTCAACACTCCAATTTGGCCCTTACTTAGGCTAGACGGGCGGTCAGAGAGCCCTCCCCCAACCCCGATCAAGCCATAGCACCTATATGATTGTCCCAACTCTATTGCCCTTATAGCAATCCCCAACCTTTTTCATCATATATGTGCTAGAAGGCGATGGCTGAGGGTATTCATATCCTGAGTATGACGCTAAACTCAACCTAATGGTGAATTTCCAATTCTGGAGCTCTGGGGAATTTGGAGTACTCTTTCATCACCATTACTCCCAGGTCCACTCTGTACCTGTTAGGGTCACATCTATGTGTTAAATAGAAAAAATGAGTTCCATCAAGAATGAATAAAACAAAACATCTTCAGCATAAAATAACCCAAAAAGTTGATATGCCGTAAAATCCAACCAACCAACCAACAACCTTTTTGTCTTTGTTAATATCTATCAAAACATTTGCTCAACTTATTTGTTATTTTTTCTATTTAATTCGTTTCTATTTCTGATTCCTGACTGTTAACCGAATTACACAATTCCGGTCCGTCACTCATACACGTGTGTTCGACATTTTGCCTTCTGCTCCGCGATATGACATTACTTAAGTATTAGATGAAAGACTTAATTAAGACTCACGTTGACACATTGGTGATATGATGAAACCAGCACTGAAATCACTTCATGAAAAAGAGGAAATTACATATATACATGACACGTCTATGTGTCTTCTCTCTCTCTATCTCTCTCTCTCTCTCTCTTCTCTCTCTCTTCTCTCTCTCTCTCTCTCTTCTTCTCTCTCTCGTTAAATATCTTTCTCTTATCTCACAGGAATCTCTCACGCAATACACACTTTGCAAAAGATACTTCTTTTTCTCTTTCTCTTCGATATCCTATCTAGTCTACACCAAATACGTATATATATATATTATATAATATATATTATATAAGAGTCGGTTGGGGCCTAATGTCGGTATCAGCCAGACAGCGAGGGAGTCTATCCCTCTTTCACTAGCGATAGACCAAGGAGTTGTCTATTACGTCTGAGGTGGAGCGCCACACTACCCTCAGTCTCCTTACTTTACGACAGATCCCCGTTGCTACTGCATCGCTGAGCTGGCGATGGCCGGTACGAAGCTAGGAACCTTGTGTCTAGCCGAACGCTCTAGTACGACTGAGCTAACCCGGCCCATCCGCAAATCAGTCCTGTTTGACTAGGTCTAGTGCTAGTGAAAAGGGGATAGACTCCCTCGCTGTCTGGCTGATACCGACATTAGGCCACACTGTTGACTTTGTGTACCTAAGAAAGCTCATATCTATCCATGATATGCCTACTTACATTTTTTTCAAATTCATTTTTCCTATTTAACTATATATGGGTCCCTAACAGGTACTACCACTCGGGGTCTGAGTTGACCTCGGAATAAAGGTACTAAAGGGGTACCCCACATTCCACAAAACTCCAGGTTTGGATCTTCACCATTAGATGCAGTTTAATTTCATACAAAGAGCATTAAGATCCTCAGCCACAACCTTCTATAGCGTATATGATAAAAAGTGTTAGGGCTTGCCACAAGGGCAATATGGTTGGGACAATCATATAGGTGCTAGGGTTTGACATGACCAGCCGATTGATCGGAGCGGGCCTCTCCAACCGCCCGTCTAGCCTAAGTAAAGGCCAAAGTGGTGTGTTGGATGTCACGGACTGCTCAGCCACCGGGGTTCCATCCTCAAGAACCACGGGCCACCACCCACGGCCACGGCCATTGGGGGAGTCTTACCCCTCTGCAGAGGTGCAGTCGGGTATTCTAACGCCCCACCCACAGGGCTGAAGAATACTAGTGTATAGCATTCAGTTAGAGAGGGACCCGCTTTAGTAATAAGAGCTGAGCGTACTAGTTTGATTACCATTGTGCTACGGTGATGATTCTGTATATCAAACATAAAAGAGGTTATCATAATCGAGTTCTTTTGTGTTTTGTTTTTTTTCTTTTTTCTTTTTTCTCTTCTTGTCTGTCTGTCTGTCTGTCTGTCATATATTTTCTCTCTTCACCAAATTATTTATCTTTTTCTTTTTTTCTTTTTTTTTTTTTCACTGTATGTCACCTACCCCTAGCTGTCAGTTCATCTTCCGATCCCTTAACACCCCTTAACACCCTCACAACTTCTCACTAGTATAGCATGCGACATTTACACATATTCAAGGTAAGTAGGTAATATGATCCACTGAGATATCAGGTTGCAAAATGGAGACTATCATGACTTGAAAAATGGGTCACTGGCTTTTTCCCAGACTTCTTCTTGCGAAACTATATGAGCGGTACAATATCTATTTACGACTAATCTGTCTATATTGTACAACATTCCGACATGTGAAGTCTCCGAAAAAGGGAACCCCCACCCACACCCCCAACGCAGCCATCACAAATACACGCAGACACAGACTACGGCACATGCACAAAATTATTTACAATAATAATGGTGAAGTGTGCATAGCTATATCATCTCTCTCTCTCTCTCTCTCTCTCTCTCTCTCTCTTCTCTCTCTCTCTATCCTCTATTTATCTATATATATATATATATATATATATATATATATAATATATTATTATAATAGAAAGGACGGAAAGCTCAACACCGTAATTCCATAATAATTTATTTCGACCAACCAAAAAGGGGCCTTTTTTTTTTTTTTTTTTTTTTTTTTTTTTTTGAGAAGTAAAAAAATTTTTGCAATTCAGATAAATTGATTCTTCCATCTGATGAGACTGGATTTTGGGGAGCTATATTAATTCAACTTAGATTTATTAGGCCCCCAATTTTGGTCGAAATAAATTTATTATGGAATTACGGTGTTGAGTTTTTCTTCCTTTCTATGATAAATATTGCTCTGTATAATATATCTAAAAATTTATTATACATTGAGCTCTCTTTAGTGATTTAAAGATTCACTGTATTTATACATACTGGATCATACAATAATAATACAGTGTGTCTTAGATATCACATATAGAATCATTCCTTACTACCAAGTTTTGATACTTCTCATATATATTTATTATTATATATATATATATTATATATATTATTATATATATATATAATCACTGCCGTAGACGATGATAATCAAGCTAATCTCCTAGACCGTTACAATTGTGCTGATATTTATTCTCATTGATGGGTATCTCATACTTGTGGTTTGGTTGCCTGAATATAATATATATATGAGTAAAGAAATAACAAAAGACTTAGAGATTTAGCATTATAGTCTATTTCAGGGAGCTTATTGGCTATTACAATTGAAATAATATAAATCTATTCCATCTCACATATGTCTATTTGGATATGTTTTTTTATATATATTGATGTATATTGGTACTATGTGTGTTCGTGTGTGTGTATGTGTGTGTGGATACATGCATGTGTATGGACTTGTATGTGTATGGATGTATAGGTGTATATATGTATATATGTATATGTGTGTATGTGTATATATATATATATATATATATATATATATATATATATATATATATATTTATATATGTGTATATGTGTATGTATATGTATATTTTTATATATATTTGTTTTTGATTTAGTTAAATTACTAAGTAGATTTAATTGTTTTTCTTGGATCTTCATTATGTTTATATGTATGTGTATGTGTTTATATGTATGTATTTGTATATGTTTATGTACGTTTGTGTGTGTATATGTGTGTATGTATATATATGTGTATATATATATGTATATGTCACTTAGAACTAAAATATAATAAAATAGATTAATTTATATTTCACTTTTTATTTTTATTTTCTATCTTTCCTAATATTTAATAACTTTACTTCTTTCTTAACTATTTTACTTTATATATATAAGAAAAAATATATATATATAGATTTTAAATAATTTTATTACTAAATTTTTGAATCCTTCCGTATTTCCGTTGCTTTTTTCAAATTAGTTGAATAGGGAATTCGCCTGGTGACGTAGTTTGAATATATCTTTCTTTGCTAGTCTGTCAAAAAAAATTGGTTACAGTTAAGAGATACCTTTTTTGCCGACCGATTTTTTGTGTCGGAAGTTGAAACTGCAACATAAAAACTTTTTCCTTTTTTGCAACATCAAAGATTTACATTTGGAATTCATATCACAGGACTACAAAATTCTAAAAAATTTAAAAAAATATATAAATAAAAATCTGTTTTCAAATGCCTTTAAAGTAATAAAAAAATTCATCATTCGCATCTGATGTGTCGGGAGATTTAGACTATTTGTTTAAGCTCCCTGAAATAGACTATAATGTGAAATAGACTATAATGCTAAATCTCTAAGTCTTTTGTTATTTCTTTACTCATATATTTGCTCTGTGACTCTAACATTAAGAGCACACATTGAGCTCTCAAACTGCGACTTGGTTTTTGTTTAAATAACACTCTTGTGTCGTAAGGAAGATTTCTTCTCTGGACTTTTGGATTATATATATATATATATATATATATAATAATTATATATATATATATATATATATATATATTGATAATATTGTTTGATATATTTATAAGTAAAGAGTAATATAATTGATAGAGCATATATATAAATTTAGCGAAGACAAAAAAAAATAGGTAACTGTTTTTCGCCGACACGATTTTCCAAGCAAGTGCTTATTTTGAAAATCGCATAAGCGAGAAACTGACAGTCACCAAATGCCGTTGACTTTATTTTTGTTACCTGAACTTATATATATATATATATATATATATATATATATATATAATAACTCTAACCACAAGCCCACGCGCCTCCATATGGACTCGTCGGTTTGAGTTCAATTCCTAGACGAAGCTGTTGCCATTTCACATAGCGCTAATACCCTTGGGAAAGGTATGAATCCATATATTCTCCCTCCAGCTATGGGTTAAATAGTAGGGCAGACTGGGCTTTTTAACCTTGGGTAGGTAACCAGTCTAGGAGAGGGATAACTCTGAATTCAAAATTCCTGAGGTCAGTCGTTGATTGGGTTCGTGGCATTCCGTGATGCACCAATTCTTTCCTATCGACTGTGCCAAAAAGTGCGGAATGGCCCTACATAAGCCTTCACCACTATAAACAAATCACTGTGCTGGTTGTTCACTGGATGAACACCCATGCGTCGAAAATCGACGAGAGAGCCCATTTTTTTTAAATTTATTTTATATATATATATATATATATATATAAACGAGTCACCACATCTATTGGTATGGAACAAGGCTGTAAATGGAGAGTACCCAATAATGGTGTCACTCACAATAGTCTCTGAGATAAGACAAATATGCATACATTGATATTTACGTAGCTTAGTTCTGTATTTGTGTGGGTACCAATTTTTTCACCGTGGTGTAATAGCAAACAAAGTATTCGATCTTCAGTAGGTGTCCCACACTTGCTGGACTTTATATATAAGTTAGGGCCAAAGTGTTGCATGTCATGGACTGCTCAGCTAGCAGGGTTCGGTATTTCATAGGCCACCCAGTATTTACCCCGGATTTAATTTAGCGGTCACTAGAGACCAACTTGGTAAATAGGGAAGAAAAATAAGTGTCATTACAATTAATAATATTTTAAAGACCGATGTTCTACAAGTTCGAAAATAGAATAAGATTTTTGATTTGAGAATAATTTCAGGAATGATATTTTCACAATAAGCACATCAAGCAATAGGTACTGCAATCCAGTGGTGACCAGTATGAGATTTAAAAAGTGTATATTTAGCCAGATACTATATATGAACTAGCAGGACCTGATTATTTCATCATTTGATATGTTTACTTAAGAGCTATTACTAAATACCCCAATATATAAAAAGTATTGTAATCTTGATTTAATTCTCTCACTCTTTTTTTCTTTCTTTTCATCTTTACATTATGTTCGATTGAAACAGATTAGCGATATCGCTTCCGTGCGCTCAACTTTCCTCTACCTTCTTTCTTTTTTTCTTATATTTTTCTGTGTAGCATGTCCTTTTTTATCCCGTTTCTTTCGTTATTATGAAAATGGAATGGTCCATTATTTAGCTGTGGTGACGACACTCATAAGAATCAAGAATTCGGCCAATAAGCAACACCAAATAATCAGGAGTTACGATTTTACATTTCATCTAGGACGATTTGGACGGTCTCATTCTTAACCAGGCTGTGTTGCAAGATGATAACGGTCGTACAATTAAGGAACACGAGTATCAATAATGAATATTTATGGGGGTGCATGGTGTGATGGTTAGAGTTAGAAAATAAATTTGTCGATCCGAGATAAAATCCTGGACGAGGCTGATTGCATTTCATATTGCGCTAATACCGTTGGGAAAGGTATGCATCCAACTACTCTCTCCAGCTATGGCTAACTCCGCTCAAGAAACTGATCTCGGGTTGCACCCTGCACATGCGGAGGGGTTAGTATATATATATATATATATATATATATATATATATATATATATAATATAATGTATTCATACGTGTGTACTTGACATTTAGAGGTTAGTAATCTTTTTCCCACGAGTTGAAGACATGAACCCCACATCACACAAGAGGTGGGTCCGTGATAATCCCCTGTTGCTCCTACCATGTAACCAAGTACAATCTGACGAGATTTTCTTTAGAGAAGATACTGTCAATTAACCCAAATTATTCCGCGTAATTCTATAAAGTCCCCAGCATGATATCTCAACGATCTAATAAATCATGGGACAATTTGATTAATTTGATATCATAGTTATTCTATACGTCGTAGAGACACAAAAGACGTACCCGGATATAAGATGTAGTCACCCTCCCCCCATAGATATATATAAATCTGTGTGTGTGTGTGTGTGTGTGTGTTTATGAAAAGAAGCGACTTAACGAATAAAGCCAAAAAATCTAGCGAGTCAAAATTTTGACTGGCGATAGCTGGATATAGAAAACTGGTTATATATATATATATATATATATATATATATATATGGAGGATATGTGCTTAATTGAAGTCATCTCTAAATTTGAAAATTGATTAGTGAATAATTAATGAATTTAGGCGGGCATATATGTTCAAATGTAAGGCTAAACAAATCGAGAAAATGTCAATCCCTAAATGTACATTTCGACCTATTAGGTCTCATCAGCAAGGTTATAGACATGGGAGACCGCTCCGTGTGTGACTCGAAACCTCGGCTGTCAAGCTGACAGGCGAAGTCTCTAACCGTTACACTAGCTTGCCATTCCCACATTCTCCGTTTGTTTTGAAACTTATTTATATTCCACTTTATTTGAACATATATGCCCGCCTAAATTCATTAATTATTCACTAATTAATTTTCAAAATTAGGTATGACTTCAATTAAGCACATATCCTCCAAAAATTGTCGGCTTAAAGCCATATAAAAATAAACACGTTTGTTTGTTTACTTAACCTCATATATATATATATATATATATATATATATATAATATATATATAAAACCAGCTTTCTATATCCAGCTATCGCCAGTCAAAATTGTGAGTCGCTAGATTTTTTCCTTGCATTTGAAACATCTTCACCTGATGATTGACTCGCTTGAAACAATATGGTCGTGAATGTTCCTTTGTCACCTAATGAATAGACATGTAAAACCTTTATATATTTATTTTATTACATTATATATATATATATATATATATATATATATATATATATATATATATATATACTGAAAAGACAAAATTAGAGACGATCATTTCGCTCTCCCTGTTTGTTGAAATAGATTCAGTTTGACGACGTATTTGGTAAAAAGGTACCGTAGCTGTGATCTGTTGTGTCTGCTAACGGCATTTGGTCGCAAAATGATTTTTTGGTTCACTCACACAACTAGCAACTGCACTAAAGATGGGGCCTGTTTATACTTGGTCCATGGCAAGGTTATGGGCCACCTAGTGTCATTATTTGTGGGGGAAAACTTTACGTATTTTAACGCATATAATGGAAATCATTTTTAGTTATTCTACTTATTAATTATATTCAATACGTAAACAGTCGTGCTGATAGCTTTTTAATTTAGTGAGTCCTGGGACGCACGTATTTGACTTGAATGAGTCCCCGGGAAATTTGATGGGTCACAACTAAAGTTTCTTAATAAATTGAAGAGTTTTTATCTATGAACAACTAAAGCCGTCTGACCTTTAACTTCCTCATACAATGTAATTTGTTTCCAAGAAAATATTGAAATGTATTTACAGTTAGCTGGAAATGGTGGTGGAAGAAAAAAGAAAAACACTAGGACGTACGGATACAATTTTACTGCATCCTTTTAGATTTTTATGTCAGTGACGCAGGACTCGTACCTATCAGCATCTCTGCGTAATTTTGTTTTCTTTTAATAGAGATAAAATCTATTTTTTCTTGGGCAACAAGCAAACGCATACATAATCCATTTCTCTTTATCATTAATAACACACACACACACACACACACACACACACATACATATATATATATATATCTACCAACCCCTCTGCACGAGCAGGATGTGACACAAGGTCAATTTCTTAAGCGGAGTTCAACAGGTTTGAATTCAGAGTTTTCCTTCTGCTAGACCGGTTGCCTAACCAAGGTTAAAGAGCCCAGTCTACCCTACTATTTATCCATAGCTGGAGAGAGAGTAGGATTCATACCTTTCCCCAGGGTATTAGCGTTAAGTGAAATGCAATTACCACATCCAGGATTTGAACTCGGGGCGACGAGTCCATTTCCCATGACTTTAACCATTACACCACACACATACATATATATAAGATTAGCACCCTACCTTCTAGTCAATTAAAGAATAGTTGCGTCTGTGATATAAATAACTGTTAGACGGGACAAGGAGTTAGTATGCATAATGAATTCCTGGTCGAATAAATATACTATTTCCAAGTATTTGAATTTGCCTCTGTTCACTATTACCACATACCTCTTACTTCTCTTTGTGTGCGAGTAATTGGCCACCGCTACTCACCTCATAAAATATATATACAGACAGAGAGAGAGAGAGAATATATATATATATATATATATATATATATATATAGAGAGAGAGAGAGAGAGAGAGAGAGAGAGAGAGAAATTTTTTCGTTTGTTTTTATAGTTAGATAGAAGCATTATTTAAAAATGTAATACGATATAATTTTTTTTTCTTTTTTTGAAGGCAAAATAATGCAGATTCATGTTGAAAAACATATTTATTGATGTGCTCTTAATTTTCGGATAAAATCCATCTTCAGAGAGTTCCTTATAGAGTTGAAAATACTCCATCTGTGTTTTTTAAAGTCAACTTGGTTCTAATGACGTTGAGTTGATGGAGATTTGAAATTTAGAAGAGATCGTAAGCTTCCGTTAAGATTTCAAATTCGGTAGAGATCGTGTAGTTCCGTTGAAACCCGTGAGTTGTTAAATTGCGGGACGTTTGAAATCATTTAAAATATTTTCTTTTTTTTTCTTTTAAATTTATTTTCTTTAATTTTTTTTTTTTTTCAACATGAATCTGCATTATTTTTTTTTCAACATGAATCTGCATTATTTTGCCTTCAAAAAAGAAGAAAAAAAAAAATCGTATATATATATATATATATATTATATATATATATATATATATATAAAGAGAGAGAGAGAGAGAAAATATGAGTTATTCATCCATCCACATACAGCCCTGTTGCACATAGCCTACTAAGTCTAGCCGCAGACGTGATAACTCCAGCCGGGATCAAAACTCACCCGATTTTTCATCAGTCAATCTTTAACCACCTGGCTATTAGCACACCCACTAGCGAGAGAGAATGTTCACTATATATATATATATATATATATATATATATATATATATATATAAAAGAAATGATCAGACACACAGACATAAGCACGCACGCACACACGCACACACACATACACACACTTACACACACAAACACACACATAAACAAGCACCCCCAACCACACACACACACAGAATTTGGAAGACCCGAGACAGAACAAATTGAGCAACTGCTAGGACCACTTCAGTTCGAGTATTCTTCTGATGATGGGATTTTTCATCCCGAAATATTAAGAATAAAGTGACAGGTTAACAAACAACATCATAGTTACCTTCTTTTGTCTTTACACTTGCATTGTGACAGCCTTCAAAACCAACCCACAAACCACACACACACACACACATATATATATATATATATATATATATATATATATATAGAGAGAGAGAGAGAGAGAAGAGAGAGAGAGAGAGAGAGAGAGAGAGAGAAAATGCTGAGATTCTGAGAGATGTTTGATATCTCCGACAAGACACGGGAAACGCTGGGTTGATTAAAAGAACAGATTGCTCAATCTAATATTTTTTCCTGACAACACACACACACACACACACATACACACACACACACACACACACACACTCACTTACACACTCATATAGGCAAACTCGCACATTTAGACACGCATACACTCACACATACTTACACACACATTCACACATGTACAGACATATTTACGCGGTCACATACTTATTTTGAGAAAGAAAGAAAGAGAAAATCTATATTTTCACTCTGAGACGTGGAACCTAATTAGTGTGACTGTTTTATTGCCTTTTTCTTTATTTAAATTATGTTACTTAAGGCATTGTTACATAATTATTTCAATAGCATTAATACGCTAGGCCGGGGCGTTCGCCATTGCACACCATCTCCCATCTGTTGCTACGAATACAACAGTTTAGGCGCGATTTAAATAATTGCTTCAGAAATCATTATGAGACAGTCTTTTGTAAACGACTAAAAGCCGTCACACAAATTAGGTCCCGCCACATAAAGTACAAATATAACAACTACAACATAAAAATAGAATCTACCTTTATTCGTTTCTCCGTGTGTGTCACACCTTGTTACCATATTTATACAATTTGTCTAATTTAAAAAGAATAAGGAATACAAATTCAGCGTTGACTTCGTATTTAATATCGAAATCTTCGAGCCATTCTTTAATACACTCTCGTAGATTTGGAGGTTTTTGGTGCAATTGTTAGGGTCGTAGGATATGGACTCGTCGACTCGAGTTCAAATCCTAGACGTAGCTGTTTGAATTTCACGTAGCGCTAATACCCTTGGGAAAGGTATGAATCCCACTACTCTCCCTCCATCTATGGGCAAATAATAGGGCGGATTGGACTCGTTAACCATGGCTAGGTAACCAGTCTAGAAGAAGGAAAACTCTGAATTCAAACCTGTTTTACTCCGCTTAAGAAATTAACTTTGTGTCACATCCTGCTCATGTGGAGGGGTTGGTAAATTTACATTACACTTTCTCAATAGTATTAAGGATGCCACTGCAATTAAATCACGATTATTATACCCTTTTAACAGTGAATAATGTTGATTTTTCGGACTGTTGTCCTTATCGTTATTGTGGTATGTAAAAAGACAACGTTTCGGCGGCTGTAACCTCCGGCGTTCCGCTGATGTTCCCTGTGTATCCGTGCATAGTAATGATTCAACATGGGAAATCATTTTTATAGTTTGCTAGAGCTTTGAGCTCGGCATCATCAGTCGTTTTAATGACTGATGATGCCGAGCTCAAAGCTCTAGCAAAATATATCCTACACACTTTTGTCTGAGTTTTGTTCTTTCATTCCTCACATCTACACCTTATATATATATATATATATATATATATATATTATATATATATATATATATATTGATTTTGAGCTTATATCCAGACCTCTAAAGTCTGTTCTTCAAACGTGTGAATACAAACTCGCCTGAAGATCAGTTATGTGAAATTAAGAGTAGTGAGTAAATTTACCTTGTTTTATTTATTAGTTGAGATACACTGATATTTCTCTGCTTCCTGTATATCAATAACTATCATCATCATCATCATCACAAGTCATGCCGACAGTACGGATTCGCATGACTTTCTCTCTCACCACTCGCCCCTATCGTTCATCATTCTTGGCAGGTCTACCGCAGATGGGTAAATTCCCCCCCCAATGACCCGTGATGCCTTAGGATGGAACCTTGGTGGCTGAACAGACCATAACATGCAACACTTTGGCCTTCTTTAGCCTAGACGAGTGGCTTGAGATATATGTGCTAGAAGGCGGTGGCTGAGGGTCTTGGTGTCCTGGGTATGATGTTAAACTCTATCTGATGGTGAGGTTCCAGTTCTGGAGCTCTGGGTAATGTGGAGTACCCCTTCATCACCATTATTCCTCGGTCCACTCAGACCCGGACTGGTAGTATCTATTAGGGTCCCATCTATGGGTTAAATGGGACAAAATGAGTTTTAAAAAGATTAAGTACCCATCAAGAAGGAATATAACAAAACGTCGTTAGCATAAAATAACCCAACAAGAGTTGACATGGCGTAAAATCCAACCAATCAACTCACCAACCCACCAATAGGTTAAATTGAGAAAGAAACGTGTTTAAAAAGATTGTTTAAAAACAGTGAGTTTTTAACAAAATGAGGTTTTTTTTTAAATTAAGTACCCATTAAGAATGAATTAAACAAAAACGTCTTGGGCATAAAATAATCCAACAAGAGTTGACCAGCCGTAAAATACAACCAACCGACCAGACTAAGGTAAGTTTGCTTAATCTCAACATACCGGCACACACAAAAACGCCGTTATATTTTGACCCTGACGCGCATGTGCAGACAGTCACGGGCACACACACACAAACGCAAAGTACGCAGATGTGTGACGTAATCATCAGCAGCAGGAGCAGCCAGCAGCAGCAGCAGCGGCTTTAATTGACGAGAATGGAGAGAGTGACGAAGACAGCAAGGTCGGTTCTTGGAAGGCGGAAGTGGTTGTTAAAAGGAAATAGCGTACGACTAACAAACAAAAGACAAGACTATAAGCACCCACAGAGAGAGAGAGTGGGTGAGAGAATAAGAGAGATTCATAGAGAGGGGGACAGAGCCTCGGCAGCAGACAGAACAGAGAGATAGCGATAACCTTTACAAAATCCAACTGCACCGTGACTTTCTGTGCCGCTCTCTTTCTCTATTACCACCCACTCACTTTGTGACTTTCACTCTCTTTATTATTTTCTCTCTTTTACTCGACGCACCCGCTTATTGTATCACATTCACCCCCCCCCTCTCTCTCTCTCTCTCTCTCTCTCTCTCTCTCTCTCTCTCTCTCTCTCTCTCTCATTTTTACCTTCTCCTTCTTTGCGTCTTACTCTATCTTTCTTAACTCTTTTTTTAAATATTCAACTTTTCTTATTTTTCTTATTTCGTTTGCTTCATTTTTTATATACTTCATGGGAAATGTAAGACATGCATGTCTATCTATCTATCTATCTATCTATCTATAGAATAGTTTTACGCCAATGGAAAAACATTTTAAAAGTACTCGAGGAATAAGCTAGAAAAACTACCTTTATCTTTTAATTTTTTAAACTTAGACAACGCACATTTTAAAATAATCCCTAAACTTAACTCTTGCCTACTTTAAACCGCTCAAATCGGCTCTTCCACCACTGCGATCCTACCATAAACCGCTGCCAGTGGCCCTCGCATGTATCACTTGTTTACTCTGAAAAATCACTACGTGAACACACCTGATATCTTTATTTGAATAAAATGAATTCTGAGGTGAATAGATAGTGAACTTGGAAATATCCCATCATACAGGTAAAAAATAAAAAATAAAAATAAAAATACCAAGAAAATTTGGTACAGCCATGGGGGAAATTTGGTAGGCAAAGAGTTAACCAGACAAGATTTTTTCAAGAATAATCATATGAAAATACTTCTCAATTTTCATGAAAACTTACATGTGACACAAGGTAGCAAGTACGGGGCATCCAGCGAGGTTCGAACTCACTATTTTTTTCATCATACACCGTGTAATAAATACCACGTGCGATACCCTGCCCTCATCAGCCGCTAACTAGGTGACTGATGAGGGAAGGGTATCGCACCTGGTATTTATTATACGTTGTATAATAGAATATGTTGTGAGTTCGATCGTTGCTGGATGCCCCGTACTATATATCAATACTCGTGTCCCTTAATTGTACGACCGTTATCATCTTGCAACACCCTATGGCAAAAAATGAGACCATCCATGATGAAATGCAAAAATGTACATCCTGATTATCTGGTGTTGCCTATCCACCGAATACTTCTTTCTTATGTGCCTTGTCACCTTTGCTACCCAGAAAAAATATAGAAAGACAGAGTGGTGGAAAGATATTATGAGGTGAGCGATAACGCTAATCTATTTCAATCGAACATGATAAAAAGATGAAAAGGAAAGAAAGAAAAGAGAGAGAGAAAGAGAGAGTTAAATAGTGATTATCCTTTTTACATATTGAACTATTTAGTAATAGCTCTTAAGTAAACATATCAAACGTTGTAATAATTAAATTATCATACTGTGGTATATCCACATGTCCTGCTAGTCAAGTAGTAATGGATTTAGCGAGATTTTCTTGCTAAGTATTACACTATGACGGGGCGCACTAGACACTCACACAATAATTTAGCGACTTGGTTAAACCAATTATCAAAGAAAGCATAAAACTGGATAAAATTAAATCGAAATAAATCTATTGTGATTTCTGTTGGCAGGGAAGATATTTAATCGAGTCCCCACTCACCAATATTAGCATTAATATATCCATGATATACTACCACAACACAACGGAAGGAAAGAAAAGTTAAACTCATTTACACATACAAGAACATTTACGAATTAATATACAAGGTGTGTCATAAAAGTATCGAGATTAAAGCTATATTTACCAAGATAGAAATGAACAATAAATGGAACGTTATTTTCTTTCTTTTTTCAGAATACAACGTGTGTCATAAAAGTGCCCAGCTTGAAGCTGTATTTACAAAGATAGAAATGAATAATGAATGGAACGTTATTTTTTTTTAGAATACAAGGTGTGTCAAAAAGTACAAAAAATCTCAATACTTTTTCGTACACTATATATATATATATATATATATATATATATATATATATACCAGTGGTATCATGTTCTGGGTATTACGTTAAACTGCATCTAATGAAGTTCCAATTCTGTAGCTTTGAGGAGTATGGAGTACCCCTTCATCGACATTACTCCCAGGTTCTCTCTGACCCGGAGTGGTTGTACCTGTTGGAGTCTCATCTACGGGTTAAATAGAAAAAAAATGAGTTAAAAAATGTGTTTAAAAATTATTCTTTTTAATTTCAATAACCATCAACAATGAATAAAACAAAATCTCTTCGGCATAAAATAACCAACCAAGGGTTGACATGCCGTAAGATCCAACCAGCCAACCAGTGGTATCAGAGCCGGTGCTAGGGTCTCATGTCCCCACTCCCATACCAATTATGCGCTCAGTCCAACATACGGGGGAGGGGGGGCCTAATCTACTCCATGTCAATTTTCAAAAAGTCGTATTAATAGAAAATATAAGTAACGCACCCGTCCGAGACCTCCAAGCAAACTTTTCTCTCTCCCGGTCGGGAGTTTTGGGTTAGTACGCATCGACCCTTAGTGGAATTAAAAGAAAGAGTACACAAATGTATGTGGGAATTAAAGTACAATTTAAATTAAATTAAATTTTAAAAATAATAATCTTCTAGGAGCCACTAGATATGAAGACCTCTCTGAGCATGCACAGAGAAAAGGACCCACCCCATTTTGGAGCCAAGAAGAACCCTCGGCCATTCGAACGCAGACCTTGACTTGGAACAGACACTACGACTGATACTGGATGAAATTTCCTCTCCACGAAGTAGCTATGTATTATATACTGGTCTTTTCACCGTACCAAATCCTATTATAATGGAGATTGTGTGTTTTTCTGTCTGTAACCGAAACTAAATCACTACTCAAGTCACAATACCCTTAGTTATTGACGTCACATTCACCATGAATTTATTTTAATTTTAACCTCAATTATTAATAAAATTGTTTTACATTATTAATACTGTTAACCATATCTACATGATATTTTCCACGTACCCCACCTGTACGGGTCAGGCACAAAGGCCCTATTTATGTGGGACCACCCACAAGCCGAGACTCATGGGGTGGCGGGTGAAAAATTGCGTCGATCCCGTCGGCATTCCCCCTCAAGGGGGCGCCTCAGGCACTGGGCAATAAACACAGCCCTGCCCCTTTAAATCGAGGGGGCAGGTGTTGCCTGGGGGGATGGCCCCCTGGGATCGACACCGTTAATTATAGCAATGGTCCAGAGGCCGAAGCCACTGTTAACCATGTCTACATATTAATAACATGCTATTATATTTATATATACAACAAAATAGCGGTTTACAGTGTGAATAGGAAGGCTAATTTGCATATTGATATTAAAAATGTGATTTTAATAAATATGTGCTCAGTATTATTGATTTCTAACTGTTTGGTTTTATTTTAATGAATATAAACAAACATCTCTTCAATGAATCTTAAATGAAATCCATTAACAAGAAAAAATAACTGTCATTTTATTCTTTACTTCCTCTTTTAACTAAATACTTAAATTAGAAAAAATAACAGAAACAAAAAAAAAATAACAAGAAAGACGAGAGTGATGGAAGAGTACGTTTCAGTTGTTCTATTTATCTATTATCACCCCCTCTGTTTCAAATCTTTTTATCTGCATTCTTATTTAGTTTCATTAGCCTTTCTAATTTAATACGATATTCTATTACATTAAAACTTAAATACTTGCACCCGGAGAGTGCATATATTTGCTAGTCTATATAACGTTATATACCTTTCTTACTTCTTACTCTGGTCGTCTATTCTTCTGGCCGGCCTTGGTTCTATCTTCTAACATCTTGATCTGGTATATCTTCTAACATCTTGGTCTGGTCTAGCGTCTGGGGACTTCGGTCTGGTTTTCCATGCAAGGGATTTCTCGTTATCAGAAGCCCTGTGTCATTGTTAGTTTTTAGGTAATAAACACAAGACTTCGATTTACGTTGATGTTACTTTATTCATAAATCCCCAAACCAGACATTCTGCGCAGATGTCAGGATGCGCATAGAAATGCGACTTACACCTTCGAGTTCCTACCTGCTAACTGACTTAAACTGACTATATCCTTAAACCGGAAGAGGGCCTTCTATTGCCTTCCGGTTCTCACGATCCATCCCCGCAAGGCAAGGTCAGAGTGAGGTCAAGCGCCGTCACTCACCCTCAAGGCCATCAGCTGTACTAATCGCCATTATGATTTCGACAATACCTTATAAAAGCATTAGGGATCCCATAATTATGTAACATATGAACCTATGAATAAAGTCTGAAACCTCAAAGTATCTTTTGTCTTTGTCTCTTCTTTTCCCTTCCTTTTCAATCTGTCAACCCATCAAGAAGGAAGAACCACACATAATGAGGTTTAAAAGAAACAAGCAGATAAAAGACGCATTAAAGACGACCAAAAATCTAAAACCCACATAAAAAACAATTAACTTTACTCCGTAGGTCTCACCCCTTATCTATTATACGCCCCTCAATCTATCATACAGGACCCCCCAATCTACTCCATGTCAATCTTCATAAAGTAGTATTCGTAGAAAATGTAGGAAACGCACCCTTCCGGGACCTCCAAATAGGCCTTCCGCTCTCCTGGTTGGGGTTTTGGGGGTAGTACGTGCCGACCTCGGGTGGAATTAAAAGAAAGAATACACAAATGTACTTCAATACATTCAAGACATGATACATACACTGGGTTGATAAAAGTAAACCTAGTTTCATGTCCTAAAACTAGGAAAACTATTTTATGGGATTTTAGAACTCTTTTTTCAGTGAAGTTAAAGAAATGTCTACATTATTTGGATCATAATATCTACTGGGTTAACCTGGTACAACACAAGGGTGAACGAGGATTAAATGAAGGTGAGTAAGAGGGATACCGTGTTTCCCCAAAAATAAGACAGGGTTTATATAAATTTTCACTGGGGGGGAGGGACAAGAGACAACTCCTCTACTGTTTAAAGAACAGACGAAAAAGTGAACGAGAATGGATTTCTGAGGTTGTCATGTGACACCCAGCAAGGCAACGAACGGACACGCACATTCTCTAAGGGAGATAAATATTTATTGTCTCTCGACAGTTGAAATTCAAACATAATGGGGAGGACCAAGAGCAACAGTTTGATTCAAAAAATAATTCCGTTATTTAATTGGACTGTTGGGTCAATAAAACGGTAATTCCTGTGTGTGGAGAGGCTTTCTGTAATTGGATATACCAATCATGTGATGAGCCCAGAAGTTTTGTCGCAAAATACCAATTTCACCAGAAGACCCCGAATCATCTCCGACGAGGCAGTGACTTGAAAACCTCTCTAAGAAATCACCGTAAGACACCAGATATCTTCTTCTCCAGCACGCCGATAAGTCCCTCAAACTCAACTCTATACACAGGAAGGACTATTTATTGTTACTCATTGTTTTTATTTGCTCGTCAATAAATGGTTATAATTAAACAAAGTTTTAATTCATATATATATATAACATTAGGACTTATTTTCGGGGGATGTCTTATTTTTCATGTAGCACAAAATGCAAATGAGGTAATGCTATGTTTGTTTTGTTTTACGGCATATCAATCTCGGTGGATCATTTAATGCTGGCAAAGTTTTTAAATATTCGTACCGATAGTTTGTTAGAAAAATTTTTAAACTCACTTTTTTTTTTATATAAACAAGGTTTCTATTTAACCCATAGATGGTACCCTAACAGGTACTACCACTTCGGGTCAGAGTGGATCTGGAAGCAATGGGGATGAAGGGGTGCTCCACATTCCCCAAGGCTCCAGAATTGGAACCTCAACATCGGATAGTTTTTAACGTTGTACTCAAGACATCAAGACACCGCATTCTAGCACGATATGATAAAAAGGGTTTGGGCTTGCCATAAGGGCAATAGGGCTGATGTAATGCTAAAATAAAGTAGAGCCTACTACTACTAAGATAACGACTATTTCCAGAGACTGTTTCACTTCATAACACTTTATATATTGAAAACCGACATTAAGAAGGAGAAAATTACGAAATTTCTAAATAAACAGAAATTACGAAAAACGATCTTCATTCATTACCATTAAAATGTTGTTTTATTTATTCAAAAACTCATTAACGACAATTCATTGAAAAATAATCATGTTATCATTCTCTGGAATGTTGCTGCTTTCAACTAGGGTTTATTTTAAGGGGAGGACTTATATCAAAATCATCCTGAAAAATCACGCACGGTCTTATTTTCAGGGAACCAAGGTGTTATGCAAAATACGGAAAACTAAGAGCTTCTGAAAGTTGGAATATATTTTGAATTTTTACTGTCTAATCAGAACATGCGTGTGGGCAGTCCACCGTGCAAGGCTATGTGCTTATCTGACATAAAAGATTTTCCTCATCCTTATCTTGATATATATATCACCATCAGATGATGCTAATAGCACGATTCCGGCCCTTACTCAGCGTATGAGTAGCTCAGAAATCTGTGCGGTAAAGTGAGGAGCTGATGGTAGGTTTGGCGTCAAAAACAATCTCCTTGGTCTAGCGCTAGTGAAAAGGGGATAGACTCCCTAGCTCACTGGCTGATACCAACTTACGGCGACGACTTTACATTATATATATATATATATATATATATATATATATATATATATATATGTATATATATATAAAGTAAAGTCGTATATATATATATATATATATATATATATATATATTAGGGAAATATTTTTGGTTGTTTTAGAAGCAGGAAAGAAATGAAGATCAGAAACAAAATGATGAATATTGTGTTCTTAATCGTATTTACCAATATTTCGAGGTTCATCACTAAGTCTATCTTAAACTTTTGAGAAAGAGGGATGAACCTCGAAATATTTGTAAATATATAATATAAATAAATATATATACTCATCAGATATACCGACAAAGAAGCATACGTGGACCCCATAACAACATCACGTAATATTAAATGCATATTCAAGTACCAGTGTGCCTTTTTTTTAATTTTCAAGTTATTTCGATTGGCACTCTATTGGGTGTTTCAAAAATATGATATCGTTTGAGATACAGAATGTGTTTCAGAAAAAATGTATTTCATTTCATAATTAAATAACTTGACCAATTCTCGTTCAAATGATCTCAAATTTTAACAGCATGTGTAGAAACAAATCAAAATGTTATGGTTAATGTATATCATTTTATAATTTAATAACTTGACCAATTCTCATTCAAATTGTCTCAAATTTTAACAGCATGTGTAGAAACAAATCAAAATGTTATGGTTAATGTATATCATTTTATAATTTAATAACTTGACCAATTCTCATTCAAATTGTCTCAAATTTTAACAGCATGTGTAGAAACAAGTCAAAATGTTATGGTTAATGTATATCATTTTATAATTTAATAACTTGACCAATTCTCATTCAAATTGTCTCAAATTTTAACAGCATGTGTAGAAACAAGTCAAAATGTTATGGTTAATGTATATCATTTTATAATTTAATAACTTGACCAATTCTCATTCAAATTGTCTCAAATTTTAACAGCATGTGTAGAAACAAGTCAAAATGTTATGGTTAATGTATATCATTTCATAATTTAATAACTTGACCAATTCTCGTTCAAATGATCTCAAATTTTAACAGCATGTGTAGAAACATGTCAAAATGCTATGGTTAATGTATATCATTTCATAATTTAATAACTTGACCAATTCTCGTTCAAATGATCTCAAATTTTAACAGCATGTGTAGAAACAAGTCAGAATGCTATGGTTAATGTATATCATTTCATAATTTAATAACTTGACCAATTCTCGTTCAAATGATCTCAAATTTTAACAACATGTGTAGAAACAAGTCAAAATGCTATGGTTAATGTATATCATTTCATAATTTAATAACTTGACCAATTCTCGTTCAAATGATCTCAAATTTTAACAGCATGTGTAGAAACAAATCAAAATGCTATCGTTAATGTATATCATTTCCTAATTTAATAACTTGACCAATTCTCGTTCAAATGATCTTAAATTTTAACAGCATGTGTAGAAACAAGTCAGAATACTATGGTTAATGTATATCATTTCATAATTTAATAACTTGACCAATTCTCATGCAAATTGTCTCAAATTTTAACAGCATGTGTAGAAACAAATCAAAATGTTATGGTTAATGTATATCATTTCATAATTTAATAACTTGACCAATTCTCGTTCAAATGATCTCAAATTTTAACAGCATGTCTAGAAACAAGTCAAAATGTTATGGTTAATGTATATCATTTCATAATTTAATAACTTGACCAATTCTCGTTCAAATGATCTCAAATTTTAACAGCATGTCTAGAAACATGTCAAAATGCTATGGTTAATGTTATCATTTCATAATTTAATAACTTGACCAATTCTCGTTCAAATGATCTCAAATTTTAACAGCATGTGTAGAAACAAGTCAGAATGCTATGGTTAATGTATATCATTTCATAATTTAATAACTTGACCAATTCTCGTTCAAATGATCTCAAATTTTAACAACATGTGTAGAAACAAGTCAAAATGCTATGGTTAATGTATATCATTTCATAATTTAATAACTTGACCAATTCTCGTTCAAATGATCTCAAATTTTAACAGCATGTGTAGAAACAAATCAAAATGCTATCGTTAATGTATATCATTTCCTAATTTAATAACTTGACCAATTCTCGTTCAAATGATCTTAAATTTTAACAGCATGTGTAGAAACAAGTCAGAATACTATGGTTAATGTATATCATTTCATAATTTAATAACTTGACCAATTCTCATGCAAATTGTCTCAAATTTTAACAGCATGTGTAGAAACAAATCAAAATGTTATGGTTAATGTATATCATTTCATAATTTAATAACTTGACCAATTCTCGTTCAAATGATCTCAAATTTTAACAGCATGTCTAGAAACAAGTCAAAATGTTATGGTTAATGTATATCATTTCATAATTTAATAACTTGACCAATTCTCGTTCAAATGATCTCAAATTTTAACAGCATGTCTAGAAACAAGTCAAAATGCTATGGTTAATGTATATCATTTCATAATTTAATAACTTGACCAATTCTCGTTCAAATGATCTTAAATTTTAACAGCATGTGTAGAAACAAGTCAGAATGCTATGGTTAATGTATATCATTTCCTAATTTAATAACTTGACCAATTCTCGTTCAAATGATCTCATATTTTAACAGCATGTGTAGAAACAAGTCAAAATGCTATGGTTAATGTATATCATTTCATAATTTAATAACTTGACCAATTCTCGTTCAAATGATCTCAAATTTTAACAGCATGTGTAGAAACAAATCAAAATGCTATAGTTAATGTATATCATTTCCTAATTTAATAACTTGACCAATTCTCGTTCAAATTGTCTCAAATTTTAACAGCATGTGTAGAAACAAATCAAAATGTTATGGTTAATGTATATCATTTTATAATTTAATAACTTGACCAATTCTCATTCAAATTGTCTCAAATTTTAACAGCATGTGTAGAAACAAATCAAAATGTTATGGTTAATGTATATCATTTTATAATTTAATAACTTGACCAATTCTCATTCAAATTGTCTCAAATTTTAACAGCATGTGTAGAAACAAGTCAAAATGTTATGGTTAATGTATATCATTTTATAATTTAATAACTTGACCAATTCTCATTCAAATTGTCTCAAATTTTAACAGCATGTGTAGAAACAAGTCAAAATGTTATGGTTAATGTATATCATTTTATATTTAATAACTTGACCAATTCTCATTCAAATTGTCTCAAATTTTAACAGCATGTGTAGAAACAAGTCAAAATGTTATGGTTAATGTATATCATTTCCTAATTTAATAACTTGACCAATTCTCGTTCAAATGATCTCAAATTTTAACAGCATGTGTAGAAACATGTCAAAATGCTATGGTTAATGTATATCATTTCATAATTTAATAACTTGACCAATTCTCGTTCAAATGATCTCAAATTTTAACAGCATGTGTAGAACAAGTCAGAATGCTATGGTTAATGTATATCATTTCATAATTTAATAACTTGACCAATTCTCGTTCAAATGATCTCAAATTTTAACAACATGTGTAGAAACAAGTCAAAATGCTATGGTTAATGTATATCATTTCATAATTTAATAACTTGACCAATTCTCGTTCAAATGATCTCAAATTTTAACAGCATGTGTAGAAACAAATCAAAATGCTATCGTTAATGTATATCATTTCCTAATTTAATAACTTGACCAATTCTCGTTCAAATGATCTTAAATTTTTAACAGCATGTGTAGAAACAAGTCAGAATACTATGGTTAATGTATATCATTTCATAATTTAATAACTTGACCAATTCTCATGCAAATTGTCTCAAATTTTAACAGCATGTGTAGAAAACAAATCAAAATGTTATGGTTAATGTATATCATTTCATAATTTAATAACTTGACCAATTCTCGTTCAAATGATCTCAAATTTTAACAGCATGTCTAGAAACAAGTCAAAATGTTATGGTTAATGTATATCATTTCATAATTTAATAACTTGACCAATTCTCGTTCAAATGATCTCAAATTTTAACAGCATGTCTAGAAACAAGTCAAAATGCTATGGTTAATGTATATCATTTCATAATTTAATAACTTGACCAATTCTCGTTCAAATGATCTTAAATTTTAACAGCATGTGTAGAAACAAGTCAGAATGCTATGGTTAATGTATATCATTTCCTAATTTAATAACTTGACCAATTCTCGTTCAATGATCTCATATTTTAACAGCATGTGTAGAAACAAGTCAAAATGCTATGGTTAATGTATATCATTTCATAATTTAATAACTTGACCAATTCTCGTTCAAATGATCTCAAATTTTAACAGCATGTGTAGAAACAATCAAAATGCTATGTTAATGTATATCATTTCCTAATTTAATAACTTGACCAATTCTCGTTCAAATTGTCTCAAATTTTAACAGCATGTGTAGAAACAAGTCAAAATGTTATGGTTAATGTATATCATTTTATAATTTAATAACTTGACCAATTCTCATTCAAATTGTCTCAAATTTTAACAGCATGTGTAGAAACAAGTCAAAATGTTATGGTTAATGTATATCATTTTATAATTTAATAACTTGACCAATTCTCATTCAAATTGTCTCAAATTTTAACAGCATGTGTAGAAACAAGTCAAAATGCTATGGTTAATGTATATCATTTCATAATTTAATAACTTGACCAATTCTCGTTCAAATGATCTCAAATTTTAACAGCATGTGTAGAAACAAGTCAGAATGCTATGGTTAATGTATATCATTTCATAATTTAATAACTTGACCAATTCTCGTTCAAATGATCTCAATTTTAACAACATGTGTAGAAACAAGTCAAAATGCTATGGTTAATGTATATCATTTCATATTTAATAACTTGACCAATTCTCGTTCAAATGATCTCAAATTTTAACAGCATGTGTAGAACAAATCAAAATGCTATCGTTAATGTATATCATTTCCTAATTTAATAACTTGACCAATTCTCGTTCAAATGATCTTAAATTTTAACAGCATGTGTAGAAACAAGTCAGAATACTATGGTTAATGTATATCATTTCATAATTTAATAACTTGACCAATTCTCAAAATTGTCTCAAATTTTAACAGCATGTGTAGAAACAAATCAAAATGTTATGGTTAATGTATATCATTTCATAATTTAATAACTTGACCAATTCTCGTTCAAATGATCTCAAATTTTAACAGCATGTCTAGAAACAAGTCAAAATGTTATGGTTAATGTATATCATTTCATAATTTAATAACTTGACCAATTCTCGTTCAAATGATCTCAAATTTTAACAGCATGTCTAGAAACAAGTCAAAATGCTATGGTTAATGTATATCATTTCATAATTTAATAACTTGACCAATTCTCGTTCAAATGATCTTAAATTTTAACAGCATGTGTAGAAACAAGTCAGAATGCTATGGTTAATGTATATCATTTCCTAATTTAATAACTTGACCAATTCTCGTTCAAATGATCTCATATTTTAACAGCATGTGTAGAAACAAGTCAAAATGCTATGGTTAATGTATATCATTTCATAATTTAATAACTTGACCAATTCTCGTTCAAATGATCTCAAATTTTAACAGCATGTGTAGAAACAAATCAAAATGCTATAGTTAATGTATATCATTTCCTAATTTAATAACTTGACCAATTCTCGTTCAAATTGTCTCAAATTTTAACAGCATGTGTAGAAACAAATCAAAATGTTATGGTTAATGTATATCATTTTATAATTTAATAACTTGACCAATTCTCATTCAAATTGTCTCAAATTTTAACAGCATGTGTAGAAACAAATCAAAATGTTATGGTTAATGTATATCATTTTATAATTTAATAACTTGACCAATTCTCATTCAAATTGTCTCAAATTTTAACAGCATGTGTAGAAACAAGTCAAAATGTTATGGTTAATGTATATCATTTTATAATTTAATAACTTGACCAATTCTCATTCAAATTGTCTCAAATTTTAACAGCATGTGTAGAAACAAATCAAAATGTTATGGTTAATGTATATCATTTCATAATTTAATAACTTGACCAATTCTCGTTCAAATGATCTCAAATTTTAACAGCATGTCTAGAAACAAGTCAAAATGTTATGGTTAATGTATATCATTTCATAATTTAATAACTTGACCAATTCTCGTTCAAATGATCTCAAATTTTAACAGCATGTCTAGAAACAAGTCAAAATGCTATGGTTAATGTATATCATTTCATAATTTAATAACTTGACCAATTCTCGTTCAAATGATCTTAAATTTTAACAGCATGTGTAGAAACAAGTCAGAATGCTATGGTTAATGTATATCATTTCCTAATTTAATAACTTGACCAATTCTCGTTCAAATGATCTCATATTTTAACAGCATGTGTAGAAACAAGTCAAAATGCTATGGTTAATGTATATCATTTCATAATTTAATAACTTGACCAATTCTCGTTCAAATGATCTCAAATTTTAACAGCATGTGTAGAAACAATCAAAATGCTATAGTTAATGTATATCATTTCCTAATTTAATAACTTGACCAATTCTCGTTCAAATTGTCTCAAATTTTAACAGCATGTGTAGAAACAAATCAAAATGTTATGGTTAATGTATATCATTTTATAATTTAATAACTTGACCAATTCTCATTCAAATTGTCTCAAATTTTAACAGCATGTGTAGAAACAAATCAAAATGTTATGGTTAATGTATATCATTTTATAATTTAATAACTTGACCAATTCTCATTCAAATTGTCTCAAATTTTAACAGCATGTGTAGAAACAAATCAAAATGTTATGGTTAATGTATATCATTTTATAATTTAATAACTTGACCAATTCTCATTCAAATTGTCTCAAATTTTAACAGCATGTGTAGAAACAAGTCAAATGTTATGGTTAATGTATATCATTTTATATTTAATACTTGACCAATTCTCATTCAATTGTCTCAAATTTTAACAGCATGTGTAGAAACAAATCAAAATGTTATGGTTAATGTATATCATTTCATAATTTAATAACTTGACCAATTCTCGTTCAAATGATCTCAAATTTTAACAGCATGTCTAGAAACAAGTCAAAATGTTATGGTTAATGTATATCATTTCATAATTTAATAACTTGACCAATTCTCGTTCAAATGATCTCAAATTTTAACAGCATGTCTAGAAACAAGTCAAAATGCTATGGTTAATGTATATCATTTCATAATTTAATAACTTGACCAATTCTCGTTCAAATGATCTTAAATTTTAACAGCATGTGTAGAAACAAGTCAGAATGCTATGGTTAATGTATATCATTTCCTAATTTAATAACTTGACCAATTCTCGTTCAAATGATCTCATATTTTAACAGCATGTGTAGAAACAAGTCAAAATGCTATGGTTAATGTATATCATTTCATAATTTAATAACTTGACCAATTCTCGTTCAAATGATCTCAAATTTTAACAGCATGTGTAGAAACAAATCAAAATGCTATAGTTAATGTATATCATTTCCTAATTTAATAACTTGACCAATTCTCGTTCAATTGTCTCAAATTTTAACAGCATGTGTAGAAACAAATCAAAATGTTATGGTTAATGTATATCATTTTAAATTTAATAACTTGACCAATTCTCATTCAAATTGTCTCAAATTTTAACAGCATGTGTAGAAACAAATCAAAATGTTATGGTTAATGTATATCATTTTATAATTTAATAACTTGACCAATTCTCATTCAAATTGTCTCAAATTTTAACAGCATGTGTAGAAACAAGTCAAAATGTTATGGTTAATGTATATCATTTTATAATTTAATAACTTGACCAATTCTCATTCAATTGTCTCAAATTTTAACAGCATGTGTAGAAACAAATCAAAATGTTATGGTTAATGTATATCATTTCATAATTTAATAACTTGACCAATTCTCGTTCAATGATCTCAAATTTTAACAGCATGTCTAGAAACAAGTCAAAATGTTATGGTTAATGTATATCATTTCATAATTTAATAACTTGACCAATTCTCGTTCAAATGATCTCAAATTTTAACAGCATGTCTAGAAACAAGTCAAAATGCTATGGTTAATGTATATCATTTCATAATTTAATAACTTGACCAATTCTCGTTCAATGATCTTAATTTTAACAGCATGTGTAGAAACAAGTCAGAATGCTATGGTTAATGTATATCATTTCCTAATTTAATAACTTGACCAATTCTCGTTCAAATGATCTCATATTTTAACAGCATGTGTAGAAACAAGTCAAAATGCTATGGTTAATGTATATCATTTCATAATTTAATAACTTGACAATTCTCGTTCAAATGATCTCAAATTTTAACAGCATGTGTAGAAACAAATCAAAATGCTATAGTTAATGTATATCATTTCCTAATTTAATAACTTGACCAATTCTCGTTCAAATTGTCTCAAATTTTAACAGCATGTGTAGAAACAAATCAAAATGTTATGGTTAATGTATATCATTTATAATTTAATAACTTGACCAATTCTCATTCAAATTGTCTCAAATTTTAACAGCATGTGTAGAAACAAATCAAATGTTATGGTTAATGTATATCATTTTTATAATTTAAATAACTTGACCAATTCTCATTCAAATTGTCTCAAATTTTAACAGCATGTGTAGAAACAAGTCAAAATGTTATGGTTAATGTATATCATTTTATAATTTAATAACTTGACCATTCTCATTCAAATTGTCTCAAATTTTAACAGCATGTGTAGAAACAAGTCAAAATGTTATGGTTAATGTATATCATTTTATAATTTTAAATAACTTGACCAATTCTCATTCAAATTGTCTCAATTTTAACAGCATGTGTAGAAACAGTCAAAATGTTATGGTTAATGTATATCATTTCCTAATTTAATAACTTGACCAATTCTCGTTCAAATGATCTCAAATTTTAACAGCATGTGTAGAAACATGTCAAAATGCTATGGTTAATGTATATCATTTCAATATTTAATAACTTGACAATTCTCGTTCAAATGATCTCAAATTTTAACAGCATGTGTAGAACAGTCAGAATGCTATGGTTAATGTATATCATTTCATAATTTAATAACTTGACCAATTCTCGTTCAAATGATCTCAAATTTTAACAACATGTGTAGAAACAAGTCAAATGCTATGGTTAATGTATATCATTTCATAATTTAATAACTTGACCAATTCTCGTTCAAATGATCTCAAATTTTAACAGCATGTGTAGAAACAAATCAAAATGCTATCGTTAATGTATATCATTTCCTAATTTAATAACTTGACAATTCTCGTTCAAATGATCTTAAATTTTAACAGCATGTGTAGAAACAAGTCAGAATACTATGGTTAATGTATATCATTTCATAATTTAATAACTTGACAATTCTCATGCAAATTGTCTCAAATTTTTACAGCATGTGTAGAAACAAATCAAATGTTATGGTTAATGTATATCATTTCATAATTTAATAACTTGACCAATTCTCGTTCAAATGATCTCAAATTTTAACAGCATGTCTAGAAACAAGTCAAAATGTTATGGTTAATGTATATCATTTCATAATTTAATAACTTGACCAATTCTCGTTCAAATGATCTCAAATTTTAACAGCATGTCTAGAAACAAGTCAAAATGATCGCTATGTTAATGATTATCATTTCATGAATTAATAACTTGACACAATTCTCGTTCAAATATCTTAAAATTTTAACAGCATGGTAACAACCAATCGAATGCTATGGTTAAGTATATCATTCCTAAATTTTAATACTTGACCAATTCTCGTCAAATGATTCTCATATTTAAACAGCATGGTAGAAACAAAGTCCAAAATGCTAGGCTTAATGTATATCATCATAAATAATAACTATGACCATTCTCGTTCAAAATGATCTACAAATTAACAGCATGGTAGAAACAAATCAAAATGCTATAGTTTATGTATATCTTCCTTAATTAGATAACTTGACCAAATCTCGTTCAAATTGTCTCAAATTAACAGCATTGTGAGAAACCAAGTCAAAATTGTTATGGATTATGTATTTCATTTTCTATAATTAATAACTTGACCCAAATTCTCATTCTAAATTGTCTCAAATTTAACAGCAGTGTAGAAACAAGTCAAAATGTTATGGTTTAATGTATATCATTTATATAATTAATAACTTGACCAATTCTCATCAAATTGTCTCAAATTTTAACAGCATGGTAGAAACAAGTCAAATGCTATGGTTAATGTATATCATTCATAATTAATAACTTGACCAATTCTCGTTCAAATGATCTCAAATTAAACAGCATGTGTAGAAACATGTCAAAATGCTATGGTAATGTATATCATTTCATAATTTAATAACTTGACCAACTCGTCTCAAATGATCTCAAATTTTAACAGCATGTGTAGAAACAGTCAGAATGCTATGGTTAATGTATATCATTTCATAATTAATAAACTTGACAATTCTCGTCAAAGATCTCAAATTTTAACAGCATGTGTAAAACAGTCAGAATGCTATGGTTAATGTATATCATTTCATAATTTAATAACGTGACCAATTCTCGTTCAAATGATCTCAAATTTTAACAGCAGTGTAGAAACAAGTCAAAATGCTATGTTAAGTATATCATTCATAATTTAATTAACTTGACCAATTCTCGTTCAAATGATCTCAAATTTAAACAACATGTGTAGAAAACAAGTCAAAATCTATGGTTAATGATATCATTTCATAATTAAAAACTTGACCATTCTCGTTCAAATGATCTCAAATTTTAACAGCATGTGTAGAAACAAATCAAAATGCTATCGTTAATGTATACATATTCCTAATTTAATAACTGACCAATTCTCGTTCAAATGATCTTAATTTAACAGCATGGTAGAAACAAGTCAGAACTATGGTTAATGTATATCATTTCATAATTAATAACTGACCAATCTCATGCAAATTGTCTCAAATTTAACAGCATGTAGAAACAAATCAAAATGTTATGGTTAATGTTATACATTTCATAATTTAATAACTTGACCAATTCTCGTTCAAATGATCTCAAATTTTAACAGCATGTGGTAGAAACATGTCAAAATGCTAGGTAATGTATATAATATTCATAATTAATAACTGACCAATTCTCGTTCAAATGATCCAAATTTAACAGCATGTGTAGAAACCAAGTCAAAATGCTATGGTTAATGTATATCATTTCATAATTTAATAACTTGACCAATTCTCGTTCAAATGATCTCAAATTTAACAGCATGTCTAAAACAAGTCAAAATGTTATGGTTAATGTATATCATTTCATAATTTACATACTTGACCATTCTCGTTCAAATGATTCAAATTTTAACAGCTGTCTAGAAACAAGTCCAAAATGCTATGGTTAATGTAGATCATTTGAACGAGAATTGTCAAGTTATTAAAATTATAGAAATGATATACATTAACCATAGCATTTTGACTTGTTTCTAGACATGCTGTTAAAATGTAGATCATTTGAACGAAATTGGTCAAGTTATTAAATTATGAAATGATATACATTAACCATAACATTTTGACTTGTTCTAGACATGCTGTTAAAATTTGAGATCATTTGAACGAGAATGGTCAAGTTTATTAAATTATGAAATGATATACATTAACCATAGCATTTTGACTTGTTTCTACACATGCTGTTAAAAAATTAGATCATTTGAACGAGAATTGGTCAAGTTATTAAATTATGAAATTATATACATTAACCATAGCATTTGACATGTTTCTACACATGCTGTTAAATTTGAGATCATTTGAACGAGAATTGGTCAAGTTATTAAATTATGAAATGATATACATTAACCATAACATTTTGATTTGTTTCTACACATGCTGTTAAAATTTGAGACAATTGCATGAGAATTGGTCAAGTATTAAATTATGAAATGATATACATTAACCATAGTATTCTGACTTGTTTCTACACATGCTGTTAAATTTAGAGCATTTGAACCGAGAATTTGTCAAGTTATTAAATTAGGAAATAGATATACATTAACGATAGCATTTTGATTTGTTTCTACACATGCTGTTAAATTTGAGATCATTGAACGGAGAATTGGTCAAGTTATTAAATTATGAAATGAATACATTAACCATAGCATTTGACTTGTTCTACACATGTGTTTAAAATTTGAGATATTTGAACGAGAATTGGTCAAAGTTATTAAATTATGAAGAATATACATTAACCATAGCATTTTTGACTTGTTTCTACACATGCTGTTAAAATTGAGATCATTTGAACGAGAATTGGTCAAGTTATTAAATATGAAATGATATACATTAACCATAGCATTCTGACTTGTTTCTACACATGCTGTTAAAATTTGAGATCATTTGAACGAAATTGGTCAAGTTATTAAATTATGAAATGATATACATTAACCATATCATTCTGACTTGTTTCTACACATGCTGTTAAAATTTAGGATCATTTTGAACGAGAATTGGTCAAGTTATTAAATTATGAAATGATGATAACATTAACCATAGCATTGACATGTTTCTACACATGCTGTTAAAATTTGAGATCATTTGAAACGAGAATTGGTCAAGTTATTAAATTTATGAAATGATATACATTAACCATAGCATTTTGACTTGTTTCTACACATGCTGTTAAAATTTGAGACAATTTGAATGAGAATTGTCAATGGTTTTAAATTATAAAATGATATACATTAACCATAACATTTGACTTTTCTACACATGTGTTAAAATTGAGACAATTTGAATGAGAATTGGTCAAGTTATTAAATTATAAAATGATAACATTAACCATAACATTTGACTTGTTCTACACATGCTGTTAAAATTTGAGACAATTGAACGAGAATTGGTCAAGTTATTAAATTAGGAAAGATATATACATTAACTATAGCATTTTGATGTTTCTACACATGCTGTTAAAATTGAGATCATTTGAACGAGAATTGTCAAGTTATTAAATTATGAAATGATTACATTAACCATAGCATTTTGACTTGTTTCACCACATGCTGTTAAAATATGAGATCATTTGAACGAGAATTGGTCAAGTTATTAAATTAGAAATGATATACATAACCATACATTTGCTGCTTTATCTACACTCTTTAAAATTTAAGATCATTTGACGAGAATTTGTCAAGTTAAAATTATGAAGATATACATTAACCAAAGCTTTTGAACTTGTTTCTAGACATGCTGTTAAAATTTGAGATCATTTGAACGAGAATTGTCAAGTTATTAAATTAGGAAATGATATACATTAACCATAACATTTTGACTTGTTTCTAGACATGCTGTTAAATTTGAGATCATTTGAACGAGAATTGGTCAAGTTATTAAATTAATGAATGATATACATTAACCATAACATTTGATTTGTTCTACACATGCTGTAAAATTGAGACAATTTGCATGAGAATTGGTCAAGTTATTAAATTATGAAATGATATACATTAACCATAGTATTCTGACTTGTTTCTACACATGCTGTTAAAATTAAGATCATTTGAACGAGAATTGTCAAGTTATTAAATTAGGAAATGATAACATTAACGATAGCATTTTGATTGTTTCTACACATGCTGTTAAAATTTGAGATCATTGAACGAGAATTGGTCAAGTATTAAATTATGAAATGATATACATTAACCATAGCATTTTGACTTGTTTCTACACATGTTGTTAAAATTTGAGATCATTTGAACGAGAATTTGGTCAAGTTATTAAATTATGAAATGATATACATTAACCATAGCATTCTGACTTTCTACACATGCTGTTAAAATTTGAGATCATTTGAACGAGAATTGTCAAGTATTAAAATTAGAAATGATATACATTAACCATAGCAATTTTGACATGTTTCTACACATGCTGTAAAATATTGAGATCATTTGAACGAGAATTGGTCAAGTTATTAAATTAGGAAATGATAAATCATAACATAACATTTTGACTTGTTCTACACATGCTGTTAAAATTTGAGACAATTGAATGAGAATTGGTCAAGTTATTAAATTATAAAATGATATACATTAACCATAACATTTTGACTTGTTTACAACATGCTGTTAAAATTTGAGACAATTGAATGAGAATTGGTCAAGTTATTAATTATAAAATGATATACATTAACCATAACATTTTGACTTGTTTCTACACATGCTGTTAAAATTTGAGACATTTGAATGAGAATTGGTCAAGTTATTAAATTATAAAATATATACATTAACCATAAACATTTTGATTTGTTTCACACATGCTGTTAAAATTTCAATTTGAATGAGAATTGGTCAAGTTATTAAATTATAAAATGATATACATTAACCATAACATTTTGATTTGTTTCTTACCACATGCTGTTAAAATTTGAGACAATTTGAACGAGAATTGGTCAAGTTATTAAATTAGGAAATGATATACATTAACTATAGCATTTATTTGTTTCTACACATGCTGTTAAAATTTGAGATCATTTGAACGAGAATTGGTCAAGTTATTAAATTATGAAATGATATACATTAACCATAGTTTTGACTTTGTTTACACATGCTGTTAAAATATGAGATCATGAACGAGAATTGGTCAAATTATAATATTAGAAATGATATACATTAACCATAGCATTCTGACTTTGTTTCTACACATGCTGTTAAAATTTAAATCATTGAACGAGAATTGGTCAAGTTATTAAATTATGAAATGATATACATTAACCATAGCATTTTGACTTGTTTCTAACATGCTGTTAAAATTTGAGATCATTTGAACGAGAATTGGTCAGTTATTAAATATGAAATGATACATTAACCATACATTTGACTTGTTTCTAGACATGCTGTTAAAATTTGAGATCATTGAACGAGAATTGGTCAAGTTATTAAATTATGAAATGATATACATTAACCATAACATTTTGATTTGTTTCTACACATGCTGTTAAAATTTGAGACAATTGATGAGAATTGGTCAAGTTATTAAATTATAAAATGATATCATTAACCATAACATTTTGACTTGTTTCTACACATGCTGTTAAAATTGAGACAATTTGAATGAGAATTGGTCAAGTTATTTAAATTATAAAATGATATACAATTAACCATAACATTTTGATTGTTTCTACACATGCTGTTAAAATTTGAGACAATTTGAATGAGAATTGTGTCAAGTTATTAAATATATAAATGATATACATTAACCATAACATTTTGATTTGTTTCTACACATGCTGTTAAAAATTGAGACAATTTGAACGAGAATTGGTCAAGTTATTAAATTAGGAAATGATATACATTAACTATAGCATTTTGATTTTTTTCACACATGCTGTAAAATTTGAGATCATTTGAACGAGAATTGGTCAAGTTATTAAATTATGAAAAAGATATACTTACCATAGCATTTTGACTTGTTTCTACACATGCTGTTAAAATATGAGATCATTTGAACGAGAATGGTCAAGTTATTAAATTAGGAAATGATATACATTAACCATAGCATTCTTACTTGTTCTACACATGCTGTTAAATTTAAGATCATTTTGAACGAGAATTGGTCAAGTTATTAAATTATGAAATGATATACATTAACCATAGCATTTGACTTGTTTCTAGACATGCTGTTAAAATTTGAGATCATTTGAACGAGAATTGGTCAAGTTATTAAATTATGAAATGATATACATTAACCATAACATTTTGACTTGTTTCTAGACATGCTGTTAAAATTTGAGATCATTTGAACGAGAATGGTCAAGTTATTAAATTATGAAATGATATACATTAACCATAACATTTTGATTTGTTCTACACATGCTGTTAAAATTGAGACAATTTGAATGAGAATTGGTCAAGTTATTAAATTATAAAATGATATACATTAACCATAACATTTTGACTTGTTCTACACATGCTGTTAAAATTTGAGACAATTTGAATGAGAATTGGTCAAGTATTTAAATTAAAAATATATACATTAACCATAACATTTTGATTTGTTTCTACACATGCTGTTAAAATTTGAGACAATTTGAATGAGAATGGTCAAGTTATTAAATATAAAATGATATACATTAACCATAACATTTTGATTTGTTTCTACACATGCTGTTAAAATTTGAGACAATTTGAATGAGAATTGGTCAAGTTATTAAATTATAAAAATATATACATTAACCATAACATTTTGATTTGTTCTACACATGCTGTTAAAATTGAGACAATTTGAACGAGAATTGGTCAAGTTATTAAATTAGGAAAATGATATACATTAACTATAGCATTTTGATTTGTTCTACACATGCTGTTAAAATTTGAGATCATTTGAACGAGAATTGGTCAAGTTATTAAATATATGAAAATGATATACATTAACATAGCATTTTGACTTGTTTCTACACATGCTGCGTTAAAATATGAGATCATTTGAACGAGAATTGGTCAAGTTATTAAATTAGGAAATGATATACATTAACCATAGCATTCTGACTGTTTCTACACATGCTGTTAAAATTTAAGATCATTTGAACGAGAATTGGTCAAGTTATTAAATTATGAAATGATATACATTAACCATAGCATTTGACTTGTTTCTAGACATGCTGGTTAAAATTTGAGATCATTTAAACGAAATTGGTCAAGTTATTAAATTATGAAATGATATACATTAACCATAACATTTTGACTTGTTTCTAGACATGCTGTTTAAAATTTGAGATCATTTGAACGAGAATTGGTCAAGTATTAAATTATGAAATGATATACATTAACATAACATTTTGATTTGTTTCTACACATGCTGTTAAAATTTGAAACAATTTGAAATGAGAATTGGTCAAGTTATAAATTATAAAATGATATACATTAACCATAACATTCTTGACTTGTTCTAACACATGCTGTTAAAAATTTGAGACAATTGAATGAGAATTGGTCAAGTATTATAATTTATAAAGCAATATATATTAACCATGAACCATTTGATTTTCTAACATGCTGTTAAAATTTGAGACATATTGAATGAGAATTGTAAGGTATTAAATTATAAATGATATACATTTAACCATAACATTTGATTTGTTTCTACACATGCTGTTAAAATTTGAGACAATTTGAACGAGAATGGTCAAGTTATTAATTAGGAAATGATATACATTAACTCATGCATTTTGATTTGTTCTACACATGCTGTTAAAATTTGAGATCAATTTGAACGAGAATTGGTCAAGTTATTAAATTATGAAATGATATACATTAAACCATAGCATTTTGACTTGTTCTACACATGCTGTTAAAATATGAGATCATTGAAGAAGAATTGGTCAAGTTATTAAATAGGATAATGATATACATTAACCATAGCATTCTGACTTGTTTCTACACATGCTGTTAAAATTTAAGATCATTTGAACGAGAATTGGTCAAGTTATTAAAATATGAAATGATATACATTAACCATAGCATTTTGACTTTGTTTCTAGACATGCTGTTAAAATTTGAGATCATTTGAACAGAATTGGTCAAGTTATTAAATTATGAAATGATATACATTAACCATAACATTTTGACTTTTTCTAGACATGCTGTTAAAATTTGAGATCATTTGAACGAGAATTGGTCAAGTTATTAATTATGAAAATGATATACATAACCATAACATTTTGATTGTTTCTACACATGCTGTTAAAAATTGAGACAATTTGCATGAGAATTGGTCAAGTTATTAAATTATGAAATGATATACATTAACCATAGCTATTCTGACTTGTTTCTTACACATGCTGTTAAAATTTAAGATCATTGAACGAGAATTGGTCAAGTTATTAAATTAGGAATGATATACATTAACGATAGCATTTTGATTGTTCTACACATGCTGTTAAAATTTGAGATCATTTGAACGAGAATTGTCAAGTTATTAAATTAAAAAACATAAATGATTCTCACAATGATGTTAAAATTTAGAGATCATTGAACGAGAATTGGTCAAGTTATTAAATTGGAATGATATACATTAACCATAGCATATCTGACTTGTTTCTACACATGCTGTTAAAATTTGAGATCATTTGAACGAGAATTGGTCAAGTTATTAAATTATGAAATGATATACATTAACCATGCATTTTGACTTGTTTCTACACATGCTGTTAAAATTTGAGACAATTTGAATGAGAATTGGTCAAGTTATTAAATTATAAAATGATATACATTAACCATAACATTTTGACTTGTTTCTACACATGCTGTTAAAATTTGAGACAATTTGAATGAGAATTGGTCAAGTTATTAAATTATAAATGATATACATTAACCATAACATTTTGACTTGTTTCTACACATGCTGTTAAAATTTGAGACAATTTGAACGAGAATGGTTCAAGTTATTAAATTAGGAAATGATATACATTAACTATAGCATTTGATTGTTTCTACACATGCTGTTAAAATTTGAGATCATTTGAACGAGAATTGGTCAAGTTATTAAATTATGAAATGATATACATTAACCATAGCATTTTTGACTTGTTTCTACACATGCTGTTAAAATATGAGATCATTTGAACGAGAATGGTCAAGTTATAATTAAAATGTATACATTAACCAAGCATTCTGACTTGTTTCTACACATGCTGTTAAAATTTAAGATCATTGAACGAGAATTGGTCAAGTTATTAAATTATGAAATGATATACATTAACCATAGCATTTGACTTGTTTCTAGACATGCTGTTAAAATTTGAGATCATTTGAACGAGAATTGGTCAAGTTATTAAATTATGAAATGATATACATTAACCATTAACATTTTGACTTGTTTCTAGACATGCTGTTAAAATTTGAGATCATTTGAACGAGAATTGGTCAAGTTATTAAATTATGAAATGATATACATTAACCATAACATTTTGATTGTTTCTACACATGCTGTTAAAATTTGAACAATTTGCATGAGAATTGGTCAAGTTATTAAATTATGAAATGATATACATTAACCATAGTATTCTGACTTGTTTCTACACATGCTGTTAAAATTAAGATCATTTGAACGAGAAATGGTCAAGTTATTAAATTAGGAAAATGAATACATTAACGATAGCATTTTGATTTGTTTCTACACATGCTGTTAAAAATTGAGATCATTTGAACGAGATTGTCAAGTATTAAATTATGAAATGATATACATTAACCATAGCATTTTGACTTGTTTCTACACATGTTGTTAAAATTTGAGATCATTTGAACGAGAATTGGTCAAGTTATTAAATTATGAAATGATATACATTAACCTAGCATTCTGACTTGTTTCTACACATGCTGTTAAAATTTGAGATCATTTGAACGAGAATTGGTCAAGTATTAAATTATGAAATGATATACATTAACCATAGCATTTTGACATGTTTCTACACATGCTGTTAAAATTTGAGATCATTGAACGAGAATTGGTCAAGTTATTAAATTAGAAATGATATACATTAACCATAACATTTTGACTTGTTTCTACACATGCTGTTAAAATTTAGACATTGAATGAGAATTGGTCAAGTTATTAAATATAAAATGATATACATAACCAACATTTTGACTTGTTTCTACACATGCTGTTAAAATTTGAGACAATTTGAATGAGAATTGGTCAAGTTAAAATTATAAAATGATATACATTAACCATAACATTTTGACTTGTTTCTACACATGCTGTTAAAATTTGAGACAATTTGAATAGAATTGGTCAAGTTATTAAATTATAAAATGATATACATTAACCATAACATTTTGATTGTTTCTACACATGCTGTTAAAATTTGAGACAATTTGAATGAGAATTGGTCAAGTTATTAAATTATAAAATGATATACATTAACCATAACATTTTGATTTGTTCTACACATGCTGTTAAAATTTGAGACAATTTTGAACGAGAATGGTCAAGTTATTAAATTAGGAAATGATATACATTAACTATAGCATTTTGATTTGTTTCTACACATGCTGTTAAAATTTGAGATCATTTGAACGAGAATTGGTCAAGTTATTAAATTATGAAATGATATACATTAACCATAGCATTTTGACTTGTTTCTACACATGCTGTTAAAATATGAGATCATTTGAACGAGAATTGGTCAAGTTATTAAATTAGGAGATATACATTAACCATAGCATTCTGACTTGTTTCTACACATGCTGTTAAAATTTAAGATCATTTGAACGAGAATTGGTCAAGTTATTAAATTATGAAATGATATACATTAACCATAGCATTTTGACTTGTTTCTAACATGCTGTTAAAAATTGAGATCATTTGAACGAGAATTGGTCAAGTTATTAAATTATGAATGATATACATTAACCATAACATTTTGACTGTTTCTAGACATGCTGTTAAAATTTGAGATCATTTGAACGAGAATTGGTCAAGTTATTAAATTATGAAATGATATACATTAACCATAACATTTTATTTGTTCTACACATGCTGTTAAAATTTGAGACAATTTGCATGAGAATTGGTCAAGTTATTAAATTATGAAATGATATACATTAACCATAGTATGCTGACTTGTTTCTACACATGCTGTTAAAATTTAAGATCATTTGAACGAGAATTGGTCAAGTTATTAAATTAGGAAATGATATACATTAACATAGCATTTTGATTTGTTTCTACACATGCTGTTAAAATTTGAGATCATTTGAACGAGAAGTCAGTAGTTATTATTATTTATAAGTATACATTAACCATAAGCATTTTTTGACTTGTCTACACATGTTGTTAAAATTTGAGATCATTTGAACGAGAATTGGTCAAGTTATTAAATTATGAAATGATATACATTAACCATAGCATTCTGACTTGTTCTACACATGCTGTTAAAATTTGAGATCATTTGAACGAAGAATGGTCAAGTTATTAAATTATGAAATATATACATTAACCATTAGCATTTGACATGTTTCTACACATGCTGTTAAAATTAAGATCATTTGAACGAGAATTGGTCAAGTTATTAAATTATGAAATGATATACATTAACCATAGCATTTTGACTTGTTTCTAGACATGCTGTTAAAATTGATTAATATTTGAACGAGAATGGTCAAGTTATTAATTATGAATAACATTAACCATAACATTTGACTTGTCTAGACATGCTGTTAAAATTGAGATCATTTTACGAGAATTGGTCAAGTTATTAAATATGAAATGATATACAAACAAACATTTTGATTGTTTTACACATGCTGTAAAATTGAGACAATTTGACGAATTGGTCATAGTATTAAATATGAAATGAATACATTAACCATAGTATTCTGACTTGTTCTACACATGCTGTTAAAATTCTAAGATCATTTGAACGAGAATTGGTCAAGTTATTAAATTAGGAAAATGATATACATTAACGATAGCATTTTATTTGTTTCTACACATGCTGTTAAAATTTGAGATCATTTGAACGAGAATTGGTCAAGTTATTAAATTATGAAATGATATACATTAACCATAGCATTTTGACTTGTTTCTACACATGTTGTTAAAATTGAGATCATTGAACGAGAATTGGTCAAGTTATTAAATTATGAAATGATATACATTAACCATAGCATTCGACTTGTTTCTACACATGCTGTTAAAATTTGAGATCATTTGAACGAGAATTGGTCAAGTTATTAAATTATGAAATGATATACATTAACCATAGCATTTTGACATGTTTCTACACATGCTGTTAAAATTTGAGATCATTTGAACGAGAATTGGTCAAGTTATTAAATTATGAAATGATATACATTAACCATAACATTTTGACTTGTTTCTACACATGCTGTTTAAAATTTGAGACAATTTGAATGAGAATTGGTCAAGTTATTAAATATAAAATGATATACATTAACCATAACATTTTGACTTGTTTCTACACATGCTGTTAAAATTTGAGACAATTTGAATGAGAATTGGTCAAGTTATTAAATTATAAAATGAATACATTAACCATAACATTTGACTTGTTTCTACACATGCTGTTAAAAATTGAGACAATTTGAATGAGAATTGGTCAAGTTATTAAATTATAAAATGATATACATTAACCATACATTTTGATTTGTTTCTACACATGCTGTTAAAATTTGAGACAATTTGAATGAGAATTGGTCAAGTTATTAAATTATAAAAATGATATACATTAACCATAACATTTTGATTGTTTCTACACATGCTTAAAATTTGAGATCATTTGAACGAGATTGGTCAAGTTATTTAATTATGAAATGAAATACATTTTTTCTGAAACACATTCTGTATCTCAAACGATATCATATTTTTGAAACACCCAATAGAGTGCCAATCGAAATAACTTGAAAATTAAAAAAAAGGCACACTGGTACTTGAATATGCATTTAATATTACGTGATGTTGTTATGGGTCCACGTATGCTTCTTTGTCGTATATCTGATGAGTATATATATTTATTATATTATATATTACAAATATTTCGAGGTTCATCCCTCTTTCTCAAAAGTTAAGATAGACTTAGTGATGAACCTCGAAATATTGGTAAATACGATAAGAACACAATATTCATCATTTTGTTTCTGATCTTCATTTCTTTCCTGCTTCTAAAACAACCAAAAAAAATTCCCTAATATATATATATATATATATATATATATATATATACGACTTTACTTTATATAATATACATAATAATATATATATAATATATATATATATATATATAATATAATGTAAAGTCGTCGCCGTAAGTTGTATCAGCCAGTGGCTAGGGAGTCTATCCCCTTTTCACTAGCGCTAGACCAAGGAGATTGTTTTTGACGCCAAACCACCATCAGCTCCTCACTTACCGCACAGATTTCTGAGCTACTCATACGCTGAGTAAGGGCCGGAATCGTGCTATAGCATCATCTGATGGTGAATATAATATCAAGATAAGGATGAGGAAAATCTTTTATGTCAGATAAGCACATAGCCTTGCACGGTGGACTGCCCACACGCATGTTCTGATTAGACAGTAAAAATTCAAAATATTTCCAACTTTCAGAAGCTCTTAGTTTTCCGTATTTTGCATAACACCTTGGTTCCCTGAAAATAAGACCGTGCGTGATTTTCAGGATGATTTTGATATAAGTCCTCCCCTTAAATAAACCCTAGTTGAAAGCAGCAACATTCCAGAGAATGATAACATGATTATTTTTCAATGAATTGTCGTATAATGAGTTTTTGAATAAATAAAACAACATTTTAATGGTAATGAATGAAGATCGTTTTTCGTAATTTCTGTTATTTAGAAATTTCGTAATTTTCTCCTTCTTAATGTCGTTTTCAATAATATAAAGTGTTATGAAGTAAACAGTCTCTGGAAATAGTCGTTATCTTAGTAGTAGTAGGCTCTACTTTATTTAGCATTACATCAGCCCTATTGCCCTATGGCAAGCCCAAACCCTTTTATCATATCGTGCTAGTAGAATGCGGTGTCTTGATGCTTGAGTACAACGTTAAAAACTATCCGATGTTGAGGTTCCAATTCTGGAGCCTTGGGAATGTGAGCACCCTTCATCCCATTGCTTCCAGATCTCTCTCTTNTCTCTCTTCTCTCTCTTCTCTCTCTCTCTCTCTCTCTCTCTCTTCTCTCTGTGCTGGTGTGTGTGTGTGTGTGTTAAAGTGATGTATTCTGTGTGTTAATCAGCTTGTCCGTAAACTGTATTATTTACCTACTGTAGATAGCATTCCTCTTTCTCGTTCTCTCTTCTCTCTCTTCTCTCTCTCTCTCCTCTCTCTCCTCTCTCCCTCTGCCTCTCTCTCGTCTCTAATAATTTCTCTTTATCCACAGATCGTCTCACGCAAACCACACTTTGCAAAATACTTCTTTCTCTTTTCCTCTCGATAAATCCTACATAGAAACACGCATAATATATATAATATATATATATAATATATATATATATATATATATATATATATAAAGTGTATTTTGGCAGCATTTTTTCTTTTATACAAGTTGTTGGAACTGTACAGACAATTCCTGTCGGACAAGTTTTTGGTTGATCCTTTCCCAATTTTTCGGGCCAATCTTTTCTGGTCGGGTGTAACTGTGTAACAGTCCACCAAAGGTTTCAAAACGAGCGCTTTCGGCAATACAAATTTGCCATCCTCAGGTAGGAAACGATGGTATGATTTCGTGTCTCGTTCTTTAACAGAGAACGAGTAGTTACCAAGGAATTAGAAGTGGAAGGTAGGTAAACCATTGGTAGTGGGAGGGTTGTAGGATGTGGTTAGTGGTTCGACCACCAGTTATATACCAGTTACACCCCGACAACCAGAAGATGGCCCGAAAATTGGAACGGAATCAACAAAAAGCTGTCCGACAGGAATTTGTCTGTGCAGTTCAACAAAACTTATAATATATATATATATATAATATATATATATATAGTCATTCCGCAGGGACAGTCTGTTTCGACCAGTTTAGTGCTCGTGAAAAGGGGAAAGATTCCCTCGCTGTCTGGCTGATACCGACATTAGGGCCATACTGTCGACTTTACATTGTGTGCCTAAGAAAGCTCGTATTTATCCATGATATGCCTACTTACATTTTTTTCAAATTCATTTTTCCTATTTAACTATATGTGGGTCCCTAACAGGTACTACCACTCGGTGTCTGAGTTGACCTAGGAATAAAGGTTCTAAAGGGGTACCCCACATTCCACAACACTCCAGGTTTGGATCTTCACCATTAGGTGCAGTTTAATGTCATACACAGAGTATTAAGATCCTCAGCCACAACCTTCTATAGCGTATATGATCAAAAGTGTTAGAGCTTGCCACAAGGGCAATATGGTTGGGACAATCATATAGGTGCTAGGGTTTGACATGACCAGCCGATTGATTGGAGGGGGCCTCTCCAACCGCCCGTCTAGCCTAAGTAAAGGCCAAAGTGGAGTATTGCATGTCACGGACTGCTCAGCCACCTGGGTTCCATCCTTAAGCATCACGGGCTACCACGCACGGCCAATAAGTGGCCCTCACTGCAGAGGTGCAGCCGGTGTATTCTAAAGCCCCAGTCCACAGGGCTGAAGAATACTAGTGTATAGCATTCAGTTAGAGTGGGACCCGCTTTAGTAATAAGAGCTGAGCATACTAGTTTGATTACCATTGTGCTACGGTGATGATTCTGTATATCAAACATAAAAGAGGTTATTCATAATACGAGTTCTTTTGTTCTTTTTTCTTTTTTCTTTTTTTCTCTTCCTTGTCTGTCTGTCTGTCTGTCATACATATATTTTCTCTCTTCACCAAATTATTTATCTTTTCTTTTTTTTTTTTTTTCCACTGTATGTCACCTACCCCTAGCTGTCAGTCATCTTCCATCCCCTTAAACCCTTAACACCCCTCACAACTTCTCACTAGTATACGCATGCGAACTTTACACATATTCATAGGTAAGTAGGTAATATGATCCACTGAGATATCAGGTTGCAAAATGGAGACTATCCATGACTTGAAAAATGGGTCACTGGCTTTTTCCCAGACTATCTTCTTGCGAAAACTATATGAGCGGTACAATATCTATTTACGACTAAATCTGTCTATATTGTACAACATTTCCGACATGTGAAGTCTCCGAAAAAGGGCCAACCCCCACACCCACACCCCAACGCAGCCATCACAAAATACACGCAGACACAGACTACGGCACATGCACAAAATTATTTACAATAATAATGGCTGAAGTGTGCATAGCTATATGCATCTCTCTCTCTCTCTCTATATATATATATATATATATATATATATATATATATATATATATCATAGAAAGGACGGAAAACTCAACACCGTAATTCCATAATAAATTTATTTCGACCAAAAAAGGGGCCTTTTTTTCTTTTTTTCTTTTTTGAGGAGTAAAAAAATTTTTTGCAATTCAGATAACTTGATTCTCCCATCTGATGAGACTGGATTTTGGGGAGCTATATTAATCAACTTAGATTTATATAGGCCCCTTTTTTGGTCGAAATAAATTTATTATGGGAATTACGGTTGGAGTTTTTTCCTTCCTTTCTATGATAATATTTGCTCTGTATAATCTAAAAGTTATTATACATTGAGCTCTCTTTAGTTATTATTTAAAGATCCACTGTATTTATACATACTGGATCATACATAATAATACAGTGTCTTAGATATCACATATAGAATCATTCCTTACTACCAAGTTTTGGATACCTCACATCTCTCTCTCTCTCTCTCTCGTTCTATATATATATATATATATATATATATATATATATATATATATATACATCACTGTCGTAGAACGATGATAATCAAGCTAATCTCCTAGACCGTTACAATTGTGCTGATATTTATTCTCATTGAGTGGGTATCTCATACTTGTTGTTTGGTGCCTGAAATATAATATATATATATAATATATATATATATATAATATAATATATATATATTATAATGTACTTAATGATTTGAAGCAATTACAATGCATATAAAAAATAAAAACAAAAAGATGTTATTTTTGTTTATCGATTCAAAGCAAAACTTATTCCAAAAATAAGAAATTACAGTTATTCGCCCATTTCATTCATAACATAAGAAAAAAGAAAGGAGGAGAAAGAAAAAAGAGAAAAAGAGGACAAAAAAAAAAGAAAAAGAAAAAATATAACCACACCAAAAAAGACTGAAGCACGTACATTTCTGATAACCGTCTCTGAAGATAAAGTAAAGTTTTGCTTTGAAATCGATAAGACAAAAATAACATATTTTTGTTTTTATTTTTATATGCATTGTAATTGCCTTCAATCATTAATATATATTGATTGAAGGCAATTACAAAATGTATATATATATATATATTATATATTATATATTAACAATGGAAAGGAGTACTACTCGTGTTTCATTGATTGATTCTTCAGGGTTACATCAGTTAAATTAATCGAGTTTTCGATTAATCTCAGTTGGTATAATACATACCCGTTGGAATGGGACTTATCCTTAATAGACGAACGCTTATTTATATTTTCAAAGATTTATCGTGAACCGTTTTTGTTTATTGGAGAATCAATCGATGAAACTCGAGTAGGTTACTCCTTTCCATTGTTAAAATAAATTTTTGCTCTACATTGTATTGAGCACTTTGTATTTGTTTTTTCTCAGTCTTAGCCTCTGGATACTGTGCGCTTCCAACGATCGTACTCATACCCACCGGTAAGATGCTACTCATATATTACAAAATATATATATTATATATATATATATATATATATATATATCTTGTAATAATGGAGATTGTGGGTTTTTCTGTCTGTAACCGAAACTATTACTATTCAAGTCACAATTCCTTATTATTTACGTCACATTCTACAGGATTTTATTTTTATTTTAAACCTCAATTATTAATAAAATTATTTTACATCATTAAATTACTGTTGACAATATCTACATAAGAAAACATGCAATTGTATTTATATATACAACAAAAATAGCAGTTACAGTGTGAATGGAAGGCTAATTTGCATATTGATATTAAAAATCTGATTTTAATAAATATGTGCTTCGTATTACTGATTTCTAATTCTTTTGGTTTTATCTTAATGAATATTAGCAAAATCTCGTGGATAAATCTTAAAAGAAATCCATTTACAGAAGAAATAACTGTAATTTTATTCTTTACTTTCTATTTTAACTAAATAGTTAAATTAGGATTATTTAGCAATGAAAGACAGGATGGGGAAGAGTAAGTTTCAGCTGTTTTATTTTTTGATTATACCCTCTCTGTTTCAAATCTTTTTATCTGCCTTCTTATTTAGTTTCATTAGCCTTTCTAAATTAATCTAATATTTTATTACATGAAAACTTAAATACTTGCACCCGGAGGTGCATATATTTGCTAGTATAGATAATATTGTTTGATATATTTATAAGTAAAGAATAGTCAATATAATTGATAGAGCATATATATAAAATTAGCGAAGACAAAAAGAAAGTAGGTAACTGTTTTTCGCCTACACGATTTTCCAAGCAAGTGCTTATTTTGAAAATCGCATAAGCGAGAAACTGACAGTTACTAAATGCCGTTGACTTTTGTTACCTGAACTATATATATATATATATATATATATATATATATATAACCACAAGCCCACGCACCTCCACATGGACTCGTCGGTTTGAGTTCAATTCCTAGACGAAGCTGTTGCCATTTCACCTAGCGCTAATACCCTTGGGAAAGGTATGAATCCATATATTCTCCCTCCAGCTATGGGTTAAATAGTAGGGCAGACTGGTCTCTTTAACCTTGGGTAGGTAACCAGTCTAGGTGAGGGATAACTCTGAATTCAAAATTCCTGAGGTCAGTCGTTGATTGGGTTCGTAGCATTCCGTGATGCACCAATTTTTTCCTATCGCCTGTGCCAAAAAGTGCGGAATGGTCCTAACAAATCACTGTGTTGGTTGTTCACTGGATGAACACCCATGCGTCGAAAATCGACGAGAGAGCCCATTTTTTTTAAATTTATTTTTTATATATATATATAAACGAGTCATCACATCTATTGGTATGGAACAAGGCTGTAAATAAAGAGTACCCAATAATGGTGTAACTCACAATAGTCTCTGAGATAAGACAAATATGCATACATTGATATTTACGTATTTGTGTGGGTACCAATTTTTTCACCGTGGTGTAATAGCAAACAAAGTATTCGATCTTCAGTAGGTGTCCTACACTTGCTGGGCTTTATATATAAGTTAGGGCCAAAGTGTTGTATGTCATGGACTGCTCAGCTAGCAGGGTTCGGTATTTTATAGGCCACCCAGTATTTACCCCGGATTTAATTATAGGGAAGAAAAATAAGTGTCATTACAATCAATAATATTTTAAAGACCGATGTTCTACAAGTTCGAAAATAGAATAAGATTTTTGATTTGAGAATAATTCCATGAATGATATTTTCACAATAAGCACATCAAGCAATAGGTACTGCAATCCAGTGGTGATCAGTATGAGATTTAAAAAGTGTATATTTAGCCAGATACTATATATGAACTAGCAGGACCTGATTAATTCAACATTTGATATGTTTACTTAAGAGCTATTGCTAAATACTTCAATATATAAAAAGTATAGTAATCTTGATTTAATTCTCTCACTCTTTTTTTCTTTCTTTTCATCTTTACATTATGTTCGATTGAAACAGATTAGCGATATCGCTTCCGTGCGCTCAACTTTCCTCTACCTTCTTTCTTTTTTTTTCTTATATTTTTCTGTGTAGCATGTCCTTTTTTATCCCGTTTCTTTCTTTATTATGAAAATGGAATGGTCCATTATTTAGCTGAGGTGACGACACTCATAAGAATCAAGAATTCGGCCAATAAGCAACACCAGATAATCAGGAGTTACGATTTTACATTTCATCTAGGACGATTTGGACGGTCTCATTTTTAGCCAGGCTGTGTTGCAAGATGATAACGGTCGTACAATTAAGGAACACGAGTATCAATAATGAATATTTATGGGGGTGCATGGTGTGATGGTTAGAGTTAGAAAATGGATTTGTCAATCCGAGATAAAAATCCTGGACGAGGCTGATTGTATTTCATATTGCGCTAATCCGTTGGGAAAGGTATGCATCCAACTACTCTCTCTAGCTATGGCTAACTCCGCTCAAGAAACTGATCTCGGGTTGCACCTGCACATGCGGAGGGGTTAGTATATATATATATATATATAATATATATATATATATATATATATATATATATATATATATATATATATATATAATGTATTCATACGTGCGTACTTGACATTTAGAGGTTAGTAATCTTTTCCCACGAGTTGAAGACAATGACCCCACATCACACAAGAGGTGGGTCCGTGATAATCCCCTGTTGCTCCTACCATGTAACCAAGTACAATCTGACGAGATTTTCTTTAGAGAAGATACTGTCAATTAACCCAAATTATTCCGCGTAATTCTATAAAGCCCCAGCATGATATCTCAACGATCTAAAATCATGGGACAATTTGATTAATTTGATATATAGTTATTCTATACGTCGTAGAGACACAAAAGACGTACCCGGATATAAGATGTAGTCACCCCCCCCCCCATAGATATATATAAATGTGTGTGTGTGTGTGTGTTTATGAAAGAAGCGACTTAACGAAGAAGGCAAAAAATCGAGCGAGTCACAATTTTGACTGGCGATAGCTGGATATAGAAAACTGGTTATATATATATATATATATATATATATATATATATATATATATATATATGTATATATATATAGTAATATATATATATGGGGATATGTGCTTAATTGAAGTTATACCTAATTTTGAAAATTGATTAGTGAATTAATTAATGAATTTAGGCGGGCATATATGTTCAAATGTAAGGCTAAACAAATCGAGAAAATGTCAATCCCTAAATGTACATTTCGACATATTAGGTCTCATCAGCAAGGTTATAGACATGGGAGACCGCTCCGTGTGTGACTCGAAACCTCGGCTGTCAAGCTGACAGGCGAAGTCTCTAACCGTTACACTAGCTTGCCATTCCCACATTCTCCGTTTGTTTTGAAACTTATTTATATTCCACTTTATTTGAACATATATGCTCGCCTAAATTCATTAATTATTAACTAATTAATTTTCAAAATTAGGTATGACTTCAATTAAGCACATATCCTCCCAAAATTGTCGGCTTAAAGCCATATAAAAATAAACAGGTTTGTTGTTTACTTAACCCATATATATATATAATATATATATATATATATATATATATATATATATATATATGTTGTGTGTGTGTGGTGTTGTGTGTGTTATATATATATATATATATATATATATATATATATATACTGAAAAGACAAAATTAGAGACGATCATTTCGCTTTCCCTGTTTTGTTGAATAGATTCAGTTTGACGACGTATTTGGTAAAAAGGTACCGTAGCTGTGATCTGTTGTGTCTGCTAACAGCATTTGGTCGCAAAATGATTGTTTGGTTCACTCACACAACTAGCAACTGCACTAAAGATGGGACCTGTTTATACTTGGTCCATGGCAAGGTTATGGGCCACCTAGTGTCATTATTTGTGGGGAAAAACTTTACGTATTTTAACGCATATAATGGAAATAATTTTTAGTTATTCTACTTATTAATTATATTCAATACGTAAACAGTCGTGCTGATAGCTTTTTGATTTAGTGAGTCATGGGACGCACGTATTTGACTTGAATGAGTCCCCGGTAAATTTGATGGGTCACAACTAAAGTTTCTTAATAAATTGAAGAGTTTTTATCTATGAACAACTAAAGCCGTCTGACCCTTACCTTCAGCATACAGTGTAATTTGTTTCCAAGAAAATATTGAAATATATTTACAGTTAGCTGGAAATGGTGGTGGAAGAAAAAAGAAAAACACTAGGACGTACGGATACAATTTTACTGCATCCTTTTAGATTTTTATGAGTCAGTGACGCAGGACGTGTACCTATCAGCATCTCTGCGTAATTTTTTTTTCTTTTAATAGAGATAAAACCTATTTTTTCTTGGGCAACATGCAATCGCATACATAATCCATTTCTCTTTATTATTAATAACACACACACACACACACACACACACATATACATATATATATTTACCAACCCCGCCGCAAGAGCAAGATGTGACACAAGGCCAATTTCTTAAGCGGAGTTCAACAGGTCTGAATTCAGAGTTTTCCTTCTCCTAGACCGGTTGCCTAACCAAGGTTAAAGAGCCCAGTCTACCCTACTATTTATCCATAGCTGGAGGGAGAGTAGGATTCATACCTTTCCCCAGGGTATTAGCGCTAAGTGAAATGCAATTACCACATCCAGGATTTGAACTCGGGGCGACGAGTCCATTTCCCATGACTTTAACCATTACACTACACACATACATATATATAAGATTATCACCCTACCTTCTAGTCAATTAAAGAATAGTTGCATAAGTGATATAGATAACTGTTAGACGGGACAATGAGTTAGTATGCATAATGAATTCCTGATCGAATAAATATACTATTACCAAGTATTTGAATTTGCCTCTGTTCACTATTAGCACATACCTCTTACTTCTCTTTGTGTGCGAGTAATTGGCCACTGCTACTCACCACATAAAATATATATACAGACAGAGAGAGAGAATATATATATATATAGAAAGAGAGAGAGTTATTCATCCATCCACATACAACCCTGTTGCGACAAAGCCTACTAAGTCTAGCCGCAGATGTAATAACTCCACCGATTTTTCATCAGTCAATCTTTAACCACCTGGCTATTAGCACACCCACTAGCGAGAGAGAATGTTCTCTCTCTCTCTCTCTCTCTCCTCTCTATATATATATATATTATATATATATATATATATATAATATATATATCTTATTATAATGGAGATTGTGTGTTTTTCTGTCTGTAACCGAAACTATATTCCTACTCAAGTCACAATTCTCTTAGTTATTGACATCACATTCTCCATGTTTTTATTTTTATCTAAACCTCAATTATTAATAAAATTGTCTTACATTATCAATACTGTTAACTATGTCTACATACTGACAACATGCAATTATATTTATATATACAACAAAATAGCGCTTTACAGTGTGAACGGGAAGGCTAATTTGCATATTAATATTAAAAAATCGAATTTAATAAATATGTGCTTAGTATTATTGATTTCTAACTGTTTGGTTTTATTTTAATGAATATAAGCAAAAATCTCTTCAATTAATCTTAAATGAAATCCATTAACAAGATAAAATAACTGTCATGTTATTCTTTACTTCCTCTTATAACTAAATACTTAAATTAGAAAAAATAACAATGAAAGACGAGAGTGATGGAAGAGTAAGTTTCAGTTGTTCCATTTTTTATTATACTCCCTCTGTTTCAAATCTTTTATTATACTCCCTCTGTTTCAAATCTTTTTATCTGTATTCTTATTTAGTTTCATTTGCCTTTCTAATTTAATACAATATTTTATTACATTAAAACTTAAATACTTGCACCCGGAGGGTGCATATATTTGCTAGTATATATAAAGAAATGATCAGACACACAGACATAAGCACGCACACACTTACACGCACACACACACATACACTTACACACACATGCACGCACACACACACACTTACACACACAAACACACACATAAACAAGCACCCCCAACCACACACACACACAGAATTTGGAAGACCCGAGACAGAACAAATTGAGCAACTGCTGGGACCACTTCAGTTCGAGTATTCTTCTGATGATGGGATTTTTCATCCCGAAATATTAAGAATAAAGTGACAGGTTAACAAACAACATCATAGTTACCTTCTTTTTTCTCTACACTTGCATTGTGACAGCCTTCAAAACCAACCCACAAACCACACACACACACACATATATATATATATATATATATATATATATATAGAGAGAGAGAGAGAGAGAGAGAGAGAGAGAGAGAGAGAGAGAAAATGCTGAGATTGTGAGAGATGTTTGATATCTCCGACAAGACACGGGAAACGCTGGGTTGATTAAAAGAACAGATTGCTCAATCTAATATTTTTTCCTGACAACACACACACACACACCACACACACATACACACACACACACACACACACTCACTTACACACTCATATAGGCAAACTCGCACATTTAGACACGTATACACTCACACATACTTACACACACATTCACACATGTACAGACATATTTACGCGGTCACATACTTATTTTGAGAAAGAAAGAAAGAGAAAATCTATATTTTCACTCTGAGACGTGGAACCTAATTAGTGTGACTGTTTTATTGCCTTTTTCTTTATTTAAATTATGTTACTTAAGGCATTGTTACATAATTATTTCAATAGCATTAATACGCTAGGCCGGGGCGTTCGCCATTGCACACCATCTCCCATCTGTTGCTACAAATACAACAGTTTAGGTGCGATTTAAATAATTGCTTCAGAAATCATTATGAGACAGTCTTTTGTAAACGACTAAAAGCCGTCACACAAATTAGGTCCCGCCACATAAAGTACAAATATAACAACTACAACATAAAAATAGAATCTACCTTTATTCGTTTCTCCGTGTGTGTCACACCTTGTTACCATATTTATACAATTTGTCTAATTTAAAAAGAATAAGGAATACAAATTCAGCGTTGACTTCGTATTTAATATCGAAATCTTCGTGCCATTCTTTAATACACTCTCGTAAATTTGGAGGTTTTTGGTGCAATTGTTAGGGTCGTAGGATATGGACTCGTCGACTCGAGTTCAAATCCTAGACGGAGCTGTTTGAATTTCACGTAGCGCTAATACCCTTGGGAAAGGTATGAATCCCACTACTCTACCTCCATCTATGGGCAAATAATAGGGCGGGTTGGACTCTTTAACCATGGCTAGGTAACCAGTCTAGAAGAAGGAAAACTCTGAATTCAAACCTGTTTAACTCCGCTTAAGAAATTAACTTTGTGTCACATCCTGCTCATGTGGAGTGGTTGGTAAATTTACATTACACTTTCTCAATAGTATTAAGGATGCCACTGCAATTAAATCGTGATTATTATACCTTTTTAACAGTGAATAATGTTGATTTTTCGGACTGTTGTCCTTATCGTTATGGTGGTATGTAAAAACACAACGTTTCGACGGCTGTATCCTCCGGCCTTCCTCTGATGTTCCCTGTGTATCCGTGCATAGTAATGATCCAACATGGGAAATCATTTTTATAGTTTGTCAGTTGATAAAACAAGCGTCGAAGTATACAGCTGCCGAAACGTTGTGTTTATACATACCACAATAAAGATGAGGACAACAGTCCGAAAAATCAAAATTATTCGCATTAAGCCTCATCTCAAAAATACAGACAAATAATACCTTTTTACACATGGAACTATTTCGCAATACCTCATAGGTATACATATCAAACGTTGTAATAGTTAAATTATAATACCGTGATATATATATATATATATATATATATATATATATATATATATATATATATATATATATATATGTCCCGCTAGTCTTTATTAATAACTAACTTGGGAAAAATATACAAGATGCGTAAGATGATAAGGTAGTAAGGTATATGTGCGTTGTTGGATTATAACGATATACGCTTGTGTGGCAGTTTTGCTACTTTCCGGGTTTACATATCGACAGCCCAGTAACAAGCAGATGGTAACTTTATGAATCGCAGGTTTTATTTCAGAGTACCTTCTCTTAGACTTTCCCCTCAAAGGATACATACAAGTCAGCAGAGATTTGGTGGCGGAGTTTCCTTCTACTGTTTTGATTTTGGAGTTAACTTCTCCTAAAAGGATTGCCTTCGCCACGGCTTTGTCATTTGACTACTATATATATATATATGTGTGTGTGTGTGTGTGTGTGTGTGTGTGTGTGTGTGTGTGTGTGTAAAATGAAAATGGAAGTGAATCCGACGGTATGTTGAAAAGAGAAATAAGGAAAGAAAGTAGTGCATGGATAAAATAGAATATTTTAATTAATTTAACTTACACGTGTTTCGGTCAGGAGTTTATCCATGTGTACATTATTCAATCTATTATTATTTTTGAATAACAAAATGAAATGAAATGATAATAATAATAGAAAAAAATGTAGAAATGTTCAGCACACAAAGAAATATCGACCTTCCTCAGAGTAAATCCTTATTTTTTTAAATAAAATTCGTTGGAACGCGGAGAATTTTCGAAATGTTCGAAAAAATAACTCCTTTTAAAATCACGTGAAGAGAGTGTTCAAACGCGGTCGAGAAAGACAGTTATAATGACGTCATTTTGCATGTGACGGATTATATATATATATATATATATATATATATATATATATATATATATATATATATATGTATATATATATATAAAGCTGAGTGAATCAATGATTGTTTGCTAAAGACCTTTTTCCTTTAGTTTAAGTTTAATGGCATAAAATTCATATTAAAATATTCCTTACTTCTAGGATTGGGTTATGTTTGAAAAAATCAATTTTAATTGGTTCTAATTAGTCATAATGTGGGATTAAGTAAAAAAAACTCATCCGTCTCTAATTTATCTCCTCGTTATATATGTTAGTTTCTCTGTGAGCGTAAAGAGTGATTTAGAGAGGCTGAAATATATTTGTATGTTAAGTTTCATAGGAGCTAGCCCGTAGCTTATATTAGGTCAAACGTTCCCTGTCTTAGGAATCTTATAAAATGATTTGACATTTTTTCTTTTAATTCTCCGGCCGTGTTTATTTTTTCAAAATTTAATTCGCTTTGCAAACTCACTTTTCCCTAATCGCAATTATCTACTCAGAGCTCAATGGGTGACCCAACGGGTCACGTTTTGTCTTTTATATAAATATATATATATATATATATATATATATATATATGGAAGAGGATTGGAATGAATCCACAGAATGTGGTGTAGATGTGAGGAATGAAAGAACAAAACTCAGACAAAAGTGTGTAGGATATATTTCGCTAGAGCTTTCGGCTCGGCATCCTCAGTCGTTTTAATGACTGATGATGCCGAGCTGAACAGACCATAACATGCAACACTTTGGCCTTCTTTAGCCTAGACGGGTGGCTTGAGATATATGTGCTAGAAGGTGGTGGCTGAGGGTCTTTGTGTCCTGGGTATGATGTTAAACTCTATCTGATCGTGAGGTTCTTGTTCTGGAGCTCTGGGTAATGTGGAGTACCCTTTCATCACCATTATTCCTCGGTCCACTCAGACCCGGACTGGTAGTATCTATTAGGGTCCCATCTATGGGTCAAATAGAAAAAATGAGTTTTAAAAAGATTAAGTACCCATCAAGAAGGAATATAACAAAAACGTCGTTAGCATAAAATAACCCAACAAGAGTTGACATGGCGTAAAATCCAACCAATCAACTAACCAACCCACCAATAGGTTAAATTGAGAAAAAAACGTGTTTAAAAAGATTGTTTAAAAACAGTGAGTTTTTAACAAAATGAGTTTTTTTTTTTTAATTAAGTACCCATTAAGAATGAATTAAACAAAAACGTCTTGGGCATAAAATAATCCAACAAGAGTTGACCAGCCGTAAAGTCCAACCAACCGACCAGACTAAGGTAAGTTTGCTTAATCTCAACATACCGGCACACACAAAAACGCCGTTATATTTTGACCCTGACGCGCATGTGCAGACAGTCACGGGCACACACACACAAACGCAAAGTACGCAGATGTGTGACGTAATCATCAGCAGCAGGAGCAGCCAGCAGCCAGCAGCAGCAGCGGCTTTAATTGACGAGAATGGAGAGAGTGACGAAGACAGCAAGGTCGGTTCTTGGAAGGCGGAAGTGGTTGTTAAAAGGAAATAGCGTACGACTAACAAACAAAAAAAGACAAGACTATAAGCACCCACAGAGAGAGAGAGTGGGTGAGAGAATAAGAGAGATTCATAGAGAGGGGGACAGAGGCCTCGGCAGCAGACAGAACAGAGAGATAGCGATAACCTTTACAAAATCCAACTGCACCGTGACTTTCTGTGCCGCTCTCTTTCTCTATTACCCACCACTCACTTTGTGACTTTCGCTCTCTTTAATATTTTCTCTCTTTTGCTCGACGCACCCGCTTATGTATCTCTTTCACCCCCTCCTCTCTCTCTCTCTTCTCTCTCTCTCTTAAAAATTTGACGAGCAAATTAAAAACAAATGAGTAACAATAAAAGTCCTTCCGATGTATAGTAGTTGGTTTGAAGACTTATCGGCGTGCTGGAGAAGAAGATATCTGGTGTCTTACGCGTGATTTCTTAGAGAGTTTTCAAACCACGCCTCGTCGCGAATGATTTCAGGGTCTTCTGGTTTGAAAATTTGGCATTTTGCACAAAACTTATCTGGCTCATCACAATGATTGGTATATCCAATTACAGAAGCCTCCCACACACAGGAATTACCGTTTATTGACCCAAACAGTCCAATTAAATAACGAATTATTTTTTGATAACAAACTTGTTGATCTCTGTCCTCCACCATATGTTTGGAATTCAACTGCGAGAGACAATAAATATTTATCTCCCTTAGAAGAATGTGCTGTCGTTCGTTGACCTTGCTGGGTGTTCACATGACAACCTCAAGAAATCCATTCTCGTTCACTTTTCGTCTGTTCTATTAAACAGGTAGAGGATGTCTCTTGTCCCTCCCGCTCCCAGTGAAAATTTATATTAAACCCTGCTTATTTTGGAGGGAAAACACGGTATCCCTCTTACTCACTCTTCATTTAATCCTCGTTCACCCTTGTTATCATAAGTATGTACCAGGTTAAGCCCACAGTAGATATTATGATACAAATAATGTAGACATTTCTTTAACGTCAGCTGAAAAAAGAGTTCTTAAAAAGATCCATAAAATAGTTTTTCCTAGTCAGCAACATGAAAACTAGGTTTTACTTTATAAACCCAGATGTATGTATCATGGTCTTGAATTATTGAAGTTACATTTGGTATTCTTCTTTATTAATTCCACCCGAGGTTCGGCACGTACTACCCCCCAAAACCCCCAACCAGGAGAGCGGAAGCCTATTTGGAGGTCCCGGCGGAAGGTGCGTTTCCTACATATTTCTACGATACTACTTTAAATGAAAGAGTTGACATGGAGTAGATGTGGGGGGTACCGTATAGATAATGAGGGCGTATAATAGATAAGGGTAGAGACCTACGGAGTAAAGATTATATTGTTTTTATGGGGTTTAGATTTTTGGTCATCTTTAATGCGTCTTTTATCTGCTGTTTCTTTTTAAACCCAATATATGTGTGTTCTCCTTCTTGATGGGTTACAGATTGAAAGGAAAGGGAAAAGAAGAGGACAAGACAAAAGATACTTTGAGGTTTCAGACTTATTCTAATAGGTTCATATTACATAATTATGGGATCCCTAATGCTTTTATAATATTGTCGAAATCATAATGGCGATTAGTACAGCATGATGCCTTGAGGGTGAGTGACGGCTTGACCTCACTCTGACCTTGCCTTGCGGGATTGGATCGTGAAGAACCGGAAGGCAATAGAAGGCCCCTTCCGGTTTAAGGATTATAGTCAGTTTAAGTCAGTTAGCAGAGTTAGAATCGAGGTTAAAGTCGCATTTCTATGCGCATCCTGACATCTGCGCAGAAATGTCTGTTGGGATTATGAATATAAGTAACATCAACGTTAAAATTGAAGTCTTGTTGTTTTATTACTAAAAACTAACAATGACACAGGAGGCTTCTGATAACGAAGAAATCCACTTGCATTGGAAAACAGACGAAGTCCCCAGACGCTAGACCAGACAAATGTTTAGAAAAGATATACCAGATCAAGAGTAGAAGATAGAACCAAGGCCGGCCAGAAGAATAAGACGAACCAGAAGTAAGAAGTAAGAAAGGTATATAACGTATTATAGACTTTAGCAAAATATGCACTCTTCCCGGTGCAATTGCTACATTCTTCAATTTTCTCGTTTTTATAGTCACTTTACTCGCTTCATTTTTGACGTCTATACTTCTTATCGTTTCTTAACTATATAATTATTAAAAATATTCGAACTTTTTCTATTGATCATAATTTCGTTATGCTTAAACATTATAGATTATGGCATTGATAATTACTTAATAGGAGAAAATGTGAATATAGATCTAGTGACATGTACACTAGTAGGGGCTATCTATTGATCTATATCTATATCGTATCTATTAGAATAGTTTTTACGCCAATGGAAAACATTTTAATAAAATACGTCGAAAGAGGAACTCACAGCTAGAATGAAAAATACCATTATCTCTGTAACATATCTTTTCTTAAATACTTCAACTGACAACTCTCGCGTTACATTTTTTATCTAATTGGAGTATCCCTTTTTATTATTACCTTTTGGTAACTTTTTTCGTTTTGTGACTTCTACTTTTAATTTATTCTCCGACCTCATAATACGGTGCTCTATATCACCACTGCGATTACCGTATCTCTATAAAAACCGCTGCCAGAGAAGTAGTGGTCACCATCGCTTGATAAATCAGCTTGATTATTATACTCATGAAATAAATGCAACAGGCTTTTACTGTGTATATCTACACCTTGTTCAATAGGATATCTGTGTTATTTTTGAATCAAATATTATTGAAAAATTCTGAATTGAGTGAATTAGATAGTGAACTTGGAGAAATATCCACATCGGATACAGCGTAAAAATAAAAATATAAGTTTAAGTAAATAATACTAAGATAAATGTATGTTATTCTAACAATTATGTGAGCGAGGGAAATTATAGTATAGGCAAAGTTAACCAGACTAAGCGAATTTTTCAAAACACCATAGATCATATGAAGAAAATACATTCTCAAATTTTATTCAATATACATTAAAACTTACCCATGTGTAACACTAATATTTAAGGCGTAAATCACATTTTTATTAGATCCAAATATTGGCAACAGGGGATCATCCAGGCGCTTCCGACACTTACACTCATTACTCTATTCATTCTGAAAACAACCGCTGTCAACTAATATACCACGTTTGCTGATATATCTCCTCGTGCCCTCATTACAGCCGACTAATCTAGGTGACTAGATATGAGAGGAGGGGCTATGTATCGCAACCTGCTGATATTTAGTTTATAACGGTTGACATTTTTAGTTAATTAGTTTAATAACTCTTAGGTGATGGTTCGATCGTTGCTGGACTCGCCCGCGGCACCTATTATATTTCGAGATACTTTCGCCTGTCCCATAATTGTAATACGACCAGTACTCTCATCGTGTGTGCGAACCCGTATGTGGCCACAACAAATGAGACCATCCGAGTGATGAAATGCAAAATGTAAGCATCCTGGATCCAATCTTGCCCGCTGATTGCCTATCGCGACCGCAACCACAATACATCGTCTCTTTCCTCCTCATGTCTCGCGATCTTTGTCACCTTTTGAAAGGGGGCAGGCGGCTCTACCCTGAATTGTATAGAAAATACTACACACGAGTGCCTAGATGGTAGGTGAAACGCACTCTGGGTAGATGTGGAGTGAAGGTTGATTAGGGCGGATACAAGCCGGCTAAATCTATTTTTCAATCGAACATGATAACAAAGCAGTGAAAAGGCAAAGAAAGGAAAAAGATGAAGATGTAGTACAAAGAGCCGACGCCACGCCCGATGAGTGCTTCGGTAGAAGTAGCTTTGATTATCCTTTTTGTTACGGATAGGGTTGATAGCTATTTAGTAATAGCTCTTAAGTAAACATATCAAACGTCTTGTAATAATTAAATTATCATACTGTTGCGTATACTCCACATGTCCTGCCTAGTCAATAGTAATGGATTTAGCGAGGATTTTCTTGCTAAGTTATTACACTATGACGTGGCGCAACAGACACTCACCACAATAATTACGACTTGCGTTTAAACCAATTAATCAAAGAAAGCCCATAAAACTCCGATAAAATTAAATTCGAAATAAATCTATTGTGATTTTCTCTTGGCAGGAAGATATTTAATCGAGTCCCCACTCACCAATTATTAGCATTAATATATCCATGAATTACTACCACAACACAACGGAAGGAAAGAAAATAAACTTCATCTTACACATACAAGAACATTTACGAATAAATCATACAAGGTGTGTCATAAAAAGTATCGAGATTAAAGCTTATTATTTACCAAGATAGAAATAATGAACAATAAATGGAACGTATTTTTCTTTCTTTTTTCAAGGAATACAACGTGTTAGTCATAAAAAGTGCCCAGCTTGAAAGCTGTATTTAAAAAGATAGAAATGAATAATGAATGGAACCGCTTTATTTTTTTAGAATACCAAGGCTGTGTCAAAAAGTACAAAAAATCTCAATACTTTATTCGACACCTATATTATATATATATATATATATATATATACTAAGTATAGTATAACCAGTGGTATCATGTTCTGGGTATACGTTAAAACTGCATTTAATGAAAGTTTCAATTCTGTAGCTTTTGCAGGAGTATGGATACCCCTCATCGACATTACTCCAGGTTCTCTCTGACCCGGAGTGGTTTGTACCTGTTGGAGTGCGCTCACTCTTCACGGGCGCACATTATAAATAAGTAAAGAGCAAACAAATATTGCAGTTAAAAATGTGTTTAAAAATTATCTTTTTAATTTTCAATAAACCATTCAAACAATGAATAACACAAAATCTTCTTCGGCATAAATAACCAACCAAGGAGTTGACATGCCGTAAGATCCAACCACCAACCAGTGGTTTATATCGTATGGCGCCGTGGCACTACGCGGGTTCTTACATCGATTCGGCCCACTCCCATGAGCGCAATTATGCGCTCGGTTCCAACATACGCGGGGAGGGGCCTAAATCTACTCCATGTCCATATTATTCTCTCGAGAACAAGTCGTATTAATAGAAGAGAAATATGAAGATATACGACACCCGTCCGAGACCTCCAAGCAAACTTTATGTCTACTGCTACCCGGTCGCGTATGGGTATGTCTATGAGCGTCAGTAAGCGCAATTCGAACCCTTTTAGTATGGAAATTAATTAAGAAAATAGTAAAATGCAAATTTTACTTTATACTTATATATGTATGTGGGTAAATTTAAAGTACAATTTTAAATAAATTATAAATTTTAGAAATAATAATCGTTCTAGGATCCACTAGATATATTTGAAGAACATTCTTTAAAATCTGAGCAAAGACACTAGACAGAAAATTGACCACCCTCATTTTTGTGGAAAGCTCGAAATAAGAGAACCCGGTCCAGAATCAACAAGCATTCGGATTACGGCAGGACCTTTTTGGAACCTTTGTTGGAACAGACACTTCGACTGATAAGTCTAGGATGAAATTTTGATATACCTCTCCTTTAACGAGAGTCTAGCTAGTGTATTAGTATACTGGTTCTTATAATTCACCGTACCACATCCTCTAGACAGGAATAAATGAGACAGATTTGCGATGCTCATATTTTTGCGTGTCCTCGTATACCGAAATTCATTAAAAGGGATCTACGTACTCAAGTCACAATTTTTACCCGTTATGTGTGTTTACATTAGTTATTGACTTCACATTCACCATGTGGAATTTATTTAATTTTAACCTAATTACTCTCACTAAAAGTGTGAATTATTAATAAAAAATTATTAATAACTAAAGTAAACGAGCCCAATGATATCTACTATAAATGAACTATTATGTTCTCCCAATTCTTGGAATGAGACGTACCCCACCTGTACGGGTCAGGCACCAAAGGCCCTTATTTATGGGCGGACAGCGCGCAAAGACCACTGTGCAAGAATCCTCATGGAGTATCAGTCGTAGTGTCTTTCCAAGTCAAGGTGCTGGTGCGTGCGGTGTCGGATATTTAAAAATTGCCCGACGTCTTTCTTGGCTCCAAAACTGTCCGATCCCGGTGTGCGGTATCGGCTCTATTCTTCCCCCTGCTCAACGGGGGCACCTAGGCCATGGATTCTTCTGAGAGCGAAATAGAATCACCAGCCTCTAGTCCCTTATAAGTATGCGATCCCAGAAAGATGGGATAGGTCTTAAAAATTAATTTTAGGATTAAGTTGTGTACTTCTTTAGATTCCCACGAGGGAGACCATTTTGTCCTACCCCTGATTACGATACACCGTACCAATCTAAGTCGTGAGTGATAGCGAATGGTTCCAGCAGGCCGAAGCCACTGTTAAACCATGTCTACATATTAATAACCAGTTACGTCATAATCCCATAAATCTACTTATATATACCGAACACCAAGAACGTAGAAGCGAAGTTTGTCTTTGGTACAGTGTTCCGGACGGGTGAATTAGGAAGGCTTTAATCTCTGCATATGATATTAAAATAGT
>CM042140.1:36615193-36622693 GCA_023376005.1 Doryteuthis pealeii | reverse complement strand
ATAAAATTTGAAAATTAAAAATAAACGGAAAATTTCTGGTCTTGGATATTGAAGATTTTTAATTACCTCTGTCCCATTAGAGATGTTAGATTTTCATATAATTTCATCCACAAAATGTATCGACTATTATGGGACAGAGAAGATAATATTCCACTAATTACTTTGGGTCGATTATTTTAAAATCCATCTTTTTTAAATTATTATTCCTGTGCTGCTTATTTAACAAAAAAAGTTGGTCGACAATACAAAAAGCGACTAGTTTGATTTTATTTGAAAATCTTAAATAAACTATTTTACCTTCGAAATCTATTATTATTATTATTATTATTATTATTATTATTATTATTTTACACCTTACAAGATTTCTACACCAGGTGGTCTTTCACTGAAATCTGAGTGACAGCAGGTCTTCAGAACTTTTCTAAAAATCCTTGCCGATTTTAACACTGCTGTGGTCTGGATGGTTTCAGTTCTCCATCTTTATCAGGTTCTTAGGGACTCTTCCAAGGGCTCCAACTACGTATTATTATTATTATTATTATTATTATTATTATTATTATTATTATTATTTTTTTTTGAGTTTTTCACACCAGCAGTTAGTCTGTTTTCTAAACTTTTGGGGACCGCTCCAAGTACACCAACTACAGTTGGTATCACTTTATTATTATTATTATTATTATTATTATTATTATTATATTATTTATAGATTTTTATGTTCACATCAAATTTCATAAGGTGAAATGCTGGTGATTGAGTTTGAAGTCATCAGAAAGCTCCAAATCATTTCTCACTATCCTCTTAAAACGAACTGGACAGTTAACCTACGAACATTGGTATCGGAAACTTTAGTAAATGAAATAAATTAATTATTATTATTATTATTATTATTATTAGTAGTAGTAGTAGTAGTAGTAGTAGTAGTAGTTTGATAATAATTGAGTTTTCATATCTGATAAATTTCATAAGGGTTTTATAATTTGTTTGAAGCAATCGTGTGTATATTTATTTGGCGGTTTTTTTGAAGGAAAATGCAAGTTAAAAAAATGAGGTAACTATGATCTTGTTCATTTACCTTTGATTTATACTTTGAATATTTCGGGACGGAAAAAAATGTCTCTTTTTCAGAATATTTCTGAAAGCACAGAGCCCTGAAAAGCCAACCGCCAAACTGATAAATTACACTGTAAATTAAGTGACAGCAAGTCTTTTCGATATTCCAGCATTCTCTAATTACTCCTGTTGGGTTCAGTCATCACAGCACATAGTAGTTTTCCGCTGTTTTTTTAAGTGGTGTATATTCCCCCAATAAGACAAACTAATTGTTATTATTATTGAAACTAGAATGTCACGTTCATCTTCCCCTAAACTAAGTTGTACTTCATGCTTTTACATACATACTTCGATCTCTATGGTTGGGACTGTTGTTATCGTTAGTATCACCCCAGCATTCACTTTATTCAGCAACAAGGTGCCAGCAACGGGCACAGGCTCATCTATCATCTCAGTATATTGTAAGCCACTCATACACACACACACACACACACACACACACACACACACATATATATATATATATATATATATATATATATATATATATATATATATATATAAATCAATTTATCTTCTCTAATAACTTATAAAATAATTATATTAACTTGATGCTTCAAAGGAGTCTAATAATAGATGAGAAAGACTTTCTATCAGGAACCCCACTCTCAAAAAGTGTTTTAATACTTTTGAGAGGGGTCCCTTGGAAAGGATTTTTCATTTATCCTCCTCATTTCATTCATTCTTTTTTCATCCATTCATTCATTTTGCCATTGATTTTTAACTATATATATATATATATATATATATATATATATATATATATATAATATATAGTAATAGATGAAAAGAGTTATGGTATACCATGGTTTCAATCCAAATGATTTCATCAGGACTCTACCCTATATTTAACTAAGTCGATTCCTTAGTTAAACTGAGATAAACTTCTTTTCCCATATCAACGGCTGAATTACATCAACTTAGTTAAGTATAGGTTAGGGTCATAAAGAAATCATTTGGATTGAAACCATGGTAGACACTTAACTCATTTCTTCTATTATTATTATTATTATTATTATTATTATTATTATTGTTGTTGTTGTTGTTGTTCTATGTTTTTAATATATTAAGCACTTTTGGATAATTTACTAATGCACTGCAACGGAAAGGTTAAAGCGGCAATATACTATATATATATATATATATATATATATATATATATATATATATATATATATATATATATATATATATATATAAAAGATAAGACCCGTTTCAACGGTCATACATGGTACCAACTGACATTAATCGAAAACTCGATTAATTCAGCGGATGTAACCCTGACGATTCAGACAATGAATCTCGAGTAGGTTACTTTTATCCATTTTATAAATAAATTTTGCTCTATATTGTATTGAGCACTTTGTATTTGTTTTTTCTCGGTCTTAACCCCTGATAATGTGCGCTTCCAACGATCGTACTCGTACCCACCGGTAAGCCACTACTCATACATTAACGTATATATATATATATATATATATATATATATATTGATGCTTCCGAAAATTCCGTAGCTATCAACAATATAGCTCATTACCATTACTAAAAGTAAAATCAATTTAATCTGGTACAAAGCCAACATAATCGATCCATCCTTGTTGATGGGGTTCAGTCTTCATGCATTTACATGTTAATACCAAGTGCTCGCTCTTTGTAGCTGAAAAAGGGGTCAACATGTCCCCACTGAATTGAAGCATGTTCCTCAGGTGCTATTCTTGGCAACCCCCAGTCAAATCTCCAAATTATTATTTTTTTTATTGTTATGTAAGTTTTTCACACCGGCGTTAGCTGATGGTATTTCACTGAAATCTGAGTGACAACAAGTTCTTCCCAGGTCTCCAGGACTTTTCTGGTATTCTAGCCGATTGCATTATTATTATTATTATTATTATTATTATTATTATTATTATTTCACTCCTTACAAGTTTTTCACACCAGCGTAACCTGGTAGAGTCTGAGTGATACGTATCCTCAGGTTTCCAGGACTCTTCTGAGTATTCTAGTTGATTTCAACAATGCTGTTGTCTGGATGATATCAATTCTTCCTCTGATTTCCAGTTCGTCTAGTTTCTGTTCTCAACTTTTGGGGACCGTTCCAAGTGCTCAAATTACAATTGGTATCACTTTCACCCTCATATTCCACAGCTTTTTCAATTCCCTAGCAAGGTCCAGGTATTTGTTTATCTTTTCGTTTTCTTTCACCTTCACCTTGTGAAATCCTGGAACTACAAAATACCAGTTGACAAGTTTTCTTTTTCTTGTGAAGCATTATTATTATTATATTCATTATATAAAAATGACATACTATACAGAAAAAATATAAGAAAGTAAGAAAGAGAGTTGGGAAAGATAGAGAGGAGGGGTGAGCGAGTGGAAACGATAACGCTAATCTGTTTCAATTAAACATAATGATAAGATGAAAAGAATGAAAGAAAGAAAAAAGAGTAGAGTTAAATCAAGATTATTATACCTTTTTACATATTGAATTATTTAGCAATAGCTTTTAAGTAAACATATCAAACGTTGTAATAATTAAATTATCATACAGCGGTATATCAACAGGTCCGGCTAGTTATTATCATTGTCGTTTTAATGAGTTGTGGATAATTTCCCTACAGTTAATTTCTTACCATTTTTGTTATCAAGGAAATCGTCTTTGTATTTGCTTTTTATATTTCCCTGTTAACGAAATAGCAAAGAAAAAGTAGCAGAGATGTCAAAAGTTTAGATAAGTCCTTTTCGCCAGATGAAAAAATATAAAATTTACATATATGTAAATATATATATATATGTTTGAGTGTTGTGTATATGTGTGGTGTGTATGTATATATATATATATGTGTATATATACCCTAAGAATCAAGTTTAACAAGTTAAAAAATATATAAACATAATATAATATGATATAAGTTTAAAAGTTTTGAGATTTATATATATATGTGTGTGTGTGTGTGTGTGTGTGTGTGTGTGTGTGAGGTGTAGTATATATATATGTGTGTGTGTATATATATGTATATACATACAAATATATGTATGGATTCATATACATATAAGTGTATATACATACATTATATATATATATATATATATATATATATATATATATATATATATATATATTCCCTCAGAATCCAGTTTAACAAGTTAAAAATATATGAATAATATAATATAATATAAGTATAAAAGTTTTGAGATTTCGCAAGTGTTTTCCGGTGATTCTAACGAAAAATCTGCCGATTTTATTTCTCAAAAACTAACAGAGGCCTTATATCATTATTGCACCCCCTCCCCCTCTGAAAAGCGGTCCACGCACAAACACCTGTACTTTATTCCTGTTGACTACTGCTTCACTGGGAATGACACTACTACTACTTATTACCTTAGTTTGGCACAAGGCCATGTTAATTGGAGGGTGACTCGTTGTTATATTAAGTCTGTGAAAATAGCTTCTCTATAATTTTTACATTACCTTAGTCTGGCATGAAGTAACAAGTATTGAGTCCCAAGTACGGATTGAACTCACTTCTATTTGGTTTACAGTATTAGCTTGTTAAATTGAAGTAGATCACTAAGTAGCACTGAGTCTATTCTATAGAGCGGAAATTTAGAGGTTTGAATTCAGAATTTTCCTTCTCTTAGACTGGTTGCTTAACCAAGGTTAAAGAACACAGTCTGTCATACTATTTAGCCATAGCCGGAGGGAGAATAGTTGGATTCATACCTTTCCCGAGGGTATTAGCGCTATATGATCTGTGGCTTCGTCCAGGATTTGAACTCGAGTCGACGAGTCCATTTCCTACAACTCTAAATAGTACTCCACCGTGCTTCCCGCAAGTTACTAAGTCATACCTTGAATTCTAGAATCCGGCAATTTTTAATATAATCTTAATATAATAATTAATCCCTAATGATCCAGTTATTTCCGATACATAGATGATATCATAATTATTTTCCCGATTTAATAACTCTCTGCTTTTCTTAGACATTCTACTCACTGAGAAAATTGATAAATTAGAATTTAAAGTCTACCACAAACCTACCTCCAAAAATGACCATATAAACTTTTATTCACACCTTAGGGACCCTTCGTATCTGCACACCAAAGTATCTAAACGATTTGTAAGTTAAGTGCAACTCAAAGCTGAAAGTATGGGACACTTAGTGAGGATCATCATCATTATACGAGCTTGCTAATTTTAATCACTGTTAATAATAAAGCTTCCTGTAATTCGACAAAACTATACCTGATACACCCCTCCACACACATATGCATGCACATTTACACATACATGTGTATTATTACTGTACACTATTCATGTTCCTGACATTAGTACATTATTCTATGTACTATACATGAGCCTTTGATGAGTTGTGGTGCACCTGAGCATTGTACGCAACAAATTTCATTATTATTATTATTATAATTTAACTCGTAAAGAGTCGGAAGTTTTGAGTAGAATTGATATTATTATTTATTCCCCGAATTCGACTGAAATTCCATTAATTCGTTCCAGCCCCAACAAAACCAACTTATTTCTTTTTTTTATGTTACGTTATTTTTAATAAAGATAATAATACTATATTGCATAAAACATAATAAAAGAGAATCTAATGAATTTTATGTGCTGTAATAAGTTTTTTTTTTTTGTGAACTTATTAGCATTAAGCGTATCTGACGCTTGCTCGTAGCTCAAATTTTTGCTCTCAAATACAAAGCAAAAAAAGTCGACGAAGTAACAGCTCGTAACTCGAAAAACTCTTAAGTTGGGGCACTCTTATTCTATCTTATACCTAGATTCGAAGGAAGCGCGTGGTGTAATGGTTAAAGTCTTGGGAAATGGACTCGTCGCCCGAGTTCAAATCCTAGACGTGGTAATTGTATTTCATTTAGCGCTAATATCCTTGGGAAAGGTATGAATCCTACTCTCCCTCCAGCTATGGGTAAATAGTAGGGTAGACTGGGCTCTTTAACCTTGGTTAGGCAACCGGTCTAGGAGAAGGAAAACTCTGAATTCAAACCTGCTGAACTCCGCTTAAGAAATTGACCTTGTGTCGCATCCTGCTCGTGCGGAGGGGTTGGTAAATATATATATATATATATATAATATACCTAGATTCGATTTTAAGTGTACATTTGCTCATATCAAAATAAGTTTAAGCGGATGGATTTTGTAAAAGAAAAAAAAAAGAGGTTAATGGTTTCGTAGAATGCGTGCCATGTGTCATCAGACTTTCATTTTTTTCAAATTTCTTCTAATTGTCACAGCTATCAGTTCATTTTGTTTATTGTTTTTCATTGTAGTACAACCAATAACAGAACTTGACCCCTCACATACACTCGGCTCTTGTGCCTAACCCTACGGTTGTAGGTACGAACCATTCTCGTGGGTCACTTTTACGCACAGACACGCACACACATACACAGGGACGTAGATAAGGATGCACACACGCACTACGCAAAATTCGGCGCACTTGGCAAGGAAGAGAGAAGAAAAGCGAAAAGATGGGGGCGGAGTAGGAAGTTGCTCTTCCTGCTTACCCGCAAAGCGTCCACTCGTCTTCCATTATCTAGACACGCCTTCCCTTCCTTCCTTCTTTCCTTCATTTCTTCTTCATCTTCTTCTTCTTCATCTTCTTCTTTGCCATTTTTAGCTCTTTTGAAAACCAAAAATAAATAAGGGTGAACATGCCACAATAAGCAACAAACGGAGTTATGTTGATATTGTACACATACATAATTGAATATAGAAGGGTCTACTCAATGGCTGAGATAGTTGCGTCGTTTGTAGTAGTTGATGCTCGAGACGTTAGAAAAGACGGAATTATTACGAAATTTCTCAGCCCCTCTCCAATAAGTAAGTAAATTTGGCGGAGTGGCCTAATGTCGGTATTAGCCGGACAGCGAGGGAGTCTATCCCCTTTTCGCTAGCGCTAGATCAGAGAGAGTGTTTTTGGTCTGAGCCACACCTACCGTCAGCTCCCCACTTTACTGCACAGATCACATTACCCAATCTGTGCTACTCATGCGCTGAGTTGGCGGGGATATCGAACCAGGAACCTGCTCTACCAACTGAGTTAAACCAGTCCCTCCGTGGGGGTCTCAAAATCTTGCACGTCACATGGCTCTCATTTGTGACCATCACAACTGACCCTTTTGAACAGAATATAACGAGAAAGAAAGATAGATTTTATACACACACACATGCATACTAGATATTCATAAACACATACACTAAATATCCATACACCTGCGCAAACCACACATACACTCATAGTTTCTTTCGTTCCACCCTGTCGGCGGTGTATAGAATACGTTGACCATATCCCCTATCGGAGGTCAAGAACCCCACTAAAAGGAGTGTCCTGTGCTTGACACTATAGTACATCTGG
>CM042140.1:36602693-36605193 GCA_023376005.1 Doryteuthis pealeii | reverse complement strand
TTTTTTTTTAAAAAGCGCGGTAAGGATAACCCGAAGCAGAACTTTTTTAGACCTTATTTCTTCGATGCAGGTGTCATTGGGGAACGTTCTTCAATGATACCTGCATCTAAAAAATATTGGACTATTACTTTAAATATATGCTCCTACATTTGGGGAGCTGGTGGTTGTCGTCAGTGATGTGATCCGCAGGGTTCATTGGGAAGTTTCGGGTCTTCCAACATCAGACTTCCCTCGCCCTGCTGACCCTATCAGGGGTGATCAAACTCTATTTAACCTTTATTGGTGTCATTTGAGCGTGTGCCGCCCCCTTGTCTCCTACTCAAAAAGTGCCGCCTGTGTTTAACTCCTCGCCTCCAGCTATTGAACCTGCACTTCCTGTATCTTCCCGCTGAAAGGAGGAGACATTTTTTTGCACATTAGTAAATATAGTACAATTCTTTTTGTGTCTATCGTTTACTTTTTACTTACCTTTGACTTACCTCAATTTGGTTGGTTGGATTTTACTGCACGTCAATCCTTGTTGGGTTATTTTATACCGAATACGTTTTTGTTTTATTCATTCTCTATGGATACTCAAATTTTTAACTCATTTTATAAACACATTTTTTTTCAAACATCTTTTTCTATTTAACCCAAAGATAGAATCCTAAAAAGTACTACAACTCCGGGTCAGAGTGGACCTTGGAGCAATGGTGACGAAGGGGTACTCCACATTCCCTAGAACTCCAAAACCGGAACTTCACCATCAGATAGATTTTAACGGCATATCCAGGGCATTAAAACACTCAGTCACCGCCTTCTACCACATATATGATAAAAAGGGTTGGGGCTTGCCATAAGAAGAAAAGGGTTGGGACAATCATATATATGCTAGGGCTTGACGTGGCCAGTCGATTGTTCGGTGGGACCTTTCCTACCGCCTGTCTAGCCTACGTAAGAGCCAAAGTTGAGTGTTGCATGTCCTGGATTGCTCAGCCACCAGGGATCCATCCTTAAGTATCACGGGTTGACATCGACGACCAGGAGGTGGTCCTATTGGGGGGAGGGTCTTGCCCCCTACAGAGATGCAGTCGGTGTGTTCTAAAGCCCCAGCCGACAGGGCGACCCTCGATTTGGACAGATATCTTTAAAAGTGAAAGGAATTGGAAGTGCCTATGGCCTCGAAAATCGGCAATTTCGATTTCTATCTTTTTGTTAACTTTAAAACACCTACTACTGACTACGAGACTTTATTCATTCAAAGGTGTCTAAGAAAAAATTGGTTCTTCTTGGCAACGTACAGTTGCCGTAAAGGTGAAGGCTAGGGTACCCCAATAATGAAATCGACCGAACCACACACTTATGTTCACTTCGGATGAATGCCAATGGGAAAGGCATGAATCCACCCCTCTATCCAGCTATGAATAAAACAAATCAGTTATATCTCTTTAACCCTGTAAAATCATTCCATCTTGGGATTTCTATAAAGTTATGTTCCTTACTGCTGGCCCGGAGGGATATTACCTGGTTGAGTATGAGTTAAAAGAGTGTTTAAAAAAACTTAGTTTGAAAACAGAATTTTGAATACCATCAAGATTTAATAAAATAAAACGTCTTCGGCTTAAAATAATCTTACAAGGGTTGACATGCCGTAAGATCCAACCAACCAACCTTACTAGTACTACGTAACCCAGTATAACTTGTCGCATGCTGCTTGAAAAGGAGGAAGGCATCGCGAAGTAATCCCCATTGATCTAAGAAATGTAATGAAAGAGAATTATTCGGTATGGTATTCTGATTATCTAATGGCTCAGTTGTTTTCAAACTTGTTGGAGCCAGGTCCCTTTTCTATTCTTTACATGGACCACCACATAAATAAAAATGAAATCTCGTGGACCACCAGTCAGCTTATTCTAAGGTACATCGGCAGGTCACATTCTATCGAATTTATCTTTAAAGTTTACATGAACACACATACATTAGCATATATATATATATATATATATATATATATATATATATATATGTGTGTGTGTGTGTGTGTGTTTTGTGTGTGTGTGTGTGTGTGTGTGTGTATATATGTTTTGTGTGTGTGTGTGTGTGTAAAAATTTGCCACTCTAAGTTTCTTGGTAACAAGTTTAAAATATATATGCATATATATACATTTAAGTTCTGTCTACTTGTCTCTTTATATATATATATATATATATATGAGAGAAAGAGAGAGAGGGGCAGTGGAGAGGGAGGTGGGGGTGCTAGCCGAATCTTCTATTTAGTTGACCGGGTACATGAAACCAATGTAGTAAACCTTTTTGACCATTACCCATCCTGAGATTATTATAATAATTCCAGACTTCTTTGAAAGATACGGTGGAAACTAGATGTGTGGGTATTATTTTTTTGGTCAAATCTATCCGATCCTTTGCGTAACAACACCTTGTATATACAAACATGGGGGAGGGGAACCTCCATTTAAGGGAAAGACTGTAAGGTCTGTATCTTCAATTTGAAATTTCAGAA
>CM042140.1:36577693-36600193 GCA_023376005.1 Doryteuthis pealeii | reverse complement strand
CCATGCAGAGAGGGAGTCTATCCCCTTTTCACTAGCGCTAGACAAGGAGATTGTTTTAGCGTCTGAAATGGAGCGCCACACCTACCATCAGCTCCTTACTTTACCGCCCAGATCCCTGTGCTACTCATACGCTGAGTTGGCGTTGGCGGATATAGAACTAGGAACCTTGTGGTTTCTAGCCCATATATATATATATATATATATATATATATATATATATATATATATATATAGTTATTTTATTATTATTATTATTGGAGAAATGATTATAAAGTGTTCAATTATTTCTTTAAGAGCCTTACCAATGGTTTCGGATGTTTATAAACATCCGAAACCATTGGTAAAGACGAACTTTATATTGGTGACTATAAATTAATATATATATATATAATATATATAATATATATATATATATATATATATATATATATTTCATAAAAAAACTTACAAATAGATTCGCCCATTTTTCTATGCATAACTCACATACTAAAGAGATTTAAGGACACCTTTTTTAAGAAAAAAAAAGTATCTCTCAAATCAAAGCAACGAAAAAAAATACTTCCGTTAAGTTTTCAGACATTTTTGACATCCGTTGTTGTCATTTATTCATTTTCATATTTTCCTAATCAGTGGTGGCACGTGACACTGGAACTCTTCCACATACAGCATTGTTTTTTTTTGCTAGGAATGTAAAGTTGACCATTTGATATTAAGATTACTAATAATAATATTAAACTAGCAAAACCTGTGTATATACCACAGTATGCTGCTAATGTATTACAACGTTTGATTTTTTTATTAGTTCAGTATGTAAAAATATACTAATCTTGATTTAACTCTCGCTCACCCTTTTTTTTTTTCTTTTCTTTCTTTATTTCATTTTATTATGTTCGATTGAAACAGAGAAGCGTTATCGCTTCCGCGGTCATCCCCTCTTCCTATCTTTCATATACTTTCTTTCTTTCTTTTTTAATATATTTTGTTTGTATGCCATGTCTCTTCCCTTCCCTTCCCTTTCTTTCTTTTTAATAAAAACGAACTTGTCCATTATTTAGCTGATGTGACGACTCTCATAAGGAATACGAATTCAACAGATAAGCAACACCAGATAATCAGGATTTACATTTTTGCATTTAATTTTGGACTATTTTAGCGGTCACACTTTTAACCAGGGGGTGTTGCAAGATGATAACACTCGGAAGATTAAGGAACAAGAGTATTAATATAGAGATAGTATTAAATAATATTTTGAAAATATAAATAAATATATATTTACAGTATATATCGGGAGAGTTCCACAGGGCATATAGACTAACCGTCGCTAAGCGTAATAGAATGTAAGTATTTACCCAACGGATAGGATGTGAAACTAAGTCGGAAGTACGGGGGCACCCAGCGAGGATCGAACTCGCTATTCAGTAGTAATTGATATGCGAGACTAGCTTGCTAACCATTACATTCCAATGGGACGCCGGTTTGAATAACTGAATGTGTGTCATAGTTCAATGAAACAGAATGTATTGAATGAAATCAATGTTGATTATTGTCATCGAATGAAGCAAGCTAAGATATAGGTTTGGTTTGATTTGCTGGATTTTACGGCATGTCAATCCTTATTAGGTTATTTTATACCGAAGACGTTTTATTCTATTCTTATTCGATGGGTATTCAAATTTTTTTAAAAAAGACTCAATATTTCCTATTTAACCCAGAGATGGGACCCTAACAGGTACTACCACCCCGGGTCAGAGTGGCCCGGGGAGTAATGGCCGTTAAGGGGTACTCCACACTACCCAGAGCTCCACAATTGGAACTTCACAATTAGATGCAGTTTAACATCATATCCAGGACATTAAGACCCTCAGCAACCGCCTTCTAGCACCCATATGATAAAAAGGGTTAGGGGCTTGCCATAAGGGCTATAGGGTTGGGACAATAATATAGGTGCTAGGGCTTGATGTGACCAACCGATTGATCGGAATGGGTCTCTCCAACCGCTCGTCGAGCATAAATAAGGACCAAAGAGGAGTGTTGCATGTCATACTGCTCAGCCACCAGGATTCCATCCTTAAGCATTACGGGTCACCACCCGCGGCCAACAGGGGTGGGGGATATAGATTTCACGCCTGATGACCGAGAGTATAACATACATTTACCTTCCTATTGTACTCATTTACCTCCCTACTGTACTCAGCTGGGTAGTGTCAGATATACTTCTCCATCTCTGTGATAATGACTGCAAGGCATCGCTCCTTTGGGCCATGTGCTATATCAAGTGGGTGGGTACACGGATTCTTCATGTTACAAATGGACAAAGGGGAAATAAGTACGAATATATATTCCCTAAGTTCGTTTTTCAATCCAGATTTTCTAGGTATATCTCCCTTTTTTTCAGATTGACCCATCACTAAATATTACTACTATCTCAGATTTTTTTTTTATAATTTTTTATAATTTTACAATTTTCTTATAAATACATTTTTCTATTTAACCCATAGAGGGGACCCTAACAGGTACTACCACTCCGGGTCAGAGTGGACCAGGGAGCAATGGTGATGAAGGGGTGCTCCACATTCCCCAAACCTCTATAACTGGAACCTCACCATCAGATAGAGTTTAACGTCATTCCCAGGACATGTAGGCCCACAGCCACCGCCTTCTAGCACCCATATGATAAAAAGGGGTTGGGGCTTGTCATAAGGGCAACAGGGTTGGGAAAATTACTATCTCAGAGTCAGTACATGTATGCCGTAGTAAAATCTCCACTATCCACTTAGTGAGAGTACCCCCTTAGAATATCAGTGCTTCACAATATTCTAAGTTTGGCCTCTTTGTTTAATGGCATAACAACTTTCATGGGTTAATTAATGCCAAAGCCATTATTGAAGAAAAAGAACAATAGTGATACTATTTGACACTTAGATGGTGAATGGAGGGTTCCATACCTTTCCCAAGGGTATTAGTCCGAAAATACACGTAATTGAGCGACTGGGGTTCGAACCCGCTCGGTAAGATTGTCGCCGTCCAACACGTGAGTCACTACATCAGTGCTTTCAACCCTCACTTTCTATCAGACCCTCATATATGAAAATACGTATTACGTATATACGTATATGATGTTTTTGTTTGTTTTGTTTTTTGTTTTTTTGTTTTTTTGTTTTTTTGGGGTTTTTTTGGGGGTTTTTGTGGGGGGGGGGGGATTTCATTCAGAGATTTAATATGTATAATTACGATAAAGAAAAGAATTCTTACATTAACACAGGTCCGGTGTATTCTTCCTCTGAAACCCCCGACCGATATATATATATATATATATAATATATATTATATATATATTATATATATATATATATAATATATATATATATGGAGAATATGTGCTTAATTGAAGCTACCCTAATTTTGAAATTAATTAGTTAATAATTAATGAATTAGGCGGGCATATATGTTCAAATGTAAGGCTAAACAAATCGAGAAAATGTTTAGCCTTACATTTGAACATATATGCCCGCCTAAATTCATTAATTATTAACTAATTAATTTTCAAAATTAGGTATGACTTCAATTAAGCACATATTCTCCAAAAATTGTCGGCTTAAAGCCATATAAAAAATAACACATTTGTTTGTTTACTTAACTCATATATATTATATAATATATATATATATATATATATATATATATATATATATATTCTATCGACACTACTTTATGAAAATTGACATGTAGTAGAGAAGTGGCCCCATTTCATAGATTGGGGGTTTGAGACCCTAGAACCGGCCCAGAGGGGCGAGTTTTATATATTTCTATCAATACTACTTTGTGAAAATTGGCATATAGTAGAGTAGGATATGGGCCCCCCATATCATACTTTCGGGGTGGGGGGGATGAAACCCTATAATCGGACCAATCTATAATTAACGTTTTTTGTTCGTAACAGAAGCCAGTCTCATAAAAGTTTTATATCCAAGATTAGTGGTTACAATTTGTGTCATGCACACACCACACCATAAATGTGAAATGCTGCTTACATACGTACACTCTTTCTGGTGCCTGTCGCTAAGTTTCTGCCTTGTACACGCAGCCCACTCCCATATACATGTCCTTCTTTCTGACCATTCCTTCCCCTACAACAAGGAAGTGGTCTCATTCTTAAAAAAAAAAATTCTCCTCCTTCTCAAAACGATGAATTAGCTTCAGTGTTCTTTTACCTCAAGATATCACTCCACTTTTCTTCTTCTTCTTCTTCTTCTTCTCTTCTTCTTCTTCTTCTTCTTCTTCTTTTTCTTCTTCTTCTTCTTCTCTGTCGTTGTTATCGTCATAATATTATTTGTCTTCTTCTACGACTTCTTTTTTTTCTCTTTCTATTCTTTTTGTTGGATTCTTCAGCATCAACGTTTTCTTCGATTCATCCTCCTCCTTATCGTTATTCTCCGAAGGTGTGCCGAGCAACGTAATCTCAAAGTTATTAATGATTTTTATTAATAAATTTGACAAAACTTTGACGACTATTATTATTCTACTTCGTTCCTTATATATAATATATATATATATATATATATGTGTGTGTGTGTGTGTGTGTGTGTGTGTGTGTGTGTGTGTGTGTTGCATTACCAGTACATTTTTCGTCGCTTCTTTTGTAGCATATTAACTATTTTAAATGCTTTCAAAAAACAACTTTTATTTACAAAAATCCTGACGATGACCCCAAGGTCGTCGAACTAGTTGAAAACAATTAAAAGATAAATAACTACAAAGAAATATTTCTGTTTATTTTCTCTCCCCCCTCTCTCTCTCTCTCTCTCTGTCTCTCTGTCTCTCTCTCTCTCTCTACCCGTCTCTTTCTCTCTACCCCCCTCTCTCTCTCTCTCTCTCTCTCTCTCTATATATATATATATATATATATATATATATATATATTAGTAATAGTGGAAAAGAGTTAATGTTGTTTTTGCTATTAATGTTACTATTGCTCTATGTTTATGATATATTGAGCACTCTTGGATAAATTACTAATGTCATTGCAGCGTAAAAGTTAAAGCGGCAACTGGACACACGCACTCACACCCACACACACATTATCACAACCATGTCTAAAAAAATTCAGTTTAAAAAAAATGTCAAAATATTTTCACTTTTTTTTTTTATCTTTGGTTAAACATTTTTAACTGGTATCCAATGATTTCCTTCTACCTAACTGATTCGATTCATGTGAGTTCTGGTATTTTCCAGGTTAGTGATGCTCGTTACCAGTTAACAAATAGCAAATAGAGAATCGCAATCCGGATCTGATGTTTTGATAGCTCCGATGCTACGGGAACCTTGATAATCAATCTAGGTCACCTTCTTTACTGTTATGTGCTTAAAAGCTTATATATATATATATATATATATATATATAATATATATATATATATATTATATATGAGATATGATAGCGTGGACATGGAGTCAACACCTGGTTACTGACGTTTCCACCCATGCAATCTCATATATATATATATATATATATATATATATATATATAATATGTAATTATCAAGTCGTGTAGATAGCATGCTTCCCATGACTATCTCTCACCACCCGTCCCTATTGGTCATTGTTTCCTGCAAGTCCTCACAGATCTGATCGAGGTGAGTTTTTGCTGGACGGCCAACACTGGTGTGTCCATGTGTAGGTGTCCACAGAAGAACCTCACATGAGCTCTGTATGGATTCTGGATGCTGTGCGGGGGACCTCCCAGAGGCGATGAATGAAAGGGATGGGTAGAATGAGAGGGGCATGTATATATATATATATATATATATATATATAATGGATCGTGGAAGGTTTTGTCGGTTATATTAGAAGCATGGAAAAGTAAGAAATACATTCTGGAGCTCTGGTGTACTCTTTCATCACCATTACTGCTTGGTCAACTCTGACCTGGTTTGCCAATATCTGTTAGCGTGCGTGAGGTTCCAGTTTTGGAGATTTGGCGAATGTGGAGCACCCCTTCATCACCATTGCTCCCTGGTCCACTCTGACCTGGAGTGGTAGTACCTGTTAGGGTCCCATCTATGGGTTAAATAGAAAAATGTATTTATAAAAAAATTGTATTATCCATTAAGAATTGATTTATTTCAAAACTTTATCGGCATTAAATGACCCACTGAGGTTGATATGCCGTAAAACAAAACAAACCAAACCTGTTAGCGTGCCATCTATGGGTTAAATAGAAAAACATGAGTTGAATATGAATATTATCTTACTTTTAATATTTTGAACATGCCTCTGTCCTTTTTCCGAAACGACCCGTCCGAAATATTAAATTCACCTTGTCCTCTTAGTATACCTACTGCTACAATTACTGCTACTTGAGTTTGTATCTTTGCTGAGCTAAGACTGACGACAGAGAGACACGGATTTCTATTTTAAGTGTTGACTGTTTCAGTTGACTCCGACTACACTTGGTCCGCCGCTGTTCATGAACTTGTAAAATTTGCTATATTAGCGAGGTTTCATTTTTATTACGTTCTTTTTATTACTGCAAGTATTAGTACCTCATTAAATGCTTGTTTTTCTCGATTATTTAGTAGGATAGAGCAGTAGACTGGTGCATGCAGTCCAGCCGTAATCCTATTTATGATTTAAAAATGCACAAATATTTTTTTTTAAGTTTTCTTCTTTTTTCTTTAAAAACAACAAAAGTTCAGTAAATTATGTTATGTCATCCTTGACTTAAATAGTAAGATATAAATAATACACCAACACACACACACACACACACACACACACACACACACACACACATATATATTATATATATATATATATATATATATATATATATATGACAAGAAAATATTTTTTAAATATAACAAACACAGGATGTTATGATTGGGGAAACAATTTTATGTGTCCATACTTAAGCATTTCGGTATATTGTACCATCTTCAGGACACTATCAAGTAATGTTTATGTGAGGGACAAAATGAAAGATGTTAAGTGTATAGGGAATGTGTGAATATGATGTTATTATCCGTTAATTTTTATATGCGCGTTTGTTTACGAAAGCCAATAATGTGATATTCACACATTCACCATACACTTAACGTCTTTCATTTTGTCCCTCACATAAACATTACTTAACAGTGTCCTGAAGATGGTACAATATACCGAAATACTTAAGTATTGACACATAAAATTGTTTCCCCTAATCATAACATCCTGTGTTGGTTATATTTTTAAAATATTTTCTTCTCATATTGCCGGATTAATTTCCTCACCGTCTTTCCATATATATATATATATATATATATAATATATATAATATATATATATATATATATATAATCCAATTACCATTTTGATTTTTCCGATGTAGTAGCATTAGTAAATTATCCAAAAGTATTCAATATATCAAAAACATAGAGCAATAATATTAGTAATAGTGATAGTGAAAAAGAGTTAATGACATCGACTTAGATAAGTATATGGTAAGGTCCTGATGAGATTATATATATATATATATATATATATATATATATATATATATATATATATATATATATTCTTTATTTCTGTCTTGGTAAATATAGCTTTAAACTTGGTACTGTTTTGACACGCCTTGTTTAATAAAAAATTTATGAATGGAACGTTATTTTTTTCAGAATACAAAGTGTGTCAAAAAGTACAAAAAAAATCTCGCTACTTTATTGACACACCTTATATATATATATATATATATATATATATATATATATATATATGACTTTTGTGCGTGCGCGCGCCCGTGTGTGTCTGTGTGTGTGTGTGTCTGTGTGTGTGTGTGTGTGTACAATAGAAACTGAATAGAACTGAGTTCAAGTCCCGGCTGAGGTTGCACTCATTTACGAAAATCTAGGATCAACCAAAATTTACACACTGTTGTAGGTATCCCATAACCCACTGATATATGTTATAGGATTGATGGGAGTTGAGGGCCCCCGCCAAGATCCTTTAATTGCTCTGAAAAACGTCATAAAGGCCCCAGCATGTATTTGTCAGTTGATAAGACACATGTTTTCCAGAAGTATTTTCAATTACTTCTCACAACTCCATCACAAGAATAGTTTCTCCCTCAGTGTTTGGTCTCTTATTCAGGAGATAAATTCACCTAATGCCGTGAGATACTTCTTTTAGGTTTGTCCTTAAACCCTGCAAATTGAATTTGAATTTTTTTCTTACACATAAATAGGTATTGACAGTTTGAGAGAGAGAGAGAGAGAGAGAGAGGGGGGGTTAGAGAGAGAGAGTTAGAGTTAGAGATCTTGATAGATAGAGAGCTAGAGATCTTGATAGAGAGTTAAAGAGAGAGATATATATATCTTGATAGATAGTTAGAAAGAGAGAGAGATCTTGATAGATAGAGTTAGAAAGAGTGAGAGAGGAGGAGAGAGGAGGAGAGAGGGAGAGATCTTGATAGATAGAGAGTTAAAAAGAGAGAGATCTTGATAGATAGCGAGTTAGAAAGAGAGAAAGAGAGAGGGAGAGAGAGAGAGAGAGAGAGATCTTGATAGATAGAGAGAAAGAGAAAGATCTTGATGGATAGAGAGTTAGAAAGAGAGAGATCTTGATAGATAGAGAGTTAGAAAGAGAGAGATATTGATAGATAAAGAGTTAGAAAGAGAGAGATATATATATATTGATAGATAGAGAGCTAGAAAGAGAGGGAGAGATATTGATAGATAGAGAGTTAGAAAGAGAGAGAGATCTTGATAGATAGAGAGTTAGAAAGAAAGAAAGAGAGGGGGAGAGATCTTGATAGATAGAGAGTTAGAACGAGAAAGAGAGAGATCTTGATAGATAGAGAGTTAGAAACAGAGAGAGATCTTGATAGATAGAGTTAGAAAGAGAGAGAGATTTTGATAGATAGAGAGTTAGAAGAGAGGGAGAGATCTTGATAGATAGAGAGTTAGAAAGAAAGAAAGAGAGAGGGAGAGATCTTGATAGATAGAGAGTTAGAAAGAGAGAGAAGAGATCTTGATAGATAGAGAGTTAGAAAAGAGAGAGAGAGAGATCTTGATAGATAGAGAGTTAGAAAGAGAGAGAGATCTTGATAGATAGAGAGTTAGAAAGAGAGAGAGAGAGATAGATAACGAGTTAGAAAGAGAGAGATCTTGATAGAGAGTTAGAAAGTGAGAGATATTGATAGATAGAGTGTTAGAAAGAGAGAGATATCTTGATAGATAGAGAGTTAGAAAGAGAGAGAGAGAGAGGAAGAGAGGGAGAGATCTTGATAGATAGAGAGTTAGAAAGAGAGAGAGATATATACATTGAAAGATTGAGGATAGAGAGAGATGGGCGGATATATTAGATTTGAGATAGATAGATAGATAACCAGTTCATTTAAGACGTTTTATATATTCATCTGCATATGATTCAGTTACTGCTATTACTCCAGCCACACACACAAACACACACACTAACTATCAGTTTGACAAATCGTTTCTATAAAGCTCTATTCGCATTTATTAAAATACTCTTTTTAAAAGTGTGTAACTGGGAGCTGCAACTTTCTGCCAGTAATGTTAAAAGTGCAATGAAAATTCCTACTTAAACATCATTTTGATTTATCCAAATAAAAAGAACATTTTTTCTTTTCGTTATATTTTTTTCTGGGGTTATCAGTTTAGAGTGCACTGAAGCACAGATAGAAAGAAAAAGAAACTTATTCATCGGGCATGAGGAAATTGAATATAAAAGCCAATTTATGCAAACTAGTATAGAGATACGTATAAAGATAGATATTATAGATAGATATGCACACAAATATGCATATACGCCTAGAGGATGACTTATTATATATATATATATATATATATATTATAATATATATATATATATAGATAGATAGATAGATAGATAGATAGATAGATAGATAGGCGTGTATATACATATGTGGTATATTAAGAAAATTGACAAAACATAGGTTTAAATAAGTTGAGTGGTAAGTTTATTGGCCGATGCTGCAGTGTTTCGATCTATTAATTAGATCATCTTCAGGGTATCTAATTAATAGATCGAAACACTGCAGCGTCGGCCAATAAACTTACCACTCAACTTATTTAAATCTGTGTTTTTTTCAATTTTCTAATATACTACATACCGATGGATTCACTTCCATCTCTTCACAACACCACCACACACACACACACACACACATAATATATAATTATATATAATATATTATATATATATATATATATATATATATATATATATATATATATATATATATATAACGTTGGAGGTGTGGGGTAATGGTTAGATTCATAGGAAATGGACTCGTCGACCCGAGTTCAAATCCTTGATGAGGCCGTTTGCATTCACATAGCGCTAATATCCTTGGGAAATGTATGCATCTCTCTCTCTCTCTCTCTCTATATATAATATATATATATATATATATATATATATATATTTTTCATATATATATATATATATATATGTATATATAATGGACTCGTCACCCCGAGTTCAAATCCTGGACATGGTAATTGCATTTCACTTAGCGCTAATACCCTTGGGAAAGGTATGAATCCTAATCTCCCTCCAACTATGGATAAATAGTAGGGCAGACTGGACTCTTTAACCTTGGTTAGGCAACCGGCATAGGAGAAGGAAAACTCTGAATATAAACCTGTTGAACTCCGCTTAAGAAATTGACCTTGTGTCACATCCTGCTCGTTCGGAGGAGTTGGTATATATATATATATATATATAATATATATATATATATATATATATATATATATATATATATATATATATATATATAAGTAAGTAAAGTCGTCGGGACGGCCTTAAGTCGGTATCAGCCAGTCAGCGAGGGAGTCTATTCCCTTTTCAATAGCGCTAGACAGAGGAGATTGTTTTTGTGTCTGAGGTGGAGCGCCACACCTACCATCAGCTCCTTACTTTACCGCACAGATCCCTGTGCTACTCATACGCTGAGTTGGCGAGGACCGTTATCGAACTAGGAACCTTGTGGTTTCTAGCCGAACGCTCTACCGACTATATATATATATATATATATATATATAGAGAGAGAGAGAGAGAGAGAGAGAGAGAGAGAGAGAGAGAGATGTATACATATTGCCCAAATACATGCAAGCGAATTTACATACGCATCTTTAGTATTTCGTGTTCCCTCCTGATTGAAATAGTTGCATATTTCTCAACAGTACCAAAATTCAGTGATAGTGCCCGGCTGAAATATTGTTTTTCGGAGGTATCTTTTGAAGTATTAAATTTAACTTATTAACTCACTATAACTTTTCAACGCAAATCTGGTCATGTGTTGGATTAACTTAAGTCTATCTAGATAGCTTAGTATGCGAATCTATTCATATGATATGATATATATATATATATATATATATATATATATATATAATCCAAAAGTCCAGAGAATAAACATTCCTTACGACACAAGAGTTTTATTTAAAAAACCTGTCGCAGTTTGAGAGCTCAATGTGTGCTCTTAATGTTTGAGTCACAGAGCAAAATCTGTTACAATAAGAGATACATTAAGAGATACATGGATTATTGACCGAGATATTTGTGGCGGAAGCGCTCATATTTTAAACTACAACATACATTTTTTTTTTTTGCAGCATCAAGGATTTCATATCACAGGACTATAAATTTTTTTTTTTAATTTTAAATTGAAAAATAAAAATCTATTTTCAAATGCCTTTAAAGTAATAAAGAATTCATCAATCGCATCTGATGAGTCGGGAGAGTTAGACACTTTGTCTAAGCTCCCTGAAATAGACTATAATGCTAAATATCTAAGTCTTTTGTTATTTCTTTACTTTTATATATATATATATATATATATATATATATATATATATATATATATATATATATGAAATTAAGGATTTGATCACCGTATGCATTTCCTACGACGATAAACATTGCGTAACATCCGATCAATTAATTTATAACCTGATATAACTATTACAATAACTTCAGTCTAATAAATTTTACTTTATAATATTTTATTTATGTAATCAATGAAAAGGCGTTGGATTATGTGCATTACCATTAAAATAGATTATGTTAAAAGGCTTAGCTTAGTCGGTAGTGTGTCCGGCTGCGAACCTCGAGGTTCCTGGTTCGATTCCGGTCCTTGCCAACTCAGCGTATGAGTAGCACATGGATATTTGTGGTAAAGTGAGCAGCTGATTGTAGGAGTGACGCTCCGCCTCAGACACATAAACAATCTTCTAGGTCTATCGTTAGTTAGGAAGTGATAGACTCCCTCGCTGTCTGGCTGATACCGACTTTAGGCCACCCGACGACTTTACTGTGTAAAATACAGCATGTATCATTATTAAGCAACATACTTATTAATTCACACACACACACACACACACACACACATATATATATGTGTGTGTGTGTGTAAATTAATAAGTATATATATATATATATATTAATAAGTATATATATATATATATATATACCAATGGCGTTCATACATGACGTCAAATCCACTTAAATATCCACCTAATCAACCTAGCATTCCACAACATAGGAGCACCTGCTTCCACCAAAATGGCCGAAGAAATGAAAAGTACCCGTACTCGGGTAACATAAACAAAAACGTCGGAAAGATTTTAACCTGCCAACAACCATAGTTACATTCACCAAAAACGAAGCTGGATAAAAAAAACTAAACACCAAATCCTTGTCTGTCATTTTTAATAAAACATGCCTACAAAAGAATCTTTTGCCTAAATACACACCATATATATATATATATATATATATATATATATATATATATATGCGTGCTCCTTCCTGGGACACATGCATTCTGACGTAGGTATATGCATGCTTCAAATGAATAATGAGTAATAAGTAAAATATTTGACTATAAAAGGTAAATGAATGATTGTGCTTTAGATAAATATTTCTTTCATCCGCCTAGCCCATGTGTATGTAATAGGTATTTTATTTTATTTTATTTTTATTCATCGTATTATCATATGCATATTTCTTTTATTGCTTACCGTCCACGTTGCTAGTAGGGACTCTGTAAGCAAATACACTCTCACTTTTAAATCTACAAATTACTTACATAGTAAATAAACAATGATGAACTGATAGACGATGTTTCGGGTACAAATTTTATTTGTTTTAATTACTCATTTAAGTACGAGAAGTTATCTGTCAAATACGTTTGTGTACTAAATATAAACTTATCTGGGGACTATCCACAATACGTTGATGGAGGGGGGGAGTTGTTTCTTTTCACATTTTTGGTTGGTTGGTTGGTTGGTTGGTTGGTCGGTTGGGTTTTACGGCATGTCAACCTTTGTTAGGTCATTTTATGCCGAATACATTTTGTTTTATTCATTCTTGCTGGGTACTCGGTTCTATCATAACACATTTCTTTTAAACTCATGTTTTTCTGTTCAACCTATAGATGGGATCCTAACAGGTACTACCATTCCGGGTCAGAGTAGACCTGAGAGTAATGCTGATAAAGGGATACTCCACAATCCCCAGATTTGATTGATTTTAACGGCATGTCAACGCATCCAGGGTTATTTTATGCTAAGCGGTAGGTTGTAAGGGATGGTCAAATTTATTATGTCTTTTTTTCAAGGATTTTTATTGATTTTGACAGTTGGCTGTTTGCAGTTGTTTATTGCTAAGTGGATTATAAATCAGTTTAAGATATAAGTTTATATGGTAAAGTTCAAGTTTGTTATAAGCAATAATTTGCTAGAAAGTTTTTAAACAATATTTATAAACAAATTTTCTATTTAACCCATAGATGGGACCCTAACAGGTACTACCACCCCGGGTCAAAGTGGATCTGAGAGTAATTGTGATGAAGGGATACTCCACAATCCCCACAGCTCCAAACTAGAACCTCATCATCTGATAGTTTAACGTCATATCCAGGACATTAAGACCCTCAGTCAGGGCTTTCTAGCATATATATGGTAAAAAGTGTTGGGGTTCCATAAGAGCAATAGGGTTGGGATAATCACATAGGCGCTATGGCTTGACGTAACAAGCCGATTAATCAAAGGGGGCATCTCTGACCGCCCGTCTAGCCTAAGTAAGGGCCAAAGTGGAGTGTTGCATGTCATGGGCTGCTCAGCTACCGGGGTCCCATCATTAAGCGTCAAGATCGCCACCCATGACCAACAGGTGACCTCATTGGAGGGTTTTATTTCTCTGCAGGGGTGCTGTCGGTGTATTCTAAAGGCCCAGCCGACAGTGCTATCACATTTTTGGATGGCTATCTGTAAATTGTAGAAATGTAGTACTCAAAAGAGGTCATATACCAATAAAAAGAATTCGCTGAGTCTGTTTTTAAAAGAAGGGGAAAATGTAATTCGTTAATTCATCCATTTTTGGAAAGCAAGTAACTAAAAGATATATATATATATATATATATATATATATATATATATATATATAAAATGTTGTTCTGGTTCCAACGGGAGAAAATTTAATATTTTAAAAAAAGAAGAAGGTCCGCAAAATGTATTATGTTCTCAGAAAAAAATGTTTTATTCTTTTTATGTTACATACGCGACACGTGTTTCTGATCTGTTGTCTTCTTCAGGCATTGAGTTATTATTTTGGCAGAATATGTCCGATATTTGATAGGTTGTGTCTGTTTCTGCAACTTTTCTATATATATATATATATATATATATATATATATATATATATATTATTATATATATATATATTCCGGGTCTTGAAGAAGGGATGTCACTATCCTGAAAATAAAAGAAACAAAAAAAAACTACCGAGTTTTCTGATATTTATTCCTAGATTAACATATTATGGTAACAACATTATCATAATATAACACTTTAATGCTTCACACCAATGCCCAAACCTGGTATATGTACTTCCAAAAAACGGATACAGATACAAAAATATATCTCAATATATATATATATATATATATATATATATATATATATATATAATGTGGGTTTGTGTGTGTTGGTAAAGAAAAAGGTTTAAAAATCGGCCATTTTGCGTTTATAAATCTATTTCTTCTACCCACAGGTATCTGTGTATACCTATGAGTTTCATCAGACCGCTAACTTCATTTTCAATAAAGTTAGCGGTCGAAATTCATAACTTGGTTAAAAATAAAGTTAGCGGTATGACGAAACTCATAGGTATACACAGATACCTGTGGGTAGAAATAGATCTATAACCGCAAATGGTCCATTTTAAGCCTTTTTTCTTTACCCCTTATATTGTTTTATTCAATAATATTGAACATCGAGCTCTCAACATTGGACCTGAACAACTCTAACATTTCGCTGTTGGAAGAGAGGTCCAGCATAGAATCATCCTAATACCAACTAACCTCGTAATCCACCTACGAATTATTGGTCTTTTATATATATATATATATATATATATATATATATATATATTATATATATATATATGAGGAAAAGGGGTTGGAATGAATCCGACAGAATGAGGTAAAATAAGGAATGAAAGAACAAAACTCAGACAAAATAGCCGGACAGCGTGAGAGTATATCCCCTTTTGACTAGCACTAAACCAGAGACATTGTTTTTGCATCTGAGGTGGAGCGCTACACCTACCATTAGCTTGCCACTTTATAGCACAGATCCAAACTGTGCTATGCATGAGCGGACTTGACGAGGACCAGATTCAAAGACGGAACTTTGTGGTTCTGAACCAGATGCTCTACTGACTGAACTACATAGGATAGAACTGAAGAGACAATATGTCGAAATAAATTTGTATCCTAAAAAAGGTATATATCCATTTATATAGAGAGAGAGAGAAAGAGAGAAAGAAAGTTAGTTTTCGAGTACAATAGTATAGTTTTGCTAGTTTGATATAAGGAATTTGCAAAAATGCAATATTTTAAAATGGCATCTAAGCTTTAAATCTTCAATAAAATTTATAATTATTTTCTTAATAGCAAAAACGAACTATTTTATAGGGTAATAGTAATATGCAGTTGTGTGCATTTGTATGCATATGTAGACATATATATATATATATATATATATATATATATATATATATATATGCAAAGATTAACGAAGTGGGAATCAGCATTGTTGTTTTGAGCTAATTTCCTACTGGGGATGACCTGAATATTTGGAAATGCACACACTCATACACATGTATAAGCACAGAATACATACAGATATATATGTATAACTGTAATTTACATATACGTACATGCATTATTACATAACACATATTTATGCATATTAGCGTATGAGTAGCACATGGATCTGTGCTGTAAAGAAAGGAGCTGATGGTAGGTGTGGCGCTCCACTTCAGGCGCTAAAAACAATCTCCTTGGTCTAGCGCTATGATAGACTCCCTCGCTGATTGGCTGATACCGACTTTAGGCCACCCCGACGACTTTACTTTTACTTACTTTATATATGTCTATATATGCATATATATATATATATATATATATATATATATATATATATGTCTATAAATACATATGTATATATGTCTATATATGCATATATATATGTATATGTATGTATAAATATATATATATGTATGTATATGTATGCATAAATATATATATATGTATATGTATGCATAAATGTATATATATGTATATATATGCATAAATATGTATATATATAAATATGTATATATATCTATATGCATAAATATACATATATCTATATATGCATAAACGTATGCATCTGCATATTATATATATATATATATATATATATATATATATATACCCTTCATAACTTTTGTATATACAAGCAGCAGAAACACACACACCCACACGAATATATATATATATATATATATATATATATATATATATATAGCCATTGTTTCGTGTATATATATATATATATATATATATATATATATATATATATATATTATGTCACTCCATTCGTCATGGGTAATTTTACTGGATTTTTTAATAATTTAAATGAAATTTGTTAATTCTTTTTTCTTCTTCTTCCTACTCCATAAAATTATTTCATTATTTTGTCATAGTAACATAAGAGTTCATTATATATATATATATATATATATATATATATATATATATGTGTGTGTGTGTGTGTGTGTGTGTGTGTGTGTGTGTGGTCTTATCGTTTTTTATATTTTTTACGACAATAAATGTGATTATGAAAAAATTAATGTAAAAAAAATCCTTATTTTGAAATTAAATCTGTTTCTTATTTTTGAAACCCTAAATATTTTTTAATAGAATATGAGACATCAGAGTTTTTTGTAGATGAAAATATGTTTTTGTGTTTTTATTAAACATCATACCATGTCAGGTGGGAATCACCAGATTACATAGAAAACAACCATGAACCTTGCGATTTCTAGGCGGTTGCTCTTAAGTATTAAACCCTCTTTACATTTTAGCATTAGACAACCCTAGTGGCATTAAATATATTTTTTTCTTTTGGCCAAGTGTCATAGTGTTATTTTTCGGTTAATGCGACTCTTTTGGTCTTTTCTTTTTTCATTTTTGCCTAGGGGCAAGAACCTTCAGAATCAGGCAAATTATATTAGGCCTAGATGTCCGTGTTCCAATGTCGTGCTCAAAGCTATAGAAGAAAATTCGGCCAATAGCACTGGGGGATTATCAGGGGGGCTCGGCATTTCCTAGTATAGTGTGTTTCGTCGCCTTCACAACCTCAACGAAGGTATTCAGAGTGTATCAGACGTAACCAAAATATTGGCATAATTTTGACTCTCCCTAGTATATATATATATATGAGTATATATAAAAAGATATGAAAACACCACAAAATGCTGTTAAAGTGAAAATATTCTGTTTAAAAATTTTTGAGGTTTGAAAAAAGGAGACGGTTTGAAATATGACGTCAAATATTCTCTATTTAAGGCGTGAGTATGGGACGGTGTAGGTGTGTGTATCGAAAGGAAACATTGTGCATTTTTTAGGTATGTGGTTGTGTGTGTGTGTGTGTGTGTGTGTATATCGCAAGGTATGTGGTTGTGTGTGTGTGTGTATTATCGCAAAAAATTTATACACACACACACACACACACACAACCACATACCTAAAAAATGCACAATGTTTCCTTTTGATACACACACCTACACCGTCCCAGACCGAATAACAATGACTATCACTTGCTTTTCTCGTTATTCTGTGATAAATAATTTCTTATCACCTTCCATATACCAACAAATGCCCTGAAGATGATCTAATTAATAGATCGAAACACTGCAGCGTCGGCCAATTTTTCTTAATATACTATATATATATATATATATATATATATATATATATATATAATATATTTCTCTAAAGAGAATTTTCTAGAACTTTGATACTTAAAACAAATCTTTCAGATAAATCTCAGTGTTTAGACCAGGAAAAATGTCAGAAATTGCAGAAATATAGGAGAAAATATAAAATAAGACGAAGTATTTTTTTTTATCCGATATTCGGATCCATATGTTTTAAGAAAAGAACTGATTCATTTTTTTTTTTTTTTTTTAATATTTAAGTTTTATCTTCTCTCTGCTCGCTTTCAATCAAAAGTTTTGATGTATGACTCCATCCGGAAATTTATATTATTCATTTTTCCTCGACTCTGTTTCAGATTTCTTCAACTATTTCTTCCCTTCGCAAAATTGTTATCTTATTACAGCAAGTTGACAGAAAAATATTTTCTCACGCAAAACGAGAATTGGACAGTAGCAAAATAACTTTGTGACGCTCAAACATAATATGTGAATCTCTTCTGCATACGAAATGATCCCACCACTTAAAGTATCCTACCTAGGGCAATTGCGTCATTTTTTATTTGGCACAACATACTTATCACGGTGCTCCTATCAACAGTCTGCAATTTCAGAAACATTAGCTGTCTCGTCGCATTATTATTATAATAATAGTCCATCGCGGTGTAATAGTTAACAAGCTAATTTCGCGGATACGTTACTACTGAATGGCGAGTTTGGTCCTTGTTGGATGCTCCATACTTGCGACCTTGTGTCACATCCTACTCGTGGCGAACGGTATGAATAAATGCCTTCTTCTGAATAGCGAGTTCGATCCTCACTAGATGCTTCATACTTGCGATCTTGTGTCACATCCTACTCGTGGCGAACGGTATGGGTAAATGCCTTCTTTCTGAATAGCGAGTTCGATCCTCACTAGATGCCTCATACTTGCGATCTTGTGTCACATCCTACTCGTGGCGAACGGTATGGTAAATGCCTTCTTCTGAATAGCGAGTTCGATCCTCACTAGATGCCTCATACTTGCGATCTGTGTCACATCCTACTCGTGGCGAACGGTATGGGTAAATGCCTTCTTCTGAATAGCGAGTTCGATCCTCACTAGATGCCTCATACTTGCGATCTTGTGTCACATCCTACTCGTGGCGAACGGTATGGGTAAATACCTTCTTCTGAATAGCGAGTTCGATCCTCACTAGATGCCTCATACTTGCGATCTTGTGTCACATCCTGCTTGTGGCGAACGGTATGGGTAAATACCTTCTTCTGAATAGCGAGTTCGATCCTCACTAGATGCCTCATACTTGCAATCTTGTGTCACATCCTACTCGTGGCGAACGGTATGGGTAAATACCTTCTTCCGAATAGCGAGTTCGATCCTCGCTAGATGCCTCATACTTGCGACTCTGTGTCACATCCTACTCGTGGCGAACGGTATGGGTAAATACCTTCTTCTGAATAGCGAGTTCGATCCTCACTAGATGCTCCATACTTGCGACTCTGTGTCACATCCTACTCGTGGCGAACGGTATGGGTAAATACCTTCTTCTGAATAGCGAGTTCGATCCTCACTAGATGCCTCATACTTGCGATCTTGTGTCACATCCTACTCGTAGCGAACGGGTTGTGTAAATACATTCTTCTGAATAGTGATTTCGATCCTTATTAGATGCCTCAAACTTGCGTCCTTGTGTCACATCCTACCCGTAGCGAACAAATTGGGTAAATACCTATTTCTGTTCGGGGGAGTCCCATCGTGATGTAATGGCTAGCAAACTAGTTTCGCAGATCTGTTACTACTGAATAGTGAGATCGGTTTCCCTCAGCTATGGGTAAATAGTATAAACACAGTGCCCCTCCGCACAAGTAGGATGTGACACAAGAACATTTTTACGCGGAGTTTAACAGGTTGAATTCAGAGTTTTCTTTCTGCTAATCTTGTTACCATATCAAGTTTAAAGGGTCCAGTCTCTCATACTATTTACCCATAGCTGGAGGTAGAATAATTGGATTCGAACCTTTCTCGGTGGTATTAGCGCTATATGAAAGCAAACATACTCGCCCAGGATTTGAACTCTGGTTGCCGTATCCATTTCTTACGACGATAACCATTACACCACGTGCACAATGTGTAAATAGGAGAGCAGACTGGTATCTTTAGCCGTTGTTAGGCAAGCAGTGTAGGTAAAGGAGAATCTCTGAATTTAAACCAGCTTTACCGTGCTTAAAATTCATGACGGGTTATTGGTTGATTAGATTTTACGACATGATAATCCTTGTTGGGTTATTTCATGCCGAAGATATCTTTTATATTCATTCTTGATGGGTATCGAAAATTCTTTTTGGTTAAACTCAATTTTTGAAACCCATTTTTTAACTCATTTTTCTATTTAACAGGTACTACCACTCCAGGTCAGAGTGGACCTGGGAGTAATGGCGATGATGGAGTACTCCACATTCCCCAGAGCTCCAGAATTAGAACTTTACCATCAGATAGAGTTTAACTCATACCCATGGCATTAAGACCCTTAAAGTGGATCTGGGAGTAATGGTGATGAAGGAGTACTACATACTCCCTAGAGCTCCCATGACGGAGGTGTTTGGTATATTCATACTTAGCCAAAGTTTGAAATGATATCCTCCTCTACATTCAACAGCGAGTTTAGCTTTGAGAAAAGCCAGTAGTCGCAGTCAGTCAGATTTTGACTGGGTGTCGGATGGCGGTGGGGGGACCGACACACTTTTGTGATGAGGTGTTCTGTCAAAAATCTCTGCAGAAACGTGAAGAATGAGGAATCGAGATGTTCAAAATGGCTCGATACAGTGCATGAAACCCGAAACCTTCTAATTCTAGCTATGTCAATTGCCCATATTCTTTTGCAGCCCGCACACACGTTTCGAGTGTTCTGCTTATTTGGCAAAATTTCCAGAACTTTCATCATTCATTGATCCCCAAACTGTGGCCCTCGATGCCCATTCATGCGACCCTTTAGCCAACTTTTAAGATTTTCTCTCCGCCTTTTGATTTTGACTGTGAGGGAAGTTGTAACCAACTTAACAAAGGTTACTAAATGAGAAATAACCAAATGGAGGTTGGAAATAAAAATGGAATCTTTATAAAATTAACAAAATACAATACTCGTCAGCAGTGTGGAAAAGGTAAACCATTGCTAGTGGTATACGACTACCCAGTCAGCATAATACTCACGTTTTTATGAGAGTTGGGGCATCCCCATTAATGTTCATAGGTAGGGTATATAACTGATAGATAGATAAATATGAACAGACTAGGATAGACAAGAACATATTGAGATAGATAGATATGAACAGACTGGGATTGATAGGAACATATTGAGATTGATAGATAAACACTGGAATAGATACGAACAGACTGGGGTTGTGTTGTAACCTGACAAATGTTACTAAATGAGAAATAACCAAACGGAAGTTGGAAATTAAATAGAATCTTTATAACATTAACAAAATATAATACTCGCCAGCGGCGTGACGAAGGTAAACCACTGCTAGTAGTATAAGATTCCTCAGTCAGAATAATACTCCCGTATTTATGATAATTGGGACATACCCATTAATTTTCATAGGTAGGGTATATGAAGACTGGGACATACGCATTAATGTTCATAGGTAGGGTATATGAGGATTGGGAAATACCCATTAATGTTCATAGGTGGGGTTTATGAAGATTGGGACATACCCATTAATGTTCATAGGTAGGATATATGAGAATTGGGACATACCCATTAATGTTCATAGGTAGGGTATATGAAGATTGGGACATAACCATTAATGTTCATAGGTAGGGGATATGAAGATTGGGACATACCCATTAATGTTCATAGGTAGGGTATATGAGGTTTGGGAAATACCCATTAATGTTCATAGGTGGGGTTTATGAAGATTGGGACATACCCATTAATGTTCATAGGTAGGGTATATGAGAATTGGGACATACCCATTAATGTTCATAGGTAGGGTATATGAAGATTGGGACATAACCATTAATGTTCATAGGTAGGGTGTATGAAGATTGGGACATAACCATTAATGTTCATAGGTAGGGTATATGAAAATTGGGACATAACCATTAATGTTCATAGGTAGGGTATATGAGGATTGGGACATACCCATTAATTCTCATTAGTAGGGTATACAACACAACTGCAGATTGAACTTGAGAAGATTTGAAAT
>CM042140.1:36540193-36575193 GCA_023376005.1 Doryteuthis pealeii | reverse complement strand
CTACTAAGTTCATATATCTGAGGCAAATAGACCTGTTTGGGATAATGTTTGAAATCTTGAACTACATTAATACATTAGGAGGCGCACTTAACGTAACAGTTATCTTTGTAGGAAATGGAATTGGCAACCAGTGTTTAAATCCTGGATGAGGCTAATTGCATTTCCCTTCACGCTAATGCTTTTGGAAAAGGCACAAATCCACCTGTTCTTCTTCCTTCTGTTATAGGTAAATAGCAGAGCAGACTGGGTCATTTAGCCTTGGCAACTAATCTAGAAGAAGGAAAAGTCAAACTAACTGTACTGTACTTGTGTCACATCCTGCTCGAGGTGGAGGAGGGGTTGGGTAAATGCATACATTGTGAGGGAGTGTCGTACAACAACTTGAACCCATTCATTACACCCCTCTGTGTCTATTGAGTTAAGGCCTGTGTAATTAGTGTCTCCGTTACAACGATAGGGTGGCACATGGTGGATTCACTTCAACTAAATATGTTTGTCCAGCTTTGGGTCATTATGTATATCGTTTGTAGATACCATTCATTGAGCAAATAGCAGATCCATCCCAATCAATATTTTTTTCTAAAAGTGCGAGTAGCGTACCTGTCAACAGTACAGAAAAAGTAAACGACGAAGCGAGTTCGAATTTCGATTGGTATTTCTGATTTTTTTTTTAATTCACTTTTTATAAGATATTGGTATGGGTTCGTTGGCTGGGTTTTACGGCATGTCAACCCATTGAGTCATTTTCTTAAAATAATGTCTCTTTTTCTTTTCTATTTTTTTTAACATTCTAGCTGAAAATCAAATCCCTAACAACACAAAATATCATAATTTCGAACATGTTTTTTTTTTTTTTTTTTTTTGTCATTTCAACTTCTAATAATTCTGAGTTAGGTCTTTTTTTTTTTCTTTTTCTCTCCCTTTTTTCCAACTGTCTCTTTGGTCTTTTAAACTCAAAACAACAAAACATAATTTCAACAATCCTATATATATTTTTTCTTTTTCTATTGTCTTTTTACAAAGATTCTAAAAACAATGTGTGTGCGTGTGTGCGTTAGTACTTACATTTTTTAAAAATGTTATCGTATTTTTCTTCTTTTCTTTCTTTTTCTCTGCTTCATTTTTCTTCCTTTTTTTTCTTTCTTTCTGTCTCTTTTCTATATTTCGAAGTTCCATCTGTCTATCTTTTCTTTCTCTGTCTAGTGGTTAGGCATATTGTCGCAGGTTCGAATCTGACCACGTCATGAGGGCGTTGTTTTATTCATTCTTCATAGTTACTTAATTTGTTTTAAACACTTTTATGATAAGAACACTCATATGATAAAAAGAGTTGGGGCTTGCCATAAGGGCAATCGGGTCGGGACAATCATAACAGTGCTAGGGTATTGGCCGAGGTCTACTCTATATGTGAGACTGTATATTCCGAATCCAATAATCCAATTCTGTCCTACTATTTACCCATAGCTAGAGGGCAAATAGTTGGATGCATACCTTTCCCAAGCATATGAGTTCTGCGTGAAATACAAACAGCCTTGTCAAAGATTTGAACTCGTGTCGCCGTGTCCATTTCCTACGATGATAACCATTACACAACAGGCGCCCCATGTTATTCTATGTATTGGAATGCTTACAGCTAAGAAAGATTTTTAGTCGAGTACATCGACAATGACAATTCTGGAGCTCTGGGGAATGTGGAGTACCCATTCATCCCCATTACTCCTAGGTCCACTCTGACCCTGTGTGGTAGTACTTGTTAGGGTCCCTAAAATGAGTTTACAAAAATGTGTTTAAAAATTGAGTTTTAAAAAATTGAGTACCCATCAAGAATAAATAAAATAAAAGGCTTTTGGCATAAAATGACACAAGGGTTGAACCACACAGTGTGATTTAGCTGAAATCTGATTTTTCTTTTTGTATGATTAATTGATATTACATTTATATATACTAGCAGGACCTGTGTATATACCACAGTATGATAATTTATTTATTACAACGTTTGATATGTTTACTTAAGAGCTATTTCATTACTTCAATATGTAAAAGGTATAATACTTTTCACATAATTATCTCACTTTTTTCTTTCTTTCCTTCTTTTCATATTTTCATTATGTTGAAACAGATGTTTATGCTTTCATTATTGAAACAGATTAGCGTTATCGTTTCCGCATACTCAACCCTCTCTCTATCTTTCTCTTACTCTTTTTCTTTCATGTTATATTTTTCTGTGTAGCATCTCCCTTTCCTTCAATTTCTTTCTTTATAATAAAAACGGAAAGGTCCTTATTTAGCTGAGGTGACGACTCTTATAAGAAATAAGAATTCGGCAGATAAGCAACACCAGCTAATAAGGATTAAATTTTTGCATTTTATCTTGGACGTTTTGGACGGTCTCGTTTTTAACCTGAGGGTGTTGCAAGATGATATCAGTCGTGCAATTAAGGAACATGAATATCAATATATAGAGGATTGTTACCTTGTGACTTTACGAGGTTTTTTTTCTGTCATTTTAAGATCGCATCTCCGGGCTCTCCAGAGATGAACTCCGTGACCCTTGAGCTGAAAAGTTTGGTATGATTTCTTTGTTTTAATGACATATCAATCTTCTTGGGTTATTTAATGCCAAAGCCACCCACGCAGAATAGTAGTGGTACTACCGTATTTACCCGAAAAAAGCCCCAACCCCTTTTTATCATATGGGTGCTAGAAGGCGGTGGCTGCGGGTCTACATGTCCTGGGAATGACGTTAAACTCTATCTGATGGTGAGTTTCCAGTTATGGAGGTTTGGGGAATGTGGAGCACCCCTTCACCACCATTGCTCCCTGGTCCACTCTGACCCGGAGTGGTAGTACCTGTTAGGGTCCCTTCTATGGGTTAAATAGAAAAATGTATTTATTAAAAAATTGTATTATCCATTAAGAATTGATTTATTTCAAAAACTTTATCGGCATTAAATGGCCCACTGAGGTTGATATACCGTAAAACAAAACAAACCAAACCGAGAATAAGACAGGGCTAATATTAATTTTTACTCTGAAATATAACACTAGGGATTGATTTCAGGGGATGTCTTATTTTTCATATATCGAAGGACGACATTAGGAAATTTCTGAATAAACAGAAATTACGAAAAACAATCTACATTTATTTACCATTAACATGTTCTTTTATTTAAAAACTCATGAACAACAATTCATTCAAAAATAATTATCTCGTCATCCTCTGTAATTTTATTGCTTGGACGGTCTCATTTTTAACCAGAGGTTGTTGCAAGATGAAAACAGTCGTACCATTAAGTAACACAAGTATATATAGAATATATGTTTATAACTGAACACGCCTGCACTTAACGTACGTGACGTTCACTTAAACTCGCGATAAACATGGAAGGGAAAATTCACAAGCAAAAACGTTAGAGAATAATCGCGGGCGCCTTCACAAAACACCCGGTATTGGCATCATCTGCAAACGATGCTGGGATGACAAGTCACACGCGATCTACATAACCGGAAGCTCAACCACCGTACGCATGCGCGAATTAGCTATAATCATGTTTGCAAGTTTAATGTAAATATTATTCTTGTTTTATTTGTGTCGTATACGCGTTAAACCTCCCTGGAATTAAAAAAGTATAAAAAATAAAAGAAAAGAAGAAATAGTTGAACAGGGAATGAAAGAAAGAGCAAGTTTACTATTTCTCTGAATTTATGAGATAAGAATTGATAATTTGTTGTATTTGGATTATTTGGACTATCGTCCTCATCTTCATTGTTATCTACACAACGTTTCAGTCGATGTACCCTCCAGCCTTCTTCAGGTGTTTTTTTTTTTTTTTGTCGAGCTCGGGAACCTTCTTATCGAACTCGGGAGCTTTCACAGTACTTCGAACCGAATCTTTTATTCAATCCACGTGGGTAGACCGTTCTCATTCCGTTAACCATGACCGGGTATAAGTGCTAAGCTGTGTTAAGTATTATATGTTATCATCACCATTGTCTAGGATTGAACTTGCAACCTAGAGATGATTGTCACTTAGAACTGTATTAACTTAACCCTTATATACGTAGCGCCATGTGTCCAACTTTGAACACGTGGCGTGAATTGAATAATTGGCTCGAAGTTCCGCAAATGCTCCCGAGTTTGACAAACTTTGTTTCTTATATTTTTTTCTGTGTAGCATGTCCGTTTTCTTCCCTTTCTTTCTTTATAATAAAAAAAAGAATGGTCTATTATTTAGCAGAGGTGACGACACTCATAAGAAATAAGAATTCGGTGGATGCCCATATAATCGGGACTTACGTTTGTGCATTTAAACTATAACAAACTTACGAAGGCTCCCGAGTTCGATAAAAAACGCCTGAAGAAGGCCGAAACGCTGTGTAGATAACATTAAAGATGCTGATAATAGTCCGAATAATCCAAATAATACAAGGGTAAGTTTGTTTTTATGGTCCCTGTATGTCGCAGCATTCTCATTGAAAGTCATGTAACAATCACCTCCTCTAAGAATTTGTACCCAAATTGCATTTTCTGTGTTTAGGAGCCCTAAGGTAGGTGGATAAGTCCTACTGAACTCCCAAGGAGGAGATGGGAGTCTGTGAAAGTACAGCCCTGGGTTACAGAGGGTGTCGCCTCGTTGTGGAGTGTGGTGTCAAGTATGTAGGAACGAGGATTTAAACTTCGTAGCATTTCTCAACAGAATGTTGTCTCATACCGATGCTGTCATCAGACGATAGGATTGTCAGCTTTTCTCCCCTCTTTAATAGATTTAGCCTCTTTCTTTCTCTTTTCTTTCTTTGATAATTTTCTTTCTTTCTTTCTTCCTTTCGTTCTCCCCATTTCTTTTTTCTTTCTGTTCTTTCTTATTTTCTTTTTATTTCTGATTTATCAAATTATTTCTTTTCTCCTTCATTCAATTTCATTCTTCGTTTCTTTTTTTCTTCTTTCTTTCTTAATTTTTTTATTTCTTTCTTTCCTTCTTTCTTTCATCCCATTTCTTTTTCTGTTCTTTCGTTCTTTTTATTTCTGATTTATCAAATTATTTCTTTTCTCCTTCATTCAATTTAATTCTTCATTTCTTTTTTTTCTTTCTTCATTCTTACTTTCTTTCTTTCTTTCCTTCTTTCTTTCATCCCATTTATTTTTCTGTTCTTTCTTTCTTTTTATTTCTGATTTATCAAATTATTTCTTTTTCTTCTTTCAATTTCTTTTTTTCATTTCTTTTTCTTCTTTCTTTTCTTCTTTTTTCTTCCTATTTTTCTTTCTTTTCTTTTCTTTCTTTTCTTTTCTTTCTTTCTTTCTTTTCTTTCTTTTTCTTTCTTTCTTTTTCCTTCTTTCTTTCATTTTCCTTCTATCTGTCCTCCTCCATACGTTTTCTCCTTCTTTCTGTCTTTCTTTTTTTTCTTTCTATTTTCTCTGCATTTTTCTGTCTCTCTTTTCCCTTTTTTTATTCTCCTTTTATTTCTATTTATCTAATTACATATTCTCTTTCTTTCACTTTCTGTCTTCCTTCCTTATTTATCTTCTTTCTTTCTTCCTCATTTTTTCTTCATTATTTTTTTTATTTCTGCTCCTCCATTTTTGCCTCTTTTTTAGATTCTGTTTAAAGGAAAAATGGAAATTCTTTACGTAAGAAAGAAAGAAGAGATTTTTTCTTTCTTTCTTACGTCCTTTCTTTCCATTTTTCTTTTCTTTTGTAGTCTGAATTCTTGAGAATCGTTATTTACTCGGTTTAGTGTCCGAATCTTTGTTATTATTACTAGTACAAAATAAAAAAAACACCCTCCGGGCGATGTAAAAATAGATTTTTGAAACATATTGCCTGAGGGGTGGGAGTTAAAAATTCAATGTCAGCGAGTTTGTACCCTAAGTAAGTAAAATCATCAAATTCCTTAAAGGATCAAAAAATAAAACAATTTTAAATGTAAACTTTAAATATGTATTAAAATAAAACAAACTATATATAGATATATAATACCAGTCATGTATTTATTAAAACTTGTTTTAAAAAACAATGAGGACTGTTTAATGCTGCATGTTTAAATTGTGAGTGTATTTATTCTATGTTATGACGATTTTGGTTAATGCGACATAAACAATGACGTAATTTTTGTTACAGACAAAACAGACTGAATAACAATAACTACCACTCGCTTTTCTCGTTATTCTGTGATAAATAATTTCTTATCACTTTCCATATACCAACAAACGCCCTGAGGATGGTCTAATTAATAGATCGAAACACTGAAGCGTCGGCCAATAAACTCACCACTTAACCCATTTAAACCTGTGTTTTTCATTTTTCTTAATATACTACATACCGTCGGATTCACTTCCTTTCTTCACACACACACACACACACATATATATATATATATATATATATATATATCTTATTATAATGGAGATTGTGGGTTTGTCTGTCTGTAACCGAAACTATATTACTATACAAGTCACAATTCCTTTCGTTATTTACATCATATTCTCCATGATTTTATTTTTATTTAAACCTCAATTATTAATAAAATTGTTTTACATTACTTACACTGTTGACCATATCTACATACAAATAACATGCAATTGTATTTATATATACAACAAAATAGAGATTTACAGTGTGAATGGGAAGGCTAATTTGCATATTGATCTTAAAAAATTGATTTTAATAAATATATGCTTAGTATTATTGATTTCTAATTGTTTGGTCTTATCTTATTGAATATGAGCAAAAATCTCTTCAATAAATCTTAAAAGAAATCCCTTAACAAGAAGAAATAACTGTAATATTATTCTTTACTTCCTATTTTAACTAAACAGTTTAATTAGGAAAATTTACCAATGAAAGACGGAGTAACGGAAAATGATGGAAGAGTTAGTTTCAAAGTTGTTCTATTTTTCAATCATACCCCCTCTGTTCAAAATCTTTTTATCTACATTCTTATTCCGTTTCATTAGCCTTTCTAATTTAATATAATATTTTATTATAAAATTTAACTAAAATACTTGCACCCGGAGGGTGCATATATTTGCTAGTATATATATATATATATATAAGCCTTCTGTATGTCCGAGTCACTTTTATGCTAAAACGTCAAGGCCTATTGACATAATTCTGGCCTGAAGACCCGTAAGATTTCCACTTTTGACACAGGCTATCTGAGATCAACGTCGAATGTCTTTCGAGATGACCCGGGGTCAAACAACAAATATCCACGCTTATAATCTTTGGAAACGTGTAATCTTCATGTCAGAATATTCTCCAGACATTCTTCTTACGAATGGTACAAAGATTTATTGCCTTAAAATTGATTTTTATAAAAACTAGCAAGAATATGCGCCCACTGGGCGTAAGTATTTAAGTTTTAATGTAATGAAATTAGAAAGACTAATGGAATTAAATAAGAACACATAAAAAGATTACATTCATTTTAATTATATTTTAATTGGTTTCTATATAAAATCATCCATAGGATCGATTTTAATACATTGGAGAATAAAACAATAATAGTAGAGATCAATAACACCAAGTAATTATTTATTAAACCCGGTTTTGTTAAAACTAGTATGCAAATTAATCACACTATATATTAAGTAAACCTTTATTTCTTATATATTTTTTGCAGGATTTTAAACTCACAAATAACATGGGCTGTTTTGAGGTACATCTAATTTAGATTTTCATAGACATCATTAATAAATAAGATTCATTCTATGTATAAATGATCTTTACTATAAATCAAATACTCATTGATAAACTTACGCAATTCCTGTGTGTATTGTGATGTAAGCAGTGGCGTAGATTTGGTTCCAGACAGATAGAAACCGAATCTCCATTATATTAAGATTTTTGGTGGATTTTTTGCACACATCTTTTATTTCTGCTTTATCCATAGCCACTTCTATCTTTGTTGTTCTATGTATGTATTTATCAAACCCGTCCCCTAAAGCGGATTTTAACAGCTTTGAATTCAGAGTTTTCTTTCTCCTAGACCAGTTCCATACTGAAGTTAAAGATCCAATTCTGCCCTACTAGTTACCCCTAGCTACAGGGCAAATAGTTGGATGCTTACCTTTCCCAAGGATATGAGTTCTACGTGAAATACGAACAGACTTGTCCAAAATTTGAACTCGTGTCGCCGTGTCCATTTCTCACGATGATAACCATTACACAACAGGCGCCCCGTGTTGTTCTATGTATTGGAATGCTTATAGCTAAGAAAGATTTTTAGTCGAATACATCGACAATGACAATTCTGGAGCCCTGGGGAATGTGGAGTACCCCTTCATCCCCATTACTCCTAGGTACACTCTGACCCTGTTGTTAGTACTTGTTAGAGTCCCTAAAATGAGTTTACAAAAAGTGTTCAAAAATTGAATTTTCAAAGAATTGAGTACCCATCAAGAATGAAAAAGATAAAACGTTTTTGGCATAAAATGACCCAACAAGGTTGAAATGCCGTAAAATCCAACCAACCACTCTCCTAGACAAATTGCCTAACTACTAAATAACCCAGTCTGCTCTTTATCCATTGCTGGGAGGGAAGAGAAGAATCCATAGATTTTCTTAAGGGAAGTAGTACAAAGTGAAACACGAACTACCTCTCCTAGAATTAGAACGCGGGTCACCGATTCCATTTTCTACGACAATAACCATTATGCTAAATACGCGTGCGTATGTGTATTTAATTAAAGATGGTCTTGACTTAATAGTAACGAAAATCCCTGTATGCTGAACCTTCATTCAACTTTCTTATTGCCAGTCAATGATTTATTTATTCATGGGAGATCGTAGGAATCACAAAATTCAATAATGAAGGACTGAAGAAAGATTTTTTTTTAAAAGATGAAGGCGAAAAAAAAAAGACACAATAAGGAAAGAGCTGCAAAAGAAAAAGAAGGAAAAAAAGAAAAGAAAGAAAGAATAGGAAAGACATAATAATGGAAAGGACTCCACTTAAAGAAGAAAGAAAAAAAAAAAGATAAAATGAAAGAAAACAAAATAGGGAAGAACTAAAGAAAGAAAGAGAAATAAAGAAAAAAAAGGGGAAAGAAAACAAAATTAAGGGAAGACCTAAAGAAAGAGAAGAAAGAAAATAAAGAAAAAAAGGAAAAAAAATAAGGAAAGATAAACGAAGGGAAAGAAAGAGAAAGAAAGGAAAACAAAAAACAATAAGGAAAGACTTTAAAGAAAGAAAGAAAAAGGAAAGATTACAAGAAGAAGTAAAAGAAAAGAACAGAAATAAAGAACACAATGAGAAAAGAGACTCAAAGAAAGAAAGAAAAAAAGAAGAAAGAAAGAAAGACAGAAGAAACACAAGATAGGAAAAGGGCCCCAAGAGAAGGAAATGAGAAGAAAAAGAACACCAAGAAAGAAAGGGCTCAAGAAAGGAAAGAAAGGAAAGAAAGAAAAGAAAAAAGAAAGAGTAGAAAGAAAAGAACACAACAAAGGAAAAGAAGCAGACTAAAGAAAGAAAGAAAGAAATATAAAGAAAGAAAACAATAAGAAGCTAAAGAAAAGAAGAAAAAGAAAGAAAGAAAATAAGAAAAAGAAAGAAAGGCAAAAAAAGAAAGAAAGGGAAAGATTACAAAAAGGAAAGAAAAGAAAGAAGAAAAAAAAGAAAGAAAGAAAGAAAGGGGAAAAGAAAAGAAAGAAAGAAAGAAACACAATGAGGGAAAGGGACTCCAAAGAAGAAAAGACAAAAGAAGAACACAATAAGAAAAGGCCCAATAAGTAGGAAGGAAGAGAAGAAAGAAGACACGAAGAAAGAAAGATATTATGAAAAAAAGAAAAAAGAAAGAAAGAACACAATAAGGAAAGGACCTAAAGAAAGAAAGAAAAAAACACACACCCAAATTAAGGGAAACGAAAAAAGAAAGAAAGAAAGATAAGAAAAGGAAAAGAAAACAAGAAAGAAAGGACTAAGAAAGAAAGGAGGAAAAAAAAAGGGGGAGAGATGGAGAATTACAAAGAAGGAAGAAAAGAAAGAAGGAAAGAAAGAAAGAAGGAAAGAAAAAGAAAGGAAAGAAAGAAAGAATAGGGGAAAAAACACCAAGCGGAAAGGGCTCCAAAAGAAAAAAGACACAAAAGAACACAATAAGAAAAGGGCCCCAAGTTAGAAGGAAGAAAAGAAGAAGAAAAAAAGGTCCAAGAAGGAAAGAAAGAAAGAAAGAAAAAGAAAAAAAAAAAAAAAAAAGAAAGAAAGAAAAAGAAAGAACACAATAGGAAAAGACAAAGAAAAGAAAGAAAAAAAACAATAAGGGAAGATGTGAAAAGAAAGAAAGAAAAAAGAAAGAAAGAAAAAAGAAAGAAAGGCTAAAAGAAAGAAAGAAAAAGGAAAGATTACAAGAAGGAAAGAAAGAAAGAAGGAAAGAAAAAGAAGGAAAGAAAAGTAAAGAACACAATGAGGAAAGGGCTCAAAGAAAAGAAAGAAAAAAGACAAGACACACAAATAAAGAAAAGGGCCCAAGTAAAGGAAGAGAAGAAAGAAACACAAGAAAGAAAGAATGAAAGAAAAAAAAAGAAAGAAAGAACACAATAAGGAAATGACTAAAGAAAAAAGAAAGAAAAGAAAAAGAAAACAATAAGGGAAGGCTAAAGAAAAAGAAAGAAAAAGAAAGAAAGAAAATAAGAGAAAGAAAGGGCTAAAGAAAGAAAGGGCTGAGAAAGAAAGAAAGAAAAGGAAGATTACAGAAGGAAGAAAAGAAAAGAAGGAAGAAAGAAAGAAAAGAAAAGAAAGAAAGAAGAACACAATAAGAAAAGGCCCAAGTAGAAGAAGAGAAAGAAAGAATACAAGAAAGAAAGGCTCAAAGAAAGAAAGAAACAAAAGAAACAAAGAATGAAAGAAAGAAAAAAGAAAGAACACAATAAGGAAAGGACTAAAGAAAAAAAGGAAAAAAGAAAGAATTAAAAAGAATGAAAGGGCTCAGAAAGAAAGAAAGAAAGAAAGAGAAAAAAAGAAAGACTAGCAGATAACGTAAAGAAAGTTCTCGATTTCAATATAACTCTCCCGCGTTGTCAACTAAAAAAGCTGCTTCGTTCCATTTCCGCGATTCCCACCCCCAGACCCCTACCACCCGGTTCCATTAATTTAAGCAAGACCTAGTGGCCCTCTTTCTCCTACAATGGCTATCATCACCTGGTGCCACTTGTACCTTCCGCTTTACCGTCACGTCTCTGGTCACCACCCACGAAGAAATCTTTGGGGACGAAATCTTGGCTGATGGTGGGTGAAGATTTGGTAACATATTTCTTCAAACATGGCTTATCTATCTCCCTATGTCTGCCAATATACAATATATATATATATAATATATAATATATATGATATATAAGTATATATAACAGTATATATATATATAAAAGTATATATAACAGTATAATATATATATGTATGTATATATATATAACAGTATATATAACAGTATATATATATGTATATATAAAAGTATATATAACAGTATATATATATATATATATATTTCTGTTTGCATAATATATTTATATGTGGGATATATATATATATGTGTTGTGTGTGTGTGTGTGTGTATAATGTTTGTGAATATATAATATATAATATATATATATATACGTATATAATGTTTGTATAATATTCATAATATATATATATATATATATATATATATATAATGTTTATATATCATAACTAAAGTTTTCGGGGAGGTCTATCTCCTTTTCACTGTGCTAGATCAAGGAGATTGTTTTGGGCGTCTGAGATGGAGCGCCACACCTACCATCAGCTATCACTGTACCACACAGATCCCTGTGCTACTCATACGCTGAGTTGCAGGGCCGGTATCGAACCAGGGACATTCCTAGTCGGACGCTCTTCTACTGAGCTAGACAAAATATGTTGTATATATAATAATCTGTATATATACACATGTGTATTTTAAATAAAATGTATATATAGATATATATATATATTATATATATATATATATTATGTATGTATGTATGTATGCATATGTATATATTATGTATGTATGTATGTTTGTGTGTGTGTGTGTGTGTATGTGTTCGCGAGAGAGAGTGAGAGAGAGAGAGAGAGATTAGAATATCTGTAGAAAAATCATACATAGTAATGAAAGGCGACAGCAATTTTTTTTTTTTTTTTTTTTGCTTGTTCGAAACTCTATACCCAAAGAAAGAGACTGGGACCAAAATTAAATCCATTAAATAGTGTGTGTCTGTCTATGTGTGTAAGAGAAATTATCCTTCATATATATTATATATATATATATATATAATAATATATATATAGAGAGAAGAGAGAGAGAGATGAGAGGAAGAGAGAGAGAGAGAGGGGGGAGGGGAAGGCGAGAGACAAGATATACTCCTTTTCCCAGCACTTCCAGCTGTTTAGATTAATATTAAGTTCAAATTGAAAAATCCACTACAAGATGAAACAAAAAAACCCCGCGAAATTCAAAACTGTTTGGACAACGTTAAACAGGATTTCGTATCGGAGCTTCACTTCCAACTGTAAATAATTACACATCTCCTCTGTGAAAAAAAAAACCTCCACATTCAGACTAAAGTTGAACCTTTCGTTTTAAAATAGTGGTGACAACGTCGTTGCCAGTCGATACATTTGCAGCCCCCCCCTACCCCTGCAGACCAACCAGAAACAACGATTACTCGAAGAGTGCTATCGGCTATATACTATTCGGCCTGCTCGTAATAAATTGAACGAAGGTTTGACAATTAACGCAATGTAATTATTGCACTTTGCACTATCGTAATTATGTTTGACAACCGTTGTTTCTTGGTGTCGCTTTTGGGTGTGAATGTTTGAATGGCCCCAGGCTACGTGGGTGTGTTATTGAAATAGGACCAACAATTCAGAAAATGTCGAAGAGGAAAAAAAAAATAAATTTTAATTTCTGTAATATCTAAAGGAATATATGAGATTGCTTACAAAGCGAAATTTGAAAATATAAATTTTTTTTTTTGGTCACGTCAAGCCCTAGCACCTATATGATTTTCCCAACCCTATTGCCCTTATGGCAAGCCCCAACCCTTTTTTATCATATGGATGCCTAGAAGGTTGGTGGCTGCGGGTCTACATGTCCTGGGAATGACGTTAAACTCTTATCTGATGGTGTGGTTCCAGTTGAGGTTTGGGAATGTGGAGCACCCCTTCATCACCATTGCTCCCTGGTCCACTCTGAACCCGGAATGGTAGTACATGTTTAGGGTCCCATCTATGGGTTAAATAGAAAAATGTATTATCAAAAAAATGCTAATTATCCATTAAGAATTGATTATTTCAAAGACTATCCATTATAATGGCCCACTGCAGGTATATGCCGTAAAAACCAACAAAACCAAACCATAATTTTTTTGCATAATACCCAACTCGTATATTAATACGCTAGTTTTTAACTATGAATTTTGGCTGGCTGGTTGGTTGGTTCGGTTCGTTCGTTTGGTTTAGGGCTATTTTATGCCGAAGAAGTTTTTGTTATATTCATTCTTGATGGGTACTCATTTTTTTTCTTTTTTAAACTCAGTTTAAACACATTTCTTTCTATTTAACCGTAGATGGACCCTAACATACTACCATTCCGCGGTCAGACTGTCCTTGAGTTAATGGTGATGAAGAGTTACTCCACATCCCCGGAACTCCTGAATTGAAATACTCTCATCAGATAGAGTTTAACGTCATCACATAGTACATAAACCCTCAGCCATCGGCCTTTCTAGTCTCACTATGATCAAAAATGATTATTGGGGTTGCCATAAGGGTAAGAGGAGTTGGGGCGATCATATTGTCAGAAATGTCAAAATAGAAAAAAAACTAGAAATTTTATTTTCCTGTAATATGTACCGGAATTATAATGCAAGATGCACAAAAGGTAACATTTCATAATTTCATTTTTGCGATGCATACGAACTCGTGTATAATACGCACGGCTCACTTTTGGACTAGAATGTTCCGATTTGTTTTTATTAGTATTTTACGGCATATCAACACTTGTTGGCCTTATTATGCCGAAAGCACTTTATTATTATCTTGATGGCGTCATTTCTTTTAATATATATACTGTTTCTTTTAAAGCCTTTTTTGTTTCGTCGCTGCATCCTCCTGGTGATCCGTCAGTTTATTGTTTTACAATTTCGTTATTATTGATATATGTTAACATAATTATTTTGTAATTCGAGCCGCTAATTCGTATGCCCTGCTGTCCTCGACTTGTACCCAAGACTTCTGACACGCCTCTATACCCTATTTGTCTGATTTTCTTCATTCTTAATTCCGTACTTTGGTCCTTTTACGCCAATGGATTATTTTATTTATTAGCTGTGGTGATAACTTGCACTGAATGAAGTTGTACGTTTCATATTCTTACCTTCAATATATACTTTGACTGTACTGTTATCTAGGCTGGATAGTTTTCTTTAGGCGATCTGGTTATTTGTGTCCGATGATTAATTTCTTCGTTGGCTGCTCGAGCAGCAGATTATTTTTAGTTTTCTAATTGAGTGTCATTCTGTTGATATACATGAGGTTGTGTATATACCGCCGTTTTTTCTTTGTTGTTCTTGATTAATCGTCTCTCTTGTTAGTTTCAATTATCTGACATCTCTTCAATTTGAAGCGAGCTTTCCACCGTTCTTCTCATCTTCCCGGTCTGCTACTACCAATTCTGTCATTCGTCGTCACCGAGTACATTATTCCCAGCTTATATCGTACTTTCGACCAAACATGCATGATTGATTCACATGCATTCTCTCGTATCGGATCAGCTGCGCGCGCAAGATAAAGCTTCCGCCGTTGGCCTTCTTCCTATATTTCTTAATTATTTAAACTCTTTTTAACACATTTAATAAATAAATATATATATTATGAGAGGAGAGAGAGAGAAGCAGGAGATTAGAGAAGAGGAGAGAGAAGACGCTATGTTACTGAGCCACAAGCTTCTTACTCTTCCTGCATAGAATGCAGTCACCGTATTCTAGCCCTACCGACAGGGCTCTGTGAAATCTTAATTCCTTATGGAATAAATAATAGTGTTAATATAGTTCGTAATATTTACATTATTCGTAAAGCTTATGGTGTATTAAAAGTTTTTAATGTAACCTTTTACGAAGGTCTTTTTGGGGATGAAAAATGTTGCACTGTGGGATGCCTTAGAAAATAAAATATGCGTCAGCAAAAGAGTTCAATGCATAAAATGAATGGTTCTTCATTAATACTTAGTTTTAGTCGTGCCTAAAGGTCATGGAATTTTAGAGCACCATGGAAATCGACTTGCTAGGAATTGTCGGCTTAGCGAGCGCGCTAATCCTTTATTTCACGGGGGTCCGGCCCCCATTATCATGGCGTTGTGACTGCATGGATTCACTCTCTCTCTCTCTCTCTCTCTCTCTCTCTCTCTCTCTCTCTCTCTCTCTGCTAAGATGAAATGCAACATATTAATCTGATTATCTGATGCTGCTTATCAGGCCAATCTTATTTCTAATTGATTCGTTCGTCACCTCAGCTAAATATATTGACCATTCCTCTATAATTATTTTTTTTAAATAGAAAGGGAAGTTAAAGACATACGTATACAGAAAAGTATAAAAAAGAAGAAAGTAGGAAAATAGAGAGAGGGATGAGCCCGGAATAGTCCATTATTAACTGAGGTGACAACCAGCTCATAAGAAATCAGAATTCCGGCTGATTTAAGCGACACCAATCAATCAGAATTTGGAATGTCTCACTTTTAACCAGAGGGTGTTGCAAGGTTGAAACGTCGGAGGATTATAGGACGAAGATATTAATATATAGGATTAGCAAAGCAATTGCTCGGGGGGCGGGGACGTCTAAACGTTAAACCCCTCTACGAGCTTTTACTAAGTTATAAGTCTTTCATTAGTAGTATTACTTGCAGAAGAAGGACTGATTAGATTTATTCAGTAATTTGCTTAACCTTAAAATCTTTCGTCTATAGGTTCGTGGTTCAGCTAGTATTTAATGTTTAACATTTAAAGGCATACCAGATTAGACTTCAGTTTGAATGTTATTGCGTTTTTTGTTTGGTTGTGTGTGGGTTTTTTTTCGGGGGTGTTGGGGATATGTTGTCAGCATAGTAAAATTAGATCTAGACAAGATAATACATATCAAAATAGACATTACAAAAATACACATATCTCCAAATTCATACCGAAAATAAGATACTTAATGTAGAGAATAATTCCATACAGAGACTTCATATATAACATATATATATATATTTTCATTATATCTAATATACATATTATCTATTATATATATATATATATTTTATATTATAATATATAGATATATTAGATAGAAAATAGAAAAATATATAGTGAATCCAATTTCTTATCAATAACATCAGAGATACCAGATAGCCACTATACAAAAAGATATACAGATATAGAGATCAATTAGATCCTTCCGTATTATTAGAGAGACACATAATTTCGGAACATTATATATATATTTTATTCATTATTATAATATAGAGAGATAGAGAGAAATAAAAGTATGAAAGTCAATATAGTGCTTATTATATACATAATCTTATATATAATTAAATTTATATATCACAAACGGATATAAGATAAGAGACCAACAAATAAAGTAATTATATATAAAAAATATAATAAGAATTAAAGAAAATCGTCATGCATTCATGAGAAAACGTCTATCAATTGAAGAAAAAAGTATAATCAAAAAGAAATAAAGACATTTATTAATTCAAATATATAAAGTGAATGTTATTATTTAAATAATTATGTAGAATAATCATTTATATATGATATAATTACATATATTGAGTATTGTTGAGATTAAGATAAAGTATTGGTATTATGATTATATTATAACTTATATATAACGATTATATAAATACATACTATACTCTTAATTTATACTTTCTTTAAAATAACAATTAATTTATATATATTTTTCTGTGTAGCTGTCCTTTTCTTCCCTTTCTTTCTTTATAATTAAAAATAATGGTCCATTATTTAGTGAAGTGACGACCAAACTTATATTAAGAAAATAAATTCGGCGCGCATAAGCAAACACCAGATACTCAGGATTACATTTTTTCATTTAATCTTGGACGATTTGACGGTCTCATTATTTTACCAGTTGGGTTGTTGCAAGATGATTAAAACGGGTCGGGGAAGGAATTTAAGTGGAAAAAAAAAAACAAGTGTATTAATATATAAATATATCAATAGTCGTGTTTCTTTTGATTGTAGATTCGTGTTCCTTAATATTGTACGACAAACTTTAGTATTTCCTCGCTGTCATAGATTGAAGCCCCGTGAGGTAATTACGAAAAGAAAAAGTCAAATGAAATTAAAGACGAAGAAAAGTTTCATAATATTCCCGCCCTGTCGGACAGCACCTCGCAGAGGGGTAAGACGTCCCAATTGGGGCACCTGTGACTGTGGTGGCGACCCGTGATTCTTAAGGATAGAGCGCCCAGGTGGATGACGAGCTCATGAACTAGCAATACTCCACTTTGACCCTATCTTGGGCTTAGACGGGCGGTCGAGAGAGGCCCTCTGATTAATTCGGCTGGTCACCGTCGAAGGCCTAGCACCTATATGATTTCCCAACCCTATCGCTTATGGCAAGCCCCAACCCTTCTTTATCATATGGGTTGCTAGAAGGCGGTGGTCTACATGTCCTGGGAATGACGTTAAACTCTATCTGATGGTGAGGTTCCAGTATTGGAGGTTTGGAATGTGAGGCACCCCTTCATCACCATTGGCTCCTGGTCCGACTTCTGACCCGGAGTGGTAGTATCTGTTTAGGTTCCATCTATGGGTTGAATAGAAAAATGTATTTATAAAATATTGTTTATCATTAAGAATTTGAGTTTCTTTCAAAACTTATCGGCATTAAATGACCCACTGAGGTTGATATGCCGTAAACAAAACAAACCAATCATAATAGTTCAAATAATAACCGTGATTATGTTTGTATTTCTTCTCCAGCGACCAGAATTTTTTTGACGTATAAATAATAAATCTTTAATGATAACAGTTTACATTAACAGCTGTGGACACCCAGTAAGAATTAAACTTATTTATGATACTGATGGTCCTGCAATACTAGCCTGCTAAACATCACTCTACGTTAAGCACCCTACGAAGCTGAGCTCAGTGTGACACTAGTGTGTATTGGGAGAGATGGGGTGATTTGATGAGATTGATGGAAGCGTTAAAAAAAAGCGGAAACACTACCGAGATAACAGACGATTGTCGACATAATGGAGGACGTGGCAGAAGCGAATAAACATAGCAAATCGCCACGAGTCTACTTGGACTGAAATTGAATAAATAAGCATCGTTTTACAGTGGAAGATTTCGAGCAGATCAAGTAGGGTGGGTTGATTGGATTTTACGGCATGTCAACTGTTATTGGTTTATTTCATGCATTGTGATATTTTTATTTTGGGGTTATTTTAGGTTTTGTTTTATCAATCTTGATGAATATTCAACATTCTTTCAACCTCGGTTTTAAAACTCACTTTTTCTTCTATCTCAGCCATAGATGTGACCTTAACAGATACTTACCCCTCTGGTCTGAGTGGGCCTGGAAGTAATGGTGATGAATGGTAATCCACTTTCCCAGAGTTCTAAAATATCTTCGGCATAAAATCATCATCATCATGTCGCGCATACAGCACGGGTATCCATGACAATCTTTCGCCAACCTTCCCTATCATTCATTGCACCTTGAAGCTCCTCTGTGGAGCAACCAGCATCCTCACATAGCTGGTCAATGTAGGTCCTTGCTATGCGCCCCACACTTGCATGTCCATGTGTTGGCTTTCCACAGGAGAACGGTCGCTTATGAGTTCATCCTTGCTTCTCCAGCAGTGTCCTGCATGTCTTGTCCGTCTCACTCGGATAGTTTGTGATGGGGGGACAGGTGACCGCTACAGCTGTTTCCTTGTGGGGTGCTGCTTCCACGACTTCTTCAAGACTGCGCGCAGCATTCTTGTGCAGCTCCCATCTAGCTTATTCTCAAGACGCTTTGTTAGGGTCCAGGTGGTGCAACCATATAGCAGCACCGACACAACCATAGCCTGGAAGAACTGTCGCTTTAGCTTGTCAGGGAGATCGGACCTCCATATGACTGATAATCTATTTGTGGCCGACCATGCCTTTGTTATCCGTGTATTAACATCGCTCTCTGTGGAGGAGATATTACCCCGGGTATGTGAATTGTTCTAACAAAATTTGCTCTAGGGCTACAGGGCATAAAAACGGTTCGGAGACACTGATCTCATCATTTGCAGAGAAGTATTGGTTTGATGGTAAAAAGATATTTAGTCGAATCCCCACTTATCAAGGGTCATTATTACTATTAGTACATCCGAGATATACTAACACAAAAAAAACAACGGAATGAAAGAATAAATAATTTTTAAAAAGATTTATTCCGTAATCAGAATTGGTCGTGAAGCACTGCTCATATAGCGTAAGAATAGCCTGGTGGAGGACCATCCCATCTTCAGGTTTGGTTTGAATTGTCCTTTCCTAGACCGTTTGCCATACCATTGTTAAAGAGGCTATTCTCTCCTATTATTTACCATAGATTTTTCCCCGCCTATACCATTATTAGACCAAGTGCGTGTTTACGCTATTCTAACTATATCACTGATATTGAGAACACTTTATTTATAAATGGAGCAAATTAAATATATATATATATATATATATATATATAATATATATATATTATTATTATATATATGGGAAATAATTTTTTGATTGTTTTAGAAACGTAAAAAAAATGTAGATCAGAAACAAAATGATGAATATTGTGTTAGATTAAGAACACAATATTCATCATTTTCTTTTAGATCTTCATTTTTTATGCTTCTAAAACAACTAACTTTTCCCCTATATATATATATATATATATATATATATATATATATATATATATATATATATATATATCGTGATTAGATTTGGAAAGAAATGAGAACAGGAAGATTGTATTGGACCAAACTTCTTTTTCTTTTTCCCTTTCTATATTTTCCCTTTATTCTTCCTTCTTCTTCTTCTTCTTCTTCTTCTTCTTCTTCTTCTCTCCCATATCTATTTTATTCTTGTCTATTGCAGCCTTTCTCGCAAATCAGTCATAGTTATTTGCTGACATCAGGCTGTATTTAACTTGTTAGATATCTTATCATATCCTGATTTCAATCTGACAACCAACATCACAAAAGTCCTAGCAATGAAAAAGAGAAGCTAAAGAGAAGTTACCAGCAAAATGTAGTGGTTCTCCTTAGTGAATAATTTTCTAAATAATTATCGACATACAAACCATCTTTTGAAGCAGAGATCCTTACTTGTCAGGAAGAAGAAAAAGTTTGAATTCCAAGAATCCTCTATTCCTCCACGTCTTCCTTTTTTGGACAATGATTCAATGTAACTGGAGTTTCATCTGATGGAACCCTGCTTTTTTTTCACGGCCAGCTCTATGCTGGTTGTTCAAGGGTTGGAATTCTCATCTTAAATGTAAGTCACGTGGGAAAAAAACTATGTCACGGCGTATTCAAGATTGAGAATATAACACATTCATTTATTATGCTATACAAGTTTTTGTATATAAATTTATGATATACCGTCTTCTAAACATTTTATGCCCTCCTCCCCCCACACACACACACACAAAATCAATAACAGTTATCAAATTATTTTTTTCAGAATCTATACTTTAAATAATAAATCGATACAATACTCACTCACTTCCCTCCTCTCTATAAGTAAAAAGTAAAGTCGTCGGGGCGGCCTAATGTCGGTATGAGCCAACAGCGAGGAGTATATCCCCTTCTTACTAGCGCTAGACCAAGGAGATTATTTTAGCGTTGATGTGGAATGCCACACCTACCATCAGCTGCTCACTTACCGCATATATCCCACAGTACTACTCATACGCTGAGTTGCGAGGGCGATATCGAACTAAGGTAACCTTGTGGCTTCTAGCCGAATGCTCTGCCGACTGCAAAGTTTAAATACAATTTATAGAATCAAATTTATAGAAAAATAACCACATTAATTTTTCAATATTTTCAATGCCAGAGAACAACATTTTTACGGGGAAATTAGACACTTAGGAAAAATATCTAAATAAATATAAATTATTTGTATTGACCCCGAATATGAAAACCAAAAAGATATCGGTCCCCGCCAGCTCAGCGCGCATTGAGTAGCACAGGATTGGGGTAATCTGATCTGTGCGATAAAGTGGGGATAATCTGTAGGTGTGGCGCTCCACCTCAGCAAAACAATCTCGCTAGTCTAGCACTAGCAAAAAGGGGATAGACTCCTTGCTCTACGGCTGATACGACAATAGGCCACTCCGCCAACACTACTTTACTTGGTGGTTGGTTGGTGTGGTGGTACCTTTCGTCCACTAAGACGATGGCTTACCTGTCCATTAAATAAAGAAAGAAAGAAAGAAGAAAGAAAGAAGAAGAAAGAAAGAAATTATCTGCATCTTCGCAATTGTCAGCCATTGGCCAATCCTTTTGAGTGATAGTCTTTGTGCACTGACTGCTCACACAGACTGTGATGCTGGCGAGGCTGTTGTTTTCTCTGCTTTCTTCTGGCTCTCTTGCTGTGGAGCGCTACTCTCCTGCTCCACTCATCCTCTTCGTGCGTCTTGTTTAACATTAAAATTTTTTTTAAAGACCTTACTTATTTATACATGAACTCTGTTCGGTATGATATGTTATAATGTTTCCCTAGAGTTTTGTTATCACATAAAAATGGCCCATATCTTTTTTTTTTCCTTCTTCGTCTCATCCTGATTGTTTTATTTCCTGTTCTGTTTTTTTAATTTCTTCATTTATTTTAGTTTCTGAAGATTTTTATTTCCTGATCCAAGACAATGTTTCGTATTTTCCTTTTCCTGTTTTTATTTTCTGACTCAGCCCCATTCACATTTGCTGCCCAGATGTGCAAATGGAAGCCTCCAACAGACTCTGGTGTTAAAATGTCCCGAAGTCTCAACATTTGTAGGACCCTACAATAATCTTCCATTATAGTCTACTAGAAGCGGCTACGGATCGCCCTGTCTAGAGATGGGGTGTTTTTAGAAGTTAGTCTCGCAGATCCATTATTACTGAAGTCGTGAGTTGGATCCTCGCAAGGATCACCATTTAAAATCCCCACATAAAAAGACATTGCGTTTGATTCAGTCCACTCCGAAGAAAAAAATAATGCTTCCTACTACTTTAAAACTAACTTTTACATGATGTAAAAATAATTCTATGCTGTGTTTCATTTTAAAATTTTATTTTTTAATTATCTTCACGAATCTTCATTATTTTTGCTCAAAAAGCAAGATCATGTATATGTGAATGTGTACTTTATATTTACTTGTCGGTTAATTGTTTTATTTTCGGAGTTTCCTCCGGGACACAGAACTACACACTACATACACACACGTTCCCTTTCTATATGTATAGACAGATTGATAATTGAGATTCGGTTTCTATTTGTATGTAGCTGAAACTTTGTCACCGCTTACGTCACATTACCCAAAATCGTCAATACATTAGAATAAAGAACAATCTTGTATTATATTACACAAAAATTTGAGAATGCAGCATTAGAGGTCCTTATTGTTCTTTTTAAACAAGGTTTTAATAAATACATGCCCGGTATTATATATCTATTTATAGTTTGGTTTATTTTAAATTCTAGAAGCGGCTACCCGTGGTTGCCTGGGTAGAGGGGATATAATAAAAAGTTAATCTCGCCGATCCATGATTGTTTTGGCCTACATAATTGATTTATGTCTTAATCATTGAATGCCACCAATGACTTCCCTTCTTTTACTATTCAACATCCTAAATTTTAAATATGTTCCAGATTAGATAAAATCTCATTATCTTGCACAAAAAGCAAGCACTGGCGTAAAAGGGAATAATGTATTATTTATATTACTTTTTTCATTAACGTTATATTTCATGAGTTTCCTCGGACAATACACACCAATACATGTATATACACACAAAACTGCCCTTTATATATGTTAATATACTATTATATAAGATATAGATTATAATTAAAGTTATCTAACGTAGAGGGTTTTACGAGAAAATTATCTGTTTACAAACAAGAAGATAAACTTGTTATTATTTTTCAATATTATAGAGTTAACTAAAAAGTTTACAAATTAAAATACTAAATAAATAATGACCTAAACAATTTCTGTAAAATTCATGAGTTAAAATATTTCAAAATAATGTATAATTAATAGATGACCGCAACATTTTAATTGAGGTGCGGGACAAACTAAGTTTCCATTTCAAATGTTTTTGGGGGGCGGGGGGTCATTCGTTGTCATACAATGGAGGATTTACTTATGATACAACCCTCGGACATTGAATGTTAACTCCCAACCCCTCAGACAATATCAGACGAAAATTAATTTTAGACCGCCCGAAAAGGCGTTTTTTAATGTAATAATATATCTAATATTATAATTTTGCATACAATGCCAAATGGTCATGGTGCTCACCTATTAAATATGGCTGATCCAATTTATTTGCTCAGCTTGACTCTAGAATTAAGTATTCTAATACTAGATGTATAAAAATATCATCATTTATAATGTTAGAGAAATCTAGAGTGTCTTTTTAAAGATTTTACAGCTCTCTATTGCTAATGCAAGTAATAAATTGTGTAAACGTTTGCCATTGTAGGATTTGACACAGGTCGCAAGTATGAGTAATCCCAACGAGGATCTAACTCCGCTTCAATGTAATGGATCTGCGAGATCTTACTTGCTAACCATTACAACACGATGGAACACCCGCATAGTCAAGTAGTATTGTCTATCTACAAACCAGAACAAAATCTTAAATTAAAGAAACGAGTTCTCACCAATGCTGCACTAGGGGGCTACTCAGTTTGACATCCGCCCTGTCGGCTGGGGCGTTAGAATGCACCGACTGCACATCTGCAGAGGGGTAAAATCCCCTCAATGGGGCCACCCATTGGCGGTGCGTTGCAACCCGTGATGCTTAAGGATGAGTTAAATTGTACCATTACTGTTCTTCTACAAGGATAGTTTTGGTCTTAAATAACACATGAAAGTTGGTGTGCCATTAAATAACGAAATCGAATCAGGATCAGAGTGGACCTGGGAGTAATGTGGAACTCGTTTCTTTAATTTAAGATTTGTTCTGTTTGTAGATGACATACTACAATTGACTATGCGGGTGTTCCATCGTGGTGTAATGGTTAGCAAGTAAGTCTCGCAGATCCATTACTATTGAAAAGCGAGTTAGATCCTCGTTGGATTACTCATACTTGCGACCTTGTGTCAAATCCTACCAATGGCAAACGTTTACCACAATTTATTACTTGCATAAGCAATAGAGAGCTGTAAAATCTTTAAAGACACTTCTAAGATTTCTCTAACATGTATAAATGATGATATTTTATACATTCTGTAATGAATACTTAATTCTAGAGTCAAGCTGAGCAAATAAATTGGATCAGCATATTTAATAGGTGAGCCATGACACAATTTGGCATTGTATGCAAAATTATAAAATTAGATTATTATTACATTAAAAAAACGCCTTTCGGGCGGTCTAAAAATTAATTTTGTCTGATATTGTCTGAGGGGGTTGGGAGTTAAAATTTCAATGTCCGAGGGTTTGTATCATAAGTAAAATCATCAAATTTATTAAAGGAATACCCCCCCCCACAAAAACATTTGAAATGGAAACTTAGTTTTGTCCCCCCTCAAATAAAATGTTGCGTGCATCTATTAATTATACATTATTTTGAATATTTTACTCATGAATTTTACAGAAAATTGTAGGTTTTTATTTGTATTTTATTTGTAAACTTTTTAGTTAACCTCTTGATATTGAAAAAATGACAATTTCTTGTTTGTAAATAATTTTCTCGTAAAACCCTCTACGTTAGATAACTTTAAATATATATCTATATCTTATATATATATATACATATATAAAGGGCAGTTGTGTGTATATATGTATGTGTGTATGTCCGGAGGAAACTATGAAAATATAACGATTAATGACAAAGTAAATATATATACATATTCCCTTACGCCAGTGCTTGCTTTTTGTGCAAAAATAATGAAGATTTTATCTATATCTTGGAAGATATTTAAAATTTAGGATTTGAATAGTAACAGAAGGGAAGTCATTGGTGGCATTCATGATTAAGACATAAATCAATTATGTAAGGCCAAAACAATCAATGGATCGGCGAGATTAACTTTTTATTATATCCCCTCTACCCAGGCAACCACGGGTAGCCGCTTCTAGAATTAAAATAAACCAAACTATAAATAGATATATAATACCGGGCATGTATTTATTAAAACTTGTTTAAAAAGAAACAATAAGGACCCTCTAATGCTGCATTCTCAAATTTTTGTGTATATAATACAAGATTGTTCTTTATTCTATGTATTGACGATTTTGGGTAATGTGACGTAAGCGGTGACAAAGTTTCAGCTACATACAAATAGAAACCGAATCTCAATTATCAATCTGTCTATACATATAGAAAGGGCACGTGTGTGTATGTATGTAGTTGTATGTCTGTCCGGAGGAAACTCCGAAAATAAAACAATTAACGACAAAGTAAATATAAGTACACATTCACTATCACATGATCTTGCTTTTTTGAGCAAAAATAATGAAGATTCGTGAAGATAATTAAAAAATAAAATTTAAATGAAAACAGCATAGAATTATTTTTACATTTAATGTTTTAAATAGTAGACATTATTTTTTTTCTTTTCGGAGTGGCTGAATCAAACGCAATGTCTTTTTTATGTGGGGATTTTAATGGGTCATCCTGCGAGGATCCAACTCACGATTCAGTAATAATGGATCTGCGAGACTAACTTCTAAAAAACAACCCCTCTCTACCCAGGCGATTCCGGGTAGCCGCTTCTAGTAGACTATAATGGAAGATTATTGTAGGGTCCTACAAATGTTGAGACTTCGGGACATTTTAACACCAGAGTCTGTTGGCTTCCATTTGCACATCTGGGCAGCAAATGTGAATGGGGCTGAGTCAGAAAATAAAAACAGGAAAAAGGAACAAACGAAACATTGTCTTGGATCAGGAAATAAAAATCTTCAGAAACTAAAATAAAATGAAGAAATTAAAAAAAAAAACAACAGGAAAATAAAACAATCAGGAATGAGACGAAGAAGGAAAAAAAAAAAGAATATGGGCCATTTTTATGTGATAACAAAACTCTAGGGAAACATTATAACATATCATACCAACAGAGTTCATGTATAAATAAAGTAAGGTCTTTAAAAAAATTTTAATGTTAAACAAGGCACGAAGAGGAGTGAGGTGGAGAGGAGAGTAGCCTCCACAGCAAAGAGAGCCAGAAGAAAGCAGAGAAAACAACAGGCCTCGCCAGCATCACAGTCTGTGTGCAGTCAGTGCACCAAAGACTATCACTCAAGGATTGGCCAATGGCTGACAATTGCGAAGATGCAGATAATTTCTTTCTTTCTTTTCTTTCTTTCTTTCTTTCTTTCTTTCTTTCTTTATTTAATGGACAGTACGCCATCGTCCTTAGTGGACGGAAAGGTACCAACCAACCAACCAACCAACCAAGTAAAGTAAGGTTGGCGGAGTGGCCTATTGTCGGTATCAGCCGTAGAGCAAGTGAGTCTATCCCCTTTTTGCTAGTGCTAGACTAGCGAGATTGTTTTTGCTGAGGTGGAGCGCCACACCTACAGATAGCTCCCCACTTTATCGCACAGATCAGATTACCCAATCTGTGCTACTCATGCGCTGAGCTGGCGGGGACCGATATCTTTTTGGTTTTCATATTCGGGGTCAATACAAATAATTTATATTTATTTAGATATTTTTCCTCAAGTGTCTAATTTTCCCCGTAAAAATGTTGTTTCTGGCTTGAAAATATTTGAAAAATTAATTGGTTATTTTCTATAAATTTGATTCTATAAATTGTATTAAACTTTGCAGTCGGCAGAGCATTCGGCTAGAAGCCACAAGGTTCTTAGTTCGATATCGGCCCTCGCCAACTCAGCGTATGAGTAGTACTGTGGGATATGTGCGGTAAAGTGAGCAGCTGATGGTAGGTGTGGCATTCCACATCAGACGCTAAAATAATCTCCTTGGTCTAGCGCTAGTAAGAAGGGGATATACTCCCTCGCTGTATGGCTCATACCGACATTAGGCCGCCCCGACGACTTTACTTTTTACTTCATAGAGAGGAGGGGAAGTGAGTGAGTATTGTATCGATTTATTATTTAAGTATAGATTCTGAAAAAAATAATTTGATAACTGTTATTGATTTTTGTGTGTGTGTGTGTGGGGGGGGGAGCATAAAATGTTTAGCAAGACGGTATAATAAATTTATATACAAAAACTTGTATTAGCATAATAAATTAAATGTGTTATATTCTCAATCTTGATACGCCGTGACATAGTTTTTTTCCCACGTGACTTACATTTAAGATGAGGAATTCCCAACCCTTGAACAACCAGCATAGAGCTGGCCGTGAAAAAAAAGCAGGGTTCCATCAGATGAACTCCAGTTACATTGAATCATTGTCCAAAAAGGAAGACGTGGAGGAATAAAGAGGATTCTTGGAATTCAAACTTTTTCCTTCTTTCCTGGACAAGTAAGGATCTCTGCTTCCAAAAGATGGTTTGTATGTCGATAATTATTTAGAAAATTATTCACTAAGGAGAACCACTACATTTTGCTGGTAACTTCTCTTTAGCTTCTCCTTTTTCATTGCTAGGACTTTTGTGATGTTGGTTGTCAGATTGAAATCAGGATATGATAAGATATTCTAACAAGTTAAATACAGCCTGATGTCAGCAAATAACTATGACTGATTTGCGAGAAAGGCTGCAATAGACAAGAATAAAATAGATATTGGGAAGAAGAAGAAGAAGAAGAAGAAGAAGAAGAAGAAGAAGAAGAAAAAAAGGAAAATAAAGGGAAAAAAAAAAAAAAAAAGAAGTTTGGTCCAATACAATCTTCCTGTTCTCATTTCTTTCCAAATCTAATCACGATATATATATATATATATATATATATATATATATTAGGGAAAAGTTAGTTGTTTTAGAAGCATAAAAAATGAAGATCTAAAAGAAAATGATGAATATTGTGTTCTTAATCTAAACACAATATTCATCATTTTGTTTCTGATCTACATTTTTTTTACGTTTCTAAAACAATCAAAAATTATTTCCCATATATATATATATATATATATATATATATATATATATATATATATATATATATATATTTAATTTGCTCCATTTATAAATAAAGTGTTCTCAATATCAGTGATATAGTTAGAATAGCGTAAACACGCACTTGGTCTAATAATGGTATAGGCGGGAAAAATCTATGGTAAATAATAGGAGAGAATAGCCTCTTTAACAATGGTATGGCAAACGGTCTAGGAAAAGGACAATTCAAACCAAACCTGAAGATGGGATGGTCTCCACCAGGCTATTCTTACGCTATATGAGCAGTGCCTTCACGACCAATTCTGATTACGGAATAAATCTTTTTAAAATTATTTATTCTTTCATTCCGTTGTTTTTTTTGTGTTAGTATATCTCGGATGTACTAATAGTAATAATGACCCTTGATAAGTGGGGATTCGACTAAATATCTTTTTTACCATCAAACCAATACTTCTCTGCAAATGATGAGATCAGTGTCTCCGAACCGTTTTTATGCCCTGTAGCCCTAAAGAGCAAATTTTGTTAGAACAATTCACATACCCGGGTGGTAATATCTCCTCCACAGAGAGCGATGTTAATACACGGATAACAAAGGCATGGTCGGCCACAAATAGATTATCAGTCATATGGAGGTCCGATCTCCCTGACAAGCTAAAGCGACAGTTCTTCCAGGCTATGGTTGTGTCGGTGCTGCTATATGGTTGCACCACCTGGACCCTAACAAAGCGTCTTGAGAATAAGCTAGATGGGAGCTGCACAAGAATGCTGCGCGCAGTCTTGAAGAAGTCGTGGAAGCAGCACCCCACAAGGAAACAGCTGTACGGTCACCTGTCCCCCATCTCACAAACTATCCGAGTGAGACGGACAAGACATGCAGGACACTGCTGGAGAAGCAAGGATGAACTCATAAGCGACGTTCTCCTGTGGAAGCCAACACATGGACATGCAAGTGTGGGGCGCATAGCAAGGACCTACATTGACCAGCTATGTGAGGATGCTGGTTGCTCCACAGAGGAGCTTCAAGGTGCAATGAATGATAGGGAAGGTTGGCGAAAGATTGTCATGGATACCCGTGCTGTATGCGCGACATGATGATGATGATTTTATGCCGAAGATATTTTAGAACTCTGGGGAAAGTGGATTACCCATTCATCACCATTACTTCCAGGCCCACTCAGACCCAGAGGGGTAGTATCTGTTAAGGTCACATCTATGGCTGAGATAGAAGAAAAAGTGAGTTTTAAAAACCGAGGTTGAAAGAAATGTTGAATATTCATCAAGAATTGATAAAACAAAACCTAAAATAACCCCAAAATAAAATATCACAATGCATGAAATAAACCAATAACAGTTGACATGCCGTAAAATCCAATCAACCACCCTAACTTGATCTGCTCGGAAATCTTCCACTGTAAAACGATGCTTATTTATTCAATTTCAGTCCAAGTAGACTCGTGGCGATTTGCTATGTTTATTCGCTTCTGCCACGTCCTCCATTATGTCGACAATCGTCTGTTATCTCGTAGTGTTTCCCGCTTTTTTTAACGCTTCCATCAATCTCATCAAATCACCCCATCTCTACCCCAATACACACTAGTGTCACACTGAGCTCAGCTTCGTAGGGTGCTTAACGTAGAGTGATGTTTAGCAGGCTAGTATTGCAGGACCATCAGTATCATAATAAGTTTAATTCTTACTGGGTGTCCCACAGCTGTTAATGTAAACTGTTATCATTAAGATTTATTATTTATACGTCAAAAAAATTCTGGTCGCTGGAGAAGAAATACAAACATAATCACGGTTATTATTATGAACTATTATGATTGGTTTGTTTTGTTTTACGGCATATCAACCTCAGTGGGTCATTTAATGCCGATAAAGTTTTGAAAGAAATCAATTCTTAATGGATAATACAATTTTTATAAATACATTTTTCTATTCAACCCATAGATGGAACCCTAACAGATACTACCACTCCGGGTCAGAGTGGACCAGGGAGCAATGGTGATGAAGGGGTGCTCCACATTCCCCAAACCTCCAAAACTGGAACCTCACCATCAGATAGAGTTTAACGTCATTCCCAGGACATGTAGACCACCGCCTTCTAGCACCCATATGATAAAAAGGGGTTGGGGCTTGCCATAAGCGCAATAGGGTTGGGAAAATCATATAGGTGCTAGGGCTTGACGTGACCAGCCGATTAATCAGAGGGGGCCTCTCCGACCGCCCGTCTAGCCCAAGATAGGGTCAAAGTGGAGTATTGCTAGTCATGAACTGCTCATCCACCTGGGCTCTATCCTTAAGAATCACGGGTCGCCACCCACAGTCAACAGGTGGCCCCATTGGGGGAGTCTTACCCCTCTGCAGAGGTGCAGTCGACAGGGCGGGAACTATTATGAAACTTTTCTTTCGTCTTTAATTTTCATTTGGACTTTTCTTTATCGTAATTCCCTCGGGGCTTCAATCTATGACAGCGAGGAAATACTAAAGTTTTGTCGTACAATTAAGGAACACGAATCATACAATCAAAGAACACGACTATTGATATATTTATATATTAATACACTTGTTCCTTAATCTTCCGACCGTTATCATCTTGCAACACCCACTGGTAAAATAATGAGACCGTTCAAATCGTCCAAGATTAAATGAAAAAATGTAAATCCTGAGTATCTGGTGTTGCTTATCCGCCGAATTTTAATTTCTTATTATAAGTGTCGTCACTTCAGCTAAATAATGGACCATTCCATTTTTATTATAAAGAAAGAAAAGGGAAGAAAAAGGACATGCTACACAGAAAAAATATAAGAAAGAAAGAAAGAAAGAAAAAAGAGATAGTAAGTAAAAACGTAAAAAGTAAAAAAACAAAAACCAAACAACAAAAAACAACAAACAAAAAGAAAACAAAAAAGAACACAAAATTTAAAAAAAACAACACTTAAATGAAAAAAAATGCTTATCTTGATAAACTTTTTCTCAATTGAAGACGTTTTCCAGTGAAGCAGACGATTTTCTAAACTTATGAGATAAAATAATACTTATTGGATTTTTGCTACTAATTTCCTTGTTGAATAAAAACAATAAATAAAATGAAATAAAAAGCACTAAGTGACTTCAACATCCACTTGCCTACGAAAAAATTGTGTTTGAAAAAAAAAAAAATGGTCGTCCGAAAAATTGGCGCCAATAAAACTGGAAAGGACTTTATTTGATCCAACGAACATTTTGAATTAGGTGCACTTGTACTTCTCGATGATTGAAGAAATTGGACACAATATTTTTCATTTCACTTTGCTAAACAAAAAAAAAAAAAAAAAAAAAAAAGAAAAAAAAGAAAAGAAAAAAAAATGGAAGAAAAGAAAAGCTGTCTTAGGGAAATATCTTCTTACATCAAACTATTTCGGTAGGAATTTGGAGAACGTAGATTTTTGAATGCAGTTTGAAGGGATAACTGCAGATCATACAAGGCGACAACATTCCCCCAACACCCCCCGAAAAAAAACCCCAACAACAACCAAACAAAAAACGCAATCAACATTCCAAACTGAGTCTATCTGGTTGTCTTTAAATGTTAAACATTAATACTAGCTGAAAACCCGACCTATAGACGAGATTTTAAGTTAAGCAAATTAACTATAAATCTATCAGTCCTTCTTCTGCAATAATACTCTATGAAGACTTATAACTTAGTAAAACTCGTAGAGCGGTTAACGTTTAGCGTCCCCCCCCCCGAGCAATTGCTTTTGCTATCTATATATTAATACTCTTCGTCCTTAATCCTCCGACTGTTATCAACTTGCAACACCCTCTGGTTAAAAGTGAGACATTCCAAATTCTGATTATCTGGTGTCGCTTAATCGCCGAATTCTTATTTCTTATGAGTGTTGTCACCTCAGTTAAATAATGGACTATTCCGGGCTCATCCCTCTCTCTATCTTTCCCCTACTTTCTTTCTTTTTATACTTTTTCTGTATAGTATGTCCTTTAACTTCCCTTTCTTTAAAAAAAAATAATTATAAGAACGGAATGGTCAATTATTTAGCTGAGGTGACGACGATCATTAGAAATAAGAATTTGGCTGATAAGCAGCATCAGATAATCAGATTAATATGTTTGCATTTCATCTTAGCAGAGAGAGAGAGAGAGAGAGAGAGAGAGAGAGAGAGAGAGAGAGAGAGAGTGGAATCCATGCAGTCAGCACGCCATGATAATGGGGGCGGACCCCCGTGAAATAAGGATTAGCGCGCTCGCTTAACCGACTATTCCTAGCAAGCTCGATTTCCACTGGGTGCTCTAAATTCATGACCTTTAGCCACGACTAAACTAAGATTAATGAAGAACCATTCATTTTATGCATTGAACTCTTTTGCTGACGCATATTTTAATTTTCTAAGGCTCCCAGTGCAACATTTTTCATCCCCAAAAGACTCTTTCGTAAAAGGTTACATTAAAACTTTTAATCACCATAAGCTGTTACGATATTGTAAATATTACGAACTATATTAACACTATTTTATTATTCTCCATAGGATTAATATTTCACAGCCCTGTCGGTAGGGCTTAGAATACGGTGACTGCATTCTATGCAGAAGAGTAAGAGCTTGTAGGCTCAGTAACATACGTCTCTCTCTCTCTCTCTCTCTCTCTCTCTCTCTCTCTCTCTCTCTCTCATATATATATATATTTATTTATTTAAATGTGTTAAAATGAGTTTAAATAATTGAATACCCATCAAGAATTAATAAAAATAAGTCTTCGGCATAAAATAAGCCAACAAGTGTTGATATGCCGTAAAATACAATAAAACAAATCGGAAATTCATAGTCCAAAGTGAGCCGTGCGTATTATACACGAGTTCGTATCATGCAAAAATAATTATGAAATGTTACCTTTTGTAAGCATCTTTGCATATAATTCCGGTACATATTACAGGAAAATAAAATTTCTAGTTTTTTTTCTTTCGACATTTCATGACATATGATCGCCCCAACCCTCTTACCCTTATGGCAACCCCCAAATATTTTTATCATATGAGAACTAGAAGGCGATGGCTGAGGGTTTTAATGTACTATGTATGACGTTAAACTCTATCTGATGAGAGTATTTCAATTCAGGAGCTCCGGGGAATGTGGAGTACTCCTTCATCACCATTACACTCAGGACCAGTCTGACCCGGAATGGTAGTACCTGTTAGGGTCACATCTACGGGTTAAATAGAAAGAAATGTGTTTAAAAACTGAGTTTAAAAAGAAAAAAAATGAGTACCCATCAAGAATGAATATAACAAAAACTTCTTCGGCATAAAATAGCCCAAACCAAACGAACGAACGAACCAACCAACCAGCCAGCCAAAAATTCATAGTAAAAACTTAGCGTATTATATACGAGTTGGTATTATGCAAAAAAATTATGGTTTGGTTTGTTTTGTTTTACGGCATATCAACCTCAGTGGGCCATTTAATGCCGATAAAGTTTTGAAATAAATCAATTCTTAATGGATAATACAATTTTTTTTATAATTACATTTTTCTATTTAACCCATAGATGGGACCCTAACATGTACTACCATTCCGGGTCAGAGTGGACCAGGGAGCAATGGTGATGAAGGGGTGCTCCACATTCCCCAAACCTCCAAAACTGGAACCACACCATCAGATAGAGTTTAACGTCATTCCCAGGACATGTAGACCCGCAGCCACCACCTTCTAGCATCCATATGATAAAAAAGGGTTGGGGCTTGCCATAAGGGCAATAGGGTTGGGAAAATCATATAGGTGCTAGGGCTTGACGTGACCAAAAAAAAAAAATTATATTTTCAAATTTCGCTTTTGTAAGCAACATCTCATATAATTCCTTTAGATATTACAGGAAAATAAAATTTCTATTTTTTTTTCCTCTCTCGACATTTTCTGAAATTAGGTTGGTCCTATTTCAATAAACACACCACACGTAGCCTGGGCCATTCAACATTCACACCCAAAAGCGACACCAAGAAACAACGGTTGTCAAACATAATTACGATAGTGCAAAAGTGCAATAATTACATTGCGTTAATTGTCAAACCCTTCGTTCAATTATTACGAGCAGGCCGAATAGTATAATAGCCGATAAAGCACTCCTTCGAGTAATCGTTGTTTCTGGGTGGTCTGCAGGGGTAGGGGGGGGCTGCAAATGTATCGACTGGCAACGACGTTGTCACCACTATTTTAAAACGAAAGGTTCAACTTTAGTCTGAATGTGGAGGTTTTTTTTTTCACAGAGGAGATGTGTAATTATTTACAGTTGGAAGTGAACTCCGATACGAAATCCTGTTTAACGTTGTCCAAACAGTTTTGAATTTCGCGGGGTTTTTTGTTTCATCTTGTAGTGGATTTTCAATTTGAACTTAATATTAATCTAAACAGCTGGAAGTGCTGGGAAAAGGAGTATATCTGTCTCTCGCCTTCCCCCTCCCCCCCCCTCTCTCTCTCTCTCTCTCTCTCTCTCTCTCTCTCTATATATATATATATATATATATATATATATATATATGAAGGATAATTTCTCTTACACACATAGACAGACACACACTATTTAATGGATTTAATTTTTGGGTCCCAGTCTCTTTTCTTTGGGTATAGAGTTTCGAACACAAGCAAAAAAAAAAAAAAAATTGCTGTCCGCCTTTCATTACTATGTATGATTTTTCTACAGATATTCTAAATCTCTCTCTCTCTCTCTCAC
>CM042140.1:36534697-36537593 GCA_023376005.1 Doryteuthis pealeii | reverse complement strand
CCCTCTCTATGTCTACTCTCTCTTTTCTCTTTCAAATGTCATCCCTTTTTATCTCTTCCACTTTCTCTCTTGCTTCTTTCACTATCTCTTTTTTTTCTATTCCAGCTTACTATCTGCCTTGAACTTTTTTCTTCTCTTTCTTTCTTTTTGTTGTCACTTGTTTCTTTCTTGTCACTTTTTTCTTCATTCTCTCTCTCTTCTCTCTCTCTCTCTCTCTCTCTCTCTCTCTCTTCTCTCTCTCTCTCTCTCTCTCAATCTATCAATCTATGTCTTTCTCCCGCTCTCTCTCTATATATATTATCACCTTTACTACACTTTTTTCTCCTTTCAGGGATATATAATATAAAACCAAGTGAAATTATAATAACATCCTGAATTCTCATTGCGATCAGATAGATAGATAGATAGAAAGATAGATATGAACTGATTGTCATAGAACACATATTAATAGATTGATATAGATAGATATAATCAGACTGATATATACTTTGTTAGATATTCTCTTCATATACTTTGTGGCTAGAAACTAACAATTCTCTGTATAAGTCTAATTCCTGAGGTTCTGTTTCCCAGGCAGCATCTCCCCATTATACAAACAGAGTAGGCATACACCACGATGCTTGCAGTAAAACCTGATGAACAAACCTTTTTCTGAAACCACCCACAAAAATGCATGTTTAAACACAACGTTTCGGCCGCTGTATCCTCCGGCATTATGATCATTACTATACTCGGATACACAGGGACACTTGACGAAGGCCGGAGGATACAGCGGCCAAAACGCTGTGTTTATACATACTACAATAAAGATGAGGACAACAGTAAAAAAAATCAAAATTATTCAAATAGTTTGTAGGTAAATATTTTTTTAATTGCTGGTAGAAATAATTTTCATTGGTTTCATGTGTATTAATAAATTGGTAGAATTAACAAACCGATGGTTGATCCTCAGCCACTGCTTTCTAGCACCCATATGATAAAAAAAAAGTTGGATGTTTTCGTTCAGTATCTGGCCGCCATCCTTGGCCAGTTGTAAATAACTTAAAAGTAAATAAGTAAGTAAGTCCTGAGTTATAGAATCCTTTGGTAAATGAATAAGTCCTATGATATAATCCTATGTTCCGTCGTCCACGAAGGCTCGAAGCAATGGGTGTAGGTATGACCAGAACAGCCAGTATAAATAATAATATCAGCAGCAGAATACTGCCAGTGGTTGGTCAATAGGTTGGTCACATGTTTATCGGCGAGTCTATAAGTACAAGTAGCCATCTGGCACACACTTTATCCAGAAAAAATTCAGCAGTTTTCCATTAGAGAAATTAGAAGAATGCAGTTAGGACAAGGATATGGATGCTAGAGCTTGAGATGACAAGCCAATTGATTGGATGGGGTCTCTCCGACTACATGTCTAGCCCAAGTAAAGGCTGAAGTGAAGGGTCCCATGCCACAGGATCACTTACTACCTAGGTCACAGCCCACTCAACCACCCACAATCTGTGTCCGCAGGTATTATAGGTCACAACCAACAGATGGGTATGGGTGGTGCAGTAGGTGTATTTTACTATCCCAGCCAACATTTAATGGCATATCAACTCCATATGGGTTATTTAATGCCATAATTTGATTCATTTGTAAATGCTTGTAATCATAACTATTTTGTCAATGTTCCATTCCAATTATTTTTTTAATCATATTTTTTTTATATGTGTATAATAGTCGATTGCTTGCACAGTTATATAGTTTCAAATGATCCTATCTAATATTAATGATTTATGCACAATTATACAGTGGCTGAGTAGAAGAATTCACCGACTCACTTCTGCAGGAGGATAAAATCCACACAATTGTGCCACCTGTTGGCAATGGAAGGTGACCTGTGATCCTAAAGGATTCTGCTTTCTGAGCACATAAGGAAAACTGAATTACCATTTCTATCATTGTTATTTTTTAAAGTTGTACGACGTGAGTCTCTCCTCACTAGTCCAACACCAAAAATCTGGAATATCTGTTCACAGGGGACAAATTTTCACCCAACACCGAAAGTCCGGACCATTTTTTCACAGGAGACAAATTTTCGTCCAACACCACAAATCCGAATCACCAGTCATTTTAACGTTGACTTACCATTTATTCCAATCTTTACCGTTGTCTTTTATGGATAGATTGACTTTAGTATATGCTGACTGTATCCACTGCAGAGAGGCAAGAATCCCCTAAGAATGGGGGGGGGGCTTGCATATGCCACTAAAGTGTGTCTAATTGTGAATTTACATAAGTATACTCCTTATATATCTTTATGCAGTTTTATTTTTAGTTCCAGAGATGTGGCAGTTTTATTTTTGGTTGCTGAGTTTCAGTGCTTTAGAGTTTGTCAATAAATAATATTTAATAAGTTCTGTTTTTATTGTATAATGTTCCACTAGAAATAATAAATTCATGGTAGCTTGGGTTTAGAAAAAATATATTTGTTACGTACATACAAAAATAATGAGAATTGAAAACTATAGATAGATAGATATGAACTGATTGAGATAGATAGATAGATAGATAGATATAGATAGATAGATATGAACTGATATAGATAGATAGATAGATAGATATAGATAGATATAGATAGATAGATAGATAAGATAGATAGATAGATAGATAGATAGATAGATATGAACAGATAGATAGATAGATAGATAGATATGAACTGATTGAGAGAGATGGTAGATATGAATTGATTGAGATTGATAGGTAGATAGATAGATGAGATATGAACTGATTGGGATAGAGAGATTGAAAGTTAGATATGAACTGATTGAGATAGATAGATAGCAAGAGAGATGGATAGATAGATAGATAGATAGATAGATAGATAGATATAAACTGGTTGAGTAGAGCGATTGATAGA
>CM042140.1:36522197-36532197 GCA_023376005.1 Doryteuthis pealeii | reverse complement strand
TCTAAGCTTTTGATTTCTTTTTATACTTATATTAATATATATATATATATATATATATATATATATATATATATATATATATATATGGGTAGAAATGTGAGGAGTTAATCCGACAGTATGTGGAGAAAGGTAGACCAACACCTGTGGTACCACCATCCACCATTCTGACACTCCCCATCTAGTGAGAAGAAAATCCACTAACCACCCCCCAACTACCCCTCTCCTACTGACGACCTTCTGTTTTCAGCATTTTTGAGAATGTCCATCATTGAAGCAGCTACTATATCCAAGTCCTGAAGATGTCTAATTTAGAGACCGAAACGTTGCATCGTCGACAATAAACATCCAGTTTCCATAACATCCCGTGTTTGTCTACCTTTCCCATATATATATATATATATATATATATATATATATATATATATATATATATATACTATATATAATATATATATATATATATATAATATATATATATATATTATATATATATATATATATTATATATATTAAATATATATATATAAATATATATTATAATATATATATATATAACATATATATATGATATATATAATATATTATATAATATATATATGTATATATATATATATAATAATATATTATATATATATATATATATATATATAATACATATATATATATGTAATATATATATATATACATATAATATATATATATATATAATATTACATAATATATATATGTATATATATATATATATATATATATGTTTATATACATATATATATATGTATATATATATATATATTATATAATATGTATATATATATATATATATATGTATATATATATTATATTATATATTATATATATATATTATATAGATATATATATATATATATATAACACGAATAATTACAGTGTTCAGTGATAACAATAAGGAAGAACTTGTTTAGTTATTTGGAGAAAAAAATTAAACAGTGTTAATTCAATGAGACGAGATACCAATGTTTAAAACATTTCCTATTGAGAAAATTCGTACCAAGGGAAAACGAAAACTACCAGAGAGGAAGAAAAAAGACTAAAAACAAGAAAAAGTTACAAAAAGAATCTGGAAAAAAAAAACTAAAAAAAGCAAATACAAATTGTATTTATTCTTCATCCAAACATAGAATGTAGGAAATGCATCTATAATCATATCTACTTATGTAAGTCTATGTGCGTGCTTTGTTTATGAAAATAAGACTGTTGTGTAGTGTTAAAGTTTGCACAGGGCATGTGTTTTGGACATGGAATTAAACATACATGAGAAATCACAGGGATTTTGTTTGTATTAGATGGGGGTTGTGTTGCTTGTGTGTCACAAAAACACTTCACTATCATTCATTACAAGTTGCGAGAAGTAAATGTATATTTATAAGTTGTATATATTTATTTACATTGTAAAAAGTAGACATGTCACACAAACTAAGATTTATATAATATATTTAGAATCACTGTATGTATAAAACAAGAATTTCTCGATAAGGGACAGACACCGATGCTCTTGCGGAAATCAGCTCCAGCTATAAGGTCCAATTGGCAGGAGGTCTGGATACACATCCTCATGGAAAGACAGGCCGAAGATAGCTGTAAGAAGTTTGAGGTAAGGTGACTCGAGCCCTCCATTCTGAAGCGACACATGACGGACACCATGGAAATATTTCCTACATTGAAGTCTGACCTGTGTGGCAGCACCTGTATGTCGAGGATTTCATATGTGTGATAGGGTACATAAAAAACAAGCTGGATCCGTGGGCCATCTGCGTGCTCACAACTGCTTACATCTGGACTACTTGTAGAAATGGCCTTATTCTGTCAAGAAGCGGCAATCACCATATATATATATATATATATATATATATATATATATACATATATTATGTGTGTGTGTGTTGTGTGTGTGTGTGTGTGCGTGCGTGCGTGGAGGCATGTGGTGTAATGGTTATTGGAGTGGGAAATGAGCACGACGAGACGAGTTCAAATCCTGGACGAAGCTGGTTGCATTTCACATAGCGCTAATACCATTGAGAAAACTATGAATCCAACTATTCTCCCTCCAGCTATGCTTGAATAGCATGACAGGCAGTGCTAGGTGAGGGCATCAGTCTAGAAGAAGGAAAGATTCGAATTAAAACCTGTTAAAATCCAATTAAGAAATTGACCTTGTGTTACATCCTACTCGTTCAGAGAGATTGGTATATATATATATATATATATATATATATATATATTGGACGATATGTGCTTAATTGAAGTCATACCTAATTTTGAAAATCAATTAGTTAATAATTAATGAATTTAGGCGGGCATATATGTTTAAATGTAAAGCTAAACAAATCGAGAAAATGTCTATCCCTGAATGTATATTTCGACCTATTAGGTCTCATCAGCAAGGTTATAGATATGGGAGACTGCTCTATAACCTTGCTGCTGATATATATATATATATATATATATATATATATATATATATATATATATATATATATACTTCAAACCAGATTTATCTCATCAGGACCCTACCAAACTCTCGACTTAGTAGTTCTCTGAATGTTTGAGATGAGGCTTGAAGATTAGTATTATCTGCGTTATTCGGACTATTGTCCCCATCTTCATTGTTATGAAACGTTGTACAAATAACAATGAAGATGGGGACAATAGTCCGAATAACGCAGATAATACCTATCGACTTATGTATAAGTATATGTTATGTATAAGGTAGGGTCCTGATGAGATCATTTAGATCGAAACCATGGTAGACCCTTAACTCTTTTCCACTAATAGTAAAGTAAAGTGGTCGGGGTGGCCTAAAGTCGGTCAATCAGCGAGGGAGCCTATCCCCTTTTCACTAGCGCTAGACCAAGGAGATTGTTTTTGCGTATGAGGTGGAGCGCCACACCTACCATCAGCTCCTTACTTTACCGCACAGATCCCTGTGCTACTCATACGCTGAGTTGGCGAGGGCCGGTATCGAACTAGGAACCTTGTGGTTTCTAGCCGAACGCTCTACCGACTGAGTTAACTCGGCCCTTATCTCTATATATGTGTGTGCGAGTGTAAGGGTACATGCATACATAAAAGCAAGCTAACAAGATAGATACAGTTTTTTTACATATACGTGTGCGTATGTGTGTGCATATCATAGATATGTGTACATGGTAATTTATGAGGAAGTGCGTCCCGGTCTCCCGCCTCAAAGACCGCTACCCGGTGCCTATCAAAATAACAACCCCAGCTCGTCGTAATTCTTGTTTATTTATCGAAATATGTCGTAATTCTTGTTTAGATATGAAGATGGATATACAGTTTTGAATAGACTGAGATAGATAGATAGATAAACAAACAAAATAATATAGATAGATACGAACAAATAGAGATAGAGAGATAGATATTTTCGACAAGTAAATGTATTGGGGGGGGAGTCGCATCTTTTTTGTCGTAATTCTTGTTTATTTAAGCTAAAAACAAGACATTGAACAAACATGAATAAAAAAAAATCTTAGTATTTAAAGTAATATAGATAAATATGACCAAATTGAGATAGATAGATAGATGGATAGTTTTGAATAGACTGAGCTGGGTTGTTATTTTAATAGTCACCGGGCAGCAACTCTTGGGCAGGAGACCGGGACGCACTTCCTCATAAATTACCGTGTACATTTTTGCATCTTTGTGCATGAGCTGATAAATTGATGTTTGCAATACCTGCAAAACTGGCCTTGTGATGTTTTCACGGCTGGCAGCAATTGTAATGAGGCGATTAAAGACACCAGACTTTGAGATGGTCTTTATTCTGTAGATGCTACTTAGACCCCCAAAATACCCTTTTTTTTAAAGATCAGGTGCCGAAAGAAGAAAGAAGTCAGCTGACTATGACCATTTATCTCAATTCACAATTAACCCTTTAATGGGAACAGGATGAAATGAAGGGGTGTTCATTACAAACAAAAATGCCCTTTTGGCTTTGATGAGATCAAAGAAAGAAAAAAGAGCGATGAATGTATTGGTTGTAATATCGGGTGGGTTCACTAACTAGTATCAAATCATTTTTAACCAACTCTTCACATAAACCTTATTATTACTAGCAAGAATATACGCCCTCCGTGAGTAAGTATTTAAGTCTTGATATAATGAAATATAAGATGTCCGCAAAGTTCAAATGCTCTTTAAAGTAATAAATTCTCTAAAGTGCACACTGATTTATGGACGCACTGTATATCAAATTAGAAAGATTAAAGAAATTAAATAAGAATGCATATATAATGATTCCTTATTCTAATTATATTTTATTTGGTTTCTATATAAAATCATCCGTAATATTGATTTTAATAATATTAGAGATCAATAACACTAAGTAATTATTTATTAAACCCGGTTTTGTTAAAAATCCGTATGCAAATTAACCACATCATATGTTATGTAAACCTTTATTTCTTTGTGATTATATAAGACACATTTAATTTAAATTTATTTCTTTGTGATTTATATTTAAATTTTATTTAATTTAAATTTATTTAATTTAAATTTATTTAATTTAAATTTCTTTCTTTGTGATTTAAATTTATTTAAATTTATTTCTTTGTTATTTAAATTTATTTAATTTAAATTTATTTCTTTGTGATTTATAAGACACATTTAATTTAAATTTAGTTTAAATTTAGTTTAAATTTAATTTAAACGTACTAATTACATGGGCTGTTATAAGGCAAAACGTAATCAGATTTTCATAGAGACAGCGTTAATAAATAGGATCTATCATTCTTTGTATATCAATGATTTTGACTATAAATTGAATACTCATTGATAGACTACGCAATACCCGAGGGTATCGTGACGTAAACAGTAATATAGTTTCGGTTACAGACAGACATCGAATCTCCATTATAAGATTTGTAAACAAGTAAGTACCTGCTCTACTATGTACTTATAGTTGAAAAGGGAAGAGATGGACTCATGCCTTCCTCAAGAGCATTTGAACTCAGTTGACTGAGTTTCATTTTCCATCCCACTAACCATTACAACACCCATGCGCCTCACATATACATATTTGTTTTGTGTATTTAGCCACGTCCAGGACTCAGGATTTTTATGGCATCTCTCTCTCTCTCTCTCTCTCTCTCTCTCTCTCTCTCTCTCTCTCTCTCTCTCTCTCTCTCTCTCTCTCTCTCTCTGGGTGGACATTTTAAACTCACCCTTCTTGTTTTGTTGAAATAAGTTTAATGCTTAGTCTTGTGAGATTGAATTCAAGGAAGAGCGATGATAGAAATCAATGTATCCTTCTCGACCCCCCCCAGAAGTGTTGGTCTTTGGGGGTTGGGAGAACCTCTTTATGAAATCTGATAGCCAAAGGTCATCTCTGTTTCAAACAGTTTTAGGGAAATTGCTCGTTCCAAACTTGTTTAAAAGAGGTTTACTCTTTCCATACCAAGAGGTTTAAAGAAAACAAACAAAAGAAGAAAGGAAAATATCAGGAGTAAAAAGAGAAAAACAGAGAGAGGGAGAGAGAGAGAGAGAAAGAAAGAGAGAGAGAGGGGGGTAGTCGTTCGTGGTGTAATGGTTATCGTCGTTGGAAATTGACACGGCGAATTGTGTTTAAGTTCTGGACGGTGCTGTATGCATTTAACATGGCGCCCTTGGGAAAGATATACATCTAAATATTTTCCCTCAAGTTATGGGTAAATAGTAGGACAGACTGGGTTCATTTTTTTAAAGCTCATTTTTAAACACATTTTTGTAAACTTATTTTTTTATCTATTTAATCCATAGATGGGGCCCTAACAAATATTAGCACTCCGGGTAAGAATGGACTTGGGAGTAATGGCAATGAGTGGGGTACTACATACTCCCCAGAGCTCCAGAATTGATACAGTTTAACGTCATACCCAGAAATAGGCATGAAATAAGAATCTTGAAAACGTTCAAGAAAAAAATGATATTTGTTTTTGTCTATTTAGTCTTGAATTTGTGATCTCCTTGTTTTGTTTTGTTTTTGTTTTGTTTTGTTTTTGTTTTGTTTTGAGGGGGTTGGGGTTTTGCTTCTTTTTTTTCCTTGCTATTTTATGTTTTGGGGTTGTTGTTTTTTTTTTTTAAGAAACAATGAAACAATAATTAAAGATTGAATAGAATGAAAAAGGCAATTTTAGCTTGTGTGAAATAAAGACAAATTTTCAACTCATTAAAAAAATCCGAAAGCAATAATCTTTTTAATTAATAATACAAAAAGTACAGAACATAAGAACTGAAATAAAACTGATTATCTTATACTAGTTCATGTCAAAGTTTATTAACAGTACAAACCAAAATGAAAATACAAAAAAAAAACTACTATTCTTTAATTTTGTGTTAAAAATCCTTTTCACAAATTTTGACGAATATTCTTTTAAATTCAAGATTATAAAACTTTTTACATATTGAACTATTTAGCAATAGCTCTTAAGTAAATATATCAAATAATCAAATTATTATACTTTTATATATGCACATAAATTTTCGCGAATTTAATATCATTTTGGGAAAATGATATAAAAATCTGCGAAATTTTATGTGCATATATAAAAGTATAATAATTTAATTATTTGATATATTTACTTAAGAGCTATTGCTAAATTTCAATATGTAAAAAGTTTTCTAATCTTGATTTAACTCTCTCTCTCTCTCTCTCTCTCTCTCTCTCTCTCTCTCTCTCTCTCTCTCTCTCTCTCTCTCTCTCTCTCTCTCTTCTTTTTTCTTTTTCTTCTTTTCATTATATTCGATTGAAAAGATTAGTGTTATCGCTTCCACGCGCTCACTCCCTCTCTATATATCTTTCCCCGATTGACTTTCTTTCTTATATTTTTCTGGTAGCATGTCCTTTTCTTCCCTTTATTTCTTTATAATAAAAAGGAAGGGTTCATTATTTAGTTGAGGTGACTACAGTCATAAGAAAAATAAATCGGCGGATAAGCAACACCAGATAATCAGGATTTACAAATTTGTATTCATCTTGGTTGATTTGGACGGTCTCATTTTTAACCAGAGGGCGTTGAAAGATGAAAACGATCGTACAACTAAGGAACACGGGTATTAATACCAATATTGGTTATAATTATTTTATTTTTAATTGACTGTCCAGTGAAGTTTCCCCGATAAGGGCGCTCGGTGTCCCCCAATGAATATTCTAGTGTATCCGGGACAACAGAAAAATTATTATAAACCTGATTGTTAATGTAGCGATTATCTACGCTTGTTTGGTTGCAGTCCAAATTGGCAAAGGATTATCTTTCCTTGTTACGAGGGTTTGCCGCTTGGGGGCGTTGCAACCTAGCTATTTAAATGCAACCACGTGAAAGTGACTCTCTCTCTCTCTCTCTCTCTCTCTCTCTCTCTCTCTCTCTCTCTCTCTCTCTCTCTCTCTCCTTTCTTTTTTGTTGCTTTCTTTCTGACTGGATTTTACGATTCTCTCTCTCTCTCTCTCTCTTCTCTTCTCTCTCTCTCTCTCTCTCTCTCTCTCTCTCCTTTCTTTTTGTTGCTTTCTTCTGAATGAGCTTTTTACTGACTACTCTCTCTCTCTCTCTCTCTCTCTCTCTCACACACACACACACACACACACACACACATATATATTTTCATATATATATTTCATGTGTCTGTTTGAATATATTATTTGTAAATATGTAAGCATATTAAGTATATATATATATATATATATATATATATATATATATATATATAATGTACTAGACAAGTTGTATTTCCGTCCAGTTACAGTCTTATACGCGTGTCTTTACGCGGCCCCATTCATAGTCTATCTTCATAGAGATTTTGGCTCACCAGCCCCGATATATCAGCGTAATACACGTGCCCTTTTTACACCCTATGGTTTCACAGGAATTCCGCGCACCAGTTGCGTCTTTTCCGTGTACCTGTTACACAATGTTTGTTTCTAAACCGTGACAACTTTTTCATTACGGACTTTCATCCATTCTGTTTCTATTCACACTTTTTGGACAATAAAGTCCAATTGTTATAACTCTTTGTTGGAATTTGTTTTACATAAATATGTAAATGTCCTGCGTTTGGTGACCTTCAGGACTCACCTAGGACATTATAAAAAATTAGTGTTAACTAACTTATACTAATAAACTACTAGTTGTATTTATAGAAAACTGTTCAGCTGGTCATTGACATTGTTTTCCGAGGCAATGTCGTTCTTTCAACTGTAATAAAACTATTGACTTACTAAGGATTTAGTATGATCTTTGACTGAATTATTTTTCTCGGTGCTGATTTCCATTACCTAATTTTGCTTACTCGGCATATATATATATATATATATATTATATATATATATATATATATATATATAAAGACGCTCTTCGATTGGTTCAGGCAATCAGATATTTTACATATATATGTATTTCATGTGTTTGTTTGAATAATATTATTTGTAAATATGTAAGCATATTTATGTAAATAAGAATATATATATATATATATATATATATATAAAGTGTGCGAGAGATCGGATGGATATATAGATAGATTTTTGCATAGTCAGATATATTACACATATATACGTATGTAACATGTTTAAGCATATTTAAGTAAATAAGTATATATATATATATATATATATATATATATATATATATATATATATATAAAGGCGTTCTTCGATTGGTTCAGGCAAACAGATATTTTCATTTTTTGTATTTCATGTGTCTGTTTGAATATATTATTTGTAAATATGTAAGCATATTATATATATATATATATATATATATATATATATAATATATGTGTGTGTGTGTGTATAATATATATTATATATATATATATATATATATATATATATATATATATATATATATATATATATATATATATATTCGATTGGTTCAGGCAATCAGATATTTCATATATATATATTTCATGTGTTGTTTGATATATTATTTGTAATATATAAGCATATTATATATATATATATATTATATATTATATATATATATATATATATATATATATATAAGACGCTCTTCGATTGGTTCAGGCAATCAGATATTTTACATATATATGTATTTCATGTGTTGTTTGAATAATATTATTTGTAAATATGTAAGCATATTTATGTAAATAGTATATATATATATATATATATATATATATATATATATATATATATATATATATAAAGACGTTCTTCGATTGGTTGAGGCAATCAGATATTTTACATATATATGTAGTTTATGTATGTGCCTGTTTGAATATTATATATGTAAATATGTAACTCGACAGAATACCTATTATGTGTGTGTGTGTATTTAACGTGTGCGTGTGCACGTGTGCAAACATACCCAAAATTCAAACGTGTCAACTTAAGGCTCATGTGTCACTTTAGGATTTATTCCTGACACTCAAATAAGAAATTAGATCCAATGTTTTCATTAATTTCTTAAAAAGAATGTTCACTTGTTTTGATTTTATTTTGCAAATAACTGCATAAATTTTTATGATTAACATATTTCTTGTATTAAAAAAAATACATATTTTAGTATATACATTTGATATTGCTTATGTTCCAATAACCGAGTGTATATATGTATATATATATATAATATATATATATATATATATAGCTCAGTCGGTAGAGCGTTCGGCTAGAAACCGCAAGGTTCCCAGTTCGATACCGGTCCTCGCCAACTCAGCGTATGAGTAGCACAGGGATCTGTGCGGTAAAGTAAGAAGCTGACGGTAGGTGTGGCGCTCCACCTCAGACGCCAAAACAATCTCCTTGGTCTAGCGCTAGTGAAAAGGGGATAGACTCCCTCGCTGACTGGCTGATACCGACTTTAGGCTGCCCCGACGATTTTACTTACTTTTACTTTTATATATATATATATATATATATATATATATAGTAGTAAGGTCGTCAGTGTGGCCTAAAGTCGGTATCAGCCAAACTGATTCACTAGCCCTAGACAAATAAGAGACTATT
>CM042140.1:36512197-36517197 GCA_023376005.1 Doryteuthis pealeii | reverse complement strand
ATTTGCGAGACAGGTGATATATATATATATATATATATATATATATATATATATATATATATATATATATATATATATATATATAACATTTATGTTGAATGAAATGCATTTTTTAGAAATAAACTTTAAAAAATACTAAGTATTTTATACACTGCTCTAAAAATCTTAACCGTTTTTTATTCTTTTTTTTTTTCACCTGTAAAAAAGAAAAAGTCTCACTTTGACTTTTTTCTACTTTGATACTACAGTTGACAGGTTTTCAGTTTCTTTCAAAGTTAAATTCCACATCCATTTCTGTAACAAGATTCCTCAATTTGTTTCATGTTTCACAGTAAGAACTAATAGTCTACATCAAACTTACCAAATCATTTTACACATACCACCAAAATGGTTTAAAGAGTAGTCTAGCCTAAAATTTCATTGCAACTTTTTGGTAGTTTCCTGCTCCTAGAATTTCCCAGGAAAAGCATTTTTCCTCTGTGAACAAAATGAAATCCGAACTCTGAATTGTGACGTTCATCGGAGGAAAAGATTTTTTTTAAATTTCTAGAATATTTATGATTGGAACTGCCATATTAATAAAATAACAAGAATATATATATATATATATATATATATATATATATATGTGTGTGTGTGTGTGTGTGTGTGTGTGTGTGTTGTCATCTACAGACACCGTGTTTAGACATTTCACGTCACGTCTAACAATTAACTCCGACTAGAAGCAAACCCGACTGACTTTACACCTGTCGGATTGTTAACTCCAGGCCATCGCCAGCTGCTGTTTAAGGAGCAGTGTTTTAACTGTTTTAAATACATACATCTTTGCATATACTTTATGATCACCAGAGAGATCAAATCTGTAAACAGATGATCATTGCTATCATATATATATATATATAATATATATATATATATATATATATTATCTTACTATAAAGAAACAAATATTAAAACAGACACTTATCTCAGAAAGTTATGAGAGCTCGTCCAATTCTCGGTTTGTCGACTTAATGGCTTAGCATCCTTTTTTATCTATTTTTTTTTCTTTTCTTTGGCCGGGGAATAGCCGGTAAGGTGGGGTGGCGTGGGGGTAGGGGCGTTGAAGACAATCATTTAAACAGAATATAAATGTATTTTCTTTTTTATACATGCCTGTGAATGAACAAATTCTGTTAGTCAAAGTTAAAAACGTTAAATGCTAGGCATAAAATTCCATATATTGCCTTACTATAAAGAAACAAATATTAAAACAGACACTTATCTCAGAAAGTTATGAGAGCTCGTCCAATGTACCGCAACATATATATATATATATATATATATATATATATATATATATATATAATATATATATTATATATATATATATATATATATATATATATATATATATATATATATATATATATATATTATACGTCTTGTCCAACAAATTTTGTAATGAAAAATATGGTCAACAAAATGGCTTTAATTTTGTTTTTTTCAATAGATATGCGACACATGTTTCAGAAATCCTTTTTTAGATTGTGCAGAATAATCAAAACAAAATATTTCATCCTAAACATCATATATATATTTTTCACTTTCAATCATTTTCTTCAACATATTTCTGTATTTTTTACCTATATATATATATATATATATATATATATATATATATAGAGAGAGAGAGAGAGAGAGAGAGAGAGAGAGAGAGAGAGATTTCACATTGTAATCATGGAAAAAAACAGACGTTTGTATAAAAATACCCCACCCCAATAGAATCTGAGTGATCCTATATGAAATTGAAAACTGTTCAGATATATTTACATGTGGGTGTTTTGTTTTCATTATAATCATCATAAAACAATTTATTCTTGATTACTCTTTTTGTGTTTGTTTACTCATACACACTTCTGTGTAGGCGGCATATTTCTCAAAGGAATTGAAAAAGCCTAAACAATAATAAAATAAAAAGAATAATGATGAAGCCAATATATATATATATATATCAGTGGAAATGAATTTATAATTGCTAATATGACCGGTATTTAAGCCTTTTTCTTTGCTAAATATATTGCTCTGTATATAATTCACCAATTAATGTACATTGAGCTCTCAAGTTGAACCATACAAATTTTAACATCTCAATTTTAAAAAACGTCCTTTTTTAGAATCATTCCATCTAATCTGGTTATTTATATATATGTATATTAAAACATTTGAAAAAACAAGTGTTCCAAAAATAAGATAAATTTATTTATCAACGCTTAAACGTTTCGGTTTCTTTAAACCTTCATCAGGATTTATTTGAAGGGAATGGGCAGAGATCAGTAGGCTTTTGTATTTACGGATCAATCTGAAGTCATCCATTGTTGAGATGTTGTTCAATTCAGGAATTTGTTTTTCAAAAGGACAAAATGGGAGTAAATATGGAAATAAATCCGACAATATTAAGAAATTTGAAAAAACAAGTGTTCCAAAAATAAGATAAATTTATCTATCAACGCTTAAACGTTTCGGTTTATTTAAACCTTCATCAGGATGTATTTTTGGAACACTTGTTTTTATCCTGATGAAGGTTTAAAGAAACCGAAACGTTTAAGCGTTGATAAATAAATTTATCTTATTTTTGGAACACTTGTTTTTTCAAATTTCTTAATATTGTCGGATTTATTTCCATATTTACTCCCATATTCATTCATTCATTCATTGGCAATTCAGTCTCGAAAGACTATGATAAAAGTTTTTGTGTGCCCGTGAAGTTGCAGCGCCTCCTGTGACTTTCATAGTCCTATGTTTGAGAAACATTCTCGACCACAGATTTTGCATCTGTAGGTTGTCCCTGTAGATGATGATGTTCCGATGCTTTGTTGCCGTTGCTTTCTTATGGACCTCTTAGCTTCATGATGTTGTATCAGGGTGACTTCTGACATGTACAGTCCTCTATGGAGATTCTGCCGCCACCGAGGGCGGTCTTGAGCCAAATTTTCCCAGCTGGAAGGGACAATGCCAAAGCACCTGAGATCATTTTTGCAGACATCCTTGAATCGCAGTAGGGGGCGACCAATCTGTCTTTTACCAGATGTTAGCTCTCCATACAGGATGTCTTTCGGGATTCGTCCATCATCCATCCGACGTACATGACCCAACCATCGGGGTCATGTACGTATATACATATATGTATATACATATACATATAAGTTAAGTTAGCGTGGGCATGGAGTCAATGTCACCTGGTTACTGACAGTTTTTTGCCTATGCGATCTGCAGAGAATTGATCTTTGACAATTGAGATAATAGACAAAAAAAGTCTAACCCGTGATTTTTGTGTGTACATGCATCTAGAAGCTTTTCACTGTCTTCCTATCTATCTATCTATCTATCTATCTATCTATTTAAACCCTTGGTATCTATCTATCTATTTATCAGATATATATCAACCTGTCAATATCTATCTATCTATGTTCGCTCCACCCCCAATAAAGCCATAGCTTGTATTCATTATAAAAGCTTTCTACTTTATAATTGTGATTTTAACCGCCACCCCCACCCCACCGTTAAATCTCACCCCACCTTTTTCTTTCAGCTTCCTTGACCCTCAACTTTTTCACCTTCCCCCTCTTCTCATCATTCTCCCTTTCATGTTTAACCAAAACATTTTCCTCGCCCCCCCCCCCCACTCAACTTCATTAATTGATTCCACATGTTCTGATGATTCCTTAATTTTTTTTTTTTTTAGTGTGGGTGGGCGATTTCATCCTGCCTGATCCCCAAGTTCTTTACGAAAGGTTTAACAACAATTCAACCCTTTTTTATTTTTTATTTTATTTTATTTTTTTTTTGTGTAGTTAGATAATGAGCTTTTAGGCGTTTCATTTCGGAAGGTTTTTCTTATTTTGCTGCTTTGATCAAAGTGTTCTTTTTGGATTTGTACAAATTTTCCAAGATTAGAAAAAAAAAGGGGGGGTGGAAAACTGTCCCTTAAAAGCAGGAGAAACAAAAAGCTGGAGATTTACCGCATATATACACGTGTGAAAAACAACTTAGTCAGCACTGCTTAACATTGGATATGTCATGTAATGGTTATCATCATAGGAAATGGACATGGCGACACGAGTTCAAACCCTAAACAAGGCTGGTTGCATTTCCCATACTGTTAAAACTCTTGGGAAAGCTATGCACCCAACTATTCTCCCTCCAGCTATGGGTGAATAAAGTAAAAAGTAAAGTCATCGGGGTGGCCTAATGTCGGTATCAGCCAATCAGCAAGGGAATCTATCCCCTTTTCACTAGCGCTAGACCAAGGAGATTGTTTTGGCATCTGAGGTGGAGCACAAGCCTACCATCAGCTCCTTACTTTACCACACAGATCCTTGTGCTACTCATAACGCTGAGTTGGCGAGGACCGGAATCGAACTAGGAACCTTGTGATTTCTAGCCGAACGCTCTACCGACTGAGCTAACCCGGCCAGTAGGGCAAAATGTGCTCTTTAACCTTAGCATGGCAACCAGTTTGATAGAAGAAAAGCTCTAAATTCAAAGCTGTTAAATTATGCTTAAAAATTGACCTTGTGCCACATCCTGCTCAGCTGGAGAGATTGGTTGGTTTGTTGGATTTTACGACATGTCAACCCTTGGTAGGTTATTCTATGCCACAGACGTTTGTTTATTCATTCAATTATTTTTTTACGCTTTTTTTAAGCACATTTTTTAAACTCATTTTTTTCTATTTATCCCATAGATGGGACCCTAACAGGTACTACCACTCCGGGCCAGAGTGGACCAGGGAGTAATGGCAATGAAGGGGTACTCCACACTCTTTAGAGCTCCAAAATTGGAACTTAACCATACAGTTTAATGGAAGGGTTGGTAAATACATTTAAGTATGATTTGAGCATAAGTCTTTAAAAACAAGTATGGGGCACCTAGTGAGAGTCAAACTTACAAGACAGTAGTAACTGGTCTTCAAGACCTACTTACTAACCAGTAAACCATTTACCATATATACTTGTAAA
>CM042140.1:36467197-36507197 GCA_023376005.1 Doryteuthis pealeii | reverse complement strand
ACTCCATAAAATCTCTACAATCATGTCATACTGGCAGCACAGTTATCCAATCTCTCACCCTATCATACATTGCCCTCGAGAGGTCCTCAGTGCAGCATCCAGTATCTGCGCGGAACTGGTCAATGTAGATCTGTGCTGGTTTACACAGGCTGCTTATGAATTCGTTCTTGGTTCTCCAACAGTGTCCAGCATGTCTTGCTAGTGAGCTGAGTGAGACAAACTATATCTCAGTCGGTAGAGCGTTCGGCTAGAAACCACAAGGTTCCTAGTTCGATACCGGCCCTCGGCAACTCAACATATGAGTAGCACAGGTATCTGTGCGGTAAAGTAAGGAGCTGATGGTAGATGTGGCACTCTACCTCAGACGCTAAAAATAATCTCCTTGGTCTAGCACTAGCGAAAATGGGATAGACTCCCTCGTTGATTGGCTGATACCGACATTTGGCCACCCTGACGACTTTACTTTTTACTTTATTCACCTATAGCTGGAGGGAGAATAGTTGGGTGCATAGCTTTCCCAAGAGTTTTAACACTATGTGAAATGCAACCAGCCTTGGTAGATGTGGCACTCCACCTCAGATGCTAAAAATAATCTCCTTGGTCTAGCACTAGTGAAAAGGGGATAGACTCCCACGCTGTCTGGCCGATACCGATTTTAGGCCACCCAATGACTTTACTTTACTTTTATTAATGATATAGTTTACTACACTTATAAGTAAAGACTGTTCAATATCAATGTTAGGGCATGTATATCAAAGTTAGACTAGCAAAGACAATTTCCCATCTATGCAATTTCCAAATTAAGTATCATACATACACATGGTTTGAAAATCCCATAAGCAATATATATATATATATATATATATATATATATATATATAGTGCTAATACCCTTGGGAAAGGTATGAATCCATATATTCTCCCTCCAGCTATGGGTTAAATAGTAAGGCAGACTGGGCTCTTCAGCCTTGGTTAGGTAACCAGTCTAGGAGAGGGATAACTCTGAAATTCAAAATTCCTGAGGTCGGTCATTGATTGGGTTTGTGGCAACCCTTGATGCACCAATTCTTTCCTATCGACTGTGCCAAAAAGTGTGGATGGTCCAACACAAGCCTTCACCACTATAAACAAATCCCAGTGTGGGAGTTCATTGTGTGTATGAACCCTCATATGTCGATAATGGACGGGAGAGAGAGTCCATTTATATATATATATATATATATATATGTATACACATAGCTACATAGACATAAGCAAATACATATATATATATATATTATATATATATATATATCATCATCATCATCATCATTGGCATTTCAGTCTCGGAAGACTATAATAAAGTTTTTATATGCCTCTGAAGTTACAGCGCCTCCTGTGACTGTGAAGTCCGATGTTTAAAAAACATTCTCGACCACAGATGTCACATTTGAAGGCTGTCCCTGAAGATGTTGATGTGTCAGTGCTTTGTTGCTATTGCTTTCTTCTAGACCCCTTAGCTTCATGGTGCTGTGTCAGGGTGACTTCTTACATGAACAGTCCTCTACGGAGATTCTGACACCACCGAGGGCGGTCCTGAGCCAAATTTTTCTCAGCTCGAAGGGGCAATGCCAAAGCCCCTGAGATCATTCTTGCAGACATCCTTGAATCGCAGCCAGGGGCGACCAATCTGTCTTTTACCAGACGTAAGCTCTGCATAAAGAATGTCTTTCGGGATTCATCCATCATCCATCCGACATACATGACCCAGCCATCGGAGACGACGTTGCCTCAGTAGAGAACACAAGCTGGGGAATTGAGCTCTCTCTAGAACTGCTGTGTTAGTGATCCTGTCCTCCAGGTGATATATATATATAAGGATTAAAAAGATAAACTCTTTTATGGGAGTAACTTTATGAGATAATGAAATTTAAACAGTTTCTGCCTGCTCACTTTCCCTGGCAACATATTTTTGGAATCTTCCAATGGTGATTCAAAGAATGTCAACATTTCTATGGGAGTATCTTTATTAGAAAAGTGGAACTGATATTATGATGACCACCTGGAGCAGATTCCAAGAATGACTTGACAGGAATGATAAACAGTTGGAGAATGTTTGAACTCATAATATCATTAAGTTATTCCCATAGAATTATTGACATCTTTTTTAATCACGCACACGCACACACACACACACACATATATATATATATATATACACACACACATAATATATATATACTGAAATATTAAATTATATAATAACTTTTAATCTCACAAGACCAGGGATCTGCAGTTGGAATGTCTTGCTTCCCCTCCAGGGAACTAGCCTGGGCAAGATTATATAGAAAAAAGATAGACTCTTTTCTCCATGTCCCTGACGTTGGGCAAAAGAATGCCAAGGACCAATACAGCTTGTGACATTAATAACCTAGATTCAACACTAATATATATATATATATATATATATATATGAACATGCATGGTGTAATGACTCATCGATCCGAGTTCAAATCCTAGACCAGACTGTTTGCATTTCACATAGAACTAATGCCCTTAGGAAAGGTATGCATCCAACTACTCTCCCTCATGCAATGAGTAAATGGTAGGGCAGACTGGGCTCTTTAACCTTGGCTAGGTAACTAGTCTAGGAGAAGAAAACAAGAGAGAATTATTTTTGGAGGCCTCATGCTCTTGTGAAATGCATCAATTCACTTCCCTGAGATATATATTTACCAACCCCTCTGCACAAGCAGGATGCGACACAAGGTCAATTTCTTAAGCGTAGTTCAGCAGGTTTGAATTCAGAGTTTTCCTTCTCCTAGACCAGTTGCCAAACCAGGTTAAAGAGCCCAGTCTGCCTTACTATTTACCCATAGCTGGAGGGAGAGTAGGATTTATACCTTTCCCAAGGATATTAGCGCTAAGTGAAATGCAATTACCACATCCAGGATTTGAACTCGGGGCGACAAGTCCATTTCCCATGACTTTAACCACTACACCACACGCTTTCCTGAGATATGGGTAAAATAGTAGGACAGATTGATCTCTGTAACCTTGGTAGGGCAACCAGTCTAGGAGAATGAGGAATCCAAATTTAAGTCCCCTACCAATATATGAACTAGTGCAACAGGGTAAGGTCAATTATCCTCATGTCTTACAAACCTTGCAGTATTTCTCACTCAATTGAGAAAATGCCTATGGAATGGGGTGGTGGATACGGCTTTGTTTAATCTTTTATTTTTAGAGGATTTAAAGAGTTAGACCTCAAAGTAAAAAGTCCAAAGTTGAATTTGTATTGTTCGGTTCTTTTGATTTGGCTTTTAATAAAGTAAGGAACTGTATGTTAATTCTTCATTTTCTTGTTAAGTGCCTGGGTTTTATTGGGACACAAACACAGTCCGTGGGTAGAAATCTGGGGGAGACTGGGACTCGAGAGAAAACACAATGGAGAAAATGATACCAAATGCTAAATCTAAAAGAGAAAAAAAAATTATCCCTCTAGATTTCCCAGCCACCAATTGAAACCAAGATTCCATTTCAAGTGATTTGATTGGTCAATTAAGTCTAATCATGTGATATGTAAATATAACGGAATTCCTTTAAAAAAAAAAAAAAAAAAGAACACAAAAGAATGAGAAAAGGAAAGGTTGGTTCTTTTGAACAAACTCCCCACCCTTCACCTTCTTGATAGCTGGAGGTAAACTAAATTGTGTTTTTTTTTGTTTTTTTTTTTTAAAGCAGTTTAGCAGGCAATATAAACCATTACAATAGGGGCAAATTAAGATCTTTCAGACGTGGAGGATCGGATTACTTTTGTGCAAGAAGGTGGCAACAGCCTGTGGGATTGGTACTGCTGATGGTGAGGGGCGGTACAGATTGGTAACTGCATTCAGAAATTTGGGTCATTGGTAAACTCTGCCCAGACAGCTAATTGTAGATTTGTGTAATGTGTGTAAAAATACATAATTAGTAAAAAAAAAAAAAGAAGAAAAAACAAAAAAAAACTGAACCATTTGAGTGTTAAATGGTATGTTTTTCATGTTTGCTTCCATTGCGTAAAACTAAGAATGAAAAATATTTCTTCAATTTCTTCAACCGGTCCAGAAGAAGGGAAATTCTTAATTCAAACCTGTTAAACTCCGATTAAAAAATTGACCTTCCTGTTCGTACGGTATGCTAAATAGATACTTGCATATTTTTTCGGTCTATGATGTATTTTTGTTTTGTGTCATTATTTCTTTCTTTTCGTTATACTTAAGGGATTTGGAAGGACTTCGGTCAATCAATGCTCCTGTGTTCCCAACAGATGTGACCATTCTGTCTCCAAACTAAATAAAAGCAGAAGTATGAATCAATAGATAGATAGACCGATATTTATGTATCTGGATTTAATTATATTTCGGTGTCTGCGGATACCAATTGTATTTGCTTTCTGTACAGAAGAAGAGGTTTACTCCAATTTTATTCCAAATTTACTGATAAAAAATATCTATCTTGATCAATTTTATGCTTAAGAGTAAATTCATTGAACGCATGAAAGTTGAATGGTACTCCAAAAAGACTTGATTTTACAGAATCAATATTCAATGGACAAACAAGAGGCATGCATTATTTTGTTATTATTAAGTAAGTTGTTCACCAATGACACAAAATGGAGGATCAGTTTATCATTAGCAATCTCAGTGGCAGGCATGTTGTCATTTTATTGTATACATTAATGGATAACACAAAAGAAACAATCTAATCATAGGAATATCTATAATGGCATATATATATATATATATATATATATATATATACATTTAAATATGCACAGGAAAATTTCAGATCAAAATTCAGATAATAATTCAGCCTTCAGTTAATCTCTGTTGAAAAATGATCCACACTATATACATTTATTATATAATATATATAATATTAATATATATATATATATATATATACGTGTGTGTGTATGTGTATATGCATTCTGATTATTCCTATAATTGTATTGTCTTATCCCCTTTTATATTTACATGCTACATACACAGTCCATTCCTGACATTGAGCATTCTTCTCATTTAAAAAATTCAAACCTTATTCTCAATAACTAAATATATATATATATATATATATAATTTTTTGGATAATATGGGTGCTACTCTTGAAAGTAGACAGTGCTCAATATCATTAATAGAGCATTTAAATGTAAGTTAAGTTCAGATCTGAATATTACATAGGTGAGAAACTGTCACTAACCAGTTGTTGATTCCATGTCCACGCTACCTTAACTTATATATATATATATATATATATTATATATAAATAAGGTATATATATATATATATGTGTGTGTGTGTGTGTGTGTGTGTGTATGTGTGTGTGTGTGTGTATGTGTGTATACATACAAATTTAGAGTTTAAGGGAAAAGACTCAAGCACATAAAAAACAAAGGATTTAGACTTTGGAAAAAAAGTATGAGTTAAAGATAATGAATATAGAAAAATGCTCAATATAAACTTGTAGGGAACTGAATCATTGTCAGAAGTTACCTACCCAGGTTTCACCAAGAAGGATCTTCAGGATGATTCTGACAGCTTCTGAGTAGATAGCTTCTGATACTAATTCAGTTTTATATATATAATAATATATATATATATATATATATATATATATATAAAGGGCTGGTTTAGTTCAGTCAGTCAAGCATTCAACTATGAATCACATGATTCTGGGTTCAATACTGTTCCTTGCCAACTCAGTAGACATTAATCTGTATCTAGAGGTGAGGTTCCAATTATTGAGCTCTGGGGAATGTAGTATTCATCATCACCATTACTCCTAGGTACACCCTGAGCCAGAGTGGTAGTACCTATTAGGGTCCCATCTATGGGTTAAATAAATTTTTTAAGTAATTTTTAAAAACGTGTGTTGAAAAAAAATTTGAGTTGGAAAAATATTGAATACCCATCTAGAATGAATAAAACAAAAAAGTCTTTGGCATAAAATAACCCAACAAGGGTTGACATGCTATAAAAACCAACCAACCATCCAACCAACCAACAAGACAAAAAGGAGCTTAAACAACTTGAATTTAAAAAAAAAAAGATTTTGTCTGCAAAAATAAAATTAAAACTCTAAAAAAAACTCATCTTTGAGAAATTTGACTATCACCATGTATGACAATCAGCTATCCCATGATCCTCTATCAGCTATCCCATAATTCCATGTCAGCCAGCCATTGATTTTCCTTATGTTCTGCGCTTGTCACTCCTTTCTCTCCGTGTAAACTGAGTCTAACATGTTCTGTTTGCTCGGCCCGTCACGAAAGGCCTCTGTGTTTGACCAGTCGTTGTTGCAGCTAAGGTGTCCTCATAGTCTGTTTACTTCTCATCATGGGAACACTTGCTTTTCTGCCCACACACCAAATGGTCGTCTTCTTCATTTTCAATGAATTCTCCAAACAAATCCAGTAAATATCTGTGTACAAGCAGAACTTTCAGGAAAATTATTGTGATAGAACACAAATTCAATGACCTAAAATAAGAAAAATAAAAGCATTATTAATACTGTCTTTATATATATATATATATATATATAATATATATATATATAATTTAATATACCAAGCGTGTGGTAGATCCTTGCGGAGAGAAAAAACCAGCAGAAAGTTGATTGTAAAAATATACTACCAAACATCAACCAGGAAGAAAAAAATTTTGAAAAAAGAAAGACCAAGATTTCGTACAACAAAAAATAACTATTGGTACAGTATTTGGCAAAAGAAAAACAATTTATATGATATATGTATATAGATAATATATATATTCATATAACCGCTAGGAGAAAGCTAATAAGTAAAAAGCTATACCTAAGTAGAGCCAATAATAAAGGTAATCTAATGAGTCAGACGAACCTACTATTAGTTTCACATAAAGCTCTTCAGGGCTAAAATCTGAGTCAGATTTTAGCCCTGAAGAGCTTTATGCCAAAACTAATAGTAGGTTCGTCTGACTCATTAGATTACCTTTATATATATATATATATATATATATATATATATTATAAATGGACTCTCCCGCTATTTCCGACGTATGAGGGTTCATACACACAATGAACTCCCACACAGGGATGTTTATAGTGGTGATAGTATATAATATATATATATATATATATATATATATATATATATATATATATATATATATATATATATAATATAATATAATGATACACAAATATGAGCACTCTCCTACTGTATATTATTGTTTACTACTGTCTCATCAAATGAAATACTGTTAACATAATAATATATTATATATATATATATATATATATATATATATATAGGTATGAATATATATATATGAATATAAGGTATGAATATAATAATGTATGAATATATATGAAATATATATATATAAATGAATATAAGGTATGAATCCATATATTCTCCCTCCAGCTATGGGTCAAATAGGTAGGGCAGACTGGGTCCTTCAGGCTTGGGTAGGTAACCAGTCTAGGAGAAGGATAACTCTGAATTCAAAATTCCTGAGGTCGGTCGTTGATTGGGTTTGTGGCAACCTTTGATGCACCAATTCTATCCTATCGACTGTGCCAAAAAGTGTGGATGGTCCAACACAAGCCTTCACCACTATAAACAAATCACTGTGTGGACGTTCATTGTATGAACACTCATACGTTAAATTGACGGGAGAGTCCATCATATATATATATATATATATATATATATATATATACATGGGAGTAAAATGAGGAAATTGATCTGACTCTATGTGCAGAAAATGTAGAACAAACATGGGATGTTACAATGGATGGAAATTTATTAGTCGTAGTGTTGAGGTTCGAACATTTTGGTTTATAAAGGAAACTTTCTTCAGGACAATTAAAGTAGCCAGGGAGAAAAAAAAAGAATTTATGTAGTTAAAAAGATGATGGATGTTTGAATGCATTGAGTTTTTTAAAATGTGTAGAAAAGGTTCATTACTGTTCGTTGATTTGCATTCATAATTGAACGTTAATAACAGGATTGGTACGTGCGGGAAAAAAAGTATAGTAATCTTGATATTACACTCTCACTCTTATTTTTCTTTCTTTCCTTCTTTCTTCTTTTCATTATGTTCAATCGAATGTAATTAGTGCTATTGCTTCAGTGCGCTCACTATCTCTTTCTTTATCGTATTTATTATATTTTTTCTGTGTAGCATGTCCTTTTTCTTCCCTTTATGATAAAAATGGAATTGTCCATTATTTAGCTGAGAGGATGACATAAATATTTAGCTGAGAGGATACATAAATAAGAATTTGGTGGATATGCAACACCAGATAATCAGGATTTGAATTTCCTTTTAGACGATTTGGACGCTCTCATTTTTAACTAGAGTGTGTTGGAAGATGATAACAGCCGTAGAATTAAGGAACACAAATTATTAATATATAGATTCAGATGGATTGATTTTAATGTCAGGTTAACCTGTGTGGGAGTATTTTATGCCTAGAGGTTAAGAACAGTGTACATTCATTCTCTGAATTTTTTTAGATCAGACTTGATAATTTGTATTATTTGGACACATGGCATAGTGGATATAGGCGTGGGTTAAGACAGTTCTAAGTGACAGTTATCTCTAGGACTGCAGGTTCAATCCTGGTCAAGGGGAGAGTAACATAAAATAATAATTAACATAGCTTAACACTTGTACCCTGTCATGGTTAATGGAATGAGAACAGTCTACCCCCATGGATTGAATAAAGGATTAGTTCGAAGTTCTTGAAGCTTCAATTACGACAGAGGGTTACCGAGTTCAAAAAGGTTCCCAAGTCCAACAAGAAATACCTAAAGAGAGGCCAGAGGGCACATCAGAAACATGTTGTACATATAACAATAAAGATGAGGGCAATAGTCTGAATAATCCAAATAATGCAAAGTGTACATTCATATTTGCATTTTTGCATTTCCTCTTGGACGGTCTCATTTTTAACCAAAGGGTGTTGCAAGATGCTAACACTCATACCATTAAGGAACATGTGTATTAATAGATAGATTATAAATAAGCTGGATGTAATGAGTGGTCAATGTTGATTTCCTCTTGGACGGTCTCATTTTTAACCAAAGGGTGTTGCAAGATGCTAACACTCATACCATTAAGGAACATGTGTATTAATATATAGATTATAAACAATCTAGATGTAATGAGTGGTCAATGTTGATTCCTCTGATTGAGCCATGCATTTCCTTGCTACCTGGGACAATAGAATATTCACTCATGACTATGTGTTTATTTGGAGAGCAATAAACCCCTACCCCAGCCATCCTACTGGTGACGATCGGAATGTGATTGTTTGTCGGAAATAAAAGGAAACTGATATTGTATTTTGCATTAAAGAACAAAACATTTTCAGAATGCTTCATGGAAAGAAATTTATTAGATATGGTTTCGGATTTCAAAATATATCCTGTTTCTATTGTTGATGTGATGAATTCAAAATTAAAGAAGGATTGGTGGGTAAGGAGATATTTGGAACCAGGTTTACTTTTCTGCTTGTAGATTTAGGAGTGGGGGGTTGGGGCGGGGTAGGGAAGAAAACTCATTTATCTTTTCTTTATTGCTTTCCTTATTTTAAAAAAACATTTTTTTTTTCTTTTTCTATTCTTTCCTTAAACTTTGCATTCATCTCTGTACTTGGATATTCAACGAGTTGTGTGACTTAAAACTAAAATAAATTTATTTGTCAATATTTTTTTAAATGAGGCTTGATGTGAATAAGTTTGATCTTTCTGACTGTTGTCCTCATCTTTATTGTGGTATGTATAAACAAAACATTCAGGTTACTGTATCCTCGGGCCTTACTTGGATATTCAATGAGTTAGGGCGGTTTAGAACTAAAATAATTTGATTTGTCTATATTTTTTAAATGAGACTTGATGTGAATAATTTTGATCTTTCCGACTGTTGTCCTCATCTTTATTGTGGTATGTATAAACAAAACATTCAGGTTACTGTATCCTCGGGCCTTACTTGGATATTCAACGAGTTGTGGTGATTTAGAACTAAATTAATTTCATTTGTCTATATTTTAAATGAGATTTGATGTCTTCTAGTAGCAGTAACTTCACGCTTACAGTCTTTCTTCATGTTTAGATTGCTTCGCTTGGCAAAGAAATGAGCTCCTTTTATACTGTCGGCATAATTTGCATGGGCGACGCTATACTCACGCCACGAACGAGACAGAATGAGACCACACCTTATAAATCTACTCGTCAATGGACTGCTTCTTTAGCTTAATTCAGGAAAAACCTGACAAGCTAAGCAGATGCATTTTGCCGGAGGGAAGTAAGCTTGTTCATCACAATTTTGATGTTTCGGACTGTTGTTCTCATCTTTATTGTGGTATGTATAAACAAAACATTAAGGCCGCTGTTTCTTCAATTCAAGTGTTTCTCGGGGTGCCTTGAACTAGTGGTAACAATATTAAAACTCCAAAACTATGCTTGAACTCAAGATAATCATCTATGATGACTTTAGTTGAAGGTTTACTTTTCTGCTTGTAGATTTGGGTGTGGGTTTTTGTGTTGAAGGGGGGGGGGTAGAGAAGGCAACTCATTCATCTTTCATTCATAGCTTTCCTTAGTAATTTTCTTTTTCTTTTTTCTTTATTCATTCCTTTTTTAAATATCTGTTACTTGGATATTCAACGAGTTGCAATCGGCTGGTCATGTCAAGCCCTAGCACCTATATGATTTTCCCAACCCTATTGTCCTTATGGCAAGCCCCAACCCCTTTTTATCATATGGATGCTAGAAGGCGGTGGCTGCCGGTCTACATGTCCTGGGAATGACGTTAAACTCTATCTAATGGTGAGGTTCCAGTTTTGGAGGTTTGGGGAATGTGAAGCACCCTTTCATCACCATTGCTCCCTGGTCCACACTGACCCGGAGTGATAGTACCTGTTAGGGTCCCATCTATGGGTTGAATAGAAAAATGTATTATAAAAAAATTGTATTATCCATGAAGAATTGATTTATTTCAAAATTTTATCAGCATTAAATGACCCACTGAGTTTGATATGCCGTAAAACAAAATAAACCAAATCAACGAGTTGCAACAACTTAAAACTCTGGGCTGGTTGGATTTTACGGCATGTCAACCTTTAGTGGGTTATTTTAGAGTTCGTTTAGCTCTGTCAGTAGAGCGTCCTCCTAGGAACCACAAGGTTCCTGGTTTAATACCGGCTCTCGCCAACCAGCGGTATGATTAGCACAGGGATCTGTGCGATAAAATAAGGGCCTCAGATGCAAAAACAATCTCCTTGGTCTAGCACTAGTGAAAAGTGGATAGACTCCCTCATTGTCTGGCTAATACCAACTTTAGGCCATCCCCAAAACTTTACTTACTTTATACCAAAGACATTTTGTTCATTGTTGGTGGGTATTCAACATTTTTTTAAACTCAATTTTTTTTCCTATTTAACCCATAGATGATACACTAACAGGTATTACCACTCCACAGCTCAAAACTAAAAATTCTTTATTTGTAATTCACTTTCATTTCTTTACTAGATTAATTACATACTAGACAATCCATGAAGCTGTGGGTTCCTATCGTGACAGCAATTTGGGGGTGGGGTAGAGAAGGCAACTTATTTATCATTTCTTTATTACTTCCCTATTTTTTTTTCCATTCTTTTCTTAAACTTTGCATTCATCTCTGTGCCTGGATATTCAACGAGTTGTGGTGGCTTAAAACTAAAAGACGAAGCACCTAACGAATAAGCTAGAAACACAAGAATCCTGCATGTGATCTTAAATAAATTGTAGAAACAACACCCCACAAGAAAGCAGCTGTACAGCCACTTGCCCCCTATCACATAAACCATTCAAGTGAGAGGAACAAGACATGCTAGGCAATGCTGGAGAAGCAAGGACGAACTCATAAGTGACATTCTCCTGTGGAAACCAGCACATGGGCATGTCAGTGTGGGCTGTCCAGCTAAGACCTACATTGACCAGCTATGTGCGGATACTGAAAGCTGCACAAAGACCTCCCGAGGACAATGAATGATAGGGACGGTTTGCAAGAGATAGTCATAGATATCTGTGCTACTAGCACAACATGATGATGAAAACTAAAATATTTTCGGACCATATGACCTTTAGGCACACCTTTTTGATCTCGATTAAGAAAGGACATGTTTTTCATTTACACCATCAATATCCGGTTGTTTTAACAGACAATTTTTTTAACACTAACCCCTAACAAACAACCGGATATTGACGGTGTTAATTGTTATTCTGTGTTACTCTCACCCTTAGCCTGGATTGAACCTGCAGTCTGGAAATGACTGTTACAGATTGTTAACTGTTGGACAGTGGAACAGTCAAATACCCCCTCAGCTTATTGGACTCTTCCTGGCAGTAGTGACAGTAATTATTTAAGCTGGTTATAGTGGGTTCATTGGAGAACTAGTAACTGCATGGTTAGGCTGCAACATTTGAACTTATCAGACGGTGTAAATGAAAAACATGTCCTTCTTAATTGAGATCAAAAAGAGGTGCCTAAAGGTAATATGGTCCAAATTTTCATTTGTAATTCACTTTCATTTCTTTACTAGACGATCCGTGAAGTATTGGGTTCCCATTGTGACAGCAATCCATGACGATGTTGCAGCTTTTCTTTAGAAAGGAGTGGAGGATCTTAATGAGCATTTCATAGTTGTCTTTCAATATATATAAAGATAATTCACGATGATCGGCCCTTGTGTAGACACACACACACCCCACTTCACCTACTAAATCACCAAGCAAACAGCAATGAGCCTGCCTTCAATACTTAACTGGATGACCACTTAAGCAACAGCAAGTAACAACTTATCTTTGTTTATTAAAATGGCTGATTCCGACATTAATGTGACCTTAAATAACTGTTGAATATGCTGTAAAACAACCAACCAAACCAACACACACAAACATATATATATATATATATATATTATATATATATTATAATATTAAATATAATTTCAAAATAATGCAGTTCAAATAAAAAAATAATTAACTGACCACAGTATATTTAAAAACTTAAAAGTGTCTCAATTTCAAGTGTCCAAAAATCTAATCCTCTAAATTAACACACTATAAATAATAATAGCATAGATAGATAGATAAATTCATTATGTTTTTATATCCTCATTTTGTTATTTATAACTATATTCTATTTTGATACTGTTCTCATTCTTTCCCCCTCCACCTCTCTCTTTACTCTCCTCATACAATTTCCAATTTTCACTTTATCTCTCTCTCCCATCCAAGCCAAAATTTACTCTAATTTTAATTCTCTCTCTCTCTTCTCTCTCTCATTCAAACCTCCCCCTCTCTCTCATCCAAGTCCAATTATTAAATTTCTCTCTCTCTCTCTCTCTCTCTCCTCTCTCTCTCTCTCTCTCTCTCTCTCTCTCTCTCTGTTTGCCCCTCTCTCCCTTTCTTCCCTCTCTCCCATCCAATTCAAAATTTTACTCATTTTTATCCTTTCTCTCTCTCTCTCTCTCTCATCCAATTTCCCAATTTTAATCCCCCCCTCTCTCTCTTCTCTCTCTCTTCTCTCTCTCTCTCTCTCGTCTCTCCTCTCTGTTCCCCTCTCTCCTTTCTCCTCTCTCATCCCATCCAATTCAAAATTTTACCTATTTTCCCCCTCTCTCTCTCTCTCTCATCCAATTTTAATCCCCCCCTCTCTCTCTCTCTCTCTCTCTCTCTCTACACTCTATCTGTTGCCCCTCTCTCTCTCTCTCTCTTCCCAATTCCAATTTCAAAATATTATACTCTATTTTTATTCCCCCTCTCTCTCTCTTTCTCTCCTTCTACTATCCTCTCATCCAATATCCCAATTTTTCAATCTCACCTCTCTCTCTCTCCTCTCTTTCTCTCTCTCTTCCTCTCTCCTTCTCTATGCCCCTCTACCCCCTTGCTCTCTCTCTCCCATTCCAATTTCAAAATTATACTCTATTTTTTATCCCCCCCCCTTCTCTCTCTCCTATCTCTCATCCTCCTCTCTCATCCATATATTCAATTTTTAATCCCCCTCTCTCCGCTCTCTCTCTCTTTCTCCCCCTCTCTCTCTCCCCTTTCTCTCTCTCTCTCTCTCTCTCTCTCTCTCTCTCTCTCTCTTTCTCCTCTCTCTGTGTCCCTCTCTCTCTGTCTCTTCTCTCCCTGCTCTTCTCCCATCCAATTTCAAAATTTTACTCATTTTCTATCCCCCCCTCTCTCTCTCTCTCGCTCTCTCTCTCTCTCTCTATCATCCAATATCCATTTTTTAACCCTCTCTCTCTCGCATCATCTCTCTCTCTCTCCCCATTGCTTGCTAATCTCTTTCCTATTTTCTCCTCTTTTTCCGTCTTTTCATTTTTGTTTTTTCCTTACAAAAACAAAAAAATTTCCTTTTCCATTAATTCAAAAAGTCTTCAAAAATAAATAACTGAAATTCTTCAACTTTCTCCCTTCTTTTTTTTATTATATTTTATTTATATCAATTTTCGCATTTCTTATTCCGTCTTTCTTTCTTTCTTTCCTTCTCTCCTTTCCCTTCCTTCCTTCTTTACTCCTTCTCTTACTTCCTTCCTATTCCTTTCCTTCCCTTCCTTTTCTCTAACAAAAGAATTTGTTGACACATCTTAAAATCAGCCTTTCTCCCCTCCTTGCAATCACTTTAAAACCCTTGAAGACTAAATTGCCTTGAAAACCTATCTATCATACTCTTCTCAAAATTACCTTGGCACCACTATATCCTCTATACCATCTTGAGGGGAAAAGCAATCGGAATAACCTCTATTTCCTCGAACAATTAGAGTCGCTATTTTTGGCAGACATCTTGACACTTTCTCAGAATGCATGTATTTCCTCTAAAGTCTCATTAGAATTGTCAAAATGCAACCATTTTTTCTGTTGTAACGTTTTGACAAACAAAAAACACCATCTCAAAGTTGCTTTGTTTTTTTTTTCTTGTTTTGTTTTCGTTTTTGTTTATTGTAATCTTACTTCAAGCTCCTTATTGTTGACCGTAAAATCCCCATTCTTCACTGTAAAGAAATCATATATGGAGTAAACCTGAGAAAATTTTATGAAAAACAACCAATATAATTATATTTTTACTAGTCTTATATTATTAAGATTTGTATGTTGTTTTTGTTTTTAGAAGCATGTTAAAATAAGATAATATATTTATTTGCTTGAAGCAATTACAATGCCTATAATCAATAAAATTCGATAATTATAGAAGATAATAATAACTGAAACAGTACATGACATGTTCTACACACCGAATAATTCTTTACCGAAATTCACTTTCATATTATCTTCTATAATTATCGAATATTTATCGATATACGCATTTAATTCTAATACTAGTCTATTATATTGGTGTTAAGATTCAAAAAATGAATATTGGGAAAATACAACTCCATAAGGGTTGCAAGGACAATACATTTTATATAATTACCAGCTACATGAAATAAACAAGATACCATAAACAATGGAAGATAAGATAGTGTACATAAATCATACCGATACATAAAAGTCACTGACAAAGATATATTAAAAGTTACACATAATATAAAGTACAAGACATCAGACAAGAAATAGTCATGCTGTATAAATCACTCTACAGTAATCCAGTGGCCAGGTTGAGGGCGAAGCCCCAACGAAAAGGTACGACGCTGTCTAACCCATGTGTCTCTACCGAAAATAGTAGAAAAGAGAAGAGAAAGTTTGATAATAGCCGCTTAAATACCAGAGTCCCCTAGTGAACAAACGACAACCGCGGCATATAACTCCTCAGCAAATGGGAAAATAACCCCTACAATGTTTAATCACAACAAATGGGCTAAAAACTAATATGAAATCACAATATATAAGTAAAAAATGATTAACCACTATATTAAGTAAATTATGAATACTATTTATGTAACTATAATACTAATTTTACTTTCATCTTATTATTATTGCTTTTTTCACCACAATCTTCATTATTACTAATAATGGACGTATGTTGAGAATGGTTTATAAAAACTATCAATCATTGATAGAATAAAAATCATTACTCACCTCCACGCAAATTGTTACTAGCATCCAGTAACCAGACAAAATAAAATAGAACATATCAAGTACAGATCTGACACTAAATCTAACACAATCAGATTTCAGTTCTTATAATAACATGAAGTGTTCACTTTAAAACCCAACAGCCCAATCAAGAATTCAGGAATGAGCATAACCCACCAATTGTACAACCACAGTGAAATAATCCAACCTACCAATTCTGATCCTCACTCAGCTTACAACACAGCTAGTCACCCCATAAAAACTCACCACATCATGTCCACACTGCAGCACAGTTATCCAATCTCTTCACCCTATCATACATTGCCCTCGAGAGGTCTCATGCAGCAATCTATATCTCGCCGACCACAAATGCGTCAATTGTAATCTGTGCTGGTTTTACACAGGCTGCCTTATGAATTCTTCTTGGTTCTCCAACATGTCCAGCATGTCTTGCTATCCTGAGCTGAGTGGACAAACTAGATTCTCGTCGTTCTAGAGCGTTCGGCAGAAAACCACAGTCCTAGTTCCGAACCGTGCCCTCAGCTCAAGCGATATGAGTAGCACAGGATCTGTGCGGTAAAGTAAGGAAGGCTGATGGTAGGATGTGGCCTCACCTCAGACACCAAAAAAAATCTCTGGTCTAGCATAGTCGAAAATGGGATAGACTTCCCTCTTGACTGGCTGATACCGACATCTTGGCCACCCTGACACTTACTTTTTACTTTATCACCCTATAGCTGGAGGAGAATATTTGGGCATAGCTTTCCCAAGAGTTTTAACACTAGTGAAATGCAAACCAGCCTTGGTAGATGTGCACTCACCTCAGATGCCAAAAATAATCTCCTTGTCTACACTAGAATAAAGGATAACTCCCACGCTGTCTCCAGATACCGATTTTAGGCCATCCCAATGACTTTACTTTATTTTATTAATGAGTATAGTTTACTACATTATAAGTAAAACTGTTTCAATATCAATGTTAAGGCATGTATATCAAAGTTAACTAGCAAAACAATTTCCCATCTATTGCAGATTTCCAAATTAATATCATACATACAACATGTTGAAAATCCCATAAGCAAATTATATATTAATATAATAATATTATATAATATAGTCTAAACCCTTGGAAAGGTATGAACCAATATATTCTCCCTCAGCTATGTGTGTAAATAGTAAGGCAGACTGGGCCTCTCAGCCTTGGTTAGTTAACCATCTAGAGACGGATAACCTCTGAAATTCCAAAATTCCTGAGTCGCGTCATGATTGGTTTCTGCAACCCTGATGCCCACCAATTCTTTCCTATCACTGTGCCAAAAAGTGTGGATGTCCAAACACAAGCCTTCACACTATAAACAAATCCCAGTTGTGGGAGTTCATTGGGTGTATGAACCCTCATATGTCATAATGGACGGGAGAGAGATCCACTTTATATAGTATATAATATATATATATAGTATACACATAGCTACATTAAACAAAGCAAATACCATATATATATATCTATATATATATATATATCATATAATCCATTCATCATCATCATCATTGCATTCAGCTCGGAAGACTATAATAAAAGTTGATATGCCTCTGAAGTTACAGCGCCCTCCTGTGACTGTAAGTCCGTCGTATGAAAAACATCTCGACCACAGATTCACATTTGAAGCCCTCCCATGAGATGTTGATGTGTCAGTGCTTGTTGCTATTCTTTCTTCTAGACCCCTTAGCTTCATTGCTGTGTCAGGTGCTTCTTACATGAAACAGTCCTCTACGGAGATTCTGACACCACCGAGTCGCGCCATGAGCCAAATTTCTCAGCTCGAAGGCGGCAATGCCAAAGCCCCTGAGATCATTCTTGCAACATCTTGAATCCAGGCCTAGGGCGACCAATCGTCTTTACCAGACGTTAAGGCTCTGCATAAAGAATGTCTTCGATTCATCATCATCCATCCGACATACAGACCCAGCCATCGAGACGACGTTTGCCTCATAGCAGAACACAAGCTGGAATTCAGCTCTCTCTAAACTGCCTGTGTTATTGATCCTGTCCTCCACCGGTGATATATATATATAAGATTAAAAAATAAACTACTCTTTAGGAGTAACTTATGAGATAATGAAATCTTAAACAGTTTCGGCCTGCTCACTTTCCCTGGCAACATATTTTGGAATCTTTCCAATGGATCAAAGAATTCAACATTTCTATGAGTATCCTTTTATAGAAAAGCTTGGAAACGGATATATATGAGGACCACCTGGATGCAGATTCCAAGAATGACTTACAGAATTATAAACAGTTGCGAGAATGTTTTGAACTCATAATATCATAAGTATTCCAGTGAATTATTGACAATCTTTTAATCACGCACACCACCACACACACACACATATTATTATATATATATACATCACAACAATACTATATATACTGAAATATTAAATTATATAAAACTTGTATCTCACAAGAACCAGGGAGCTGCAGTTGGAATGTCTTGCTTCCCCTCCAGAACTTGCCTGGGCAAAGATATATACAAAAAAGAATAGACTCTCCTTTCTCCATGTCCCTACGTGGCAAAAGAAGCAAGACCAACTACAGCTCCTGTGACATTATTAACCAGATTCAACACTAATATAATCATATATATACATAGATATTATATGAACATGCAGGTGTAATGACTCACATCGATTCAAATCCTAGACCAGACTGTTTGCATTTCCACAAAACTAATGCCCTTAGAAAGTGTATGCATCCAAACTACTCTCCCTCATGCAATGAGTAATGATAGCCAGAACTGCCTCATTTAACCTTGCTAGGTAACTAGTCAAAAGAAGAAACAAGAGAATTATTTTTGGAGCCTCATGCTTTGTAAATGCATCAATCATTCCCTGAATATCATATTTACCAACCCCTCCGCATCAAGCAGGATGCGACACAGGTCAATTTCTTAAGCGGTTATATCAGGTTTGAATTTCAGAAGTTGTCCTTCTCCACACTTGTCCACCCCAGTTAAAGAGCCAGTCTTGCCTTCTAATTTACCCATTAGTCGGAGGATGGTAGGTTTAACCTTTCCCAAAGTATTAGCACACATGTTGAAATGCTTAACACCTCCAGGATATTTGAACTCGCGGCGACAAAGCTTCCACTTTTACCATGACTTAAACACTAACCACACCTTTCCTGAAATGCAGGTAAAATAGTAGGAAGATTATCTCTGAACCCTTGCCATAGGCGCAACCAGTCTAGGAGAATGCAGGAACTCACAACAATTTCAATCCCCTACCAAATATGAAACTAATGCAACAGCGAAGGTCACATTATCCTGCATGTCTTACAAACCTCAATATATTCTCACATCAAACTGAGAAAAATCGCCTATTGAATGATCGTGGATACGCTTTTGTTAATCTTTTATTTTAGAGATTTAAAGAGTGTAGACCCAAAGTAAAAAGTCCAAAGTGAATTTGTATTGTTCGCTTCTTTTGATTTGCTTTTAATTAAAGTAAGAACTTGTATGTATAATTCTCATATTTTCTTGTAAGTGCCTGGTTGTAATTGGGACACAAAACACAGTCCGTGTGGTAGAAACTGGAGACTGGACTCGAAGAGAAAACACAATGAGAAAATCATACCAAATGCTAAAATCAAAAGAAAAAAAAAAATTATCCCTCTAGCATTCCCACCACCCAATGAAACCAAAGAATTCCATTTTCAAGAGATTTGACTTCAATTAAGTCTAATCATGTGATATGTAAATATAACGAAATCCTTTAAAAAAAAAAAAAAAAAAAACACAAAAGAATGCAGAAAAGCGAAAAGGTTGGTTCTTTGAAACAAACTCCCCACCCTTCACCTATCTGTACTGACGGTAAACTAAATTGTGTTTTTTTTTGTTTTTTTTTCTTTAAAAGCAGATTTATGCAGGCAATATAAACCATACAATAGGCAATATTAAGATCTTTCGACGTATGAGGATCGCATTACTTTTGTGCAAGACCGTATAGCAACAGCCATGTGGGAATATGTACTGCTGATGGTGAGGGCGTACAGCAATAGTAACTCATTCCAGAAATTTGGCATTGGCAAACTCTGCCCCAGAACTAATTGCTATTGTTAAGTTGTTCAAAAAATACATAATTAGCTAAAAAAAAAAAAACGAAGAAAAAAACAAAAAAAAACTGAACCATTTTGAGTGTTACATGATTATGTTTCTATGTTGCTTCCATTGCGTAAATAAAACGAAGCATGAACAAAATATTCTTCAATTTCTCAACCTCCAGAAGAAGGCGAAATTCTTAATTCAAACTGTCTAAACTACCGCATTAAACAACTTACCTTCCTGTTCGACAGTATGCTAAATAACTACTTCTGCAATATCTTCTTCGTCTATGCATGTATTTTTTTGTGTCCATTATTTCTTTCTTTTCGTTATACTGAAGGATTTGAAGGACTTCGCCAATCAATTCTCCGTTCCAACAACGACAAAATGTGACCATTCTGTCTCCAAACTAAATAAAAAGGCAGAAGTAGTGAATCAAATAGATAGATCAGACCGATATTTATGTATCTGGAATTTAAATTATATTTCGGTCTGCGATACCAATTTATGCCTTTCTTACAGAAGAAAGAGGTTTACTCCAATTTATTCCAAATTTACTGATGAAAACATATCTATCATTGATCAATTTTATGGCTAAGAGTAAATTCATTGAACGCATGAAAGTCGCAATGGTACCTCAAAAAAGACTTGATTTACAGAATCAATATTCAATGAGCGGCTAACAAACAAGAGCATGCATTATTTTTATTATAATTAAGTTGTTCCACCAATGACACAAAAATGGAGGATAAAATTTAATCATTAGCAATCCTCCAGTGCAGGCATCGTTGCATTTTAATACATTAATGATAACACAAAAGAAACCAATCAAATCCATATAGAACTAATCCTTATAAACAGGCATATCCTTAACTAATAACTATACATAATATATATATATATATAACTACACTACTAATAATAATAATATCATTAAATATGCACAAGGAAAATCCTTCCAGACATCAAAATTCAAGATAAATAATCACCCCTTCCAGTACATCCTCTGCTCTTGAAAACAAATGATCCCACACCTAATACACAATCATCATATATAACTAAGTAACTACTAATCAATCAATATATGTATAATATATATACAAATATATACGTCAACCCCTACCCCATCCTTTGAATATGTGCTATATTGCATTCTGATTATTCCTATAATTGTATTGTCAATATCCCCTTATTACATGCTTCACATACAACACCATTCCTGACATGAGCATCTCTATCTCATTTACAAAAATTCAAACTTATTCTCAATAACTTAAATATAATATATATAACATCATAATATAAATTTCTTTGCATAAATGCGTGCTACTCTTAAAGTAGACCATTCTCAATATCAATTAACTAGACGCATTAAAATTAAACTTAAGTTCAGATCTGCAATACTATACAATGAGAAAACGGTCCACTAACCAGTTGTGATCATTGTCCACGCTACCTTAACCAAATACACTAACACAATATTATATATACATACAAACTAATTAAACTATACCTATACATACGGTGTGTGTTGTGTCGTGTCGCGGACGTGTGGCGGTGTAGCTGTGGGTATCAACAAATTTAGATTTAGGAAAAGACTCAAGACACATAAAAAAACAAAGCATTTAACTTGGCAAAAAAGTATGAGTAGAAGATAATGAATAAGAAACAATGCCAATATAAACGCTCCTGCTCAGGACACGTGAATCATTGTCAGAATTACCTACCAGTTCACCAAAAGATCTTCAGAGATCTTATTCTGACAGCTTCCTGCTCAGATAGAAAGCTTCTCATCACTCACTACATCAAGCGTTTAATCATACTAACTACTACTAACTCCATACGACACAAACTATACTACACACACACACCAAACCAAGCTTAATATACATACAACACCACATAACTCTATAATACAAGGCTGCTTTAGCCTTCATCTCAGCCTCACAACAATTCAAACTACACTGACATCACCATGATCTCCGGCTTCCAAATACATTTCCTCTGTCCAACCTCATAGACATAATCTCTATCTAGCAGTAGACGTTCTCCAACTCTCATTATGAATCTACATCTCATTCATTCACATACCCTCAGTACACCTGAGCCAGATGTTAATACCTACTAGGGTCCCATCTATGCGTTAAATCAATTTCTTAATTAATTTTAAAACGTGCGTGTCTGCAAAAAAATTTGCACGTTGGAAAAAAATTGAATACCCATCTGAATGAATAAAACAAAAAAGTCTGGCATAAAACTAACCCAACAAGGGTACACATGCCTATAAATCAAACCAAACCAACCATCCACACCCAACCCAACAAGAACCAAAAAGGGAGCTTAAACAACTTGAATTTAAAAAAAAAAAAGATATTGTCTGCCAAAAAAAAAATTAAAACTCTAAAAAAAAACTCATCTTTTGAGAAATTTGACCTATCACCATGTATGCACAATCAACACAATCACACTATCCCAATGATCTCTATCCAGCTTATCCCATAAATTCTCATGTCAGCCAGCCATCCCTGACTTTCTTCTACTTTTCTGCCGCTTCGCTCACACTCCTTTCTCTCCAACTGCCTGTAAACCCTGAGCGTCTAACTCTGCTTCTTCGTTTGCTCTGGCACCCCACCCACACAACACACAAGCCTCCTGTCCTTTGACTCAGTCCGTTGTTGCCAGCCTAATGTTCCCTCATAGTCTGTTTACTTCTTCATTCCAATGGAACACTTGTTTTCTGCCACACCAACCCACAAATTGCGTATCCAACCCACACAGCGACAGTCTTCTTCATTTTCAATGAATTCTCCAACACAAATCCAGTAAATATCTCGTGACAAGCAGAACTTTCAGGGAAATTATTGTGCATAGACACACACAAATTCAAGACCTAAAATAAGAAAAATAAAAGCATTATTAATACGTCCTTTAGATATATATATATATACATAATATATATACTATATATACTATATAATTAATATACCAAGCGTGTGGTAACATACCTTGCGACGAAGAAAAAAACCCACAGAAAGTTTCGATTGTAACACAAAAAAACATAATCACTACCAAACAATCAACCAGGAAGAAAAAAATTTTGAAAAAAAAAGAACAAGACCAAAGATAATCGTACCACAAAAAAAGAATCTATGCTACAGTCTATTATGCCAAAAGCGCAAAAAATACTGAATTAATTGTATATATCATGTATACTAAAGAATATATATAATATTTCACTATAAAACCGCTAGGAAAAGCTAATAAGTAAAAGTGGCTCGATACCTATAGTAGAGCCAATAAAGTAACTCTAATGAGTCAGACGAACCTACTATTAGTTCATCACTAAAGCTCTTCTAGGGCTAAAATCTGATCAGATTTTACCACTGAAAGCTTTATGCCACAAACTAATAGTTTACGGTTCGTCTGACTCATTAATTACCTTTAGTATATACTATATATACTACTTACTATATATTATATACTATATTATAACATGGCTCTCCCGTCGATTTCCACGTCATGAGGGTCATACACACAATGAAACCTCCCACCACAGGTATTTGCTTTATATGTGATAGTATAACATATAATATATAGTATATCACTATATATAATATCATTATATATGTGTATATATATACCTATTATATATATATAATCATCATAATATAATATACTACTCATTGAGCACTCTCCTAATGATACAGCCAAAATATACACTCTCCTCAACTAATACTTATATATTGTTTACTACTGTCCTCATCAATGAAATAGTGTTAACCATACCACTGTGCTAGATATAAACTATACATATAACTATATATACTATATATATATATATATATGACATATCATGATGAATATAATTATATGAATATAAGCGTATGAACTATATATAAGTATGAATATACAGTATGAAAAATATATAGGTACTGCAATCATATAATAGCTCATTGAACTATAAGTCCATGAATATATCATAGCTAATGAAACTATAAGAATGCAAACTCCATAATATTCTCCCTCCAGCTACTGCGTCAAATAGCTAGCAGGACTGGCCGTCCTTCAGGCGCTTCGGGATAACCAGTCTACGGAGAAGATAACTCTGAAAATTCAAAAATATTCCTGAGGATCGCGCTCGTCTGACTTTGGTTCTGTTGGCAACCCTTGATGCACCAATATCTATCCTATAACGGGGACTGTTACCAAAAGCTGTGCATGCTCCAACACACAAGCCTTCACCACTAAAACAACACATACTGTTGGACGTTATTGTTTATGAAACACTCATACGTTAAATGACGGACGAGAGTCCATCATATATATATATATATTATATATAATTATATATACCTATATATATACATGGAGTAAAAATGAGAAATTGATCTACTTCTATGTGCAGAAAATGTAAAACAAACATGGATTGCTTACAATGGATGGAAAATTATTAGTCGCGAGTGCTGAGGTCGAACATTTTCGATTTTAAAGAAACTTTCTCGAGACAATTAAAGTAGCCAGGGAGAAAAAAAAGAATTATGCTAGTTAAAAAGAAGATGGATGTTTTGAATGCATGAGTTTTTTAAAATGTGTAGTAAAGTTCATACTGTTCGTTGATTTGGCATTCATAATTGACTAAACACTGTGTATAAAACAGGAATTGGTAATGCAGGGAAAAACAAGTATATAGTAATCTGATCATTACCACTCTCACTTCTTATTTCTTTCTCTCCTTCTTTCTTCTTTATTATGGTTCAACTCGAATGTAATTAGTGCTATTGTTCAGTGCGCTCACTATCCTTCTCTTATTTTCTTATTATATTTTTCTGTGTAGCATGTCCTTTTTCTTCCCTTTATGATAAAATCGAATTGTCCATTACTTTAGGCCTGAGAGGATGACATAAATATTTAGGCTGAGAGGAACATAAATAAGAATGTTGGTGGATATGCAACACCAGATAATCAGAGCTTTGAATTCCCTTTTAGAACGATGGACGCTCCTCATTTATAACTAGAGTGTGCTGGAAGAATGATAACAGCCGCTACGAATTAAGAACACAAATTATCAATATATAGATATCATCGGATTGATTTAATGTCAGTCTAACCTGTGATGGAGTATCCTTTATGCCTAGCAGTTAAGAAAGTGTACATCATTCCTGCAATTTTTTAGATAGACTTGATAATTTGTATTTTGGACACATGCACTAAGTGGATATTAGGGAGGTTAAGACAGTTCTAAAGATAAGTTATCTCTAGGCTCTGCAGGTTCAACTCCTGGCAAAGGTGGAGTAACATAAATAATATAATACCATAGCTTAACACACCCTGTCATGGTTAATGAATGAGAACATCTACCCCATGATTGAATAAAGGATTAGGTTCGAAGTTTGTGAGGCTTCACAATTCGACAAGCAAGGTTACCGACTTCAAAAGCGATTCCGCAAACTCCAACAAAGAAATACCTACAAGAGGCCAAGCAGGCACACAGCAATGTAGAATACAAACATTACTACCAAAGGATCGGAGCGCCACATAAGTCTGAATCAAATCCAACATAATGCAAGAGTGTACATCCAATTCTTGCATTTTTGATTTCCTCTTGGACGGTCTATGTTTAACACAAGGGTGTTGCAAGATGCATAACACTCATCACCATTAAGTGAACACTTGTAGTATAAGATAGATTATAAATAAGCGAATTAATGAGTGGTCAATGTTGATTTCCTCCTTGACGGTACTCATTTATTAACCAAAGGTGTTGCAAGATGCTACACACTCATACCCATTACAGAACATGCTCAGTATAATATAGTAGATTAATAAACCAATCTAGATGTACCAGACGTGCTCAAGTTGATTCTCTGAATTGACCATGCATTTCCTTGCTACCTGGACAATAGAATATTCACTCCATGACTATGTTGTTATTTGAGAAGAATAACACAGCCTACACCAGCCATCACTACTGGTGACGATCGTAATATGTGGGATTGTTTGTCGGAAATAAAAGGAAACTGATATGTATTTTTGCATAAAGAAACAAAACAATTTTCAGAATGCTCTATGGAAGAAAATTCTATTAGATATGGTTTCGGATTTTCCAAATTATATATCCTGTTTCTATTGATATGTGATGATTTCAAAATTTAAGAAGGATTGTGCTGGTAAGGAGATATTTGGAACCAGGTTTACTCTTGTCTCATTGTAGATTTAGGAGTGGGGGATTGGGCGGGGTAGGGAAGAAAACTCATTATCTTTTCTCTTATTGCTTTCCTTATTTTAAAAACATTTTTTTTTCTTTTTCTATTCCTTTCTTAAACTTTGCATTCAATCTCTGTTACTTAGGATATCAAACGAGTTGTGTGACTTAAAAACTAAAATAAAATTTAATTTGTCAATTTTTTAAATTGAGGTTGAATGTGAATAAGTTTGATCTTTCTGACTGTTGTCCCTCATCTTTATGTGTATGTTAAACAAAACATTCAGGTTTACTGTATCCTCTGCGGCCTTACTTGGATATTCACATGAGTTAGGCGTTTAGAACTAAAATAATTTGAATTTGTCTATTATTGTTTTAAATGGAGACTTGATTGAAATAATTTTATTTTTCGACTTCTGTCCTCACAATCTTTATGTGTATGTAAAACAAAACACTTCAGGTTACTGATCTCGGCCTTACTGGACTACTTCAACGATTGTGGTGATTTAGCGAACTTAATTAATTTCATTTGTCTATATTTGTAAATGAGAATCTTATTCTACTAGCTAGCAGTAACTTCACGCTTACAGTCTTTCTTCAGTTTAGATGCCTTCTGCTCTTGGCCAAAGAAAAGCTCCTTATGATAACTTCGCGATAATTGCAATGGCGACCTATACATCACGCCACAACAACAGAATGAGACCAACCTTATAAATCTACCTCGTAACAAAGGCAACTTTGCTTCTGGCCTAAATCGATATCAGGCAGTCAGAGAGGGAGTCTATCCCTTTTCACTAGCACTAGACCAAGGAGATTGTTTTGGGTCTGAGGTGGAGCGCCACACCTACCATCAGCTCCTTACTTTACCGCACAGATCCCTGTGCTACTCATACACTGCGTTGGTGAGGACTGGTATCGAACTAGGAAGCTTGTGGTTTTAGCTGAATGCTCTACCGACTGAGCTAACCTGGCCCCTAAGATTTTAATGTTGAGAATTTTATTGCCAATATTTCCTCGTTTCATTTCTCTTTAATGTTTGTTTGTTGTACAAGTATCAAACCCAATTAGACTATAAAAACCTTTCTTAATGCATTCTTATAGTAAAACCTTTCTAATGCATTCTTATAGTAAAACCTTTCCAATGCTTCTTATTAGTAAACCCTTTCCAATGCATTCTTATAGTAAAACCCTTTCCAATGCATTCTTTATAAAACCCTTTCAATGCATTCTTATAGTAAAACCCTTTCCAATGCCATTCTTTATTTTAGTAAAAACCCTTCCAATGCATTCTTATAGTAAACCCTTTCCAATGCATTCTTATAGTAAACCCTTTCCCAATGCATTCTTATAGTAAAACCCTTTCCAATGCAGTTATAGTACAACCTTTCCCAATGCATCTTATAGTAAAACCCTTTCCAATGCATTCTTATAGTAAAACCCTTTCCAATGCATTCCTATAGTAAAACCCTTCCAGTAATGCAATAACCCTTTCCAATGCATTCTTATAGTAAAACCCTTTCCAATGCATTCTTATAGTAAAACCCTTTCAATGCATTCCTATAAAAACCCTTTCCAATGCATTCTTAGTAAAACCTTTTCCAATGCATTCTATAATAAAAACCCTTTCCAAGCATTTCTTATAGTAAAACCTTTTCAATGCATTCCTATAGTAAAACCCTTCCAATGCATTCTTATAGTAAAAACCCTTATTCCAATATAAAACCCTTTGCAATGCATTCTTATAGTAAAACCCTTTTCCAATGCATTCTTATAATAAAACCCTTTTCAATGCATTCTTTAGTAAAACCCTTTCCAATGCTTGTTATAGTAAAATCCTTTCCAATAAATTTTTTAATTTTTTATTGTTTATTCACTGTTTTATTTTTGTTGATATAAATGTCTTAAAACTTTATTTTCAATTCAGATTTGAATTTGTTTTACTAAATATCTTTTTTTTTCTTTTTCGTTTTTAGGTAAGTGTTCACCAGTTTCTGCGTTTATCTTCTACCTCACTTAGTAACAATCTTCGGGTTGACAACACAGGTAAGTTTTAACTTCCTATTACCCGCCAGTCATGTCATTGGAGCTTAGAATCTGCTAACTGGATCCTCTGCAGAGGTGTAGGACCTCCTCCTCCAAAGGGTTGTCCTGGGTACGACACCAACTTGCATCCTATAGTGAGGCTCCAGTGCTGGAGCTTAGGGAAGTGTGTAGTACCCTGTTATTGCCATTATTCTCAGGTCCCTTCTGATTCAGAATGGTAGTACCTGTTAGGGTCCCCTCTATGGGTCAAATAGATCTGTTTGAAAATTATTAGTATTGGATAGGAATACATGAATCCATATATACAAAATAGTAATAATGGAAACCATTTGACTGTATACAAATTATATACTATATATTTTATAAAAAAGAAGGTCCACAAAATGTATTATGTTCCCAGAAAAAATTTTTTTATTCTTTTTATCTTACATATGCGACACATGTTTCTGATCTGTCGTCTTCTTCAGGCATTGAGTTATTATTTTGGCAGAATATGTCCGATATTTGATAGGTTGTGTGTGTTTCTGCAACTTTTGCATATATTCTATATATATATACTATATTATATATAGTATATATATACATTATATACTATGCATTTACCAACCTCTCCGCATGAGCAGGATGTGACACAAGGCCAATTTTTAAATGAAGTTTAACAGGTTTGAATTCAGAGTTTTCTTTCCCCTCAACCAGTTACCATACTAAGGTTTAAGAGCCCAATATGTCCTACTATTTACCCAAGCAATTTTAGTTTAATTGAAAACAGGGACAATAGAGCTCAGCTCTGTCAACTGAGGCTTTAGAATCCACTGGCTGCACCTTTGCAGACAAGTAAGACCCACCCCCCCTCTTCAATTTCAAATTGTTTTATTTTCTTTTTCTTTTTATACTTCTTTGATAAATTTGATTTTACTTACAAACACTCAAACATTGAATTTTTAACTCTCCCCCTCTCAGGCAATATATTTCAAAAATCAATTTTTACACCATTTTTTTTTTTATTTTTATGTTGCTACTTTTTCATTATTTTAAAAAATCTTTTTCTTTTTTTTTTTTTTTTAATTTATTGATCTTTTTTTTTTCTTTCTTCCCAAAATTCGGGATATTGATTATTTCTTTCTTTTTAAGTGTCATTTTCTCTTCTTTCTTTATCTTTTGAGTGTTCATTTCTTTTTCTTTTTCTTTTTCTTTCATTATTTCTTTTCTTTTCTTTTTCCTTTATTGTTCATCTTTCTTCTTTCTTTTAGCTGTTCATCTTCTTTTCTTTTTTCAGTGTTCATTCTTTCTTTCTTTCTTTTCTTTTTTTTAGTGTCATCATTCTTTTCTTTTTAGTGTTCATCGTTCTTTCTTTTTCTTTTATTCTTTAGTGTTCATCTTTCTTCTTTCTTTTTTTTTCCTTTTTAGTGTTCATCTTTCTTTCTTCTTTCTTTTTAGTGTTCGTTTCTTTTTTTCTATCTTTTCTCCCTTTCTTTCTTTCCATTTTAGTGTTCATCTTTCTTTCTTCTTTTCTTTTTAGTGTTCATCATTCTTTTTTCTTTTTTTAGTGTTCATCTTTCTTTTCTTCTTTCTCATTTTAAGTGTTCATCTTTGCTTTCTTTTATTTTAGTGTTCATCTTTCTTCTTCTTTCTTCCTTTGTTCTTTTTTTCCTTCTTTCTTTCTTTCTTTCTGTCTACCCTTCCTTTCTCCTTCTTCTTTTTCTTCCTTTCTTTCTTCTTTCTTCTTTCCTTCTTTTTGTTTGTTTGATCTTATTTTTTCTACCTGTTTGCTTCTTCCTTTCTATTTTTCTCCAATTTCCCAATTAATCTATTCACCATTCTTTCTTTATTATTTATTTAAAACTTTGACACATTCATCTTCTATCTTTCATTCATTCTTTCTTTTTTCATTTAGCCTCTTTTTCTTTCTTTCTTTCTTTTATTTTGCTTCCTTAAAACCATTTTTTTCTTTCTTTTTAAATTAAACTTAATTTATTTTTATTCACACTTATCGTCTTAAATCTACACCTTTCAAGTATGTCAGCTGGTGGTCAAACCCTCACCTCTCTATTCGCTCATTTTTTTTTTAAATATAAAATAAATAAAACAGAAATTCTCTTGTTCCTGTTGCTCAAGCTATTTCTATTGTTTCTTTCAACAGTATCTTATTGTTATTGTAAAATAAACATATAATAATAACAAGGCTCATCTCAAATGACTTAAACAAGATCTGCTCTTAGTAATATTTTAATGTCATGAATATCATATGTCCAGAGAGCGATTTCTTTCTTGTCCCGACAGTGGGTGGGACTCAATTAATAAGAGTGATGACATCATCGGATTTAAAGACCCACCCTTAATAAAAATAACAAGAAATAAGACTATAAAAATATGCTTATGTATATTTCTACATATTTTGGCCCCCACTCTCACTATAAGTATAAATGTATAGTCGTTTCTGGTATACACCATGTTTGCGGATCTATTAAATGTTTCCCCCAAATGATGTATTTAATTGGTTTGATAGAATCTATTATTAGTCATATTGGGGAAACTCTTACATCCTTTTTGAAGTTCTCATCTGAACTCCAACACCTGGACACACCAGAGTGGGCTGATCTATAAGTATAAATATATAGTCATTTCTGGTATACACCATGTGTAATTGGTTTGAGAATCTATTATTAGTCATATTGGGGAAAGTCTTACATCCTTTTTGAAGATCTCATCTGAACTCCAACACATGGACACACCAGTGTGGGATGACCTATAAGACGTTTCCCTCAAATGAAATATTGAATTGGTTTAATATTATTTATTATTAGTCATATTGGGGAAGCTCTTACATCCTTTTTGAAGATCTCATCTGAACTCCTACACATGGACACACCAGAGTGGGCTGACTTATAAGACGTTTCCCTCAAATGAAGTATTGAATTGGTTTAATATTATCTATCATTAGTCATATTGGGTAACATCTTACATCCTTTTTAAGAATCGCATGTGGACTCCTACACATGGACATACCAGAGTGGGTCGACCAGCAAAAACTTACATTGATCAGCTCTGTATGGATACTGAATGTTGTGATGAGGATTTGTCAAGAACGATGACCGATAGGGATGAGTGGTGAGAGAGAGTCATGGTATTTCATGCAGTCAGCACAACATGATGATGATGATAATGATATTTCTACATATTTTGACCCCCACTCACTATATATGTATGAATATATAGCCACTTCCAGTATGTACCTATTTACTGACGTTTTGCCCAGAAGAAGTATTGAATTGGTTTAATAGTGACTATTATTAGTCATATTAGGGAAAATAGCTTGTCATTAATTGAACATACAATTGCGACATGTTGTGAGACAAAACATTTAATATATATAACAGTACATGGAAACAATAAGATACATAATGTACAGGAGAATAGAACATGTAAATACATATACAATATTTAGGTATAAACAAGATACCCAAATGTACCTAACATATAAATGTAACAGACATGGAACTAAAGGATAGTCCATGCTGTATAAAGGACTTACAGTAATGTAAGGGGGGCAAAAGCCCCACCGAGAAGGGGGTAGATAGACTCAAGCCCATAGCAGTTCTTGAGAAGATCCAGCTAAAAAGAGGAAGACAAGTTTCAATGAAGGTCCCCCTAGTGGGAACAAACAGCAACGCAGCGAGAAGATAACTCTTCCGGCAAAAGGGAGAAAATCCCCTATAAGCTCAAACCTTTTAAAACAATAAGTTGAGCCAAGTGCTATTCTACTATACACTATATGCCCAATATTTATATGAGTGGCTGTTATTATGTATTGTATATATATTTATCCAACTGCTCCACCACAGGTAGGGCAGTTTGGTCTTAGAGGCACATCCTGCAAGTAGTACTTGCTGAGTTGGTGAGGGCCAGTATCAAACCCAGAACCTTGTGGTTCCTAGGCCGTTTAACCTTAGAGGCACATCCAGCAAGTAGCACTCACTGAGTTGGTGAGAGCTGGTATGAAACCCAGAACCTTGTGGTTCCCAGTCAGATTCTCTACTGACTGAGCTAAATCAGACCCTGTACTGATAGTTTATCAAATTTTGTTTTGTAAAGATGTTATCTTTTCAATAGTATGTCAATACCAATATGCCTATTTCTCCTACTAATAAATAACAAAAATAATAAATTATCCAAGAGGAGAGTGTGTGTGTGTGTGTGTGTGTGTGTGTGTGTGTGTGTGTGTGTGTGTGTGTTGTGTGTCTTTTTCTTTCACCCAAATACCAAGCACTGTTCAACCACTATCTTCACAATAAAGCTGTACCAGTCAACCTAACATTACTTTTCCTGTGGCAAGTAACTCAGACTCCTAAATAAACAGCTGTTGCTTCAAAGCCTGTCACCTTTTCTGATGCCCAGAAATCAATATGACAGAAATTTGATCTTTAGAAACCATTTTCTTTGGAGAATGTAAGGAGAAGGGCAATAACCATGACTTGACCAACCTTGAAACTTACCTGTCCAGTGCTCATGACCAGCACCATCAACAAATTCTTTTATCAAAATTGCAAAGTAAACTTGGACTAACTCAATTTTTTTCAAGACTATCAACTGCAGATTTTATAACTATGAAGTTTTACTATTTGTCTGACTTTTTGAGATGAGGCTTGATAATTTGTATTATCTGCGTTATTCGGACTATTGTCCTCATCTTCATTTTTATCTGTCCAATTGGACACATGGCCTAGTGGATTAGGTAGTTAGTTTAAGACAGTTCTAAGTGACAGTTATCTCTAGATTGTAGGTTCAATCCTGACAAAGGATAGCAGTAACATAGAATAATAGAGTAAGGGTTTGTGTTAAACCTGAATTTGTGTTATGCATGAGGAAAAAGTGCATGTTATACATGAGTAAGGGTTTATGTTAAACAAGAATCTGTGTTATACATGAGTAAAGGTACGTGTTATACATGAGTAAGGGTTTATGTTAAACAAGAATCTATGTTATACATGAGTAAGAGTGTATGCTATACATTAATAACTATGGTATTCCTATGTTGATTTGAATGCAGCATTTTTTCATAATTTTCATAATGTCAGGCTTTCATGTCTTTGTTCTTGTGAATGAATAGTTATTTACTAAGCTTAGCTTAGATGTGGCTCAAGGCCAGAAGTATCAGGTGCCTAGTGAGAATCAAACTCACTAACAAGCTAATTTAGCTTACTAACCATTACACCATTTGAGGTTCCTACAGTTATTCAATATATATATTTACCAACCCCTCCGCATGAGCAGGATGCGACACTAGGTCAATTTCTTAAGCGGAGTTTAACAGGTTTGAATTCAGAGTTTTCCTTCTCCTAGACTGGTTACCTAGCCATGATTAAAGAGTCCAGTCTGTCCTGCTATTTACCCATAACTGGAGGGAGAGTTGGGTTCATACCTTTCCCAAGGGTATTAGCACAATGTGAAATGCCAACAGCTTCGTCCAGGAATTGAATCGCATAGACAAGTCCATTTCCTACGACTCTAACCATTAGACCACGCACCTCCATAGTTATTCAATATAATTATTTACTAAGTTTTTACTTAATGGACCGGGTTAGCTCAGTCAGTTGAGCGTTCAGCTAGAAACCACAAGGTTCCTAGTTCAATACCGGTCCTCACCAACTCAGCGTTATGAGTAGCACTGGGATCTGTGCAGTAAAGTAAGGAGCTGATGGTAGGTGTGGCACTCCACCTCAGATGCTAAAACAATCTCCTTGGTCTAGCGCTATTCAAAAGTGTATAGACTCCCTGACTGATACCGACTTTAGGCCGACTACTTAGTTGAGGTACAAGGTCAGATGTTTGGGGCACCCAGTGAGAATCGAACTCATTTACAATGGTCTGCTAATCCGGCATGCTAACCTTTACACTACATGAAGTGCTCTAGAAATAAAGCTAGCTGTAAAACTAAAAAAAAAAAAATGGTAAGGTTTAAGTAACTAACAAGTCTTCCGATTCTCATATGAGAAAAATGCTTGCTACAGGAAAAAATCTTTTAGCTTGGTTTTACCTGTTTGGGAATGAATGGCTTAGTGGTAGGAGATAGAAGATGGAGGAATGTGCATGTTTTTAGGGTGGGGTGGGGGCGGATTTATTTGTTTGTTTTTTTGTTTGTTTGTTGCTTTGAAGATAGCAATCTGTGTTGCATAGCGCCTTCTTTACCGGCACTAAATAGATATATGTTATATACTTCTCTTACTTCTTACTCTGTCGTCTATTCTTCTGGCCGGCTTTGCTTCTTCTATTGTCTATCTTCTATCTTGGTCTGGTATATCTTCTAAGGTCTCGTCTGGTCTTCTATTGAGGATTCCGGGTCTGGTTTCTGTTGGGATCACTTCTTATCAGAAGCCTTGTGTCATTGTTAGTTTTTAGTAATAAACACAAGACTTCGATTTATGTTGATGTTACTTTATTCATAAATCCCCAGACCAGACAATGCGCGCGGATCCTTACATCTTGCTAGCTCGGCTTCTAAGTTCTAACTGACTAACTGAGTTGCTTACTCCTTAAACCGGAAGGGCCTTCTATCGGGGTTCCCGGTTCTCACGGTTTATCCAGCAAGGCAAGGTCAGAGTGAGGTCAAGCATTGTCACTCACTCTCAAGGCCATCAGCTGTACTGATCGCCATAATGATTTCTACACTACCTTAAAAATGTATTAGGGATCCAATTATTATGTAACATCCCTCATAATCATACATTTTAAATTCATAATTAATTATGAATTTACTTTTTACTTGCCTCTCCATTTTGAGGTTTAGTGGTAGGGGATAGGAAGATGGAGGAATGTGCATGTTTTGTAGGGTGGGGTGGGGGCGGATTTGTTTGTTTGTTTTTTTGTTTGTTTGTTTGTTGCTTTGAAGATAGCAATCTGTTGTTGATGGCATGCACCTTAAATTTGTTGGGTAGAAAATATACAAATGGATATAAGAAAATTGTAAAGAAAATAGGGGAGGTATTGTTGTGAAAAGGATCATCTCACTGAAGAAAGAAAGAAAGAGAAGTATGTTAAGAAAGAGAGAAAAAAAGAAGATAAGTCTATTAACAAAAGAAAGAGTGAGAAAATGGAAGCAAAAAACTGTTAGAAAGAAAGAGGAGAAAGAAATATAGTAGTTAAGAAAGAAAGAAAAAAAAAAAAAAAAAAAAAGAAAGAGGAAAGAAAGAAAAGAAAAAGAAAAGAAAGAAAGAAGAAAGAAGAAAAGAAAGAAAGAAAGAAAAAGAAAGAAAAGAAAGAAAAGAAAAAAAAGTATGTTAAGATAGAGAAAAAAAGAAGATAAGTCTATTAACAAAAAGAAAGAGTGAGAAAATGGAAGCAAAAACTGTTACAAAGAAAGAGGGAGTAAGAAATAAAGTAGTTAAGAAAGAAAGAAAGAGAAAGAAAGAAAGAGAAAGAAAAGAAAGAAGAAAGAAAGAGAAAGGAAAAGAAAGAGAAAGAAAAAAGAAAGAGAAAGAAAAAAGAAAAAAAAAAAAGAGAAAGAAAAAAAGAAAGAGAAAAAAAAGAAAGAAAAAGAAAGAAAGTGAAAAAAAAGAAAAGATAGAGAAAAGAAAGAAAGAAAGAAAAAGAAGAAGAAAGTGAAGTATATTAAGAAAAAGAAAGAGAAATGAAAGAAAGCAAAGTTATTAGAAATGGAAAAATGAAAGAAAGAAGAAAAGTCTGTTAAGAAAAAGAAAGTGAAGGAAAAGAACATTTTTTTAAGAAAGAAAAATCAAAAGTGAAAGAAACTAATGAAAGCAAAGAAAGCTGGATAGAACCACTTATATAAACCTATATACGTCAACCCAAGTTCAAATCTGGGATGAGGCTGTTTGCATTTCTAATAATTGCGCTATGAGTAAATAGTAGGGCAGACTAGGCTCTTTAACCGTAGCTAAGTAACCAGTCTAGCAGAAGGAAAACTCTGAATTCAAACCTGTTAAACTCGGCTCAAAAAATTGACCTTGTGTCGCATCCTACTCATGCAGAGGAGTTGGTAAATATATATATAAGCCTATATATGACCAAGTGTGGATATGTCTGTGTGTGCATGCATATACCTATAAATGTTTGTTTTCTTTATGTTTAATGGCATATCAACCTCCATGAGTTATTAAATGCCAAAGCGGAACTTGTAAAAGAACAGTAGTGGCATTATCTAACCCATAGCTGGGGGAGTTAAGGGATTTCAGACCTTTCCCAATGGTATTAGTCCAAGAGTTAATGTAATAGTACGATTGGTATTCAAAGTTGCTTATTACAATGTCACAGTCCAGTAATGCTGGATTTTTAAAAAACTTAGGTAGGTTTGAACACTGATTAATAGAATCAGTGAGAATTATTCAACTATCTCATTTGTCGAGCAGGCTCACTAGCTAACAGATGGTACATATCCAACAAAAACATTCTACATTCCATATATATATATATTAGCTCAGTCGGTAGAGCGTTCGGCTAGAAACCACAAGTTTCTTAGTTCGATACCGGTCCTCGCCAACTCAGCGTATGAGTAGCACAGGGATCTGTGCGGTAAAGTAAGGAGCTCATGGTAGGTGTGGCACTCCACCTCAGATGCCAAAAACAATCTCCTTGGTCTAGCGCTATTGAAAAGGGGATAGACTCCCTCGCTGACTGGCTGATACCAACTTTAGGCCGCCCCGACGACTTTACTTTTTACTTATATATATATATATATATATAAATATACATATAATATATATATATAAATATACATATATATATATATATATATACATATATATATATATATATATATATATATATATATAAATATACAATATATATATATATATATAATATACATATATATATATATATATAATATACATATATATATATATACATATATATATATATATATATAATAATATACATATATATATATATATATATAAATATATATATATATATATATATATATAATTTAATATACCAAACTTGTTCGTAAATCCTCGCGGTGAGAAAAAAACAGCAAATAGTTTAATTGTAAAAATATACAACCAAACATCAACCGGGGAGAAAAAAATTTTTGGAAAAAGAAAAGACCAAGATAATCATACCAACCAAAAATAATCTCTTAGTACAATATTTTGGCCAAAAGAAAAAACAATTTATATATATATATATATATATATATATATATATATATACATACAAACCCGCCAGGAGACTAAAGCTAACAAGTAAAAAGTGTTCAATACCTAAGTAGAGCAAATAATAAAGATAAATCTAATGAGTCAGACGAACCTACTAAAAGTTTCGCTTAATGCTCTTCAGGGCTGAGATCTGACTCAGCCCTGAAGAGCATTAAGCGAAACTCTTAGTAGGTTCGTCTATATATATATTATATATATATATATATATATATTTACATGAATGCAAGTGATTTTTTTAATTTTTTTTTTATTCCTCCAGAAAGAAGAGGGTTACTTTAAAGACAGGGCACTTGTCTATAGCGCCATTTACCATTATATAAAGTGAAATTGTGTGTTTAGATTCCTGGATAATATTTTTCCCTTTCGGTTCAAGAGACTTTTTTCATTATCAGTTGCCAGTTTGGGTCTCTCATTCGGAGTTGCCAAAACTTGTGGAGTGCCAAAATCACTGGGGGTTGTGAGGGAGGTGTTTGGCTGCATGAGGGGGGTAGATGGGAGTGGGTTAAAAGACAGGGAAGCAGGGCAGGGCAGAGTTTAAAGAGGAGAGATTACCTGGTAAGCAGGAAATAAAGAATGGAGAAAAACAGGAAGGAATCAGGAAGAAACAGGTACACAGAAAATAAAGAAGAAAAAAGGAAAAAAGAAAATAAGAAAGACGAAAGAAAGAAATGAATGAATGAAGGAATAAGAGAAATAAAAAATGTAAGAGAGAAAGAGGGAATAAATGTATGAAAAAGAAGAAGAGTAAATTTTATTATAATGGAGATTGTGTGTCTGTCTGTCTGTAACCGAAACTATATCACTACTCAAATCATAATTCCCTTAGTTATTTACATCATATTCTCTATGATTTGATTTGATTTAAACCTCAATTATTAATAAAATTGTTTTACATCATTAAGACTGTTGACCATATCTACATAGTATTTACCGCGTACCCCACTTGTACGGGTCAGGCACAAAGTCCCTATTAACGTGGGACCACCCACAAGCTGAAGCTCATGGAGTGGCAAGTGAAAAATTGCGTCGATCCCGTCAGCATTCCCCCTCAAGGGGGGCGCCTCAGGCACTGGGCAATAAACCCAGCCCTGCCCCTTTAAATCGAGGGGGCAGGTGTTGCCTGGGGGGATGGCCCCCTGGGATCGACGCCGTTAATTATATCAATGGTCCAGAGGCCGAAGCCACTGTTGACCATATCAACATGCTAATAATATGCAGTTGTATTTATATATACAACCAAATAACTGTTTACAGTGTGAATGGGAATGCTAATTTGCATATTGATTATAAATATTTGATTTTAGTAAATATGTGCTAAGTATTATTAGTTTCTAATTGTTTTGTTTTATTTTTATGAACATGAGCAAAAATCTCTTCAATAAATCAAAAAAGAAATCCATTAACAAGAAGAAATAACTAACTTTATTCTTGACTTTCTATTCTGACTAAATAGTTAAATTATGAAAATTTAGAAATGAAAGACAGAAGTGATGGAAGAGTAATCTTCACTTGTTCTATTTTTCAATTATACTCCTCTTTGTTTCAAATCTTTTTTTTATTTAGTTTAATTAGCCTTTCTAATTTTATATAATATTTTATCACTTTAAAACTTAGATAATTGCATATATTTGCTAGTATATAAAAAGGAATTTGGTTTGGTCTCTTTCTTTAAGGGCATATCAACATTTGTGGGTTATCTAATGCCAAAACCATCCTTGTATAAGAACAGTAGTGGTATAATTCAACCCATAGTCTGATTTACTATTTAACAAGAGACGATAAGAAATGAACTCCCACCTTTCCCAAGATCAATAGCACAAAGTGAAACATAAACAGATGCGTCCAGAATTTGAACACGGGTCGCCGTGTGCATTTTCATATGACGATAATAATTACGTCACCTACCTTCACAAGACTGATTGTCTGATTGATTTATTTTAACGGCATGTCAGGGTTCTCTCAGCCGGTAGAGCACCCGCCTGGGAATCTCAAGATTCCTGGATCGATAACGGTCCTCACCAACTCAGCAATAAGTAGCACAGATTGAGTAAAATGATCTGTGCGGTAAAATGGGGAAACTAGCTGGTGAGGAGGGGGTTTCATACCTTTCTCAAAGTCCAAAAGTAAATATAATAACACATCTAATGGCGAAGTTCCAATTTTGGAACCCCTGGGGAGTACCCCTTCACCACCATTACTCTAAAGTCCATTCTGACCCAGAGTGGTAGTACATGTTAGGGTTCCATCTATGGGTTAAATAGAAAAAAAAAATGAGTTTAAAAAAATGTGTTTAAAGAATTCGAATTTAAAAAAATAAATTTTCAATACTCATCAAGAATGATTAAAACAAAATGTCTTCGGCATAAAATAACCCAACAAGGGTTGACATGCCATAAAACTCGAAACAACCAAC
>CM042140.1:36447197-36454697 GCA_023376005.1 Doryteuthis pealeii | reverse complement strand
AGAAGTATGTGTCATCCAGTGAGGATCGAATTCACTATTAAGTACTAATTGATCTGTGAGACTAGCTTGCTAACCATTACACTACAATGGGATACCCAGTCTATATATATATATATATATATATATATATATATATATATATATATATATACATGAACACACATAGTAAAAATGCATTTATTTTATACTGCAAATATTTGTTCAACATAATCTCTTATATAATTTGGTTATATATCATATATTATTTTTTATATAAATAAATAATTATTACATAAATATTTGTTATATATTATATATTATTATATTACATAAATAAATAAATAATTATTACATAAATATTTGTTAAATATTATATATTATTATATTACATAAATAAATAAATAATTTTTACATAAATAAATAGATAATTAAAAAAATGATTCTATGAAACATTATAGAAAGTCATTTATCATATATATATATATATATATTATATATATATATATATATATATATATATATATATATATATATATATATATATATGTGTGTGTGTGTGTGTGTGTGTGTGTGTGTGTGTGTGTGTGGTAAAGAAAAGGCTTAAATACCAGTAACAAATTTATTTCCATCCATATGTATATGTAGACATAGCATCTTCAGACCACTAATTTTATTCTAAAATGATATCAATATTAATTATTATTATCTAAATTAATTATTTTAAAATAAACCTTTTTTCTTTACCATCTTCATCTTTCTGTATATAATTCCTAAATTATTGTACATTGATCTCTCAACTGGGATCATACCAACCTTAACACTCCGTTGTTAAAAAAGGCCCAGCTTAGAATCATTCCTAACACCAAGTGACCAGGTGATTTACTTATATATACACTTTATTTTCAATTTGTTTTTTTTTTGTTTTTTTTTTTGGGGGGTGTTTGTTTTGTTTTTACGGCATATCAACCTCAGTGGGTCATTTAATGCCGATAAAGTTTTGAAATAAATCAATTCTTAATGGATAATACAATTTTTTTTTTATAAATACATTTTTCTATTTAACCCATAGATGGGACCCTAAGAGGTACTACCACTCCGGGTCAGAATGGACCAGGGAGCAATGGTGATGAATGGGGTGCTCCACATTCCCCAAACCTCCAAAACTGGAACCTCACCATCAGATAGAGTTTAACGTCATTCCCAGGACATGTAGACCCGCAGCCACCGCCTTCTAGCACCCATATGATAAAAAGGGGTTGGGGCTTGCCATAAGGGCAATAGGGTTGGGAATTTCAATTTGGGTTTCTTTATTTAATGGCACATCAATCTTCATGGATTATTCAATGCCAAAGACATCCGCGTAGAAAAACATTAATGGTACTAAGCTGGGGGGTGAAATATTCCAAAAGGGAACATTACAGCATGACTGGAGTTTGAACTCACTCACTACAATGTTGCAGTCCAGCATGTTAGCCACTACACCACTGGGATTCCACCGGCAAATTAGACATGTCTACTCACATGTTTTCACAAGATTTTATCCTTTATTTTAAAATGTGGTTTTGCTAGACACATATGGCCCTCAAATGTGTCTCAGTAAACAGCGAGAGCCACATGTGGTTCTCAAAATAGTGCATATATATGTAATAGAATCACAACTGCAAATAGCATATAACATATTACAATCTGTCACCTGTTACTTAGGGAGAAAATGAACACCACTACCAGGAGAAGGGCATAACCTGGTTGCCTGACAATCTTTGGGGTCAAAAACTCACACATGCAAACTCACATATATATTTCACCTAATTATTTCTGGATTAACCTCACATATTAGTCCCAATAAACTATATCTCACACACACACATATATATATATATATATATGGAGAAATCCATATACTGTTGGATTAATTTCCTCATCTTACTCCCATATATATATATATATATATATATATATATATATATTATATATATTTGTATATGTATAAGTATTAACTTACCGGTGGGTATAAGAACGATCGTTGGAAGCGCACAATATCCAGAGGTTAAGGTTGAAAAAAAACAAATACAAAGTGCTCAATACAATGTAGAGCATAAATTTATTTTAAGAATGGAAATGAGTAACCTCCTCGAGTTTCATCGATAGATTCTTCAGGGTTACTTTTAAATTAATCGAGTTTACGATTAATCTTTGGTGTTATAAACATGCCATTGGAATGGGACTTAAATTTAGATTTAAATTTAAGTCCCATTCCAACGGGCATGTTTATAACACCAAAGATTAATCGTAAACTCGATTAATTTAAAAGTAACCCTGAAGAATCTATCGATGAACTCGAGGAGGTTACTCATTTCCATTCTTAAAATAAATATATATATATATATATATATATATATATAAAGTCATCCACAGACATTGTGTTTCGACATTTCACATCTCTTCAGTGTGGCTAAGAATCTCCCACATGAGGGTCTATCCCTTTTTATACTGTTGTGTGATCTAATTTGTGGGGCATTTTGGCAAGATGGGTTGCAGGTTATGCTGTTTTTTAGCAGTACGTAGTTATTTAAGTGGTTCTATTATATCAATTTTGTCATCTGTTCATTTATCTCCTTATCTTTCATTTATTAATATAAACAAAATTCAAAAGGTTTATCAATTCCAAAAATTCCATCGGGATTATCCAGTTGGACACATGGCACAATGGATATAGGGCTTGAGTTAATACAGTTCTAAGTTCAATCCTGGCCAAAGGTGATAACAACAAAATATTTAACATAGCTTAACACCTGTACCTGTATTGTTCAATTATTTTATTCTGAAAATGTTTTCTTTCATTCACTCTTAATGGTACTCAATTTTTTTAAACATATTTTTTTAAAGCTGATTTTATTCAATTTAACCCATAGATGGGACCCTTACAGGTACTACCACTCCAGGTCAGAGTAGATTTGTTTGGTAAACCTTTGCCAGTCATATTACACACACACACGCACACATACCATCGCTAAGACATTTCTTTTCATTTTTAGTTGTCAAGTCACCATGGGAGTTGGTGGTAACAACTGTTCAAAATTTCTGATCTGTGATTTAGTAATTCTTTGGAATTATTATAGGACGCAATAGCTAATTTTTCTTCAATAGCTAAAAGACAGAATTTATTACCCAGTCTATGCATGTTTTTTTTACAATTTCTCACTTTAGGTTAGGATACATACCGTATTTATTTTTGATGTCTCAGATGTATTTATATTCCCACCTTCTTCATAAACATATATATATATATATATATATATATATATATATATATATATATGCTTACGTCAAAATATATATAAATAAACAGTATAGATTGGCCTTGGATTAAGTAATTTGCGTATTAATTTCATCAAGTTCATTATGTTTAATGAGCATATATCACTTGATATGAAAGATCGTTCATGGATGAATTGTTTTCCAAAAACCATGTCAATATTAATTAACAAGTTAAAAAGGTGAAACATATATATATATATATATAATATATATATATATATATATATATATATATGTGTTTGAATGTTATCTTTTTTATGTATGTTACCTTTTTATGTTATTTTCAATTTTATGTCATATCAACTGTGTGTGCATATGTGTCTGAGTCTTACACATTCTGGATGGCCTGCATAAACTGAGAAAAAGCCTCATGTGATATGATATGATGTATATATATGATATCTATCTATATCTTTCTCTCTATATGTCTGTCTATTTCTCCCCCCACTCTCTCTTCTCTCTCTCTCTCCTCTCTCTCTCTCTCTCTCTCTCTCTGTCTATATATATATATGTATATATATATATAAGTGTATTTTGGCAGCATTTTTTCTTTTAAACATGTTTCGTTAAACTGTAATTTTCTAAACTAATTAGAAAGGATCAAACAAAAACTCATCCAACAAGAATCGTCAGTACAGTTTAATGAAACATATATATATATATATATATATATATATATATATATATATATATATTTTATTTATTTATTTAAATTAAGGTAGTGGGGACATGGAGTCAATGCCTGGTTACTGACAGTTTCTTGCCTATGCAGTCATCAGACCAATAGAAGAAACTGTCAGTAACCAGGTGTTGACTCCATGTCCATGCTACATTAACTCAAATATAAATGCTCTGTCAATGATATTGAGCACTGTCTACCTACAAATATAGCACCCATATTATCTACAATATATATATATATATTATATATATTATATATATAGTAAAGTTAAGTCGACGGGGCGGCCTAATGTCGGTATCGGCCAGACAGTGAGAGAGTCTATCCCCTTTTCAATAGCGCTAAACCAAGGAGATTGTTTTAGCATCTGAGGTGAGCGCCACACCTACCATCAGCTCCTTACTTTACCGCACAGATCCCTGTGCTACTCATACGCTGAGTTGGCGAGGACCGGTATCGGACTAGGAACCTTGTGGTTTCTAGCCGAACGCTCTACCGACTGAGCTAATATATATTCATTTACTCACAGAAAATAAAATTGCTACACACTGAAGAGCAAAGCTGACTTTAACCTGTTTATGTATTTGCACAACCCCTCCACAGTATATGACACAAGGTCAATTTTAAGTGGAGTACAGCTGGTTTGAATTCAGAGGTTTTCTTTTCGTAGACCAGTTACCATACCAAGGCTAAATAGCTGAATCTACCCTAATATTTACCTATGACTAGATATATATATTTCTTTCTCAAGGGCATTAATGTAAAGTAAAAGGCAAACAGCTTCATCCAGGAATTGAACTCAGTTCCCTGAGTCCATTTCCTATGAAAATAACCATTACACCATGCACACCTTATTCAGGGATGAGTCAGATACCAGATTATAGTTAAGAAAATCCATGTGAAAAATCCACATATGAGATTAACCCTGCTCTGACCATCATGGACAGTTGAATTATTTGCTATGTAGAATCAATATATCATACTCACTTTCACAGGAATGCTGTAACTAGAATCCAGTTACCAGACAAAAATGGAACAGGCTGTAATCAAATACAGACCCTGTACTAACTACCAGATTATAGCCATGTCTTGGGTATTTATGGATCAAAGTGTCTACACTGAAAACCAGCAGCCAATCAGAACCCAGGGAATTAGCTTGGCCAAAGTACATTGTGGAACAACCCAAACCTGTATATAAACCACCTACCAACACGCTGATGCCCAGAGCAGATTCAACTGGCAATACAATTGAATACTGATCACCTAATTTGAAATTCTATATGGTGGATTTTTTGTCTTTCTGCTACTTGTATTCTTTTTGCCTTTTTTATATTGTGCATGAGTGGCTCAGATTGGCTTTTCCAAATTATAGTGAAATATTTGTGGCACAATGGGTAACATAGTGAACAGTGACTTTGTAGTAGGTTTACTATATATATATATATATATATAGACACACACACACACACAACCTTGAGGTTTACTTCCACTGTCGTTTATCGCAACAGAAAAAATTTATGCACATACACACACAACCACATACTTAAAAAATGCACAATGTTTCCTTTCGATACACACACTTACAGCATCCCATACCCATGCCATAAAATAGAATATTTAATGTCATATTTCAAAACCGTCTCCTTTTTCAAACCTCAAAAAAATTTTAAACAGACCGAATGACAAGGACTACCACTCGCTTTTCTCGTTATTATTATAATTTCTTATCTTATGGCCTGAAGATGATCTAATTAATAGATCGAAACACTGCAGCGTCGACTAATAAACTCACCACTTAACCCATTTAAACCTGTGTTTTTTCATTTTTCTTAATATACTACATATATATATATATATATATATATATATTCATTTACTGACAGAAAATAAAATTTCAAGTAACTATTCTTAATACAAATAATTCAGTTATATGGCATCAAGTATTCCTATCAAATACAAATTATGATCAAGTCACATTAAAAGCACTGGTTTCTGCTAGATCATCAAAGTTAAGCAGTGATGAGCCTGTTCAATACTTAATTGAGTAACCACAAGTAACAGCAGGTACTGTAATCCAAATGATTTGATTTGGCATTAAATAACCCAAAAAGGGTTGATATGCTGTAAAACAAAGCAACCAAACCAAACAGGAAACCACCCAGACATTTTGAATTTCTCAAGAACTAGTTGTGCCGCCTTGATGTTATTGGTAACAAATCATACTGTGCACGTATGAATAGGTTACGCAGTGAGATACCATTGAGATGAGTTTGTGCATTGTGTAATCTTCATTTAGTCAGTGTGGCTTCATAGCTCGCAGCAAGGTTGGGCTGCTATCACACTCAAGGAAACACAAAATGTCTTCTTGATAGTATGCACCACATAGGAGGAAACAAATCACTCACTGCTGACTCTCAGCTATCGTTCCCGATAGGAGAGTCTGCTATATATATATATATATATATATATATGTATATATATATATATATATATATATTATATTTATATGTGTGTGTGTGTGTGTGAAGAGATGGAAGTGAATCAGACAGTATGTAGTATATTAAGAAAATTGAAAACACACAGGTTTAAATAAATTGAGTGATAAGTTTATTGGCTGACACTGCAGTAATAATAATAATAATAATAATAATAATAATAATAATAAATCATTATAATAATCAATTACTAGTAAATAATTGTAATATTGATAATAAAAAATCATTATATAATCAATTACAATAATAAATCAACAATAATTTTTTTTTAAATTTAACTATACAACCCTTACTATAAAAATGCTTAGGTCTCTTACACGTTTTTTTTATAACCCCTTATTTTTCCCAGAAGTGAAGGTGAGGTTATGCCCTCATATTTCGGGGAGAGTTTCCTGGTTATATCTCCCACATATTTGAATCTTTACTTTACTTACTTGAGTAGCTGGCTGGTACCTTACTTCTTCTATAGTCAGTTTCTTGTGTATCTGTGGCATTTCTTCTTACTGTATTTGTAGTCTGTAATTTGTTGCTATCTTCATTTCTTCTTCTAACTGGTCTTTCTTAGTCGTCTATTTCTTCAATTGTTGACTGGTCTTATTCTGCTACTGTGGCGAGAGAAACCACGAACATAGTGGTTCGAAGCGTGCACGACTGTGTTTGGCATGCAGAATGAGATCAGAGGCGAGTGGGGAGATTGAACTCACAGCCTCCTGATCGTGAGTCGTGGCCTGATGCAGGTGAATTACTAAACTGTCCAGAGTGGCCCAGATGTGAAGGATTGATGCTGATTAATGTCGCACGTGCTGCACGGGCAAGTCAGAGTAAGGAGCCTGGATGAACACTGTAATTGTGTATATAATGACCAGCCCTCATAAACCTGGCAGAAAAGCTGTTGTGACAAGTGGACGAGAGAAAAGATATTTTGATAGTGTTGGTGAGAAGTGTGCAGCATTGCTGGGAGAAAATTTTTTTAAGACTGAACACCTTGGTCGTTGGGAGAGTAAAGCGTCAGACTAACTGTGTCCCCAG
>CM042140.1:36427035-36447097 GCA_023376005.1 Doryteuthis pealeii | reverse complement strand
TTATATATATATATATATAAATTTATATATATATATATATATATATATAATATATATATATATATATATATATATATATAATATATATATATATATATATATATATATAATTTATATACTATATATATATATATAAATTATATATATATATATATATATATATAATATATATATATATATATATATTATATATATAAATTATATATATATATATATATATATATATTATATATATATATATACATATATATATATATATAAATAATTGTTAGATATCATTTAACTAATATGATACATGAGGACTTTCATAAATTCCTTAATTTTTGTGCATATATATATATATATATATACATATATATTATCCTGATTCATTGGTTTTTTGTTTTCTCAACTGTCAAAATAGTGACTCAGTCTGTTTTAGTCCCATTAAGTTTACCCTAAAATTACAAATCATATATATATATATATATATATATATATATATATATATATATTAACTCCTCCGCACGAGCAGAATACGACACAAGATCAATTTCTTAAACGGAGTTCAACAGGTTTGAATTCAGAGTTTTCCTTCTCCTAGACTGGTTACCTAGCCATGGTTAAAGAACCTATTCTGCCCTGCTATTTACCCATAGCTGGAGGGAAAGTAGGATTCATACATTTCCCAAGGGTATTAGTGCTAATTGAAAAGCAATTACCACAACCAGGATTTGAACTCGGGTCGACGAGTCCATTTTCCATCACTTTAACCATTACACCAACACGCCTTCATATATATATATATATAATATATATATATTATAATATAATAATATATATATATATATATATATATATATATATATATATATATATATATATATATATATATATATATATATTATATATATGAGAGAGGGGAAGTACTTGTTAGGGTCCCATCTATGAGTCAAACAGATGTCTCTGCAAGATAATGAAAATTATTTCTACCAGTTTGATAGACATGAACTTAATGATAAATCTAACATGAAAATTATTTCTACCAACTTATTAATACACATGGAGATATACAAGGTGTGTCAAAAAAAGTATCAAGATTTTTTTACTTTTTTGACACACCTTGTATTTTTGACACACCTGAAAAAATGAACGTTCCATTTATTCTTCATTTATATCTTGGTAAATACAGCTTTAAACTCGGTACTTTTTTGACACACCTTGTATTCTGAAAAAAATTAATGTTCCATCATTGTTCATTTCTATCTTGGTAAATACAGCTTCAATCTGATACTTTTTTGACACACCTTGTATTCTGAAAAAAAAATGAATGTTCCATTCATTGTTCATTTCTATCTTGGTAAATACATCTTCAATCTTGATACTTTTTTGACACACCTTGTATTCTGAAAAATATTAATGTTCCATTCATTGTTCATTTCTATCTTGGTAAATACAGCTTCAATCTTGATACTTTTTTGACACACCTTGTATTTCATGGGAGCTTTTGTCTTACAGTATTGACATTTACATTGTACTAGAAGTGATTACCCAGCATTGTCTGAGTAGAGACGGAGATAATAAAAGTTGGTCTCGGCAGATCCATTGATTGTTTTGGTCTTACATAATTGATTTATGTTTTAATCACAAATGCAACCAATGACTTTCCCTTCTCTTACTATTCAAATGCTAATTTTTAGATATCTTCCCAGATATAAATAAAATCTTCATTATTTTTGCACAAAAAGCAAGATCTGGTGATAGTGAATGTGTATAAATATTTACTTTGTCGTTAATTGTTTTTATTTTTGTAGTTTCATCCGGACATACATATATACATACACACCAACTGCCCTTTATATATAGATTAAACAAAATAGATTTGCTCCAAAAAAGGATTGAAATGCATTCATTTATTTTTTCTTCCTTTGTTCAGAGAAAAAGTAAAATGCCACATTGTTCTTATTATATATATATATATATATTATATATTATATATATATCAACTGATGCAAATTATTCTATTGCTACTGACATAAATTAATTGCAGTCTTGAAAAGAGCACCTGTTGCACTAAAGCGTGCAGCCTCATGAGTGAAGTTTGCAGTGGCAAAGGTGATACAATTAGACATCTTATTATAATGGAGATTGTGTGTCTGTCAGTCTGTAACCAAAACTATATCACTACTCAAGTCACAATTCCCTTAGTTATTTACATCTCATGATTTTATCTTTATTTAAACCTCAATCATTAATAAAATTGCTTATCATTATCAATACTGTTGACCATATTTACATACAAATAACATGCAAGTGTATTTATATGTACAACAAAAATAGTAGTTTACAGTGTTAACAGGAAGCCTAATGTGCATATTGATTTAAAAATTTGATTTTAATAAATATGTCCTTGGTATTATTGATTTCTAATTGTTTGGTTTTATCTTAATAAACATGAGCAAAAATCTCAGGATAAATCTTAAATCTTAACAAGAAGAAATAACTATGATTTTATTCATTATTTCCTATTTTAACTAAATAGATAAATTAGGAAAATTTAGCAATGAAAGACGGAAGTGATGGAAAATGATGGAAGAGTTAGTTGTTCTTATTACACCCCACTCTGTTTCAAATCATTTTATCTGCATTCTTATTTAGTTTCATTAGTCTTTCTAATTTAATATGATATTTTATTACATTAAAACTTAAATACTTGTGCCCGAAGGGTGCATATTTTTGCTAGTATATTTAAGAACAGTTTGAATAGGTGTAAAAGGGTGAAGTATTTCAAAAATATTCTGGTTATTGCATAATAAGTGAAATAAGTAAAGTTGTCGGAATGACCTATTGTCGGTATCAGACAGACAGTGAGAGAATCTCCTTTTCGCTAGCACTAGACCAGGGAGATTGTATTGCTGAGGTTGAGTGCCACACCTACTGTCATATCCCACACTTTACCCCACAGATCAAATTACCCAATCTGTGCTACTCATGTGCTGAGTTGGCAGGGACTGGTATCGAACCAGGAAGATTCCTAGGCAACCAAGTGAGCTAAACTGGTCCTCATTATTGTACAATACTAAACCCTTAAGGTACTGAACGCCCCTACACAGTTGGATCCTAACGAAGTGCCTAGAGAATAAGCCCTGCACAAGAATGCTGCATGCAATATTAAACAAATTGTGGAAACAACACTCTACAAGAAAGAAGCTGTATGGCCACTTGCCCCCTATCACACAAACCATCCGAGTGAGATGAACAAAAAATGCTGAACACTGCTGGAGAAGCAAGGAGGAACTCATAAGCGATGTTCTCCTATGGAAACATCCACTCATACACACTTCTACATGATAAGTGTCCCTTTATTGTGCTAAAAGCCTCCAATGAATTTCAGCCAATGAGACTCTTTCCAACCAGAGAAATCGGGTCACTTCCTTAGTGCATACTGCTAGCAAAGCAGCCATGATTACACTGTAAAGACAGCAAACAAAATGGCATGATAAAGCTGAAACTTTGATCAGGTGACCACAACAGTGCCAACTATGATACACGTGTGCAGAACACAGTGTGACAATGCTGTAGTTGTATCAGTGCTACTATATGGCTTCACCACCTGGACTCTAATGAAGCACCTAGAGAATAAGCTTGATGGGAGTTGCATAAGAATGTCGCATCGCATACAGTCTTAAACAAATCATGGAAACAATATCCCCAAGAAAGCGGCTATACGTCCATCTACCCCCTATCACACAAATCATCTGAGTAAGATGAACGAGGCCTGCTGGACACAGCTGGACAAATTCATAAGTGACGTTTTCCTGTGAAAACCTACACATGGGCATGCCAGTGTGGGCCACCCAGCAAGGACCTACATCAATCAGCTCTGCATGGATTCTGGATACTGTGCAGAGGACCTGGCTGATACTGAGACTAAGCCACCCCATCAACTTTATTTTATGCTGAAAGTGTGGATAATTTTTTACTCTCCATTTTATATAATTTGAAGAAAAAAAAACATTAATTTTTAATATATTAAAATTTGAAGGCAATACAATGCATATAAAAAATAAAAACAAAAAGATGTTTTTTTGTCTTATCGATTTCAAAAAAACTTTTTCAGAGACGAAAATCAGAAATGGACTCTCTCTCTCTCTCTCTCTCTCTCTCTCTCTCTCTCTCTCTCTCTCTCTCTCTCTCTCTCTCCTCCTTAATTTTTTTTTCTTTTCATAAATTTATCAACATTTGGGGCACTTTTTTTTTTGACTGAATTATCAATTTACATTTTTTAAAAGTCTAACTTGACATATATTTCCCTAAAACTAACCGCTACCTTAAGAAAATAAAAAAATTCAATTGAAGAAGATAAAAAATATAAAAATAAGTAAAAAAAAATATAAAAAATAAAATGAAAACAAAAACAAAAACCAACAAAAAAAAAAACTCTGCAAAGTAATATGGCCACCAAAACATAAAACCTAACTAGATTGTTTCAGGCTGAGTCATTTTCCTAAAGCTGTATTTACTCAAGAGACATTTGGCTGTGTATGGTAACCAGAGATGGTCGGTAATTGGTAGGTTCTGCAAAAGAATCTCCTCTATAGTGTCCATGGTTTCTTTGTTACAAGAATAGACATTAAATCACCAACTGATAACAACTGTCATGGCCGCAGAAAACCAACTTCCTCTCTCACTTACCTCCTCCTCCTTCTCCCCCTCTTATAATGTTGTACTGTCTCTATCAGACACTAGAAAATAAAAAGAAAACAAATAAAAAGCTAAAAAAACAAACAAACAAACAGTAACTCAATTCACAAGTGATCTTACATAACTGCATATTTAGATGCTGGATTTCATATCTGTTATTATCATATTTCTTTATATACCCCCCCTCTCTCTCTCTCTCTCTCTCTCTCTCTCTCTCTCTCTCTATCTCTATCTATCTATCTCTCCTCTCATACTTTCTCTCTGTTTACTCATGTTCTTCTCTCTATCTTTCTTTATTTTACCTCTCTCTGTCTCTATTCCCACTCTTAATATTATTCACTCTTTCTTGTCTGTCTGTCTCTCTCTCTCTCTCTCTCTCATATCTCTCATTCTTTCTCTCTGTTTACTTATTTCCTTCTCTCTTGCTTTCTTTCTTTCACCTCACTTTCTCTCTCCCTCTTTCTCCCCTCTTTCTCCCTCTCTCTCTCTCTCTCTCTCCCTCTTTCTCCCTCTCTCTCCCTCTCTCCCTCTCCCTCTCTCTCCCTCTCTCTCCCTCTCTCTTTATATTATTTACTCTTTCCTCTCTATATATATATCTCTCTCTTTTGTTTCTCATTCTTTCTCTTTGTTTATTTATATATTCTCTCTTTCTTTTTTTTTCTTTCACCTCTCTCTCTCTCTCTCTCTCTCTCTCTCTCTCTCTCTCTCTCTCTCTCTCTATTTCCACTCTCTTTACATCATTCTTTCTTTTCCCTCTCTCAATTTTTTATCTCTCTCATTCTTTCTTTCTGCTTACTTTTTCTGACTCTCTCTCTCTCTCTCTCTCTTCTCTCTCTCTCTCTCTCTATCTATCTATCTTTATTCTTTATTCTATCATTCATTCTCTCATTCTTTCTCTCTGTTTACTTCTTTTCTTCTTTCTTTCTTTCTTTACTTATCTTTTAATTCACCGTTTCTCCCTCTTTTTACTTATTCCTTCTTTCTTACTATCTCTCTCTCACTTTCTCATATCCATTCCCTTTCTCTCTTTTTCTTAGCCCCTTTTTCCTTACTTTTTTCTTCTTCTTCTTCTTCTTCTCTCTCTCTCTCTCTCTCTCTCTCTCTCTCTCTCTCTCTCCTCATTAAGCCCTTGGAGACACTTCCAATTGGGACACATGAAAACAAATCTTGAGTCTTTTCTTACGTTGAACACTCAAAACCACTAATAATCAGCCTTAACCTAATTTACGACTAATTTTATTCAATCTGATCCACTTTTATCATATCACTTTAACATCAAAGCAATTGGGCAGTATCATTGTTCTAATTTAACAATATTTTACTATATTTAGCATAGTCTGGCACAAGGCTACTATAAATGATTAAACCAGGAGGATAAAAACTATTACAGTAGCTCGATGGTTGGGGGTATGTGGTCTAATGGTTAGTTTTGTAGGAAATGGACTCGTCGACCTGAGTTCAAATACTGGACGAAACTACAGTTACCATAGCACTAATACTCTTGGGAAAGGTATGAATCCAACTACTCTCCCTCCGGCTATGGGAAAATAGTATGGCAGACTGGGCTCTTTAACCTTGGTTTGGCAACCAGGCTAGGAGAAAACTCTGAATTCAAGCCTGTTAAACTCCACTTGGGGTGGCACTACTAGAATAGGCTCAGTCCTAATTAGTGATCTATTTCACTAATTAAATCAATTAATTAATAATTCAACACTAAAAACAAAATTAGAATATGAAAAAATAGGTATTTACAAACTTCTGTCACAATTACAGAGTCTCTAGTGAGGATTGAACTCAGTACCCTAGCAATAGTTTTTGAGACTAGTTTGTTAACCACTACCTCATGGTGAGATGTCTATTTGTTGAGCTTTTCACTATTCAAGATAAATTTTGAGGTGTTTATTCACACATTTTCACAAGATTTTATCATTTACTTTAAACTAGGTAGAATGGGAGAGGGGGGAAACTCGGGTGTATTGATTTGTTTATGTTTGAGATTTACAATGAACATCTTTAAGTAGAATTTCAATGCTATTTCTATGTATATTTTAATTTTTAAATATATTCAAATATAAATCAAATCTTCATAATTTTTGCACAAAAAGCAAGAACCAGTGATATTTAATGTGTATATACATTTACTTTGTTGTTAATTGTTCTATTTTTATAGTTTCATCCAGACATAGCAATAGCATAATCTTTATAGATCACTGCCATCCCTAACAATCCTATAACCCCACCACCAAAACCTTTCCTCTTATGAGCCCTGAGACATCAGACATACATACATACATACATACATACATATCAACTGCCCTTTGTGTATATATAAAGTAAAGTAAAGTCATCAGGGCGGCCTATAGTCGGTATCAGCCAGTCAGCAAGGGAGTCTATACCCTTTTCAATAGCGCTAGACCAAGGAGATTGTTTTAGCATCTGAGGTGGAGCGCCACACCTACCATCAGCTCCTTACTTTACCGCACAGATCCCTGTGTTACTCATAACGCTGAGTTGGTGAGGACCAGTATCAAACTAGGAACCTTGTGGTCTCTAGCCGAACGCTCTACCGACTGAGCTAACCCAGCCCATATATTATGGACTCTCCCGTCGATTTTTCAATGTATGAGGGTTCATACACACAATGAACACCCACACAGTGATTTGTTTATAGTGGTGAATGCTTGTGTTGGACCATCCACACTTTTTTGGCACAGTCGATAGGAAAGAATTGGTGCATCAAGGGTTGCCACAAACCCAATCAACGACTGACCTCAGGAATTTTTAATTCAGAGTTATCCCTCTCCTAGACTGGTTACCTACCCAAGGCTGAAGGGCCCAGTCTGCCCTACTATTTAACCCATAGCTGGAGGGAGAATATATGGATTCATACCTTTCCTATATATATATATATATATATATATATCAAATCAACATAAAAAAATTTATATAGGCCCCAATTTTGGTCGAAATAAATTTAATATGGAATTACGGTGTTGAGTTTTTCCTTTCTTTCTAAGATAAATATTGCTCTGTATATAATCTAAAAAGTTTATTATACATTGAGCTCTCTTTAGTGATTTAAAGATTCACTGTATTTATATATACTGGATCATACAATCATAATACAGTTTATCTTAGAAATCACATATAGAATCATCCCTTACTACCAAGTTTTGGATACCTCTCATATATATATATATATATATATATATATATATATATATATATATGTGTGTGGTTGACAGATTACATATATATATATATATATATATATATATATATGGGTTGACAGATTATATATATATATATATATATATATATATATATATATATATAAAATAGAAAAACAAGAAGTAATCCAAAAGTCAATGTTATAATGGTTCAGTTTTTACAACCATCATCAGAATTTGAGGTAGGTGAAATGTTGTTGGTGATTATGGATGACTTCTTAAAAATGGGAAAATTGTTGGTTCTGTATGAAGAAAGGGGAGTAACCAGTGTTGGCCAAGCGTTAGTTCTGGGACACATGGTGATATTCAAGAAGTGGTGAAAGGATGTTGGACGCTTCTTTGGGGGTACGTGGATATTGGATGAGAAGGATCTAAGTTGATAGAATTTGTTATACTTAAACTATAGTGAGAGTAATTTACAGTAGGATTGATGCCAATGGGTTATATACATGTTTAATCTGTTTCATGTAGCAATGTGTTACAGTCAAGTTATGATTTTGTATTATTCTATTTTCTACTTACTGCCGGATTTATTTCCCTATTTTACTCCTATATATGTATATATTGATGGCAGCAAACTCGCATTCAAGTATTGCCATTGCTTGATATAGTAACAATAATAAAAAAAAAAGAAAAAGAAAAAAGAAAAAAAAACTCAACAGTTCAAACAATATAATGGTGAGCTTCAAAAACATATAAAGGACAAGACATGTATTGCATATCAAGCAATGCCTGTGCCTGAAGCTTTTTTAAGTGAGGAAAGGCTTTGCACAGAACCAATCCCACTCTCTAAGTGACTGCCACATTTAAGCCAAAAAGAAGAACAAGTCAACATCATTGGCTGCAGCAGCCGCGGCAGGTTAAAACAAAACCTGTCAAAGGGCGGATGAAGCCTTTCGCTCAATGGCCATCTAGCAAATAACATACGCGGGGATGTAGAAATACTTGGATTGGTATCCAGGTGCGTAGCAAAACCACTGGGAGAGATGCATTCCTCAGCCTTGTCAAGGCAAGTGTCTAGGAGAAGGAAAACTCCAAAAATATGTATATATACATACATACATTCATACATACATATATATATATATATATATATATATATATATGTGTGTGTGTGTGTATGTGTGTGTGTGTACAAATGTAATAAAACCATATTTATCCCTTGGAATAAAACGATATATACATTTATTCATGTGTATAAGTGAGTGTATCTGCAATAACTGTGTGTAGTTTGGGTGAAGAGGTGGTTGTGTCCAACTGTGTGTGTTCTTGCAATGAAATAGAGCTTTACTGACAGACCCAACTAATAGAGATAAATAATTTTTAAATAAATCGCAAGAAGGTTGTATATTATATTTCATACATATGCCGCTGTTGCAAAAAGCAAAAACACACACAAAAAAAATTAGTTGTGGGACCACAAAAATTCATTAAATGATGACCTTGGGGTCAGATCTGGTTTTAGTAAAGAAGCATCATCACCTCAGAGAACCTCAGCAGTACCTTAAAATACCACCAGACTTTGTTGGTCATTTCATCACATTGTGGATATACCAGATCAGTTGGTTGGTTGGTTGGTTGGTTGGTTAGTTGGTTTTATAACATGTCAGACCTGTTTTACATTTGTATCATGGTTCTTTCAAAGTTATTAACATAATATTTAAAGGCGTTTAACATTTGATATTTACACACTGCTGTTCGTGGGTATTAAAAGAGGTTTTATCCTATAAAAGTGTGTCGTCTTCTTTATTCATGGACCCCAATTTATCCCAATGGCATAAAAATATTCTAGAATTATACAAAAAAGTAAACCAGCTATCTAATTTCGTGAGAAAATTATATATATATATATATATATATATATATATATATATATATATATATATATGCACACACACACACACACACACTAGAAAAAACGTGACTCATTGAGTCCCCTATTGAGCTCGGGTTAAATTGTTGGAAAAATCACATGATGATATTATTTCACCAATATAAAGTTTTACAAAAATGTCCAAATAAGTTATTTAAATTGGAGAAAACATTTTCATTTTACCAAAAAACAAGAGATAGGTCACTTGGTGAGTTAATTCCTAATTGCAGGTAATTAGGATTTTGTTTACGGTTATAATAACGGTTTTGTAACTATTTTGAAACGTAAATTTAAGGTATCTTATTTAATGCTGATGTCATCCTTTTTTCTTGGTTCGTTTGTTGGTTGTATTTTGCAGCATGTCAACCCTTGTTGGGTCAATTTATGCCAAAAACATTATGTTTTATTCATTCTTGATAGAACTCAATTTTTTTTAACTCAATTTCTTTTTACATATTTTTTTAGAATTTATTTTATTCTATTTAATCAAAGTCTGTTCATTTAAAAAAAAAAACATTATATTCAAATTTAAATCAGAGATGATTTTAATTGAACTGAAAGTTTTAATAACTAAAAACAAAAGAGATTAATTAATAAAGAAGAATATAGGTTTTAAATTTAAATTAAACTGATGAGTAATTAAAGAAACATAGTTATTAGTAAAATAATTATTAATTAAGATAGATACAATGATTATTAGTTCATGACATGAAATACTCCACTTTGGCCCTATCTTGGGCTAGACAGGCGGTCGGAGAGGCCCCCTCTGATCAATCGGCTGGTCACGTCAAGCCCTAGCACCTATATGATTTTCCCAACCCTATTGCCCTTATGGCAAGCCCCAACCCCTTTTTATCATATGGGTGCTAAAAGGTGGTGGCTGCAGGTCTACATGTCCTTGGAATGACGTTAAACTCTATCTGATGGTGAGGTTCCAGTTCTGGAGGTTTGGGGAATGTGGAGCACCCCTTCATCACCACTGGTCCACTCTGACCCGGATTGGTAGTACCTGTTAGGGTCCCATCTATGGGTTAAATAGAAAAATGTATTTATAAAAAAAATTGTATTATCCATTAAGAATTGATTTATTTCAAAACTTTATCAGCATTAAATGACCCACTGAGGTTGATATGCCGTAAAACAAAACAAACCAAACCAAACCAAACAATGATTAGTCCAGTCATTCCCAGATATAATTTTAAGAAGGTAAGTCAAAAATTGTTTGATATCTCAATTTTGAATTTTTAAATACTTACATATATTTAATTCATTCTTTGTATAAGTCCAGTTTTTTTTTTAAATTGTCCATGAAGAGATTTTTGAGATAATTTTTTTTTAGAAAATTTTCTTAAAATGCTTTTCATAAATTCTTGACTAAATAATTTTCATGGTAATTCTCAGCATAAAACTGGAGAAAAATGATAATATAATTTTTGTGAAAGATGATAATATAAAAGGTTGTTTATTGTAAACAAACAAAAAAATGCAACATATATCTGATGAGTGTGGAGAGTGCTGCACTTGCACAATCCTGTGTTTTGCCAAAAACTGCTGATCAAAAAAAAAAACAACAAAAAAATATCAAGACTGGCTTCATATTCTTTTTTTCTTATCAGCACTGACTAGTGTGACAAATTCTAAATATTTAGACAGATTATATTACACACGTGATTTGCTTATCATAATGAAGGATTGTGTAGACCTGACCCCACGTTTTAGATTAGCGGATTATAGAAGAATGGTGCATCTATAGGGCACAATTTTTTCCGAAGTGGTGGAAAGTAAAAAAACAGACAACAGTCAACCTTTGAGGATGGCTGTAGAATGGATCAGCTAAAGTATCTTATTATAATGGAGATTCGGTATCTGTAACTGAAACTATGTCACTGCTTACATTGCAATACCCTAAGTAATTCCATAAATTTATGAATAATTATTTAGTTTATAGTCAAAATCATTAATACATAGAATAAATCTTATTTATTAACGATGTCTCAGAGAAAATCTGAGTTAGATTTTCTTCAAAACAGCCCATGTTATTAGTGCATTTAAAATCCTGCAAATGTGTATTATATACCACTAAGAAATAAAGGTTTACATGATATATGGTGTGGTTAATTTGCATACTGGTTTTAACAAAACCGGATTTAATAAATGATTACTTGGTGTTGTTGATCTATTATATTATTGTTTTATTCCCCAACTTATTAAAATCAATCCTATGAATGATTTTATATTAAATATTTAAAATATAATAAAAATATGTGTAATCTTTTTATATATGTTCTTATTTAATTTCCTTAGTTTTTCTAATTCAATATACTTCATGACATTAAAACTTAAATACTTACATCTGGAGGGAGCATGTTCTTGCTAGTTGTGGGAATAAACAAAACAAAGAATGAGTTCAATATCTCAAACAATTCTTTAAATGATAATGATTCTTTTCAAAATTATCATCAAGTCATGTTGACAACACAGGTCTCCATGACTCTTCCTCACCACACAACTCTATTGGCCATTGCTCCTGGCAGGTCCTCTGCACAGCATCCAGTGTCTGTGCAGAGCTGATCAATATAGTTTTTGCAGGCACACTTGTATGTCCATGTGTAGGTGCCCATAAGATAATATCATTTATGAGCTCATCCTTGCTTTTCCAGCAGTGTCCAGCATGTCTTGTTCTTCTTACACAGATGGTTTGTGTGATAGGAGATAAGTGGCTGTACAGCTATTTTTTGTGGGGTGTTGCTTCCAGGATTTGTTCAAGACCACGTGCAGCATCCATGTACAGTTACTATCCAGCTTTTTCATCAAGCTTTTTGTTAGAGTCCAGGTGGTGCAGCCATACAGTAGCACATGGTTATGGCTTGGAAGAATTTTCACTTCCTCTTATCAGAGAGATAATCATTGTTAATAACTGAACTAAAATAAAAAGTGGGGGGCATTTCCACACTCGACGGTGAGCCTCTAAAGCCAGTAGAACAATTCCCATGCCTAGGTAGTAATATCTCATCCACAGAAAGTGATGTCAATGCACGCATAGGGAAGGCATGGTCTGCTATAAACAGATTATTAGTCCTATGGAAATCAGATGTCACTGACAAGTTAAAGTGACAATTCTTCCAAGCCGTAGTTGTATCAGAGCTACTCTATGGCTGCACCACTTGAACCTTAACAAAGCACCAAGAGAATAAGCTAGATGGGAGCTGCACAAGAACGTTGTGTGCAATCTTAAACAAATTGTGGAAACAACACCCAACAAGGAAGCATCTGTATAGCCACTTGCCTCCTATCACACAAACCATCTGAGTGAGATAAACAAATCATGCTGGACACTGCTGGGAAGCAAGGATAAACTTATAAGTGACATCCTCCTGTGGTAACCAGTACATGGACGGGCTGTCCAGCAAAGACCTACATTGACCAGATCTGCGTGGATACTGGATACTGCACAGAGGACCTCTTGAGGACAATGAATGATAGGGACAGTTGTCATGGATATCCGTGCTACTAGCATGACATGATGATGAAATATATCAGCATAATCTGATAATGAAACTTTCTATGAATAAATGTATCTACTTGCTCATGTTCATAGAAACATATATGATGGCATATTCATGTTTACAGCTGGTTTTAGTCCTTATCATATTGTCTTATTCTGTTTATTTTTTTATGTCATAAGTTCAATTTTCTAATCAACTTCTTTGGTTCCTTGTTTGGAAAACAGTGTGCAAAGAATGAAAACTGCTAGGGGGGATATATTGAGGAAGCTGAAAAACCCTTTGCACCATGTAATATTATCTGACAATGGTGGTAGTAAGGCTTCCTCAACTCATATAAGATTGCTTTTGTAATCTACCCCAGCCATAAAGAAAATCAGCTCATCATAGATCAATGACAAAAATCCCTCCGCCATCTTTGTTTTCTGTGTTTTTCTTTTTGACCAATCAGAGATCTTCTTTCATCAAGGCTTGGTTGTTGTCTGCTTTTCTTCCATTTTGTTTTTTCTTATTTCATTTCTCATCATGTATTGGTTTCATGAAAATACATTAACAAAAAGAAAAAAAAAGAAAAAAAAGGAAAATGAATGATCCAAAATTTTAAACAAAAAAGAAGACAACAAAACAAAAAAAAAAAAGGGACTCAAGATATATTAATGTCACATGATCTGTGAAAAAGTCAAAAGCAGACTCCAAACAAATAAACAAGAACAAATATTTCGGAAGTTTGCATAGTTTAAAATTTCCATTGCTAAGTGAAACCTAAAGGTTACTTGGTTACTAATTGGTAAAAGGCAACCCCCGCTCCCCCTCCCCCCAAAAAAAAAACAAATCAAACTTACCAGTGTCATTCAAATCTGCTAAAACTCCCAAAGTTGATGAATTAGCTGATGATAATGGCTGTTTTCTTAATTGGGATCCAAACACAGACAGAATCTTAGAAATAGAAGATTTCATATTAAGCATTATTAATTCCATAATGTTAGCTAGGATTTTCAAAAATGAACAGTGTCCTGGGTACGATGTTAAGCAGCATTGAATGGTGAAGTTCCAATTCTGGAGCTCAAGGGATTGTGGAGTATCCCTTCATTGCCATTACTTCCAGGTTCAGGTGGTAGTACTTGTTATGGTTCCATCTATGGGTTAAATAGAAAAAAAATGAGGTTGAAAAAGTGTGTGTTTAAAAATTAAAATATTTTGAATACCCATTAAGAATGTATTAAACAAAACGTTTTTGGTATAAAATAACCCAACAATGGTTGACATGCCATAAAATACATCCAACCAACCAACCAACCAGCCAACCAACCAGCCAACCGACCAAAAATAAACAATAGTTAAAAAAAGCTAAGACATTTTTCAGTAAATTCTACCTCACTTCTTTTTGTTTATCTTTGGCTTATAGATAAGACATTAGTGCCTTTTATCTATATTTTTTCTTAAACAATATTTGTTTCATATATCAGGAATTTTTAGTGAGAATTTTCCATGCACATTTTTTGATATTAAAGAGTATTTTGTAGATAGTCTAAGACATAAATATTCAAACAAAATATTCTCCATATATATTCTAATGTTTGAAGAATGATAATGAAGTTGTGCACACAATTTTATCTAAAAAATATTTATTTCAGATATTTGTCACCTTTAAGTGTATCATCAATAATTTGTCAGTATCTGCCACAGGTGATGAAACATCTAATTTTACCAAGTTTCACTTAGATAAAAAAAATCTCCAGACTTTTAAAGATATTAGACTTTGAAACGTGTTGTATAATTACATTCCAAAGTTTGCTTGGAGGTTATAAAAATGTAAAATCTTCAGCTTGGCTCAGGATGATAATACAAGTACCATCATGTATAAGATTTAAGTAAAGCTACTGTTGCAAATTTTCAAAACAATGGAAATATCTGAATTTTGTGTGTTGATAAAGCATTGCTTTCTGATGGGGAAAAATACTGTTCAAGCAAAGCAATGGCTTCATAAGTGTTATTCAAACTCTGCTGAGGTGGTATGCTGACTTTAAACGCGGTTGTACAGACACAAATGATGCTGAACACTCAGGTCGCCAAAATTCGAGAAGCATTGGAATCAATGTCTAAAAGATATTATTTTATTAGTTAGGCCCGGGACTTATTGAGTGATGTGTTAAAAGCACAGTTTCCTACTAGATCCCCAAAGTTAAGCAGCGATGAGCCTGTTTAATACTTAGATGGGTGACCATTTAAGTAGCAGCAGTAAGTACACCAAAATGACTTGATTCAGCATTAAATGACCCAAAAAGTGTTGATATGCCATAAAACCATACAACTAAACCAGATATAAACAGAGATATCTCATTAGATGGAAACACAGCATTTAAGAACAAAGTTCAGCACTGAGAAATCTGTTACACATGTTTCTTTCCCTTGGGATAATAATGACCCCCAAAATTAAATGCTTTCACTGCACCTCAGTTGGTTTAATCTTTGGGAACACCCAAAATATGGGCCACAATCTTAATCTGGTCATTTGAATAAATATGGCAAAGATAGATAGATAGATAGATAGATATCATTAGACTGAGAAACATAGATAGATAGATAGATAGATAGATAGATAGATATTAGCAGTAGACCGAGATAGATAGGTAGATAGATATAGATAGAAAGATAGATAGATAGATATTAGCAGTAGACCGAGATAGATAGTAGATAGATAGATAGATAGATAGATATTAGCAGTAGACTGAGATAGATAGATAGATAGATAGATATTAGCAGTAGACTGAGATAGATAGATAGATATAGATAGATATTAGCAGTAGACTGAGATAGATAGGTAGATAAATAGATAGATCGATAGATAGATATTAGCAGTAGACCGAGATAGATAGATAGATAGATAGATAGATAGATATTAGCAGTAGACTGAGATAGATAGATAGATAGATAGATATTAGCAGTAGACTGAGATAGATAGATAGATAGATAGATAGATATTATTAGTAGACTAAGCTAGATAGATAGATAGATAGATAGATAGATAGATAAATAGATAGATATTAGCAGTAGACTGAGAGAGGTAGATAGATAGATAAATAGATAGATATTAGCAGTAGACTGAGAGAGGTAAATAGATAGATAGATAGATAGATATTAGCAGTAGACTGAGATAGATAGACAGATAGATAGATAGATAGATAGATAATTAGCAGTAGACTGAGATAGATAGATAGATAGATATTAGCAGTAGACTGAGATAGATAGATAGATATTAGCAGTAGACTGAGATAGATAGATAGATAGATAGATAGATAGATATTAGTAGACTGAGATGAATAGAGAGATAGATAGATATGAGCAGACTGAAATAGATAGATAGAGAGAAAGATGGATTGTAGATAATTAGACAGATAGATATGGCAAATTGAGATAGATAGGTAAATAGATAGATAGATATTAGTAGATTGAAATAGAGAGATAGATAGATAGATATTAGTAGATTGAAATAGAGAGATAGATAGATAGATAGATAGATATTAATAGATTGAAATAGAGAGATAGATAGATATTAATAGATTGAAATAGAGAGATAGATAGGTATTAGTAGATTGAATTAGATAGATAGATAGATAGATAGATATTAGTAGATTGAAATAGAGAGATAGATAGATATAAGCAGACTAAAATTGATGAATTAGATTGGGAGATAGATAGATATGATAAATTGAGATAGATAGGTATGAACATAGATAGATATATATGTTTAAGGTAAAAGTCAAAGTGATTTGAGGAATTTTTGCAACAATTCACGGAAAGACTAAAAAGAAAGAAAAGTTTCTTCTACCAATAGCATCCTGTTACTAAATACCAACCAACAAATTTTGGACTGAATTTGACTTTTCTACATTCATTTTGTTTTGCTTACCATTTGAAAACTTATCTTGTAACTCAATCGTTCAATGTGTACAAAGATTTAATTAAAATCTTTTTTGCAATTTTATCAGCCATTTTGTTTGCCACCCTCACCATCCCCCCTTCACACACACACCCCTACATTCCCATCTGCTTCTTACAGTCTCAATTTTGGCAGAAAGAAATTTTCATTGAAAAATATATTCAACATTTTTTTGGAAGGTTTTTTGGATTTTTTTTGCTAGTTTTTTTTTTTTGTTGTTGTTTTTTTTTTACATTTTTTTTCTTCTTTTTGTTTCATGTCTTTTCTTTTTTCATTCTTTTTCTTAATTTTTTAGATTTAATTTCTTGACCTTTCCTATTTTTTTCCTTTCTTTTATGTTTAAACTCATTCATGTATTTTTCTCCTAGTCTTTTTTTATTTTTATCTTTCATTCACTTTTCTTTTCTTTCATTCTCTGTAACTTTCACATTCCACTTTCTCTCCACTTTTTCGTTTCTTTTTCTTTCTTTCTTTTTTATAATTTTCTCCTTCCTTTCGTTCTGTTTTTGTCTTTTGTCTTTTTTTTATTTCATTCTCTGTAATTTTCACATTTCAGTTTCTTCTCTTTTTTTTTTCATTCTTTCTCTTTCAATTTTTTTTCTTTTTACAAATGATTGACTTGTTCTTTTCCTCTTTTCTTTTTTCTTTTTTCTTTCTTCTGAGTTCCATCTCATTCATATCTGTTTGTTCTTTTCTTTTTTCTTTCATTCTCTCTTATCTTTTTTTCTTCTTTCTTTTTTTCTTTTATTATAAGTTTCATCTTCCTTTCCTTCTTCTATTTTGTCTTTTATTCTCTGCAACTTTCACATTTCACTTTCTTTTCTTTTTTTTTCTTCATTCTTTTTTTCTTCATTCTTTTTTTCTTCATTCTTTTTTTCTTCCTTCATTTTTTTTCATTTTTAATCTTTACAAATAATGTTATTTTCTTTTCTTCTTTTATCTTTCTTCTGAATTCCAACTCATTCATATCTTTTTTGCTCTATTTTTTCTTTCATCCTCTATTTCTTTGGCTTTCTCTCTTCCTTCCTTCCTTCCTTCCTTTGTTCCTTTCCTTGTTCCTTCCTTCCTTGATTATTCATTTTTTTAAAGGGTATGTGAAAATAGTGTGTCAAAAAGACATTAATCAGTGATATGTCCACCATTTTAAATAATTTGTCATTCTTTCTTTATCTTAATCCTTTTCTTAAATTTTTGCATTGATTAATGATAGAAAGAAAAAGAAAAACAATATCTTGAATAATCCAATTGATAATATCAGAAAAGCAACGAAAAGATTTGATAATTATAAAAATAAGGTTATATAATAACAAATTTAACAATAGGCTTTGTTAGCATGGTTAAATCCTGATCATTTGCACAGTTCCCAATAGATCAACTTTCCCAATCAATCATGCATAATTCTTAGCCAACTTATTGCATTGGCTTATTATATGAGGTATGTCAGAAAAGTTCCAGGTTGATCACATTCTTCGATGTGAGGGGCATTGTTTACTGTGAGTTCTTGCCACAGGGACAGACGATCAACCAGCATGTCTACAAAGAGATACTGTGGCATTTGCTTCATTCAGTGTGTGAGAAGAGGGGAGATATATGGCAAGTCAACTCAAGGATGCTTCACCATGACAACGCACCTGCCCACACTGCCCTGAGTATCCGAGATTTCCTAGCCCAGAAGAACATTACTGTGCTGGAGCAACTTCTCTACTTGATGTGATTTTTTCCTCTTCCCCAAGCTCAAGGGGGTCATCAAGGAAACCCGTTTTGAGGATGTGCACAACATCAAAAAGGCCATAATGACAGAGCTATGGAGAATCCCAGAAGAATCCTTCCAGGAGTGTATGCAAGTGTAGCAGAGAAGGATGGAAAAGTGCATTAGACTTTGAACGGGATAACTTATAGTTTGGATATGAAATAAATTTTTTGTTACACCAGTCCTGGAACTTTTCTGACATACCTTGTATAAGGGACAGTCTTTACTCTATCTTTTCATACAAGTTGTACTGAAAAGTTCTTAGTCTAACCAAGAATGGAAAGAACTAGAGCCATCAAACATACTATTCAGTTCAACACGGCCCATAATTTCCTACATTTCTTTAATGCTTCCAAAATCTAATAACCCTGAGAGACGGCATCAAGAGGAATACTCCCCATGGTGACTCAAAGATTTGAAAAGGTTATGGAACTATTTCTATCTATCTAGCTAGCTAGCAAGCTAAGGTTTAAATTACAGTCAAAATCATTAATACATAGAATAAAGAACAACCCTGTATTATATATACTCAGAAATTAAGTATGTGACATTAAACAGTCCACATTGTTTAGTAAAACAAGTTTTAATGAATACATGCCAGGTATTATTGATTTATATATAGTTTGGTTTATTTTAATATATATTTAAAGTTATCTAATGTATAGAGTTTTACAAGAGGATCATTTATAAACGAGAAAGAACTTGAAAGTTATTATTGCAATACATTAGAATTCTTTATGCATGGATAGAGCAGAAGAAAAGATTCTTTTAAATATTTGCAAATTCCATTTTTCTTTTTCCTGTATGAAACTAATCCACATTTGGAAGGCAATGGAAATTCAAGGGATAAGGGAGATAATAAGAAGATACAGGTAGACAGTGAGAGATTAACAAAGTCATTGGGTAATAGATAATCTTAGTTATCAACACCCATGGAATTTCGATGTATGTATCTTAAATTTTTTTTTCTATGTACATATCTTAAATTTTTGCATGTACGTATCTTTAATTTTTTTCTATTTTTAAATTTACATAAATAGATCACTGATTAGGACTGAGACTATTCTAGTAGTGACCACCCCA
>CM042140.1:36419535-36422035 GCA_023376005.1 Doryteuthis pealeii | reverse complement strand
TGGTCAGCATTTGGTCATGTTCACTTAGAAAAAGAAGATTCCAGGCTAAACCTCAAATCTTTCCCCCCTATCGGGTCTCAAAGTTGCTGATAGGCCATCTTGAAACCTGATTCTTTGCGGGGAGGATTTTTAATCTGTTGGCATGGCAACAGCAGGGACTTTTATCACTGATCTCGAGATAATTTAACCCTCAATTATTGTTTTGTTTATTTTACACACTTATGTGCACAAATTCTTAGATGTAGAAGATCACTGGCTTCTCAGTTAGTTTAGAGTTTACTGTTTAGCTAAGGGTGTTATCTCCCTTTCTATCAATTATCTCCCTTTCTTTCTATTAATTATTTTTCCTGTTTCTTCAAAACAGTACATAGCCACTCTACCAGACCAATGCTGGTCTGGGGAGTACTACCTGCTCGTCTGCAGGTGCTACACATCATTTTTAAAAATTTGTATAGTTTTGAAGTACGGCAATCATGCATTTAAACTATGCCAGTCTATGAAGTAGTACCTTCCGGTCCACAGGTTCCACACATTATTTTAATTTTTTTAATAGTTTTGAAGTACAGCAACCATACATTTAAATTAAAATTGGAAATATATTTCTAAAAATATCAACTTTGTTCATTTTATGCTCTTTACCACGATGGCTATTTTACCATCTTTTTGCCAACGTTGTTTTATAGAAACCTAATTTCCTTTTTGTAAATTTCAGCACTGCTACCTTAGTCTTCAAAGAGAAGGGCAGATATTGGGTGCAAGTCCTCACCACTTACTGAAACAAATCTAACATATGTGGCACTCTCTTCTATTAAGTCAAGACTTGAGAAATTGACATATAAGAAGCAGTCTCACTGTTCTCATTAAGGTCAACTTCAACATTAAGAATAAATTCATCTTTTTGGAATACTCCATATTTTTTCTATTTTCTACATACTGTCAAATTTATTTCCCTATTTACTCCCACACATATATATATATATATATAAGGGTAGGTTGATTTTTCACTTTTTTTTAATATTAAATTTCATGAGAGACAAAAAGTTCTGATACCAAAAATTAGATTTTTCATATGTACCAATTTTTGAGGAAATGACACCAAAGATCATAGACAAAGATTCCCTGGAATTACCTGGTTAAAATACTGAAATTCTCTGGTTTGAATACTAAAATTGTTAGATTTTCTGATCAATATTTTGGCCAAATGTTGCAAAACTGAGGATTATTCAGTGCATATTTATCTACAATCTTTGATGGCATTTCCTCAAAAATTGGTACATGTGAAAGATCTAATACACAACTTTTGGTCTCTCATCAAAAATCAACCTACCCTAATATATATATATATATATATATATATATATTTAAATTTGGGATAAAACAAAGAAATCACAGTGCTCAACCACAACTTTGTAGGAGCTTTACTTATTTATTTGTTGAATTTTTTAAATATAATAGTTTTCCATAGGCAACTACCCAGGTTTCAGGCTATTTTGCCATCATCAGCCTGCTAATAATTCTTCTGGTGTTTATGCGAAGACATTTCTTGCTGTTAGGTTTTTGGACCGCAATTTACATCGGTTGATTATTGTGGACGCTCTTTATGCTTTGGATTTTATTTTTGAATTTTTGAATTTCTGCATGTTTTAATATATATATATATATATATATATATATATATATATATATATATGTGAAATTGATATGTTGAAAAAACATTTCATATATATATATATATATATATATGGGCTGCTTTAAACAGATTGTTAGGAATATGGAAATCTGATCTCACTGACAGCTTAAAGCGAAAATTCTTCCAACCCATAGTTGTATCAGTGCTACTGTATGGCTGCATTACTTGGACCCTAATGAAGCACTTAGAGAATAAGCTAGATGGGAGCAGCTCAAGAATGCTGCGTGCAATCTTAAACAAGATGTGGAAGCAACACCCGTGAGAAAACAGCTGTATGGCCACCTGCCCCATATCACACAAACTATCCATGTGAGGTGAACAAGACATGCTGGGCAGTGCTGGAGAAGCAAGGATGAACTCATTAGTGACATTCTACTGTGGAAGCCATCACATGGGCACACCAGATTAGGGCATCCAGCAAACACATACATAGGCCAACTGTGCAGATACCGGATGCTGCACAGAGGACCTCCCAGGAGCAATGAATGATAGGGACGGTTGGTGAGAGATTGTCATGGATATCCGTGCTGCTAGCACGATATGTGATATATATATATATATATATTAGAGGCGCATGGTCTAATGGTTAGAGTCGTAGGAAATGGACTTGTCAACATGAGTTCAATTCCTGGACAAAGCTGTTGGCAATTCACATAGCACTAATACCCTTGGGAAACGTATGAATCCAATTCTCCCTCCAGCTATGGGTAAATAGCAGGGCAGACTGGACTCTTTAACCATGGCTAGGTAACCAGTCTATGAGAAGGAAAACTCTGAATTCAAACCTGTTAAACTCCGTTTATGAAATTA
>CM042140.1:36409535-36414535 GCA_023376005.1 Doryteuthis pealeii | reverse complement strand
AACCAATAAGCACCCCAGTTGAGAGCTGTTTTGAAAGGAACACCTTTTGCTTTTCACTGTAAACTCCCGGTTGTTTCTTTACAAACAACAGGCGTTTTTTTTTTTGCATTAGAATTTCACTGTAAGATTTTTTAAAGTTTGTTCATGTATATTTACAAACCAAAGGCACGTTTTTAATACTCAAATAGTTTTCAATTTTAATTTTAAAAAATTAGTTATTTATTGGCTACTTGGTCTTAACATCCTTTCATTTAAATAAACATAAAAAATATTTTGTAAATAAAAACTATTTTCATTTAAATAAACATACCTGAATTTCTCTTCTGATTAAATAACAACTATTTTAATATAAAAATGCGTATTTCATATAAAAACGTGTCTTTCGTTTAAAGTTTTTAAAACTTTTAAAAAATTCCTATTGAATTATCAACAACAATGTGAAATAACTAATTTTTTTAATTAAAATCGAAAAATATTTTAGTATAAAAACGTGCCGTTGGGTTGTAAATATACATGAATAAACTTTTTAAAATTCTTACAGTGAAATTCTAATGCAAAAAAAATCACAAAAGCAAAAGGTGTTCCTTTCAAAACAGCTCTCACCTGGGGTGCTTATTGGTTACTTGGTCCGAAAGTTGTTTGCCTTTCACATAGGTCTCATACTCTTGGAAAAGATATGAATTTGATTATTCTTGCTCCAGCTATTGGTAAATCATAGGGCAGACTAGGCTCTTTAACCTTGGTATGGCAACCAGTCTAGGAGAAAGAAGACACTGAATTCACACCAGTTGCAGACCTGGAGAGGGTTGGTCTCTATTAGGCTATTCCTACCCAAAACACACACCTCCCAATGACCTAACCAGGTTACAGAAGCAGTGAGATCTTTATCAAATGTTCTCATAGCTTTATGGTTAGAGTAAATTATGGTAGATTTTTCCACATTAATTTATTAAGAACTGCTACGGTTATTATTTACAAATTGTTATTTACTAAGCTTTCATTCATCTGGCATGTAGGCCTCAGGTTTTGTACAAGGTGCTTATAGGATTAAATATAAGTTGTTACTGTGATTATCTAAAAGCTAGTTAAATACTTTCATAATAAAGAATGCATGTAATAAATAACATTAATTAATGTATTTTTTGTAATTGGAGGGTAATTTTCTTTTTTAAACATAAAAAAAAATGTTGAAAATGATATGCGCAAAAATCTATGCACATTTTATCAGCTTATAATTTTATAACGCTCATTTTATTCGAGCATTTCTCTCAGAATATTTGAAATGCTTGAAATATTTGGAATGCCTAAAATTATGAAAATTTTAGGATTTTCTTTGTAAACTTTATTATAAAATCTATTCGTTATGTAAGTATTTAATTAACTTTCAATTAATAACCAAAGTCATATATACATATATATATATATACACACATATATATATACAAGGTGTGTCAAAAAAGGATCAAGATATTTTGTATTTTTTGACACACCTTGTATTCTCAAAAAATAACATTCCATTCATTAATTTTTTTTTTAAATTTTAAAATGGCTAAAAATGGCCTTTTCATTTAAATTTACCAGTTATTTCCTTTAAATTAAAAACTTCTAATTATGTTTTATATTACACTTAAACAAAAGCTATCATTTGGTATGGATTAGGAAAATGAATGTGACTTCCAGTCGGGCGGAATGAGGCGGTATAGGACGTTAAGAGTTTTAAATCAGTTATTCTAAAATATATACTATAATATTTATCATATGAACTACGATGGAAATAAAATGAGAAAGACATGGAATATAATTTTTTTTTGCCGCAGAGGTTCCTTGAGACATGTAATTTATTTTAAGGCTTCCGCAAGCTTAAAAAGGTTGAGAAACGCTGGCATAGTGGCTAAAATTCTGGACTGCAAAATTAAATTCCTGTTGTGCTATTAAAGTTCACTTTCAGACTAATACCATTGGGAAAGGTATGAACCCCTTATACTTCCAGCTATGTGTTAAATATTATAGCTACAGTTCTTCTACAAGCATTAGATAACCCACAAAGGTTGATATGCCATTAAACAAAGAAACCAAAACTAAACCCGAATAATAATGTTAATGTTTTGGGGTCCAGTTTTGCTAAGTTGGTAGAGCATCTGCCTTGGAACCTTAAGGTTCCGGGTTCGATATACCAGCCCTTGCCAACTCAGCACATGAGTAGCACAGCTTCTGAATAGTTAAGTAGGGAGCTAACGGTAGGTGTGGTGCTCCATTTTAGATTCAAAAACATTCTCCTTGATATAGCACTAACAAAAAGGGGATAGACTTCCTCTCTGTTCACCTGATACTGACAATAAGCCACTCTGCCTACTTTACTATTTTTTATGTATTACAGTAGGAGTTGCACTCCAAAAACAATCTCAGAGTTCTAGTGCTAGTTAAAAGGGGATAGACTCCTTCACTGTCCGGCTGATACCGACAATAAGCCACTCTGCCTACTTTACTATTTTTTATGTATTACGGTAGGAGTGGCACTCCAAAAACAATCTCACAGGTCTACTGCTAGTGAAAAGGGATAGACTCCTTCACTGTCCGCCTGATACCGACAATAAGCCACTCTGCCTACTTTACTATTTTTTATGTATTACGGTAGGAGTGGCACTCCAAAAACAATCTCACAGGTTTAGTGCTAGTGAAAAGGGGATAGACTCCTTTACTGTCCAGCTGATACTGACAATAAGCCACTCCGCCTACTTTACTTTTTTTTGTATGACAGTAGGTGTGATGCTCCACCTCAAATGCAAAAACAATCTCTCTGATCTAGCATTAGTGAAAAGGGGATAGACTCCTTCACTGTCCAGCTGATATCGACAATAAGCCACTCCGCCTACTTTACTTTTTTTTGTATGACAGTAGGTGTGGTGCTCCACCTCAAACGCAAAAACAATCTCTCTGATCTAGCACTAGTGAAAAGGGGATAGACTCCTTTGCTGTCCATAAACCACTCTGCTTACTTTTCTATTTTTTTTTTTTTTTTTTTTTTTGTAACGAGGAGTTTTTTTTTAGAAAATATATAAATCTCAAACACGGAGACAACGATGCGACAAAAGAGAAAAAGGAAACGAAAAAACAAAAAGGAAGTAGGCTGTGTTCTTGCGAGCACATTTTTGTCAGCGTGCTGAGTTATCGAGTGCATTGGCGGTGTTCTTTTCTGGCATTTCACGACTTATCTATTTTTATAACAAAAAAGCTGACGGGCGGCACAGGCATATTTCTTTATTTGTCACCAAAGCATCCTCACATGCGAAAAATTTACTCCTCCTCCCCCCCCCTTTTTTTCTTTCTTCTTCTTCTTCTCTCTTTTTGTCTGTTACGTTGGTTGTCGGATAATGAAGAGTAGTGAGTTTTGGGACCCAAGGAGTTCGCGCAGATAAAAGAAATACACATGGAATTGTTTTGCTGGGTGGGAAGTGTTTATATTAGGGACAAGTACACATTCATTAATCTTGTGCAAGACAGGGTCGTACGTGTCAGGCAAAAATAGTAGATCTTTAATTAGTTCCTTCTATTTCAATGGCCATCGAGGCTCTAGTCTGGTTGTAAGTCACTCCATGTACTTATATATAATCTGTGAAGCCACTATAGGTGGGAAAATATCCTTTATAAACTATATATATATATATATATAAGTTATATAGAGTTACCTGAATATCTTCCTAGTTAATACCACACCCGAGATTGATACAGAACTGATAGATAGATAGATAGATAGATAGATAGATAGAAACAGACAGAAAAAGATAGATAGATAGAAACAGACAGAAAAAGATAGATAGACATAAACAGGTTGGGATAGATAGATAGATAGATAGATAGATATAAACAGATTGAAATAGATAGATAGATAGATATAAACAGATTGAAATAGATAGATAGATAGATAGATATAAACAGATTGAAACAGATAGATAGATAGATAGATATAAATAGATTGAAATAGATTGAAATAGATAGATAGATATAAACAGATTGAAATAGATAGATAGATAGATAGATATGAATAGATTGAAATAGATTGAAATAGATAGATAGATAGATAGATATAAATAGATTGAAATAGATAGATAGATAGATAGATATAAACAGATTGAAATAGATAGATAGATGTAAACAGATTGAAATAGATAGATAGATGTAAACAGATTGAAATAGATAGATAGATAGATATAAGCAGTTTGAAATAGATAGATAGATATAACAGATTGAAATAGATAAATAGATAGATATAAACAATTTGAAATAGATAGATAAATATAAACAGATGAAATAGATAGATAGATAGATAGATATAAACAGATAGATATAAACAGATTGAAATAGATAGATAGAAGATAGATAGATAGATAAACAGATTGAAATAGATAGATAGATAGAAACAGATTATACAGATATAAACAGATTAAAATATAAACAGATTGAAATAGATAAATATAAACAGATTGAAATAGATAGATATAAACAGATTGAGTCTGATAGATATATATATGGAGATTGAGATTGATAGATAGATATAAACAGACTGGAATAGATAGATAGTAGTATAGCTGATATATTTATAATTCCAACACCCATTTATAAGTACACACATGCATGTACACACACACATGTAATATATATGAGAATATATATGTATATATATTCAGGGTTCCAATAACACACAAAGCAGTTTTCCAGTCTATAGCTCTGCTGATGAAGCCTAATAGGCTGAAATGTACATACAGAGATTGATTTTTCTCGATTTGTTTAGCCTTACATTTGAATAGGTATGCCCGCCTAATTCATTAATTATCAATTAATTAATTTTCAAAATTAGGTACAACTTCAATTAAGCACATATTCTCCCAAAAATTGTCGGCTAAAAAAGCTATATCAAACACATTGTTTGTTTGTTTACTTCTCATATGTATATAGATAGATAGATAGATAGATAGATAATATAGTTTGCTATATTTATTGAT
>CM042140.1:36394535-36407035 GCA_023376005.1 Doryteuthis pealeii | reverse complement strand
TATATAATATATATATATATATATATATATATATACATATATATATATATATATTGAGATAGATAGATAGATAGATAGATATGAACTGAGATATGCATGAACATAGACGTGAACTTAGATAGATAGATAGATAGATAGATATATGAACTGAGATATGCATGAACATAGACATGGACTTAGATAGATAGATAGATATTTAGATAGATCTGAACTGAGATAGGCATGAACATAGGCATGAACTTAGATAGATAGATATGAACTGAGGCATGAACATAGACATGAATTTAGATAGATAGATAGACATAAACTTAAATAGATAGACATGAACTTAGATAGATAGACATGAACTTAGATAGATAGATAGACATGAACATAGATAGATAGATAGATAGATAGATACATAGACATGAACTTAGATAGATAGATAGATAGATAGATAGATATGAACTTAGATAGATAGATAGATAGATAGATAGGTAGGTAGGCATGAACTGAGATAAATAAATAGACATGAACTGAGATAGATAGATAGATAGGTATGTGTAGAATACATATATATATATATTATAAGAATTAATGAACCAAATTGACGTAAATATGTACATTAATGTAAGAAGAGAGTTTTAATCAATGCAACCAAATAAAATTCTGGCACCTGTGTTTTCAATGTGATCTTGAAGGAAAAGAGAAAGAAAAATGATATCTTTTCAATGGAAAAGATATATTAATTGAAATTTAATCCCCTGATACCTAGTTTGATAAGAGGGAATACTCACTTGACCCAAGGGCAACTAAACAAGTATGTAACTGGATAGGGTAGAGGATATTTGAGAATATATCAAAAAATAAAGCCTGAATAGACTTCAAAGGCAATCCGGCCTTGTTCTTTTTAAACATCAAATAAGTGTTTATATATGGAAGGATATATACACACACCCTTTTTCATACAATGTATAACTTGTACACAGAAAAAGATATATATGTAACTAAAGCTATATATATATATATATATATATATATATATGTATATAAAAACCTCAAAAAATTTTTAAACAGACTGAATAACAAAGACTACCACTCACTTTTCTCGTTATTCTGTGATAAAAAATTTCTTATCACCTTCCATATACCAACAAATGCCCTGAAGATGATCTAATTAATAGATCGAAACACTGCAGCATCAGCCAATAAACTCACCACTTAACCCATTTAAACCTGTATTTTTTCATTTTTCCTAATATACTACATATATATATATGTATATATACTAGCAAGAATATGCACCCTTCCGATGTAAGTATTTAAGTTTTAATGTAAGGAAATATATTAAATTAGAAAAACTAACAAAATTATATAAGAATGCATATTAAAACTTTATAATTTTTAGATTATATTTTAATTGGTTTCTATATAAAAATCATTAATTGGATTGATTTTAATACATTGAAGAATATAACAAAAATATTAGAGATCAATAACACTAAGTAATTATTTATTAAACCCAGTTTTGCTAAAACCAGTATGCAAATTAATCATACCATATATTCTGTAAACTTTTATTTCTAAGTAATATATAAGACACATTGCAGGATTTTAAACGCACTAATAACATTGGCTGTTTTGAGGCAAATCTAACTTAGATTTTCATAGAGACATTGTTAATAAATAAGATTTAAGACCTGCAACCACTGCCTTCTAGCACATATATGATAAAATGGGTTGGGGGTTTGCCATAAGGGTAATAGTGTCAGGACAATCATATAGGTGCTAGGGCTTGATTTGACCAGCCGATTGATCAAAGGGGCCCTCTCTGACCACCAGTCTAGCCTAAGTAAGATCAAAAGTCGAGTGTTGCATGTCATGGACAGCTCAGCCACCTAGGGTTCCATCTTTAACCATAATGGGTCACCACCCACAGACAACAGGTGACCTATTGTTGAGGGGAGGGTCTTAAATCTCTGCAGAGGTGCAGTCGGCGTATTTTACAGCCCCAGCTGACAGGGCAGAGAATAAAGGGAAAAGAATAAAGGGAAAAGGAGATGGATACCCATGGCCAACACGTGACCCCATGGGAGGAGGTAGTCTTACCTCTCTGCAGAGGTGCAGTCGGCGTATTCCAAAGCCCCAGCTGACTGTGTTAGTTCATTTCTTTCTTTGTGAATACAGCTTCTTGAACTGCCAATTAGGTAGGCACCTCCTTTAACATTTTTTTCTTTTTATTTCCTTTGGTAAATCAACAAACCGATATTTTCTTAGAAAATAAATATTCCACTTCCTTCTATTCTAACTTTAGCTCTTCAAAATCCTTTAACTTCCTATGGGTCATAATTTTTGTCCACCTGACTGCATTTCAGGGAGCTGGGTTGTTTTTTCCTTTTTTTCTTTCGGTTTTGTTTTTGATATTTTTCTTCAAGATAAAACATTTCTGGCAGATATTATTTTCACAGAATTCATTGCAAATATCACATTTAATATATTTACCCAACCCTTCCACACAAGCAGTTAATATATATTATATATATATATATATATAATATATATATGATCAATATAAATATATATATATATATATGATCAAATGAATATTTATTAATATATATATATATATACGTTAATGTATGAGTAGTGGCTTACCGGTGGGTACGAGTATGATCATGGAAGCGCACAGTATCCAGGGGTTAAGACCAACAAATATAAAGTGCTCAATACATTGTAGAGCAAAATTTATTTATAAAATGGATAAAAGTAACCGTTCAACGGACATACATGGTACCAACTGATATTAATCGAAAACTTGATTAATTCAGCGGATGTAACCCTGACAATTCAGACGATGAAACTCGAGTAGGTTACTTTTATCCATTTTATATATATATATATTATATATATATAATATATGTTCAAAAAGATATTAATTAATTTTGATTAGATAAATATCAATTAATCTATTATCGTACTAAGGTTGAGTGAATCAATGATTGTTTGCTAAAGGCTTTTTTCCTATTCAGTTTAATGACACAAATAATCCCAATATAATCCTTAGTTTTGGGATTTAGTTATATTTGAAAAAAAAATCCATTTTATTTGGTTATAATTAGTTGTAATTTGCAATTAAGTCAAAACTCAACCATCTCTTACTCCACATTCTGCCTGTTACTTTCCTCCTCTCTATATATATATCTTGATTAACTACTCCTTATATATGTTAGTCTTTTCTGTAAGTGTAAAGAGAGAGATTAGAGTGTGTGAGTGGGAGATTTACCTTCAAAAGTAAAAACAGGTCAATTTTTGACTTAATGGCAAATGGCATGTCAACTGTTCTTGGGTTATTGTATGCCAAAAGGTTTTGTTTTATTCATTCTTCATGGATATTCAACATTTTTTTTCAAACTCAATTTTTTTCTATTTAACCCATGGATGTGATCCTAACAGGTACTACCACTCTGGGTCAGAGTGGACCTGGGAGTAATGATAATGAAGAGGTACTCCATGTTCCCTAGAACTCCAGAATTGGAACTTCACCATCAGAGTGGTCTTTTATCTCAACCAATTAACCTGACACATACAATGGAACCTCAGATTTTAAACACGCCAATGTTAGTCTTCTCTGTGAGTGTAAAGAGAGAGATTAGAGTGTGTGAGTGGGAGATTTACCTTCAAAAGTAAAAGAGGGGTCAATTTTTGACTTAATGGCAAATTTTAGCAAAATGATTTTAATGTTGTTTTTTTTAATTATCCATCTGTATTTTTTTTTAAATTTAATTCACTTTGCAAGTTAACTTTCTTCCTGATCACAATTATCTACCCAGAGCTCAATGGGTGACCCAACGTGTCACGTTTTTCTAGTATAGATATATTTTTACTAAGCCCTTCACATGGATTTAAGCGGATTTTAACAGGTTTGAATTCAGAGTTTTCCCTCTCCTAGACTGGTTGCCTAATTAGGGTTAAAGACCCCAGTCTGTCCTACTATTTCCCATAGGCAGAGGGAGAATAGTTGGATGCATACCTTTCCAAAGGGTATTAGCACTATGTGAAATGCAAACAGCTTCAGCCAGGATTTGAACTCAATTCACCATGTCCATTACCTACAACGATAGTTGGGCACACTAGGCTCTTTGACCTTAAATAACCTTTAAATTAAATAAATATACATATATATATAATCTAATATTATGGTTTTACACTCATACACACACATTAGCAAACACACTAGGAGACGCATGGTGTAATGGTTATCACCCTTATCAACTTTCTCCCTCTAGCTTTGGGTAAATAGTAAAGCAGACGGGCTCTTTAACTTTGGTTCGGCAACCAATCTAGGAAAAGGAAAACTCCTGTTTAACTCTGTTTTAGAAATTGACCTTTTGTCACATTCTACTTGTGTGGAGGGTTTGGTAATATGTATGTCGCAGTCCAGCAGATTTGCCACTACGCCATGGGGACTCCCCCACTGACTCTCCCACCCTCCAGGACAAATATTAAAAATATGCAGTGTACCAAAAATATCACCAGTGGAATTGTATATTCAAATATCTGTGGTATGTGCACAATTTATCTACAGCTGTATTAATTTACATGAAGATAAACAGTCCGAGATCCTATCGCATATGAATATCCTTCTTTGTCCTAAAAAAAGTAACAAATATGTGTAGCTACAGGTCAGTTAAATGAAATTTCACATGTAGATTTTAGGACGATTTTGACCTGTTTTTTGGTAATATACAAATTAGCATAGAACCTGTCAAAAATGTTTGTTTGTTTTGTTTATATACATACACACATACACACACATATACATACACACACATTGCATATCAACCTTGGTGGGTCATTTAATGCTGACAAAGTTTTGAAAGATTAGTACCGATAATATGGAAGAAAATTTTTTAAACTCAATTTTTTTTATAAACAAATTTTCTATTTAACCCATAGATGGGACCCTAACAGGTACTACCACTCCAGGTCAGAGTGAACATGTGAGCAATGGTGATGAAGAGGTGCTCCACATTCCCCAAACCTCCAGAACTGGAACCTAACCATTTAACGTCATTCTCAGACATGAAGACCCTCAGCCACCACTGTCTAGCACATATATGATAAAAAGGGTTAGGGCTTGCCATAAGGGCAATAGGGTTGGAACAATCATATAGGTGCTAGGACTTGACGTGACCAACCTATTGATCAGAGGAGGCCTCTCTGATTGCCATCTAGCCTAAGTAAGAGCCAAAGCATTTTTGGGAGAGTATAATCCAGAATATTGGGACCATATGACCTTTAGGCACCCCATCTGCGATCTCAACTCACAAGGACACTTTTCTCATTTACACCGTCATTTTAATCTAGTTGTTTGTTAGGTTGAGGGATTAGGGTTAGGGTTAGGGGTTAGTTTTATAATTTTTTTAAAAATCTAAAAATCTTCTGTTAACAATTAATCAGATTTTGACGGTGTAAATGGAAAAAATATCCCCACGAATCGAGATAGCAAAAGGGGTGCCTAAAGGTCATATGGTCCAAATATTGTATTGGTGTGTTTAAAATCTGAGGTTCCATTGTATGTGTCAGGTTAATTGGTTGAGATAAAAGACCACTCTGATGGTGGAGTTCCAATTCTGGAGTTCTAGGGAACATGAGTACCTCTTCATTATCATTACTCCCAGGTCCACTCTGACCCAGAGTGGTAGTACCTGTTAGGATCACATCCATGGGTTAGATAGAAAAAAATTGAGTTTGAAAAAAAATGTTGAATATCCATGAAGAATGAATAAAACAAAACCTTTTGGCATACAATAACCCAAGAACAGTTGACATGCCATAAAATCCAACCAACCAGCCTCAGATTTGGAACACACCAGTACAATATTCTACCATAGGATTATACCCTTGCAAAAATGCTTACATTGCATTTAAAAGTGTTATCTCAGTATATTTATTGAGGTAACAACCCATATATATATATATATATATATATATATATATATATATATATATATACGTATGTATGTATGTATGTACTCAATGTTTTATTGAAGTTTTTGGGGGGTATTAACAAAATAAAAATAAAAAGTAACCTTTTTTTAATTGCACAAGCCTTTGAAAAAAACAAACAGAATGTGTCACCCCATTAAGAAAAGGATGATGAAGCTGGCGTAGTACAAGTAGGTAAATGTAGGTGGAGCCCTCATCCTTGGTGTGACTCAAACCCACATCTGTATTTCACAGGGGTGGGGATGTTTTTTACCTTTAGATCCACAACCTCATTTGCACTTATGAGCATGCTGTTTTTGTTCTTATTCGGTTTTATTTGCCCTTAGTATCACAGCTTTTCACCAGATGTCCTCGCATGACGAATTTTTTGTTCCACTCTGATTTTGTCTCATTTTTATTCTCTCTCTCTCTCTCTCTCTCTCTCTCTCTCTCTCTCTCTCTCTCTCTCTCTCTCTCTCTCTCTCTCTCTCTCTCTCTCCTTTAAGATTATTGAGTTTTTTTCTCTGTTTATTTTTTCTTCCTTCTTTTTTACTCACACATTCTATTTTACTCTCTCTATCTCTCTCTCTTCAAGATTTCTTGGGTTATTTTCTTTCTGAAATATTTTATTCCCAATTTTGGAGGCTCTATTAATTTTGTTCTTTCGGTTTATTCTCCCCCAGCTCTTTGATTTTCATACTTCCAGCTTGGCATTTCACCCCGGAAGTAGAGAACATATCCCTTTCTGAAGCCTTTCCCCACAAAATGTATATAGCATAATATATATATATATATATATATATATATATATATATATATATATATATATATATTATACACGTTTCTGTATATATATATATATATATATATAATATATAGATATGATATATGTGTATATATATATAGATATGTATGTGTATATATTGCATATATATAAATATAATATATATATATGTGTGTATATGTGTATATATATATATATATATATATATTGTGTATGCATATATATATATCTGTGTGTGTATGCATATATATATACATATATGTGTGTATGCGTGTATATATATATATATATATATGTGTATACGTATATATATATATATATATATATGTGTATGCATATGTATATAAATATATATATATATTATACATATGTGTATGTGTGTATATAAATGTATGTGTGTATATTATGTATATAAATGTGTATGTGTGTATATATGTATATAAATGTGTATGTGTATATATATGTATATAATATATATATGTGTATATATGTATATAAATATTATATATATGTATATACATATGTGTATGTGTATGCATATGTATATAAATATATATATATATATACATATGTGTATGTGTGTATATATGTATATAAATGTGTATGTGTGTATATATGTATATAAATGTGTATGTGTATATATATGTATATAAATATATATGTGTATATATGTATATAGATATATATATATGTATATACATATGTGTATGTGTGTATATATGTATATAAATATATATATATACATATACATATGTGTATGTGTGCATATATATATATATAAATATATATATGTGTATACGCATGTATATATATATGTGTGTATATATATCTATGTGTATGCGTAAGTTTATATATGTGTGTCTGTATGTTATATATATATAAAACATACACACATATGTATGTGTATATATATGTGTGTGTAATATAAAAGAAAGGTAGGCATATGTACATATAATTGATTGCTTTTTTTATATGTAATTTATCTAGTGATTACATATAAATGAGCACACCATTTACCCCCTCACATGTATGTGTGTGTGCATGTGAATGTGTGTGATTCCAGCTTCCTAGAAAAAGGAAGAAATTACATATGTCTGTATGAAATGGATACCACTATATACAGGGTAGACTGTAGTCTAAACTGATCCCTCTTATCAGTGAATAGGGCAACTAATTCAAGCAGAAGGAAAGGGTCCTGAATTAAAAATCAGGAACCATAGTCCAACTTTGTCCCTAGCCTCATTCTGGCCACACCTGTAGCCGAGGACGGCATATACTACCCTGATACATCATCATCATCATCATCATCATCATCATCATCATCAAATTGCAGCCCTGTCTGCTGAGGTAGAAGAATACGCCAACTGCACCTCTACAGAGGAGTAAGACCCACCTCCAATGGGGCCACCTGTTGGCTGTGGGTGGTGATCCATGATGCTTAAGAATGGAACACTGGTGGCTGAGCAGTTCATGACATGCAACACTCCACTTTGGCCCTTACTTAGGCTAGACAGGCAATCAAGAGGCCCCTTCCAATCAATTGGCTGGTCATGTCAAGCCCTAGCACCTATATGATCGTCTCTACCCTATTGCCCTTATGGCAAACCCCCAAACCTTTTTATCATATATATGCTAGAAGGCAGTGGCCGAGTCAATGTCCTGGGTATGATGTTAAAATCTATCTGATGGTGAAATTTCAATTATGGAGCTCTTGGGAATGTGCAGTACCCCATCATCACCATTACTCCCAGGTCCATCCTAACCCAGAATGGTAGTACCTGTTAGGGTCTCATCTATAGGTTAACTAGAAAAATGAGTTTTAAAAAAATCTGTTTAAAAAAAAATGAGTTTTAAAAAGAATTGATTACCCAACAAGAATGAATAAAACAAAATATCTTCAGCAGAAAATAACCCAACAAGGGTTGACATGCCATAAAAACTAATCAAAAGGTGCCATTGGTGTATTCCAAAGCCCCAACCGACAGGGCTTTTCAGTATTAATGGATTTGCAAGACTAGCTTGCTGACAATGATACCATGATGGGATGCTTATACAAAGAAGTTATATGCACTAAGACATATGGAGGCATGTGGTCTAATGGTTAGAATCATGGTAAATGGATTTGTCAACCTAAGTTCAATTCCTGGATGAAGCTGTTGGCTTTTCACATGGCGCTAACAAATCCAATTCTCCCTCCAGCTATGAAGTAAATAGCAGGGTAGACTGCGCTCTTTAACCATGGCTAGGTAACCAGTCTAGGAGAAGGAAAATTTTGAATTCAAACCTGTTAAACTCTATCGCATCCTGCCCATGAGGGGTTGGTAAATATATATATGCACTAAGACATGTATTTCTGTATGTATGTGAGTGTGCGTAAGATGGACTGTCTGTATCACCTTAATGCTAATCGGTTTTAGTTGTTGACCGACATCTAGGATGGATTAAATCATCTCCCTTGATTGCGATTCAGTTACCAAGAATTTTAGATTTCTACAGAGTTCCTTCTTATCAATGATCTGAAGGCATTCCATTCTTTATATTTGGGTATTCCATCATTTCTTTGAAAGGAGTTCCTTTCCCTGCCGTCTCAGGCCATACCACCCACTAGCAGCCACAATCGACACACCCAGCATACCCCCAGTTTCCAATCTCTGCTCCTGGCACCGACCACTGAGGTTGTGTGGGACGTTCGAGACTAACTCTTTTGTGTTATTACAAATCATTTTTTTATTTATAGTTTTACTTATCTTGAAAAAATTAAAATGTGGTCTTTGTATATAGTTTCCAAAATTAATAATGGTTTTTTTTTCTTTTTTTTTTTCTATTTTTTTTCTATTTTTTTTTTTTTTTTTTTTAGTCTTTGATGTATTATCTCACTTTGAGGATCTTGCTAGATGGAGACCCCTGATGCTTAAGGATGGAACCCTGGTGAATGAGCAGTCCATGATATGCAACACTACACTTTGGCCCATACTTAGACTAGACAGGCAGTCAGATCAATCAGCTGGTCACGTCAAACCCTAGCACCTATATGATTGTCCCAACCCTATTGCCCTTATAGCAAACCCCAACCCTTTTTATCATATATGTGTTGGAAGGTGATGGCTGAGAGTTTTCATGTCCTGGGTATGATGTTAAACTATCTGAATGGAGTATCCCTTAATCACCATTGCTCCCAGGTCCACTCTAATCCGGAGTGGTAGTACCTGTTAGGATCCAATCTATGAGTTAAATAGAAAAAGAAATTGAGTATAAAAAATTGAGTACCTATCAAAAATGAATAAAACAAAATGTCTTCAGCATAAGATAATCCAACAAGGGTTGACATGCTGTAAAATCCAACCCACCCTCCATCCAACCCACCCTCCATTCAACCCACCCTCCAGCCAACCCTTCTGTGGGGGATACAATCAATGTATTCAAAGCTCTGACAATATACATACAGATAGACATGCATGAAAATTTCTCCTTTGGCAAAAATGTTGAAAACTTTTATTAATTTTCTTCCTCGTATTTTCTTCCTCAATTGGATTTTTATGAAAATAATCCATGATTAATCAATTCTCATCAATTATTTTTTGGCTAAAAAAGAAAAAAAAAAATTTTTCAAAAGATTTTTTTTTCAAAATGAAGTAAAATGATATTCAATTTGAAAAAATATAGAAAATTTTAATTTGGTAAAATTGAAACTGATCTGAGATATTTGCTTATTTGAGGGAAATATTGAAAAGAATCATTTTGAATAAATAGGCAGATTTTTGATAGATAGATAGATAGATAGATAGATCTGAACAGAAGGTGATAGATAGATAAAAAGATAGATAGATAGATGTATACAGAAAGTTATAGATAGATAGATCGATAGATGTGAACAGAAGGTGATAGATAGATATGAACATAAGGTGATAGATAGATAGATATGAACATAAGGTGATAGATAGATAGATGTGAACAGAAGGTGATAGATAGATAGATGTGAACAGAAGGTGATAGATAGATAGATGTGAATAGAAGGTGATAGATAAATAGATGTGAACAGGTGATAGATAGATAGATAGATAGATATGAACAGAAGGTGATAGATAGATATATCTGAACAGCTGATAGATAGACAGATAGATGTGAACAGAAGGCAATAGATAGATAGATAGATAGATCTGAACAGGTGATAGATAGATAAAAAGATAGATAAATAAATGTAAACAGAAATTGATAGGTAGATAGATTTAAACAGAAAGTGATAGACAGTAAGTGATAGATAGATTGATAGATAAACAGATAGATAGATAGTAACAGAAGGTTATAAATAGATAGATAGAAGGAAAAGAAATAGATTTTCTGATTATATTCATTATATTGATCAAGTGGAGAAGCATCCAATGAATTACAAAAAATCTATTTTATTATATCTGATATTTGTTCTTCTTATTTATGAATTTTGCCATTAATTTTTCATTGGTCAGTCTTGGATCAATATTGATTATTTCAATCTTGATAAATAAAACTTTAGTCTCAATTTTTTTTTAACACATCTTCTACTTGTATGCATGTATTTACCCAACCCATCCACCACAAGCAGGATGTGATATAAGGTCAAGATTTAGGCAGAAGCCTTCGGCTAGAATCCCAAGGTTCCTGGTTCGATACCAGCCCTCGCCAACTCAGCGTATGAGTAGCACATGGATCTGTGCGGTAAAGTATGGAGCTGATGGTAGGTGTGGCGCTCCACCTCAAACGCTAAAATAATCTCCTTGGTCTAGAGCTATTGAAAAGGGGATAGACTCCCTCGCTGTCTGGGTGATACCGACATTAGGCCACCCCGACGACTTTACTTTACTTTTTTACAGCTGGTTTGAATTCCAAGTTTTCCTTCTCCTAGACTGATTGTCTAACCAAGGCTAGAGAACCAAATATGCCCTGCTATCTACCCATAGTTGGGGTTGGTGAGATGGATTCATACCTTTCCCAAGAGCATTAGTGTAAAATGAAATTCAAACAGCCTCATCCAGGATTTGAACTTGGATGACCAATTCCATTTCTTACAATGATAACCGTTACCCGAAATAAAGCTGGTTTGAATTAAGAATGTTTCCTTCTTCTTGACTGGTTGCCTTTCCAAGGCTCATCATCATGTCATGCTAGTCTAATAAGAATGTTCTCTGGGGGGGGGGGGGACAGTTAAGTCCGACGCTTTTACTCACCCAACTGACCAAGTGTTCAGTCTAACGCTCACCCAACAATGCTGCACTCTTCTCACCAACACTATCAAAATATCTTGTCTCTCGTCCACTCGTCAACAGCCAAAATGCTACTGCCAGCTTTCCCCCTGGTTTGTGAGGGCTGGTCAATAAATACACAATTACAGTGTTCATCCGGGCTCCTTACTCTGACCTGCTCGTGCAGCACGTGCGACACTAATCAGCACATCAATCCTTCACATCCGGGCCACTCTGGATAGTTTAGCAATTCCCATGGGTCAGGCCACGACTCACGATCAGGAGGATGCGAGTTCAATCTCCCCACTCGCCTCTGATCTCATTCTGCATGCCAAACACAGTCATGCACGCTTCGAACTACTACGTTTGTGGTTTCTCTCGCCACAGCTAGTAGTGACAATCTCTCATCAACTGTTCCTATCATTCATCACCTCGGGAGGTTCTCTGTGCAGCCTCCAGTGTCTGTGCAAAGGTGGTCAATGTAGGTCTTTGCTGGACGGGCAGCACTGGTGTGACCATGTACTGGTTTCTAC
>CM042140.1:36372035-36389535 GCA_023376005.1 Doryteuthis pealeii | reverse complement strand
TTTTCTTATAAGTTTTTACAACTACCCAATGAAATTTACATTTTTTCAGACTTCTTCAACCTTCATTAATATCTTTTTTCTCCTTTATCTCATATTTTTTTATATACTTTATATCCATGTCTCTTTTTTCAAAAGCAATTATTTACCTCTTTTTAGGCATAAATGATTCATATGACATTATTTTTCATATGTTTTCATTTACGCAGCTTTTTTCTCATCGTCATGTTTACAATTCATCTACATATTTTAAACAATTTATAATTTTTTAATATGTAGTTACATTTTTTTCCAATTCTTTAATGTATGTACTATGGGAATTAAATCTGTGCTGTTGTTGGTGATGCTCCACCACATTTTCCTATTGTTGTTCATGAATGGTTGAATCACCATTTTCCTGGGAGATGGATGGGTAGACGTGGTCCGCATGAGTGGCCAGCCAGAAGTCCTGATTTAAAACCCTGCAACTTTTTTCTTTGGTCTTGGTTGAAGGAACAAGACTACTCCATGAAACCAATGACATTGAAAGAACTTGAAGGATGAATACAAGAATTCATTTTTGCCATTCCACAAGAGTTTCTGGGAAGATCAGTTGATGCGATTCACAAGTGGCTTGAGAGGTTGGAGTGAATGTTGGTGACCATATAGAATCTTAAATAAAACTCCATGTTATGTGTGTTTTCTCATATTCCTTTTTTGTAAAAATAATGATTCAGAAATAAATGATAAGATTTTCAAAATAGAGAAAGGAACTTACTTTACAATCACCCTGTATATTACCCAGATGATGTTAGTAAATCCTTACAGTTCTAAATCAATCTACTTCCCCATATATATATATATATATATATATATATTTTATTTTTATTCTTTTTATCTATATATATATATATATATATATATATATATATGTAAGATAAAAAGAATTTAAAAATTTTCTAAAAACATAATACATTTTGCGGACCTTCTTTTTATAAAATATTCAATTTTCTCCCGTTGGAACCAGAACAACATTTATATATATATATATATATATATATATATATATATATATATATTATATATATATATATATATATATATATATATATATATATATGAAAAAAGGTCAATGATACTCGATTCTTGCCATGATTAGTAAAAGACAAACTTTGAAATAAAAGAGGCTGAATGTAGTTAACCAATTCTCTTGAAAAACATTACATTCAGGTTTTGTATCAATGATAATAGTAACAAAGACAATTTCTACCAAAATATTATACAGCAAATTAATACACACACACACATATATATATATATATATATATATATATATATATATATATATATATATGTGTGTGTGTGTGTGTGTGTGTGTGTGTGCTACCTCTCATGGCATAATGGTTAGTTAGGTACGTTAGAAGCCCATTGTTAGTGAGTTTGATTCTCACTGGTTGCCCCATACTTCTATCTGCCAGACTCAGCTATGTTTGACTATAGATAGTTCTATTTAGACTTTATCTTAATTCGTCATTGGCATTGTAGTCTTGGAAGACTATATAGTTCTTATGCCCCTGAAGTTACAGTGCCTCCTGTGACTGTAAAGTCCAATGTTCAAAAAACATTCTTGACCACAGATGTCGCATGTGAACGCTGTCCCTGAAGATGTCAATGAGCCACTGCTTTGTTGCTGCTGCTTTCTTCTCGACCTCTTGGCTTCATGGTGTTGCGCCAAAGTGGCTTCAGACATGAACAGTTCACTTTCTTAACTTCACTATTTATATTTCTTTATTATACGTCTTCACTTATTTTACCTGGATCTTCATTTATGTCTTGGTTAGTGCCTGTGGCATAGTGGTTAACGTGCTGGACTGCGACATCGTAGTAAGCGAGTTCAAACTCTAGTCATGCTATTATGTTTACTTTCTGTCTAATACCCTTGGGAAAGGTATAAACCCCCTCATTCCCCTAGATATGTGTTTGATAGTACCACTAATGTTATTCTGCAAGGATGGCTTTGGCTTGGCATTGAATAACTCGCAAAGGTTGATATGCCATTAAACAAAGAAAACAAACCAAACCATTTCTGTCTCAGTTTTGTGTTTTCAATTTGGCCCTTTTCAAATGTCTTTTGTATTCTTTTATAAATATATATATATATATATATAGGTTATTTCCTATAATTCTAACATAAACAAAGGGGAACCACTCTTGACTGATAAATTATTTAGTTTTGTGCTTTTTTCTAAGGTTTTATTTCTCTTTTTTCTGTCTTTTTTTCTGTCGTCTTCACTTATGTTCTTTTTTCTAAGGTTTTTTTTCTCTATGAAAGACCTGTTTGAAAATGTCAACATGGAGGATATTCTCTCTTTTTTGAGGGAAATAAAATTATACCATAGAATATAGACATGAAACAAATCAATACCATACAACATAATCCCCAATAATGCTAACACATTGTTAAAACCAATTACTAAAAAGTATAAATATAAATACACAATATGTATAACTTCCTAACCGTTAGGCATGACATAACCCCAGATGGGTTGATATGCCATTAAAATCAATAAACAAACAAACAAACTTTCTGGGGCTTTTTTCATTATTCATTTATGTGTTTTTTCTAAGGTTTTATTTCTCTATTTTGTGTCTTTTTTATGTTTCTTTTTTCATTTGTCTTTACTTATGTGCTTTCTTTCTAAGGTCTTATTTCACCTTTTTGTGTCTTTTTTGTTAGTCTTCATTTCTTTCTAAGTTTTTTTTTTCTATTTTTATATGTTTGTGTGTCTTTTTCATTGGTTTCATTTTGTTTTTTTTTTAAGGTTTTACTTCTCATTTTGTGTCTTTTATATTCCTATTCATTTAAGTGCATCTTTTTAAGGTCTTATTTTTTATAAGTCTTTATTTTAATGTCTTTTCTATTCATTGATCTTCATCTATGTCCTTTTACATAATTCTTCATTTTTGTCTGTTTAAAAATGTATCTACATTTATATCTACTTGTGATAGTTTTCATTTTCATTTTCCTATATCTTTATAATTCATGCGTCTTTTTTATGTCTCTCAACTCATATATCTTCCTTTATTTCTCTTTTTAAATCATTTGTTTTTATCTCTGCATTTTCTTTTTTCTTTTTCTTTTTTCAAATATCTTAATTTCTGTCTCATCCTCATTTATTTTTATTTATAACTTTCTTTTACTTAAGTCATCATTTATAACATTGTGTCTCTTTAAGATGTCTTTTTTCTGTCTCTTTTTCCATAAATCTTAATTTTAAGTTCCTCTTCATGTCTTCTCTTCTTTTTATCTAATTTTCAGATTTTTTTTTATTTATTCTTTTTTTTTTTATTTTGGTCTCATTTTTACACATAATTATTTCTTCCCCTTGTTTTTCTCCATCTTTTTTTTTTTTTTTTTTTTTTTGACTGACTTAAAACAGTATTTATAAAATTAAAATATCTGCACATATTAATTTTATCTTCTTCTTCTTCTTCTTCTTCTTCTTCTTCTCTGACATAAGAATTTGCAATTTTATTTCAAAACTTATTTGTGACTACATTTTTCCGCTGGTTTTTTATTTCAAGTCTTGCTTACCCTTTATCTTTTTTAATTGTCTCTTTTTTTTTTCTACTTCAAAACATTTTTTATTTTTATTTTAAATTTTTTCTTCATCTTCATCTTTTTTTATTTATTTTACCGCATCTTGTATCATTTTCAACACATCTGTTTCATGGTAACTTCAGTCTCTTTTTAGCTTATTAAAGTTTCAATGTTCCTTACTTTTCTTCACGTTTGTATCAATTGTTGCCTAGCACAAATAAAAAGATATGTAGTTGATAATGAAACTTAACTATTGCTGAAAAATAAAAATAATTTCTATTTCTTTTTCTTTTTTTCTTTCATTTGTTTTTGTTTTTCTCTTTATTTAAAAAAAAAAATCTTTTCCCATTCATTGCAGCCATCAAATAATCATTATTCACCTTCCACTGCTTCCTCATTTTCCATCATGCAGGATTTGCATCTATCTATCTATCTATCTATCTATCTCAGTCTATTCATATCTACCTAATTATCTATCAATCTATCTATCTCAGTCTATTCATATCTATCTATCTATTTCAGTCTATTCATATCTATCTATCTATTTCAGTCTATCTATATCTATCTATCTATCTATCTATCTCAGTCTATTTATATCTATCTATCTATCTCAGTCTATTCATATCTACCTAGTTATCTATCAATCTATCTATTTCAGTCTATTCATATCTATCTATCTATTTCAGTCTATTTATATCTATCTATCTATCTATCTATCTATCTATCTCAGTCTATTTATATCTATCTATCTATCTCAGTCTATTTATATCTATCTATCTATCTCAGTCTCTTCATATCTACCTAATTATCTACCAATCTATCTATTTCAGTCTATTCATATCGATCTATCTCAGTCTATTCATATCTATCTATCTATTTCAGTCTATATCTATTTCTATCTATCTATTTCAGTCTATTCATATCCATCTATCTATTTCAGTATATTCATATCTATTTCAGTCTCTTCATATCTACCTAATTTTCTATCAATCTATCTATTTCAGTCTATTCATATCTATCTATCTATCTCAGGTTCTTCATATCCAATTATTTATCTATCTCAGTCTCTTCATATCTATTTATCTATCTCAGTATTTTCTTATCTATGTACCTATCAATCTATCCCAGTCTTTTCTTATCTATCTATCTACCTCAGTCTCTTATAATCTATCTATCTCACTCTGTTCTTATCTAACCCTCTATCTCAGTCTATTTTTATCTATCTATCTATCTATCTATCTCAATCCCTTTTTATCTACCTAATTATCTATCAATCTATCTATTTCAGTCTCTTCATATCTATCTATCTATCTATCTATCTCAGTCTCTTCATATCTATCTACCTATCTCAATCTCTTCATATCTATCTACCTATCTCAGTCTCTTCATATCTATCGACCTATCTCAGTCTCATCATCTATCTATCTCAATCTGTTCTTATCTAACCCTGTATCTCAATTTGTTTTTTTTATCTATCTATCTATCTATCTATCTATCTCAACCAGTGCGCATCTATGCCAGCCTATCCTTGTCTCTATCTGTTTCTTCATATCTATCTAAGTTTTCTTATTGATCAATCTATCTCAACTTCTCCATATATCTCCCTGTTCTTATCTATCTATCTATCTATCTATCCATCTATCTCAGTATGTTCATATCTATTTTCTATCTACGTATCAATGGTGCATGTTGATTATTTTTCACAGCGTGTGTTATAGCACCCAATGTACTATCTATATATTCATGTTTACTTGTTTGTTTCAATCTATCTATCTATCTATCTATCTATCCAAATGAATAAATATCTATCTATCTATCTATCTATCTATCTAAATGAATAAATATCTACTAAATAAATGTGTAGTTAATAATGCAATTCAATTACAGCTGAAAAATAAAAAAGCTTTCTTTTCATTTTTTTTCTTTTTTTTTCATATGTTTTTGTTTTTTTTATTTTATTTTGTTTTTTGTTTTCATTTATTGCAGCCATCAAGTTATCATCGTTCGTCTTCCACTTCTGCCTCACTTTCCATCATGCAGGATTTGCCACATTCACCCCACACGGAAGACCAAAACACAACTATCACTGTATTTATCTTTTTCTTTTTTTAATTTTACTTCTTTCCTATTTGCTTATATATTTACTACCAGTGGTTTGTAGTGCTTAGTGTCACAGAGAATGCTACAGTGCTGAAACTATCTATCCTATCTATCTCAGTCTGAGCTTTACCTATCTATCTATCTATCTATCTATCTTCTTATCTATCTATTTATTTATATATCTATCTCAGTCTCTTTTTATCTGTCTATCTATCTATCTATCTATCTCAGTCTGTCCATATCTATCACAGCATGTTCATATCTATCTGTATATCTATCAATTTATCTATCTCAGTCTGTTCCAATCTATCTATCTGATCATGTTCCTATCTATCTATGTATCTATCAATCAATCAATCTATCTATCTATCTATCTATCTATCTCAGTCTGTTCTTATCTTTTTTATTCTCTTTATATCTCAGTCTATTTTCTATTTCATTTTCTTTATAACTATCAATTTCTTTATCTATCTATCCCAGTCTCTTCATATCTATTTATCTATCTCAGCTTTTCTTATCTATCTACCTATCCATCTATCTATCTCAGTCTCTTATTATATACCTACCTATCTATCTAAGTCTCTTATTATCTATCTTTATCAGTCTCTCATTATCTTTATTTCAATCCATCTACCTCAGTTTTTTTTCTGTATCTATCTATTTATCTATCAAATTCACCAAAAGTTTTTATTTTATTTTTATCATGTTTTTGTTTCTTTTTAAATATTTTCAGAATGGTTCAAAGTTTCAAATTCCTCATTTATAAATTTCCCTCATTTCATAAATTAGAAAAGAAAAGAAAAAAAAGAAATAGAAATAAGATGAAACAAAGAAACAAGGAACACGGAAATGATAGATGTAAATAATTTTACCAACATCTGTACTGTAACAATCCCAGTTTATCCCAGTTAGAAGTGAATTTACAATAACCTAGTGCCTCCAAATAATATCTCAGCTAATAGAGCTTCGGCTACAATTACAGATTTTTTCCATAGATAAGGAACCTAATTTTTTGATATTTACAGTTTTTTAAGACCTTATTTTCCTGCTACTGGTTAGACTGAGTTCACAGCTCTGCACAGCTACTTATTAAACCAATTTGTGCAGTTTGCAATGCAAATATCAGAACATGTGACATTTTAACATATTTTTATAAATCAAGGTAATTTAAGGAAAATAATCCAACAGGGCAAATAAAACAGGAGAGTAGAATTTTATCATTTATTATCATAACTAGTAAACATATGCGCCCTCCGCTGGGCACAAGTATTTTAATGTACTAAAATATTATGCTAAATTAGAAAGACTTATGAAACTAAATAAGAATGAATATAAAAATATTACACTTACTAGCAAATAAAAAGACACCCTCCAGGCAATGTAAAAATAATTTTTTGAAGATATAGCTGAAAATTCAATGTCATAGAATGTGTACCATAAGGATGTAAAATCTTCAAATTTATTAAAGGAGTAAAAAAAAAAAAAAAGAAAGAAAGACAATTTGAAATCGAAACAGTTCCAATAACTTTAAATATTATATTAGAATAAAACAATCTATATATAAATATATAACACCAGGCATCTATTTATTGAAACAATGAGGATTGTCTAATGTTGCATGCTCACATTTTGAATATATTTATTCTATGTTATGACGTTGGATTATGTGTTGGGTAATGTGACGTAAGCAGTGACGCAGTTTTTGTTACAGACAAAAACCGGAAGCAAATCTCCATTATTAATAGATTTTAATGTTATTTTAATTGATTGCTCTATAAAATTATATATAGGATTGCTTTTAATATGTTTGAGAATAACATGATAGTATTACAAATCAGTAACAGCAAATAATTATCTATTAAACCCTGGTTTGTTAAGATCATTATGCACATTATTCCCACCATCTAAATCTTTATTCATTAGATATATCAATTAATAATGGAGATTCGCTCCCGGTGTTTGTCTGTAACAAAAACGACGTCACTGATTACGTCACACTACCTAAAACGTCATAACGTAGAATAAATACACTCAAAATTTGAACATGCAATGTTAGACAGTCCTCAGTGTTTTTTAAACAAGTTTTAATAAATACATGACTAGTATTATATATCTATATATAGTTTGTTTTATTTTAATTCCTATTATTTCTTAGATATATATATATAACATATATTTCAGGATTTTAAATACAATAACAATATTGGCAGTTTTGCGGCTAATCTAACTCTGCTAAACTTTAATAGAGACATTATTAATAAATAAGATGCTAATTAAGATTGAATAATGATTATTTCATAATCATTGAAAACATAATTTAAATAACTAAGGAAATCATGACGTCAGTGGCGATGTAGTTTTTGTTACAGACAAACAGTTATACAATCTTTATTATAACTAGTACAAAATTAAAAAAACACCCTCCAGGCGATGTAAAAATAGATTTTTGAGACATATTGCCTGAGATTAAAAAAATAAAATGATTTGAATATATCTCACTGCAACTTCTACTTCCCATCCTCCTCCTCATCATCATCATCATCATCATAAAGGTATGCAGACAGCACAGATTTACTCTCACTCTCTTGCCGTCCATCCCTATCTCCTTGGTCTAGCGCTAGTGAAAAGGGAATAGGCTCCATTGCTGTCTGGCCAATAGGCCACCCATCTACTTTACTTACATACTTAGTTTAATATATTTTTTTCAGAATCTTCAACAAACTACTTAGGTTTTCAATTTGAAAAAAACTTTTTTTTTTAATAATTCCGCTATAAATAGATTATCAGTCGTATGGAAATCCAAACTCACAGACAAGCTAAAGAGACAATTCTGCTGTACGGCTGCACCACTTGGACCCTAACAAAACTCCTAGAGAATAAACTAGATGGGAGCTGCACAAAAATGCTGTGTGCGATCCTAAACAAAACTTGGAAACAACACCCCATGAGAAAACAGCTGTACGGTCACCTGCCCATATCACCCAAACCATCCGAGTAAGACGGACACGACATCCAGGACACTGCTGGAGAAGCAAGGATGAGCTCATAAGTGACGTCCTCCAGTGGAAGCCAACACATGGGCGCGCCAGTGTGGGCTGGCCAGCAAAGACGTACATTGACCAGCTCTGTGCGGATACTGGATGCTGTACAGAGTACCTCCTGAGTACAATAAGTGATAGGGACAGTTGGAGAGAGATTATTATGGATATCCGTGCTAATAGCGCCACATGATGATGATGATGATGATGATGATTAATTCATAAAAAGAGAAAGCAAAGAAAATTATAATAAGAGAGAGAAACAAACAAACAAAAAAAAAGAAAGAAAAAACATTTATAAAATGAATAGACACAAAAATATGATAAAAAAGAAAACCTAGATGAACATAGACCCCATAATTCTGGTAATTAAAGTCCAACTGTTGTGCTGGATAACATTATACACGTAAATAATGTTTATTTGCTGGCGTTTTAATCTGAAGCTCAAATCTTAAAATGTTACCTTAGTCTTTCTTTAACACAAGTTTAAAGTTACATCTATTGGGTAATGGGCAGAGAGACTTATTAAAAGAAAGAGAAGACAATTATCACAGCTGTTCGCTTCCTTCAAACTTTGAAAGGGACTCAGAGAAGAACAAGTAACATTACACTGTAGACTTTCTTGACTTAGATTATAGTCAAATAGGTTCAAAGCTGTGATTGATGAAACTCTAAACAAAAAAAAATGTGGTCGGAATTTCTTAAATGAAGTATGGTTGGTTTCTTTGTTGGATTTTACGGCATGTCAGCCTTATTGGGTTATTTTATGCCAAGGACATTTTGTTTCAATCTTGTAAGACAAAAGCTCCCATGAAATCAAATGAAAAAAAATGGTTGGTTTCTTTGTTGGATTTTACGGCATGTCATGCCTTGGGTTATTTTATGCCAAGGACATTTTGTTTCAATCTTGTAAGACAAAAGCTCCCATGAAATCAAATGAAAAAAATGGTTGGTTTCTTTGTTGGATTTTACGGCATGTCAAGCCTTATTGGGTTATTTTATGCCAAGGACATTTTGTTTCAATCTTGTAAGACAAAAGCTCCCATGAAATCAAATGAAAAAAATGGTTGGTTTCTTTGTTGGATTTTACGGCATGTCAAGCCTTATTGGGTTATTTTATGCCAAGGACATTTTGTTTCAATCTTGTAAGACAAAAGCTCCCATGAAATCAAATGAAAAAATGGTTGGTTTCTTTGTTAGATTTTACGGCATGTCATGCCTTATTGGGTTATTTTATGCCAAGGACATTTTGTTTCAATCTTGTAAGACAAAAGCTCCCATGAAATCAAATGAAAAAATGGTTGGTTTCTTTGTTGGATTTTACGGCATGTCAAGCCTTATTGGGTTATTTTATGCCAAGGACATTTTGTTTCAATCTTGTAAGACAAAAGCTCCCATGAAATCAAATGAAAAAAATGGTTGGTTTCTTTGTTGGATTTTACGGCATGTCATGCCTTATTGGGTTATTTTATGCCAAGGACATTTTGTTTCAATCTTGTAAGACAAAAGCTCCCATGAAATCAAATGAAAAAAATGGTTGGTTTCTTTGTTGGATTTTACGGCATGTCATGCCTTATTGGGTTATTTTATGCCAAGGACATTTTGTTTCAATCTTGTAAGACAAAAGCTCCCATGAAATCAAATGAAAAAAATGGTTGGTTTCTTTGTTGGATTTTACAGCATGTCATGCCTTATTGGGTTATTTTATGCCAAGGACATTTTGTTTCAATCTTGTAAGACAAAAGCTCCCATGAAATCAAATGAAAAAAATGGTTGGTTTCTTTGTTGGATTTTATGGCATGTCAAGCCTTATTGGGTTATTTTATGCCAAGGACATTTTGTTTCAGTCTTGTAAGACAAAGGCTCCCATGAAATCAAATGAAAAAAATAAGCCGACATTTTTTCATGTAGATACTTTGAAAGTTTCTCTATGTAAGTATTTGTAGGTAAATACTTGTAGCTAAATATTTTTGGTTAGTTGGTTAGTTTTTATGGCATGTCAACACTTGTTGGGTTATTTTATTCTGAAGACATTTTGTTTTATTCATTCTTGATGGGTACTGAAATTTATTTTTAAAACAGTTTTTTAAACTCATTTTTTTTATTTAATCCATAGATGGGACCCTAATAGATACTACCACTCCGGGTCAGAGTGGACCTGGAAGTAATGGTGATGACGGGGTACTCCACACTCCCCAGAGCTCCTGAGCTGGAACTTCACCATTAGATAAAGTTTAACATTATATCCAGGACACTAAGACCCCAGTCACTGCCTTCTAGCACATATATGATAAAAAGGGTTGGGGATTTGCTATAAGAGCAATATGGTCAGGACAATCATATTGGTGATAGGGCTTGACTTGATCAGCCAATTGATTGGACAGGCCCCTTTCCGACTGCCCATCTAGACTAAGTAAGGGCCAAAGTAGAGTGTTTCAGGTCATGGACTGCTCAGCCACCAGGATTCTGTCCTAATAATTACATGTTTTGTCATTCTCATATCTTACCACTCTTGTTTTAAAGTCTATTTTTCTAAGAATTATTTTCTGCTAGTTCAGAGGTTGGTATATTTTTTCTTTTTAAATCCATTAGGACAATCATTTTTTATTGATTTCTGTAGTCATACTTAGTACTTATAACGGATTAGTTTCGTTTCTTTGTTTTTTAATGACATATCAGCCTCCATATGTTATTTGATGCCAGGCCACCCTTGTAGAAGAACAGTAGTGGCACTGACCCATAGCTGGGGGATGAAGGGATTTATGCCATTCTCAAGGACATTAGTCCAAAAGTGAATGTAATACTGAGACTTGATGTCAAACTCACTTACTATGATATTGCAGTCCAACATGTTAGTCATCCTTGTAGAAGAACAGTAGTGGCACTGACCTATAGCTGGGGGATGAAGGGATTTATGCCATTCTCAAGGACATTAATCCAAAAGTGAATATAATACTGAGACTGGAGGTCAAACTCGCTTACTCATGTTAGTCATCCAAAGTAGTGGCACTGGGGGGGGATGAACGGATTCATTGTTTTCCCTAAGGTATTAGTCCAAAAGTGAATGTAATACTGAGACTGGAGGTCAAACTCACTTACTAGAATGTTGCAGTCCATGGGGACTCCTCTATGACAATAGATTTGGTTTTGTCTTACGATTACACTGCTATGTTCGAAATAGTTAAGGTGGTGGAGTTGTTAATATATGATACGTTCCCAGGATATACGATGTGAATTCAAGTCTCAGAGGTTACTTGTTTATTTCTAATTTATGCTTCTTAATTTAACAGTTGTCGAGTGTATCAGTTTAAAAGCATTGTGTTTAAAAAAAAATTTTAAAATTAAAAAAAACGAAAACAAGAAAAAGATGAAAAAAGAAACCAGACAAAAATTAATAATAACAATTATTATTATTATTATTATTATTATTATTATTATTATCAAGGAAGTATAATGTAAAAAAAACGAAAATGAAATGAGACGTACAGAAACAGATGCAATAATAGTAGTACTAGTAATAATTGTAAAAAAAAAAAAAAAAAAAAAAAAAAAAAATACAAAGAACAATTCTAAATAAATTTTTAAAAAAGACACAAAAAGATGACAAATAGGTTGCTATAGAGGTGCTTAAGTGCAAGAGGATCAGTTCCATTCAAACTAGATGACCAGACATTCTTCTTGTTTTTATTGACAAAACATAAAAAAAAATCTTTCTTAAATAACAAAGTACGGGCTGATGAGTACATTGTAAGTCTATGAGAAAACATTATATTGGGTCAATGAAAAAGTTCTCAGTGCTATTTCTTACGTAATATTAGAGAAATCTGAAAAGTGTCAAAGTTTACCCCGCCTGTTTGTTCGTTATGTTTTTACGGCATATCAACCACAGTGGGTCATTTAATGCCAGCAACATTTTGAAAGATTCATAGCGATAGTTTGGAAGAAAATTTTTTAAACTCAGTTTTTTCTTTGTAGACAAATTTTCTAATTTAAACCAATAGATTGGACCCTAACAGGTACTACCACTTTATACCAAAGGCATTTTGTTTTATTCATTCTTGATGGGTACTGAAATTTTTTTTAAATCATTTTTTTTTTAAACTCATTTTTTCTATTTAACCCATAGATAGGACATTAACAGATACTTCCACTCCAGGTCAGAGTGGACCTGGGAGCAATGGGGATGAAGGGGTGCTCCACATTTCTCAGACCTCCAGAACTGGAACCTCACCATTAGTTAAAGTTTAAAGTCATAACCAGATATGAAGACCCTCAGCCACCGCCTTCTAGCACATATATGATAAGAATTGTTGGAGGTTGACATTAGGGCAATAGGACAGGGACAATCATATAGGTGCTAGGGCTTGACATGACCAGCCGATTGATTGAAGGGAGGGCTCTTCAAACGTCTGTCTAGCCTAAGTGGAGTGTTGCATGTTATGGACTGCTCATCGACCAGGATTCTGTCCTTAAGCATCACAGGTCACCACTCACGGCCAACAAGTGGCCCCATTGGAACCTATTTATCTATCTATCTCACTCTTTTCATATCTGTCACTCTATAGTATGGCCAATAGATAAGCACACGCCTACCAATCTTTTAATAAAAAGTTAATTTTCATGTAAACCAAGAATGTCAGGAACTTATTTCTAGTGGAACATTATACGATAAAAATGGATATTATTAGGTATTATCTTTTACCAAAATTTACTGCAAAGAAACTCTTTAAGCATATCTCTCTCTCTCTCTTTTTCTCTCTCTCACTCTCTCTCTCTCTCTCTCTCTCTGAGAAAAGTTTGCATAAAAAATCTTTTAAAATAATGTTAAATCTGCTGAACATAGTGGTTATTCAACCCTGCCCTTACATTGAATAAATCTTCCTAGAAATTTTCTCCCATTCTGTCAGCAAGGCTTAGAATACTCCTACAGTAAGGCAAGACCACCCTCACAAAGGGAATGGCTGGGTATGACACTAAAGTGCATACAATGGTGAGGCTCCAGTTCTGAAGATCTGAGGAGTATGAAGTAACCCCTTCATTGTCATTACTCCTATGTTTGACTCTGACCTAGAGTGGCAGTAACCGTTAGGGTCCCATTTTGCGGTCAAATAGTTCTGTTTAAAAATTATTAAAGTATTAAGAATACTTGATGCTATATAACTGCAAATCAATTCTTATTAAGAATAGTTAATTAAAGCTCTAATTGTTTATTAAGAATTATTATAACTAGCAGGAGCTGTGAATATATCACAGTATGATAATTCAATTATCAAAACATTTGATATGTTTACTTAAGAGCTATTGAAAATAGTTCAATATGTAAACTCTCTCTCACTCTTTTTTTCTTTCTTTCTTTCTTTTCATATGTTCGATTGAAACAGATTAGCATTATAACTTCCACACACTCACCCCATCTCTCTATCTCTCCCCCTACACTCTTTCTTTCTTTCTTATATTTTTCTGTGTAGCATGTCCTATTTCTTCCCTTTCTTTATAATGAGAAAGGAATGGTCCATTATTTATCTGATGTGACCACATTCATAAGAAATAAGAATTCAGCAGATAAACAACACCAGATAATCAGGATTTACATTTTTGCATTTAATCTTGGAAGATTTGGTCTCATTTTTAACCTGAGGGTGTTGCAAGATGATAACAATTTGAAGATTAAAGAACAAGAGTATTATTAATAATTATCATTAGTGATGTGAAACGATATAACTATGTGCAAACAAATGACTATTATCAAATAGATGGGACTATTATATGTACTATCACTTCTGGTCAGGGTGAACTTGTGACTCCCCTCTCTCCCCTCCCCAGCCAGCAGGGTCTAGAATACACCGATCTTACCTCCTTTGCAGAGAGGTAAGATCCCCCAAAAAAGGGATGTACTGAATATGACACCAAACTGTATCTGATGATGAGGCTCCAGTTCTGTTTATTGCCATTACTCCCAGGTCCACTCTGGCCCAGAGTAGTAGTACCTGTTAGGGTCCCATCTATGAGTTAAATAGATCTGTTTGAAAGTCATTAGTATTAGATAGGAATACTTTATCTTTAATTGTGTGCCAAACTCTTCAGAAACGACTACACAAAAATATGAATGCAATTCCCTAACCTCAAGGCAGGAAATAATCCTTAATAATTTGACATGCCATTAAAATCAATCTATCAATCAATCCACACTCCCCAGAGATCTGGAAAGCCTGACAACAGGATGCAGTTTAGTGTCATACCCAGATCCCCTCTCTTTGAAGGGTATCACTTCTCTTTGGCGAATACAGTCAGAGTATTCTGAGCCCTATTGAGTGGGCATGTATATATATTTACCAACCCCTCCACACAAGCAGGATGCGACACAAGGTCAATTTATTAAGCGGAGTTCAACAGGTTTGAATTCAGAGTTTTCCTTCTCCTAGACTGGTTACCTAGCCATGGTTAAAGAACCCAGTCTGCCCTATTTTTTCACATTCTAATTTTGTTGTTAGTGTTAATTAATTAATCAATTGATTTAATTAGTGAAATAGATCACTAATTAGGACTGAGCCTATTCTAGTAGTGACCACCCCAAGTGGAGTTTAACAGGTTGGAATTCAGAGTTTTCCTTCTCCTAGACTGGTTGCCTAGCCATGGTTAAAGAACCCAATCTGCCCTGCTATTTACCCATAGCTGGAGAGAGAGTAGGATTCATACCTTTCCCAAGGGTATTAGCACTAAGTGAAATGCAATTACCACGTCCAGGATTTGAATGGGCCATGTATATATGTGTGTTTGTTTGTATGTGTGTGCATGTATGTATATGTATGTACACATGTTAGATTGTAGGTAGCTGGGTATATATATCTTTGTGGTATAAGATTATATTTTTGTGTTTGCATGTGTGTTTGTGTGTGCACATCTATCTACACGTGTGTGTGGGTGGGTGTCTGCATATGCAAGTATTATTATACTTGGTTATCCTGTCGTGAGCGGTAAAGAAAGAACCCTGGAGTGAAAAAGATGTGTTGCAGGGATAATTCAACTTTTCTTCCTAAAAACCAGTTTAGAATCATAGACTCCAAGACGCCTAAGCCATACCAAAGCAATATGGAAATGGAAAGGTTTCTCGACTTCCTACATGTAGGTTAAAACTGCCAACAGAATTTAAAAAAAAAAAAAAGAAGAAGAAAACAAAAAGAAGAAAAAATACTCCCCCATCCCATGAGAAATACAAACCCTTTTCCTTATAACAAAAAAAAAAAAATAAAATAAAACAAAATAAAATAGTCTTCAAACAAAACTTTATAAAACACTCAAAATACAGTAATAATTAAATTATGAGTCACAGGACATTACTAAGTTGGTTGGTCTGGTCGACACCAGTATAAATATTTCTCTTACTTTTTCTTTATTTTTTTTTTTTTTTTGAGAGGAATTTTTTTTTTTTTTTTTTTTTGTAAGACGTTTTTCTGATTTGTATATTTCAAGCTAATGTCCACATGGCTTCTATTCTGGCTAGCTAACAAACCGGGCATTAACGAGGAATGATGAAGTCAGTTTAAATAAATATTCACAAAAAAAGTATTTTCTCTTTCTTTTTTTTTCTTTTTTTTGTTGTTTTTCTTTCATTGAAATATAAGCCAGTTATCATATGTTGGCCATCTGTGATGTATCAAATTCGGAAGGTTGAGAAGGAACTGCTCAAATTCCAGCAAACTTTTTTCATAATCACTCTGTAAAGATACCGGAATTGCTTCCAACTAACAAAACCTTTCGGTCTAATCCTGTTTTTCTTTCTTTAATTCTTTCTCTCATTTTTTTTTCTTTTTTTGGTCTTTCTTTCATTTCTTCTTTTTTTTTTTTTCATTTAATTTTGAGAGATGTGTGAAGAGCTTTCTGTTTTATTACACTTCATCTTTTAGTGTAGAATATCTTTTATCATTATAAATTATTTGTGAAGAAATGAAAGTTCTAATCCTGTATTTATTTATTTATTTATTTATTTATCAATTAATTTTTTTAATTTTTTGGTCTTTCTTTCATTATTTTTTTCTCATTTAATTTTGAGAGATGTGTAAAGAGCTTTCCATTTTTTTTTAACTTCTTCTATCATTGTAGAATATTTTTTATCATTATAAATTATTTGTGAAGAAAGGAAAGGTCCAATCCTGTCTTTCTTTCTTTCTTTCTTTCTTTTTTTTTTTTTTTGGTCTTTTTTTAATTCTTTTTTCATTGAATTTTGAGAGATGTGAGAAGAGCTTTCTGTTTTTATGCACTTCCTCTATCATTGTAGAATATTTTTATCCTTATATATTATAAACATATCAAACATGAATAAGCATCTATAAATTAATACTGGTGTTCCTAAATCTTCCATCCATTATCATCCTGCAACACCCTCTGGTTAAAAATGAGACCATCCAAATTGTTCAAGATCCAAACAAAAATGTAAATCTAGATTATCTGGTGTCGCTTAATCGCAGATTTCTTATTTGTCCCATTTTATTTCACTCAATTTTAAAAATGAAATATTCCAAATGATCTTGCATTGCTTAAATGTCCAACGTAAAATTAAAATGAATTTTAAAAAAAAGTTACATGTTTGTTTTATTTGTAATATTGAAATTGTGAATTACGGAAGATATTTTAATAATTTTGATCTTATGTCATCCCGGCCTCATGCCTTGATTCACTCAATGTTTTAGCGAACCAGCGCCAGGCAAATTTCTAGCCCAACTTTTTTTTTCCAAGTCATGTTTTTGTCAGTTTTATTTTTGTATTATTTATTTGTTCTTCTTTCTCA
>CM042140.1:36337035-36364535 GCA_023376005.1 Doryteuthis pealeii | reverse complement strand
ATATCTGCTCTATATTGTGTACTCTTTACTTATAAATATAGCGAACTATTTTATCAAAGTCAGTATATATATATATATATATATATATATATAATATATATATATGAAGGAAGGGTGGATGGGTTTAGGATCCAGCGATATGCTGTAGATAGAAGGAAAGTGGTCAAGAAATGAACAACTCAAAACAAGTCACAGGGTGAAACAGTTTCGTCTGTGTTCACAGACGTCTTCAGTCATTGTAACTGTATTAAAGCAAAGCATAGTTTAAGTACAGGTGGCGCCGGTGGCGCCGGTGGCACCGGGGAGGTCAAGGGGGTGAGCGTGTAGTGATGTGAGATAAGGAGGAACTGGGAATTTTGGGTAGAATATACTCACATAAATCAATATATGCCTACACTCTGACAAAACCTACCACACCAATTGACCCATCAACCACTGTCACCGCCCCCTCACTTCAAACAAATATCCCCTACTCCTCCACACAACTGATCCAGCGACCTCATTCTACCCATATCCCTGCTACTCCCACTACCACCAAACCACCTGTACTTAAACCTATGCTTTGCTTTAATAAAGTTACAATGACTGAAGACGTCTGTGAACTGTTTCACCCTGTGACTTGTTTTGAGTTGTTTATTTCTTGACCACTTTCCTTCTATCTACAGCATATATATATATATATATATATATATATATATATATATATAAAGTAGTTGGGGTGGCCTAAAGTAGGTATCAGTCAGACAGCGAGGGAGTCTATCTCCTAGGGCCGGCTTAGCTCAGTCAGTAGAGTGTTCGACTAGGAACCTCAAGGTTCCTGGAGCGTATGAGTAACACAGGAATCTGAGCCATAAAGTGAGGAGCTGATGGTAGGTGTGGCACTCCGTCTCAAGATGCTAAAAAAACAATTTCCTTGGTCTAGCGCTAGTGAAAAGGGGATATATATATATATATATATATATATATATATATATATATATATATAAGAAATTGTGGGCATTTGTGACATTCTTCTGTGGAAGCCATCACGTGGCCACGCCAGAGTAGGCTATCCAGCAAAGACATACATGAACCAACTCTGTGCAGATAATGGATGCTGCACAGAGGACCTCCCAGGGGCAATGAATGATAGAGACAGTTGACGAGAGATTGTTACAGATATCTGTGCTACTAGCGTGACATGATGATGATGATAATGATGATGATGATGATGAAAGCTAATTTTATGCCGGAAAATTTTGCACACACCTAACAAATTAGAATTCTTTAATGACAATCTTTTTATAGTTTTTTTTTTTATGCAACACTTTAATAGAGTTTTATCTATTAAATTTTTTTTTTTTTTTATTTATTTATTATTTTTATTTTTACATATTTCTACAGTGTTGAACAGCAACCTCTTGGAGCTGATATTATCAGTCTCTAAATTTGAGTGAGTGAGAGTGTGTGAGTGGGTGGGTGGGTTGAGATCTTCTAATTCTTTTGACTTACTCAAAATTATCTGTTATCATCACTCTCATATTATTATCAAATTATCTAGTCATTCTTCTTATTTTCTCCTAAAATGGTTCTGGAATCCATTTCATTGTCAGATTCTGACTCTTTCGACTGAAAAATAAAAAGCAACAACCAAATATGAGGTGTATTCAAAAAGATATTGAAACTGAAACCATATTTAGCAAGACAAAAATCAACAATCTATGAAACTTTTAAAAAAAATAATTTCTTTACCATTGCCTGGGTAGAGAACTTTAAACTTTCTTTTCGCTTTTATCAAACACTAGAAGCGTCTACCCGGCATTGCCTGGGTAGAGAGGTGTATAATAAAAAGTTAGTCTTGCAGATCCATTAATTCATTTGGTCTTACATAATTGATTTGTTTATGTTTTAATCACGAATGCAAACAATGACGTTCCCTTCTCTTACTATTCAAATTCCTAATCTTTAAATATCTTCCCAGATATAAATCAAATCTTCATTATTTTTACACAAAAAGCAAGCTCTGATGATAGTGAATGTGTATATAAATTTACATTGTCATTAATTGTTTGTTTTTTTCCTTTTCTTCTTTTCTTGATTTTAATTTATTTGTTTTACATTCTTTCTTTATTTTCTTCTTTCTTTCTTTCTTTCTTTCTTCTTCTTTCTTTCTTTCTGTGTTCATTTTGTTCTTTCTCTCATATTTTTACTTTTTCTTCTTTCTTTCTTTCTTTCTTTCTTTCTTTCTTTCTTTCTTTCTGTGTTCATTTTGTTCTTTCTTCTCATATTTTTACTTTTTCTTTCTTTTCTTTTTTCTTCTTTCCCTGATTTTGATTTATTTGTTTTCTTTATTTATTTATTTATTTCTGTCTTCATTTTGTTCCTTCTTTCTTTCTTTCTATATTTACTTGTTTTCTTTTCTTTCTTTCTTCTTTCTTTCTTTCTTTACTTTTTTTAATTGTTTTTTCTTTCTTTCTCTCTTTATTTTGTTCCTTCTTTCTTCTTCTTTCTTTCTTTCTATATTTACTAGTTTCTTTTCTTTCTTTTCTTCTTTCTTTCTTTCTTTGCTTTTCTTTTAATTGTTTTCAGTCTTTCTTTCTCTCTTTATTTTGTTCCTTCTTTCTTTCTTTCTTTCTTTCTTTCTTTCTTTCTTTCTATATTTACTTTTTTTCTTTTCTTTCTTTTCTTCTTTCTTCTTTCCTTGCTTTTCTTTTAATTGTTTTCAGTCTTTCTTTCTCTCTTTATTTTGTTCCTTCTTTCTTTCTTTCTTTCTTTCTTTCTTTCCATATTTACTTCTTTTCTTTTCTTTCTTTTCTTCTTTCTTTCTTTCCTTGCTTTTCTTTTAATTGTTTTCAGTCTTTCTTTCTCTCTTTATTTTGTTCTTTCTTTCTTTCTGTCTCTCTTTCATGTTCTGAAAACTCCAAAATAAAAAAGGAAATCAAGGAATTAAATTCTCAGCTGGAAATTCAAATTCCATCCCTACTTATGACACATAATGGTAATGCCACGTGTAAAAGACTTTCCAGAAAGAGCATCTTCAAGATGTTAGAATTAAATAGACAAGTATAAGGATGCTGACTTAAATGTTACAACTTCTACTTGGGAGATGATGGGTAGGGGGTTAAATAAGGGAGTCCCTTTTTTTTTCCTTGGGTGGTGTTAAGTCTTATAACGCATTACGAACAATTAATCTACTGGATTCAACAAAAAAAAAAAGACAGTGAAAAAAACTGAACCATTTTTTATTATTGCCACAAATTTTAACAAAACTTCAATGGCTTAGATACACATAGGAAGTGATTATTTTCCTTGATATATATATATATATATATATATATAAGTCGACGGGGCGGCCTAAAGTCAGTATCAGCCAATAAGCGAGGGAGTCTATCCCCTTTTCAATAGCGCTAGACCAAGGAGATTGTTTTAGCATCTGAGGTGGGGCGCCACACCTACCATCAGCTCCTTACTTTACCACACAGATCCCTGTGCTACTCATACGCAGAGTTGGCGGGGACCGGTATCGAACTAGGAACCTTGTGGTTTCTAGCTGAATGCTCTACCGACTGAGCTAACCTGGCCCATATTTTAGGGGTCTCCGTATGCTTCTCTCGGTATATATTTTTATGTTTTTTTTAAGTTGGTCATTATTACGAAGCATCTAAAAATAAATGAATGAACTCGACGTTATGGAGTATTGGATTCATATATATATATATATATATATATATCTGCAGCAGATACATTGAGCGTATTCTAAGCCGAGCCAACCGAGTGGACTGTGGTTCTAAGTAATCTAGACTTGTAGAACAGTTTCTACTGATTAGTCAATATCATCCTCATTGTGTGCTTCATACTTGTAGTTTTGTGCTTAAAACAAAGTCGTCTTGGGTTAGACGGGCAGTCAGAGAGGCCCCCTGCGATCAATCGGCTGGTCACGTCAAGCCCTAGCACCTATATGATTTTCCCAACCCTATTGCCTTTATGGCAAGCCCCAAACACTTTTTATCATATGGGTGCTAGAAGGCAGTGGCTGCAGGTCTACATGTCCTGGGAATGACGTTAAACTCTATCTGATGTGAGGTTCCAGTTCTGGAGGTTTGGGGAATGTGGAGCACCCCTTCATCACCATTGCTCCCTGGTCCACTCTGACCCGGAGTGGTAGTACCTGTTAGGGTCCCATTTATGGGTTAAATAGAAAAACATGAGTTTATAAACAAAATTGTATTATCCATTTAAGAATTGATTTATTTCAAAACTTTCTTGGCATTAAATGACCCACTGAGGTTGATATGCCGTAAAAAAAAACAAAACAAACTTAATAATAAAGAGAGAGAGAGAGAGATCATAAATCATTACACATTTGAAAAAGCGATTTTAGAGCAATTTGTTTATTCCACTAGATTGATAGAATAAGGGATAATGAAAAGTATATATATATATATATATTATATATATTATATATATAAAACCAGCACATGTATTAAGTTTATGTTTATTAGTCTGCTCTTCTAATTCCATATTAAAGTAGAAAAAAGGGAAATATAAAAACAAACTAAAAATAAAAAAGTAAAAATATATATTGAAGTAATTTATTTCAATTATTCATTATGAAGTAAAAAAAAAGCTAGAATTTGTTTAGTTTATCACACATAATGTGTGTGTGTGTGTGTGTGTGTGTGTGTGTGTGTGTGTGTGTGTGCCTATGATTGTGTAAAATATGTTTATCTGTCTGGCTTTTCTACTGCATATCTAAGGAGAAAAATAACAAAACAGTAAAAGTCTGAAAAAATATTAAGTTGGCCTGATATATATATATATATATATAATATATATAAGTATTAAGTAGAAATGTCAGATATATAAAGATTATATATATATATATATATATGAGGGTGTGTGTGTGTATGTATAATATATATATATATGAAGGTGTATATATATATATGTTTGTGTGTATAGGTATCCATATATATATACACAAATATATATGCATATGTATACCCCCCATATATATATATACATATATATATATATATATATATATATAATATATATATTTACACTGTTTATATATCTGATATTTCCACTTAATATTTAAGAGGAAAACAAGAAAAGAGTAAAAAACAATATCTAAACTTCAGCCTGAGAGAAAAACATGAAAATGAAAATCCTCGCAATGGAGAAAGAAACAAAAATAAAGTCGGACACAGACGGAGGGAAAAAGTTTGTTGCTTTCATAAAAGAATACGTCATTTCTTAATTACACCTAATTATTTTTAATTACTCTTCTTTCACTAAATCCGTTAATTACATTTAATTGCATGACAATTGTCTGTGATTGTTTCATCTGACATTACTTCAAATTATCTGTTTTTGTTGTCTTAATTGTTAATAGCTCTTTTAGCATAAGGGTTAACATCCTCATCTCAAAAGCTTTTCACAGTAAGTTCGACTTGTAAGAAAATTAGTTATGTCCACTCATTATCCTCATCCTCAGGTGTGTCCTGGGTATGGCATTATACAGCATCTGATGGTGAAGTTACAATCTTGGAGCTCTGGGGAGTGTGAAGTACCCCTTCATTGCCATTACTCCCAGGTCCATTCTGACACAGAGTGGTAGTACCTGTTGGGATCCCATCTATGAGTTAATAGAAAAAAATGAGTTTTAAAAAAAAAATGTGTTTACATGAACCAACTCTGTGCAGATACTGGATGTTGCACAGAGGACCTCCCAGGGGCAATGAATGATAGAGACGGTTGACTGATTGTTATGGATATCCGTGCTTACTAACGTGACATGATGATGATGATAATAATGATGATGATGATGAAAGCTAATTTTATGCCGGAAAATTTTGCACACACCTAAAAAATTAGAATTCTTTAATGACAATCTTTTTATAGTTTTTTTTTTATGCAACACTTTAATAGAGTTTTATCTATTAGGTTTTTTTGGTTTTTTTATTTATTTTTTTATTTTTACATATTTCCACAGTGTTGAACAGCAACCTCTTGGAGCTGATATTATCAGTCTCTAAATTTGAGTGACACAGAGTGGTAGTACCTGTTGGGGTCCCATCTATGAGTTAATAGAAAGAAATGAGTTTTTTTTTTTAAATGTGTTTAAAAAGAAATTGCGTTTAAAAGAAAAAAGAATGAATAAGCAAAATGTTTTCAGCAGAACATAACCCAACAAGGGTTGACATGCTGTAAAATTCCAACAACCAACCAACCAACATCGTCAAGTTTGATTTGGTTTCTTTGCTTAATGGCACATCAACATCAGTGGGTTATTTAGTTGGTTGGTTGGTTGGTTGAGTTTTATGGCATGTCAACCCTTGTTGGGTTATTTAAGATATTTTTGTTTTATTCATTCTTTATGAGTACTCAGTTCTTTTTTTAAACTCAATTCTAACGTGAGGGCTGATATCCTCATCTCAAAAGTGCTTCACAATTATCGTCTTGTTAAAAAAATTAGCTATGTCTACTCATTATCTGCGTCATCAGTTTGGTTTCTTTGCTTAATGCTACATCAACCTTTGTGGGTTATTTAATGCCAAAGCTATCCTTGTAGAAGAACAACAGTGGTAAGGAAAACAAAAGAAAAAAAGAATAGATAGATATTTATTATGAAAGGTTGGATACCAATTATGATTGAAGCCTTCAGGAAATTCTTCCAAAACATAAAAAAAAAGTGAAAGAAATAATTTAGACTGTTCATACAATGGCACTGCTGAGTTCTGTTAGGTTTGGTTTGTTTTCTTTGTTTAATGGCATATCAACCTTCATGGTTTATCTAATGCCAAAGCTATCTTGTAGAAAAACTGGTAGTACTATTCAACTCAGAGCTGGGGGTTCATTCCCAAGGGTATTAGTCCCAAAAGGGAATGTAATAACACGATTGGAGTTTGAACTCACTTGCTACAACTATTCCTGAGAAGTGAGTTAGAGCCTCACTGGTTGCTCTATTTTTCCATCCTTGTGCCAGATCTAACCTACATTTTGAATACAATGAATAATTATCTCCCTTGGAGAATTGGTATGTCTGTTATTGACCACATAGTATCCCTTGGCAGTTCAGAAACCCATTCTCTTTTTGCATCTGTTCTTTGAACAGTATAGACAATATCTCTAACCCCGCCAAGGAATGGTAAAAACCAAATGGCTATATTACCCACGCCTGTCAAGTAAGCCTTTTTTGTACCTCTTTCACATAATGCTTATTCACAAAACAATATCTGTATACTTCTAGTTATTGGGACACATTTGTGTATTCTTTCTTCATAATGCCAACTGCATGTACATTGTACATACAAATTATTAACTGTTCTTGTTTGTTTATTGTCTCTCCTTCTATTTTGATCCATGTTTGTATTTAATGTATATAATAATATTGGTCCTTGGAGAGTAGGGACTCTACTAAATATCTTCCAAACATATCACCAAGCATTGCAATAGTAGAAATCCAGTGAGTAGCACTCAGCTCACAGTCCAGTGTGGTTCATAGCCTTCAAGATCTTGGCAAAAGCACCTGGAACTTCCAAATTTGGACTCATGTTGTTAAAATAATGCAAAACTTTTGATTCACTCTAGTATATACATAAAAAGTAAAAATGTCTCCTTACAATAAAAAGAATCTCAGAATTTAAAAAGTGTCCTTACAATAAAAAGAATATCAGAATTTAAAATGTGTCCTTACAATAAAAAGAAGCTCTGAATTTAAAATGTGTCCTTACAAAAAAAAGAATCTCAGAATTTAAAATGTGTCCTTACAATAAAAAGAATCTCAGAATTTAAAATGTCTCCTTACAATAAAAAGAATCTCAGAATTTAAAATGTCTCCTTACAATAAAAAGCAGAATTTTGTCCTTACAATAAAAAGAATCTCAGAATTTAAAATGTCTCCTTTAAAAGAATCTCAATTTAATGTCTCCTTACATAAAAAGAAGCTCAGAATTTAAAATGTGTCCTTACAAAAAAAGAAGCTCAGAATTTAAAATGTGAAAATTCTTGTATTAAAAAAAAAGAATCTCAGAATTTTTATTGTAAGTGTCCTTACAATAAAAATCAGAATTTAAATATGTCCTTACAATAAAAAGAAGCTCAGAATTTAAAATGTCTCCTTACAATAAAAAGAAGCTCAGAATTTAAAATGTGTCCTTACAATAAAAAGAATCTCAGAATTTAAAATGTGTCCTTACAATAAAAAGAAGCTCAGAATTTAAAATGTGTCCTTACAATAAAAAGAATCTCAGAATTTAAAATGTCTCCTTACAATAAAAAGAAGCTCAGAATTTAAAATGTGTCCTTACAAAAAAAAGAAGCTCAGAATTTAAAATGTGAAAATTCTTGTATTACAAAAAAAAGAATCTCAGAATTTTTATTGTAAGTGTCCTTACAATAAAAAGAATATCAGAATTTAAAATATGTCCTTACAATAAAAAGAAGCTCAGAATTTAAAATGTCTCCTTACAATAAAAAGAAGCTCAGAATTTTAAAATGTGTCCTTACAATAAAAAGAATCTAGAATTTAAAATGTGTCCTTACAATAAAAAGAATCTCAGAATTTAAAATGTGTCCTTACAATAAAAAGAATCTCAGAATTTAAAATGTGTCCTTACAATAAAAAGAAGCTCAGAATTTAAAATGTCTCCTTACAATAAAAGAAGCTCAGAATTTAAAATGTCTCCTTACAATAAAAAGAATATCAGAATTCAAAATGTGTCCTTACAATAAAAAGAATCTCAGAATTTAAAATGTGTCCTTACAATAAAAAGAATCTCGGAATTTAAAATGTCTCCTTACAATAAAAAGAATCTCAGAATTTAAAATGTGTCCTTACAATAAAAAGAAGCTCAGAATTTAAAATGTGAAAATTCTTGTATTACAAATTCTTTACAATCTAAAAAGATTACGTTTAAAATAGTATTTTAATAAAGGTATTTTAATAGTTTGAAACATTTTCAAGAATTTTTTAGTCAACCAAAAAATTAGAATTATTACTAAATTACAAAACAATAATTTTCAAAAAAGCATTAAATTCAAATTTTGCTTATGGAATCTGTATGATATATTTAAACTTGGAATGTCTTAAGAAGAGCTGCTTTTGTACTTATTTATGAAGAACTCTGAAGTGTTCCACAAATTGATTGATTTTTAATTATTGAATAACATAAAAAATTTAGGTTTTGATTTTTAACAATCAAAATCAGTAAAAATCAAAAACTAAATTTTGTACTTTTCCTTGACATATTAAAGTGTATGCTTGATTTTAATGCACAATGACATCTCTTTTCTGGGTTATAATTTGATACATACATACCATAACAGACACGACAGCTTTATACATATATATATATATGTGTGTGTATGAGTATATACATATATATATATATATATATACATACACACAGACATCATATATATATATATATATATATATATATATATATATATATATATATACGCATACACATATGATAACATTGTAGTATCAACTTACAAAAGATATTCATAATATGAGGGAAAAGGAAAAAAATGTTATTTTATTCTTTTCTTTTTTTCATTTCTTAATGCATTTTATATGTTTAAGGAGTCGAATGCAATTCTAAAAACAATTAAAACCCGAACCTGAGAAAATAAAGGAAAAAAATTATAATTTGGTTCATTTCCAACATCAGTTAAGACTAAGTAAAATAAAATAAAAAATAAGGTGAAAAAAAAAAATTAAAAAAAGTTTACATGTCTTAAGCAGTCATATATTTCTCATTCACTAAATGTTTTTGAAATTTTTTTTTTTTTTTTTTTGGGGGGGGGGTGAAATTATTACAATTTTGTAAACTTGGGTTGATTTTCAGTTAAACCCCTCCACCTTATGTTTTTACTTTTTTGCTTCATTTTTCTTTCTTTCTTTCTTTCTTTCTTTCTTTTATTTTAAATTCCATTAACACTCATCACATTTATTCTATCTGCCATGACTAAATATGGTGATATTATTTTATATATTCATCACTAAGATGTATGTGTGTGTTTGCTTAAGTGTGTATGTGTATGTTTAAGTATGTCTGTGCCTACCTTATGGCTGAGCGCCAGAGGTCAGTGTTCAAGCTCAAGTATAAGCCAAGATTTCAAATGCTGATTTTCAAAGCAAATCGGCCATAGCCGCATGGTGCTTTTACCCAAGTTCAGCTTTAGCCTTAGAAAATATATTTTGTTCTGAGATGTCATTGGTCTGCATGCATAAATTTGCATTTTAATTTTTTAAAGATATTTGCATGATTAGCATATATATATATATATATATATATATATATATTTCTACCCACAGGTATCAGTGTATACCTATGGGTATAAATAGATCTATAACCACAAATGACCGATTCTTAAGCTTTTTCTTTACCAATTATATTGCTCTGTTCAATAACTTTGAACATCGAGCTCTCAACTGGACCTGAACAACTCTAACATTCTGATGTTGGAAAATGATCCAACTTAGAATCATCCTTATACCAACTGACATGGTAACTCATCTATGGATATATATATATATTATATATATATATATCTTAAGGATAGTTTGACCTCCCACCATAAAAGCCATTTAATTTATAAATTTAATTGCAAATGCGAAATTTGCTATGTTGGTCGAACTACCCAAAGATTGGAATCAAGAATAAGACAACATATACCCTCCAATGTACGTTTCAGCAATTTGGACTGTCCCACCACGGCCGATAACAATTCCTCCTCTGCCATCGCACGGCATTTATAAGTAACCCAACATGTGCTCGTGCTTACCACCCAGCCATGTTTTCCATCCTAGGTGTATCTAGTAAAGATCTCCAACTCCAAATACTTGAGTCCTTGTACGTCTCCAAAAACCAACCAACCAACCAACCAACCCTGTGCACACAAAAGACTTTCTACAAACTACTACTTTTTGATACTTCTAGTTTAAACCTTTCGTGTGGTGGAATTAGAAACTTTCAACCCCCCCCCCGCACGTTTTGTAATTTCTCTTTTCTCTTTCCTGATGAAAAAAAAAATTATTTTTTCAACAACAATCCTGATCTATACCTATTTAAATGTAAGGCTAAACAAATCGAGAAAAATCAATCTCTGTATGTACATTTCGGCCTATTAGGCCTCATCAGCAGAGCTATAGATATGAAGACCGCCTTGTGCTGATGAGGCCTAATAGGCCGAAATGTACATACAGAGATTGATTTTTCTCGATTTGTTTAGCCTTACATTTAAATTGGTATGCCCGCTAATTAATTAATTATTAATTAATTAACTTTCAAAATTAGGTACGACTTCAATTAAGCACATATTCTCCCAAATATATATATATATATATATTATAAAGAGTTGGCATTAAATAACCAACAGGGTTGATATGCCATTAAACTAAACCAAACCAAACCTAATGAAAAGGTAAAACAATTCTTTATCAATATACATTATGTTAACTACTTAAGGTTTCCTGAAATGTGGTTTAAATGGGATAGTTGGACTGTTGGTGATAAGATGATTGACGTTATATAAAGAAAGGTTATTTATGGAAGACTTGAATCTCAGAAATCTATTTTCTATTCAACAATAAGCTGTCAAAATCAAGACAGATTTACATTGGTTTAGTTTATATTGAACAGTTTTTTATTGTTTTTTTTTTGTCATTTACGAAGATGCCAGTATTTCAAGACATTAAAAGACATTAATATGAGGAAAAAGTGTAAGTAAATCTGACAATATGTAATTTAATAGAAAATGAAAAAAACACAAGTTTGATTGACGAGGGATGTTTAATAATCCGACGTTGCAGTATTTTGGTTTGTTAAACAAACATTAATCAGGGCTTTCATTTGTTTAAAGAAAAAAAAATTATTAGTGCACAGAAGTCAGCAAGACTCTGCTTTTGGTACATGGCGTCTTTTCTTGATATTCAAATATGTGAAAAAGACATACTTTAAAACGCAGAGTAATGCTGGTGTCCCCATTTAAACTGTGTGATGTATTTTTTTTTCTGAAAATTGTTGGAAATAATTTTAGTGAATGGAAAAATAATTTATTTGATTGAGCATTAAGAAAAAATAAATAGATATTATTGATCAACATAAGGTATTTAGTTTTTTTAATGGCATATCAACCTCTGTGGGTCATTTAATGCCAGAAAGGGTTATGTTGAATTTGTTTTTCCTATGGGTTTCAGTCTTTAGAGTAAGGTTTTATGGTGGTATTCGGTTATGTTTGGTCAGTTTTGGTGAAAGAATCCATTTGGTTTGATATTGTTGAATAGGTTTTTTTTTTAGAAAATTTAATGTCTTCTGGTTTGAGATTTTTGAAGAGGCCTCTTAAGTTGTTAGTCCAGTAGTATTTGGTGCGGTTTTGTCTGGGAGGATGTGTTTAACAGTAAGCTGTACCTTGCATATTGAGTATACTGAGATGTCCTCCCTTTTTAAAAGGTGAGAATGGATGATGTGGGTGTGCCCAATATGCAGTCTGGAGAGTATCACTTCTTTTCTGTTTTTTCTATGGCCTGTTGGTCACTCACCGATGACATCTTGTATCTCATGGAGCTTATTGAGATTTCGATCATCCCATGATTTTTGCCATTTGTCATGTATGTATTTGTTGATCGCTGGTTTTAAATCTGTATTTTGTGATGTTTAAGCACTAATTTAACTGGTGAAGGATTTTATAACTTATCCCCTCACTTAGTTAGATTAGTGCTTTTGTATGTATGTGTGATGTTTCTTTTTTGCTTTTTGGTAATAAAGTTAAGTCGTCGGGGCGGCCTAAAGTCGATATCAGCCAATCAGCGAGGGAGTCTATCCCCTTTCACTTGCGCTAGACCAAGGAGATTATTTTAGCATCCGAGGTGGAGTGCAACACCTACCGTCGGCTCCTTATTTTACTGCACAGATCTCATACGCTGAGTCGGCGAGGACCGGTATCGAACTAGGAACCTTGTGGTTTCTAGCCGAATGCTCTACCAACTGAGCTAAAGCTTAACTACCTACTTGATTTGGTGAGAATCTTTATTTTTATTTCATTGAGGTTGTCCAACAAAGAGTGAATATTTTCAAATGTAGGTATTTACCCAACCCTTTAACAACAGGTAGGATGTGACACAAGTTCGCAAGTATGGTGAATCCAGTGAGGATCAAATTTGCTATTCAATAGTAATGAATCTGCAAGACTAGCTTGTTAACCATAACAATATAATGGAATGCCCTAAGATATCACAATAGACATTTACCCAACCATTTTAGCATGAGTCAGATGTGCACACATTTACAATTATGGGATATCCAGCAAGGATCAATCTATGAGACTAGCTTGCTAATTATTACACCATGATGAGATGCCCTGTGATATCACCATAGGCATTTACCCAACCTGTTCACCACAGGTTGGATGTGACACAATGTCACAAGTATGGGGCATCCTGCAAGGATCAGACTTACTATTCAGTAATAATTGATTTGTGAAACTAACTTCCTAACCATTACACCACATGGGGACACACTGAGATATCACTGTAGACATTTACCCAATCCATTTGCCATGGGTAGGGTGTGACACAAGGTCTTAAATATCTATTTTCTGACCTCCCACCATGCCAGATGAACATAAAGTCCGATTATTATGGGAAGCCACACTCAAACTGCTGCTGCCCAGTGTAAAAATTGCATGTATCCCCTCGACATTCCTCTGTTGAGGCGCCTCAGGCACCGGGCAATAAACCCAGCCCTGCCCCTTTTATAGTCTTAAGTATGGCGCATTCAGTAAGGATCAAACTCGTTATTCAGATGTAATGAATCTATGAGACTATTAACCATTATACGACAATGGGATGCCCTGAGATATTACAGTAGGCATTTACCCAACCCATTCACCATTCAGTAGTAATGGATCTGTGGGACTAGCTTGCTAACCGTTTCACTACGAAGGGATGCCCTGAAATATGACAGTAGGCATTTACCCAACCCATTCACCATTCAATAGTAATGGATCTGTGGGACTAGCTTGCTAACCATTCCACTACGAAGGGATGCCCTGAATATGACAGTAGGCATTTACCCATTCACCATTCAATAGTAATGGATCTGTGGGACTAGCTTGCTAACCATTCCACTACGAAGGGATGCCCTGAAATATGACAGTAGGCATTTACCCAACCATTCACCATTCAATAGTAATGGATCTGTGGGACTAGCTTGCTAACCATTCCACTACGAAGGGATGCCCTGAAATATGACAGTAGGCATTTACCCAACCCATTCACCATTCAATAGTAATGGATCTGTGGGACTAGCTTGCTAACCATTCCACTACGAAGGGATGCCCTGAAATATGACAGTAGGCATTTACCCAACCCATTCACCATTCAATAGTAATGGATCTGTGGGACTAGCTTGCTAACCATTCCACTACGAAGGGATGCCCTGAAATATGACAGTAGGCATTTACCCAACCCATTCACCATTCAATAGTAATGGATCTGTGGGACTAGCTTGCTAACCATTCCACTACGAAGGGATGCCCTGAAATATGACAGTAGGCATTTACCCAACCCATTCACCATTCAATAGTAATGGATCTGTGGGACTAGCTTGCTAACCGTTTCACTACGAAGGGATGCCCTGAAATATGACAGTAGGCATTTACCCAACCCATTCACCACAGGTCGGATGCGACACAAGGTCTTAAGCATAGGGCATCCAACAATTCAGTAGTAATGGATCTGTGGGACTAAATTACTAACCATTACACCATGATGGGACACTCTTTTGGAAGTATTGTATACCTTTATGTAAATAGCCTTTACCTAAATTCAGCCTTTTCTTTTATTCTTGCCAGTGTTACATTTTTGTGTTATTTGTACAAGATCGGATCTCAAGTGTATCTACTCTATATATAAGTGTTACATGTTTCATATGAGAAATTCAACGAAGGATATTGACTCAGTTCTATTGACATAACAACTATTAGATATTTCTTTGTGAATCTGATCCTTTGTTTGTTGAAACAGGATCAATTTAAGAAGATGTTAAAAAAAAAAAAATTATACAGATGTTAACCTGCCCAGGCAATTGACCGGAAAACAAATAACACCTTCTAAAAATACTTGAACCAGGACATTGAACTTTTATCACATATCATTTGATATTTACACAGTACGGGTTAGCTCAGTCGGTAGAGTGTTCGAGGCAGCCTAAAGTCGGTATCAGCCAGTCAGCGAGGGAGTCTATCCCCTTTTCAATAGTGCTAGACCAAGGAGATTGTTTTGGCATCTGAGGTGGAGCGCCACACCTACCATCAGCTCCTTACTTTACTGCACAGATCCCTGTGCTACTCATGCGCTGAGTTGGCAAGGACCGGTATCGAACTAGGAACATTGTGGTTTCTAGCCGAACGCTCTACCGACTGAGCTAACCCGGCCCCTTTTAATACACCCAAAACCATGATAAAAGCTGGTAGTGAAATATAGAATATTTTTGGGGTTTGTTTTTTATAGTTCCTTTTTGTTTAATGGTATATCAGCCTTCATGGGTTATTTAATACCAAAGCCATGCTTGTAGAAGAGCAGTAGTGTTACTATTTAACCCATAGATGGACGAATAAGGTTTCATACCTTTCCCAAGGGTATTAGTCTGAAAGTGAACGTAATAGCACAACTGTTGTTTCATCTTGCTTACTTGGATATTGGTGTAATAAGGTTTCATACCTTTCCCAAGGGTATTAGTCTAAAAGTGAATGTAATAGCACAACTGGTGTTTCATCTTGCTTACTTGGATATTGGTGTAATAAGGTTTCATACCTTTCCCAAGGGTATTAGTCTGAAAGTGAATGTAATAGCACAACTGTTGTTTCATCTTGCTTACTTGGATATTGGTGTAATAAGGTTTCATACCTTTCCCAAGGGTATTAGTCTAAAAGTGAATGTAATAGCACAACTGTTGTTTCATCTTGCTTACTTGGATATTGGTGTAATAAGGTTTCATACCTTTCCCAAGGGTATTAGTCTAAAAGTGAATGTAATAGCACAACTGTTGTTTCATCTTGCTTACTTGGATATTGGTGTAATAAGGTTTCATACCTTTCCCAAGGGTATTAGTCTAAAAGTGAATGTAATAGCACAACTGTTGTTTCATCTTGCTTACTTGGATATTGGTGTCATTTTTATTATGAATAACTTCAAGAATAGTTTGGCTTTCGTTCTGAGTTCTTTTAATACTTGTAAAATCTACAACATTTCGACTGGGCATTTTCTTTTCCTTAGAATCTTTAGAAAAACCAACATTAGCTGGAATTGTGGCACATATGTTTTTACCTAAGCACTCAGGATTCGCCCATTCTGAAATCTCTTAAAACTCCACTTAAAAAAAAAAAAGATAAAATTATTAGATCCACCCCAGAATATAAGTGTTCTCTTCTGCTAGAGAATGAATTGAAACATATGGCTACTATTCTATCGTAGATATTTAACAAAGAATATAAATTTATCTATATAAATTTTAGGTTTTTATGGCAATGACACCTCAAAGTGTTTATACAAGATTTGTGAGAGCTTGCTCACTGTCATTGTCGTAAGCTCTCACAAAACCGCTATGATATATATATATATATATATATATATATATATATATATATAATATGGGTTAATAGCAAGACAGAATGGGCTCTTTAACGTTGGTATACCGACCAGTCTAGGAGAAGAAAAGTCTTAATTCAAACCAGTTAAAGTCCGCTTAAAAATTGGCCTTTTATCGTGTAGAGGAGTTCGGTAAATACATACATCTTATAATGCGAAGTTTAGTTGTAGTATGTAACTCAATCTCCCATCAGGTGAGGATGTGACACACGGTCTTTTTAAAGTGGGAAGCTGCGCACAAACGGAACCTCATGTGATGTCTAATAAAAAAACACGTGCGTTGTATATACAATCAACAGAGTTAAGACTTGTTCTTCATTTCGGCTTTACTGCTTCATCAATGTTCTTGCTAGGGTCATAATCTTGTCTAGTCTCGTCAAAGGGCTTCTTCTGGCCTAACTCTTTTAGTCATGCAATTAATCAATTTACAAGACTTTTTTTTCTTGATCAAGATTTATTTCTGCCCATGTTCCTGTTGAGAATTTTGACATATAAGGCGTGTGGTAAATGCTCACTCTTACTTATAGACTAGCCGAGAACCATGTGACCAACCTCTTGGAATATAAGTGTTCTCTTCTGCTAGAGAATGAATTGAAACATATGGCTACTATTCTATTGGAGATATTAAAAAAAAAATAAAAATTTATCTATATATAATTATAAGCAGAAAAAGATTGGAGAAAAAAAACCAACAAATACATGTATGTATATATTTATTTATTTATTTATAGATAGATAAATTTATGATTTGTAGATATATAGATAAGTTTATAATATATACTAGCAAATATATGCACCCTCCGGGTGCAAGTATCTAAATGTTAATGTAATGAAATATCGTATTAAATTAGAAAGTCTAATAAGAAGGCATATAAAAAGATATGTAACAGAGTGGGGGTATAATAGAAAAATAGAAATGAAACTTACTCTTCCATCACTCCCGTCTTTCATTGCTGAATTTTGCTTATATTCATTAAAATAAAACCAAACAATTAGAAATCAATAATACTAAACACATATTTAATAAAATCACATTTTTAATATCAATATGCAAATTAGCCTTCCTATTCACACTGTAAACCGCTATTTTTGTATATATAAATACAATTGCATGTTATTTGCATGTAGATATGGACAACACTAATAAAAAGGTGAAGCAATTTTATTAATAATTGAGGTTTAAATATAAATAAAATCATGGAGAATGTGATGTAAATAACGAAGGGAATTGTGACTTGAGTAGTAATATAGTTTCGGTTACAGACAGAAAAACACACAATCTCCATTATAATAAGATATATATATATATATATATATATATATATATATATATATATATATTATAAAGAGCTTACGGCCGGGTTTGTTTACTACACAATAAACGTCCACTTACCTACTATGGTAGAGGCGTATAGTAGTATCATTGACAAGGTTAATTTCGCAGGGATTGTTCGCTATGTACCGGCGGCCGAGCGGATATGGTCTCTGACTATGCCTGTGAAGTCCCGGTTTCGATTCCTGTCGGAGGGGAGTCGTTAGTATACATTGCTGAAGAGACTTAATAAAGTCGAAACAGTCTGTACGGTGTTCTGCATAGCGAGCCATCCTTTGCCGGGATTCACTTGTCAAGATTATTTTCTATAATTATCGAATTTTATGCGATACATGCATTATAATTGCCTTCAAGCAAAATATAAATAATAATATATATATATAAATTTTTGGATGTTTGTTTTTTAGAAGCATTGTTGAATAAAGTATATATTATATTTTTGCTTGAAAGCAATTATAATGCATGTATCGCATAAAATTCGATACTTTTTTATAGAAGATGAACTTGACAAGTGTAATCCCGGCAAAGGATCGCTCGGTGTGTAGAACATCGTACAGACTGTTTCGACAAAGATACTATACTATTGGAATATTATAAAGCAAACAGCATCTAAAGAATATCTTTTTACCCTAGCTACCAGGATTCCATCCCTAAGCATTATGGGTCGCTACCCACGGTCAACAGGTGGACCCATTAGGAGGATTTTACTCCTCTGTATGTTAGCATATTCTACAGACCCAGCTGACTGGGGCGGGGCTGAATATGCCTACTGAACCACCAGGATTCCATCCTTAAGTATTGCATATTAAGTATGCATATGGGTAAGATCCCCCTCAATATTTGCCATGGGTGGTGATCTGTAATGCCTGAGGATGGGATCATGATGACTGCTCAGCCACCAGGATTCTGTCCTTAAACATTACAGGTCACTACCCACGGCCAACAGATAGCCCCATTGGGGGGATTTTAGCCCCTCTGCAGAGGTGCAGTCAGCATATTCAACAACCCCAGGGTGGGAGGGAAGTTGCCTGAAAGTTGGCAAAACATGGAACATTACAAGAAATATGTTGTTAATGCGGAAAAAATTGTCTTTTTATTTTCACTTGATAAGCCAAACAAACTTTTTTTATATTGCTGATATAAACAGGCCGTGAAAAATACATACATACATAAGTATAAACATATGGTGAAAGGTACGTACGTCCACAATTAGGAAGAGACTTTAAAGAAATAGTCTTGGCTCAAATTCAGATTCACTTTGTTAATTTAAATTATTGAGCCAATAGTCCTAAATCCACTTTTCCCCTTCAATACACACCTAACACGGACCCACTGTGCCTCAAGGTTCCCCTCTCTCTCTCTCTCTCTCTCTCTCTCTCTCTCTTTCTCTCTCTCCCTCTCTCTCTCCCTCTCTCACAACACACACAAAACTTTTCGCTTTCTATCTTTCTCTCACTTTTTCGACAGTTCATTTATTTATTTAGGCATCTTTCTCTAACTCTCATATAAATGTTATTCATTGCAAAAAACTAAACGTAAAAATTGAATATTTTTGTAAAGTCATAGTACATACATATATATATGTATGTATGTATTAACCTGACCCCTCTGGCATGGCGTTAATTCCAGTACAAAGATATTCAAGTAGTGGTGAAAAGACATGGCGGCTTTGTGGAGGTATATGGATGTGGGACAGGAATGATCTTAGTTGAAAAAATTTGTCATAATTGATTATACCAAATTCTGTCAACTCAGATCCTTCATGCGTCCCAGAACTAACGCTAGGCCGACACTGGTTACTCTCCCTTTCTTCATACACAACCAACAATTCTCCCATTTTCCAGAAGTCATCCACAATCACCACACAACATTTCACCTACTTCAAATCCTGATGAAGGCTGCAAAAACCAAAACGTTATAATGTCAACTTCACCATCAAGAATAAAATTTATCTTTTGAAATACTTTGTGTTTTTCAATTTTCTACATTTAATTCACTATTTTATTCCCATATATATATATATACATGTGTGTGTGTGTCTGTCTGTGTGTGTGTGTGTGTGTGTGTGTGTGTGTGTATAAAGTTAATATTAACTTGCTCATCTTCACAAGATGGTTTCACTAACAAATTTCATTGATTCCAAAAGTGTTTTAAAATCTAATAGTGGATCAGAACCCAGTGATGGAGCTTTTAGGACGAGATTTTTCGATCCCTTGAAAATATATACTTAAATTAAACTTAATTTGGGACTGTTCCTTAGTGTTGCCCCCCTCCACTGGTTCATTGAAGATTTCGGGTCTTAGCATCAGATATTCTCGCATATATATATATATATATATATATATATAGGAAGCGCGTGGTGTAATGGTTAAAGTCATGGTAAATGGACTCGTCACCCCGAGTTCAAATCCTGGACGTGCTAATTGCATTTCACTTAGTGCTAATACCCTTGGGAAAGGTATGAATCCTACTCTCCCTCCAGCTATGGGTAAATAGTAGGGCAGACTGGGCTCTTTAACCTTGGTTAGGCAACCGGTCTAGGAGAAGGAAAACTCTGAATTCAAACCTGCTGAACTCCGCTTAAGAAATTGACCTTGTGCCGCATCCTCCTCATGCGGATGGGTTGGTAAATATATATATATATATATATATATATAAAAAAATTTTCTTTCCATAAAAAAAAAAAAAAATTTTTAATAGAATAATCAGAATGTTTTGGTTTCAAGAAATATCCCCTATCTTTTTTCTCAAGATTTCACCAAAAAAAATACTGAAAAATGAACTTAACTCAAACATTTATTCTCATGACCCAAATTTGTGTCTCAACCCTGTGGGTCGGTAAATACTACTTTAGATTTTCTTTCCCAGGATAGGTTTTTCAGTCAAGTTTAGTAAACAGTTTCTACTAATTCTATGAAAATCTTAAAACACACTCTGAACACTGAAAGAATGAAGACAACATCCATTTTCGTTTTAATTTGTCTCCACTTGAGTTTTAAATTTTCTTTCCTTTTTCTTTTTCACTTAGAATCTCTGTCAAGGGTTTATAATCTTTACTTGCTGGTTGAAAAGTATTTAAAGGCTTTTTAAAAAAAGCCTTGTTTTTTTATGTCAAATTAGCTTTGAGAATGATTGTTCTTCTTGCCTAAATTGGAGATAAATCTCAAATTAGTTTACTGTAATGAATGTCTTAGAATGGAAAAAAAAGAACCCACTTAAAATTTCATGTTTGGAATCTTAAATTCCTTTCATTTAGTTAAGAACTGAAAGTGAAAACAAAGCAATGTTTTGAGGATGCTTTAACAGACCATGGACAGACAAATTGATAACAGACTATAAACAGACAGATTGATAGATATGAATATTTAGATATATAGACAGAGACACTGAAAGACAGATACTAACAGAACAAAAATAGATAGATAGATGGACAGAAAGATCAAAAATAGATGAACAGACACACAGATAGATAATAACATATTAAAAAAAGATAAGACATGGATTGACAGTTATGAACACATTCAAGCTAAACAGATAGACAGATGGATGGATAGACATATAAATAGATATTAACAGACAATTAAAAAAAATAGATGGATAGACAGATATTAACAGATTATCAATAACAGACAGACACAGATGATATCAACAGATTAAAGACAACTAGATAAGTCAAAATAGATAAAGATAGGTGTATATTTACAATATATATGATACATAACAATAATAATAATAATAATGATAATATCACCACTATTAATAACAATAACAATAATAATAATAATAATAATAATAATAATAATATATAACATTATACACATATGTTTTACGGAGAGACCCCCTCCGATCAATCGGCTGGTCACGTCAAGCCCTAGCACCTATATGATTTTCCCAACCCTATTGCCCTTAGGGCAAGCCCCATCCCCTTTTTATCATATGGGTGCTAGAAGGCGATGGCTGCAGGTCTACATGTCCTGGGAATGACGTTAAACTCTATCTGATGGTGAGGTTCCAGTTTTGGAGGTTTGGGGAATGTGGAGCACCCCTTCATCACCATTGCTCCCTGGTCCACTCTGACCCGGAGTGGTAGTACCTGTTAGGGTCCCATCTATGGGTTAAATAGAAAAATGTATTTCTAAAAAATTGTATTATCCATTAAGAATTGATTTATTTCAAAACTTTATCGGCATTAAATGACCCACTGAGGTTGATATGCCGTAAAACAAAACAAAACAAACAAACATATGTTTTAAGGATGCTTTAGGTTGATGACAAGGTTAGAAGATATTTTATACATTTGTATTATGTTGTTATTTTTTTCATATCATTGTGATGTTGTCCCATTAACTTTTTTTTTAAATTCTTTCTTTGAAATTCTTTCTATTTTGTATCTCTGATGAATTCATAATCTATTAAGCACAAATAGTTTATTATAAAAAAAGTCATAGGGGTGGCCTAAAGTCGATATCAGCCAGACAGTGAGGGAGTCCCCTTTTCACTAGCACTAGGCTCCCTACGATCAATCAGCTGGTCACATCAAGCCCTAGCACCTATATGACTGTCCCGCGTTTAATGGAAGTACGTGGTGTAATGGTTCAAGTCATGAGAAATGGACTCGTCGCCCCGAGTTCAAATCCTGGATGTGGTAATTGAATTTCACTTAGCGCTAATACTCTTTGGAAAGGTATGAATCCTACTCTCCCTCAAGCTATGGATAAATAGTAGGGAAGGCCTGGCTCTTTAACCTTGGTTAGGCAACCGGTCTAGGAGAAGGAAAACTCTGAATTCAAACCTGTTGAACTCCGCTTAAGAAATGGACGTTGTGTCGTATCCTGCTCATGCAGTTGGTAAATATATATATATGACTGTCCCGACCCTATTGCCTTTATGGCAAGCCCCAACACTTGTTATCATAAGGTGGTGGTTGAGGGACTTCATGTCTTGGGTATGACATTAAACTCTATCTGATGGTGAGGTTCCATTTCTGGAGGCCTGGGGAATGTGGAGCACTTTTGATCACCATTGCTCCCAGGTCCACAGTGACCCGATGTGGTAGTACCTATTAGGGCCTCATCTATGGGTTAAATAGAAAAAAATGTGTTAATAAAAAGACTGAGTACCTATCAAGATTGAGTTTATTTAAAAACTTTGTTGGCATTAAGTGACCCACCGAGGTTGATATGCCATAAAACAAAACAAACAAGCAAAGATTTCAATTGTTTTATATACATATTTATTCATTTATCAAGACCATAACTGATATGGATAGACATAACAGATATGAACAGATTCATATATATATACACATACATACATACATATATATATATATATATATATATATATATATATATATAGTGTCCAATTGCTGCTTTAACTTTTCCATTGCAATGGCATTAGTAATTTATCCAAGAGTGCTCAATATATCATAAACATAAAGCTATGATAAACTGTGGTAGATCCATAACTTTTTTCTACTATTATACATGTATATACACACACACATATATATATATATATATATATATATAGTTATCACTAGCTCACTTGGTGAATTAGTGGTGGGCCAAGTTTATAAGTAAAGTGCTCAATATCAGTGATAGAGCTTTTATATATATTTAACACATGAGAAGAATTCAGAGGACATGGCCAGTAGGTCATCTACAAGTCAACTCACTAAACTACTTGCCCACAGATTTGGCCATCACATGACACTCTCAAACAATGAGATCATCCTGTTCAGGTCAATCAGTATCAAAAGCTGTCTGTCATACTTATCTAACTTATTGTGTTTTTTCCATGGGTTTTCATGCTGTTAAATTCTAATATTTTACACTACATTACAAAATGAAAAGGCTACCCCCTTATAAAAAAACATGTCTCAGTTTAAATTATTTGCTAAAATCTTTTACTCTTTTTTTTTTTTCAGGATTACGCAGAGACAACAATGAACGAACTGCTGGGAATGTATGGTTATGAGAAAGTTAGTCATCAGGATACACAAAATTTAAATTTGGAACGTTATACGGCCACATCCACTCCGGACACGTCTCTTCAAGGATTGGACGATACTCATTTAGACAGTGATGAGGATGATAGTTCGGATGCTCTCAGCATAGGAGGCCCAGATAGAAAAAGTAAGTTAAAAATAATTTGTGAACTTAAAGGAAATTACGATATGTTTACAGGTCTTCATTTTTTAATCATCCTTGACAATATTTAATGCTATTTATCAAAATTATTGTAGAATACTCACCTTCACAGAAAGGCTGTGACTAGCATCCAGTCACCAGATAAAATAGATAGGGAGTGTAACCGAATACCCTGTATACAATTTGCCAGAACACAGTCAAGTGTTGAGTATGTATGGATAAAAGTATCCACACTAAAACCAGCAGCCAATGAGAATCCTGGGAATGGACTTGGCCAAGATACACAAGTGGAATAGCCCAACGTTCTATTTAAAACCACTTACCATGTCTGGATTCTCAGAACTGACTCAGCTTGCAGCATAGCTGAAAACTGTTTACTCAACACAAATCACTGCAATTATGTATTCCTATATTCAACTCCAAATGTTTTTGTAAAAGATTTGCATATGGCCGTCAGATGAACTCGTTTATTTGCAATTTTTCATTTTCAACCACATTTGAAATCTGTCAGGAAAAAAAAGGGGGGATTAGGGGGAGTATATGTTTCTTATTTACAGTAAGAAATTTATCTATATCTATCTATCTATACATAGGGCAGTTGGTGTGTACGTACATATGTATGTATGTCTGGATGAAACTACAAAATTACAAAAATTAACAACCAAGTAAATATATATATAAATACATTAAACATCTTATGAGGAAGTGCGTCCCGGTCTCCTGCTTCAAAAATTGCTACCCGATGACTCTCAAAATAACAACCCCCGGTCGTCGTAATTCTTGTTTATTTATCGTAATGGAAATTTGAAACATCTTCACCTGATGATTGCATCGCATGAAACCAATATGGTCGTGAGTGTACCTTTGTCACCTAATAAATAGATATGTAAAACCTTTATATATTTATCTTATTATATTATATATATATATATATATATATATATGTAAGAATGGAAAATGAATCCGACAATATGAGGAAAAAATGAGTAAAGAAAAGAAATGTAGATGGATAAAATGAATTTTATCGCTTTTAATCGATATCATTTACACATGTGTTTCGGTCTGTTTATCAAAATGTATACGGATTTACGTTTTTTTTTTTTTTTTTTTTCGAACATTTAAAATTCTATTCTTGTCTCCAATGATTTTTTATATCTACTCAAAAAATAAAAAATCACTCTGATGAAGGTCATAAAAAAATCTCTCTGTATGCAGAATATTTTATGCATTTTTCCTATTATTATTATTATCATCATTTCAACTCCATCTGATTATTTTAATAATAATAATAACGTAAATCCGTATACATTTTGATAAACAGACTGAAACACATGTGTAAGGGATATCGATTAAAAGTGATATCGATAAAATTCATTTTTATCCATCTACATTTCTTTTCTTTACTCCTTTTTTCCTCATATATATATATATATATATCAGAGTAAGAAATTTGAAAAGTGCACAGATGTAGTTAATTAATGTAGTTTTATTAGCTGCTTATATTGCAATATTTCTATCTGTTTTGGACCAGGTTTATTGCAAAAGATGAAAACAGTTTAATGAAAAATATGACTGGTTGTAAGAGAAAATAAATAATGACAGACTTTTTAAGAAAAGAGATATTTAAATTTTTTTTTTAATTCTTAAAAACACATACATGACGTTTGAGGCATGATGTAACAGACTTTTACAAGAGAGAATATATATATTTTTTAAATATAGCCGGTACAAGGGAAATAACCCTTGGAATGTGAGCAACGTTTAAAAATATAATTCTATAGTTCAAGTGAATATTAGAAAAATAATGGACATTTATATGAAAAGAGGGGGTGCATGTGTAGACTCAATAGCAAAGCTGGAGTCTGTGGTGTAATGGTTAGAGTCGTAGGAAATGGACTTGTCGACACGAGTTCAAATCCTGGACAAAGTTACAGTTAGTGCTTATACCCTTGGGAAAGGTATGAATCCAGCTACAATCTATCCAGCTATGGGTAAATAGTAGGGCAGACTGGGCTCTTTAACCTTGGTTAGGCAACCAGTCTAGGAGAAGGAAAACTCTGAATTCAAACCTGTTAAACTCTGATTGGAGTGGTCACTACTAGAATATGCTCAGTCCTAATTAGTGATCTATTTCACACAAAAAAATAAATGAAAATAAAAACGCTTGTATTTTCATTGTCTTTATCAGATTTAAGGGACCGGATTAGCTCAGTCGGTAGAGCATTCGGCTAGAAACCACAAGGTTCCTAGTTCGATACTGGTCCTCGCCAACTCAGCATATGAGTAGCACAGGGATCTGTGCGGTAAAGTAAGGAGCTGATGGTAGGTGTGGCGCTCCACCTCAGATGCCCAAAACAATCTCCTTGGTCTAGCACTATTGAAAAGGGGATAGACTCCCTCGCTGATTGGCTGATACCGACTTTAGGCCGCCCCAACGATTACTTATCAGATTAGAATTTGACATGTTAATTCTTTTGATGCATTTGAAAGAGAATACAGAAACAACTGAGAATATGGTGGTATATAAGAGATGAAACTGGCCGTATATATTTGGGGTGCCTTTTGAAAATGGCAACTAATCTTGAAAGTTCAGTCGTCCATAATTCTGATCTGTTACTGGATGAGGCTGACTTCTGTAAGTCATTAAAACCTGTAGTTTTCTGATCTGAGGTCAGCAGAAACATCAAAGACAAGGGAATACAATCCTAATACACACACACACACACAAAAACATACACCCACACACGCACACGTGTCCCTGACATGGCCTGGCCTTAAATTACAGTTTAAATTGCTTCCTTTCTCAAAGTCATCTAATACTTCCAGAAATTCAACACTCAGATTGACCTGAAAACATATGATAATGAGAGTGAGACAAGTAAATGCAACTTTAGCGGTGTCCAGTTACGATAGCCCAGTTTTTCTTTAACCCGATTTAAAGACCACAGATTTGGAAATTTTTTTTTTTTTAACCCTTTTGTTATGTAACTAGGTTCAAATTTCATGATAGAATCATACATTCAATTTGAATTAAGAATACAAAATCATTTATCTTTGGCTGACATTTTAGATCAAAACTGGATAAAAAAAAATCAAATTAATGAACGAATTTTCAATTCTATATAAAAAGAAGGGAATTAGTTTCTAAGTGTAGACATATAAACAAATTTCTTTTGTCTCATCTACCACCTGATTCTAATCAATCCCATATTTTACACTACTCTATTTTTCCTACCAAAGAGGGAAAAAAAGGTTCATTTTATTTTATTCTATTTTATTTCATTATTTCATATCCTTTATTTCATTTATTTATTTTTTGGCATCTGAATGTTACATGCAATAATACCTAAACATGTTATATGTTGTCAAGTAA
>CM042140.1:36329535-36332035 GCA_023376005.1 Doryteuthis pealeii | reverse complement strand
GAATTATTCCAAAGTGGATTATCATAATATTTATCCATTAAATACATTGACCCTTTTAATACCAACTTATGTGAAACCAACTGATAAATGATCCCAAAACATTTGTATAACATAAATATGAAACAGCAAACAAGAAATTAAATGTTCATGGGATCAACTTACAGTACTGAAATGTATTGAATAAACGGATCATCTTAGATATTTTAAACTTTATCCGAGGGACCCCCTCGGATAAAGTTTAAAATATTTAAGATGATCCTTTTATTCAATACATAGGGATATACTAACAGTTATAAATCAACGGAAAATGGAATCAATAAAATAAGTTCAAATTTTGTCACACACTTAAATTTGAATATCTGTCCATCTATCTATCTATCTCTATCAGTCTGTTCATATCTATCTATCTTTCTATCTGTCTCAGTCTGTTCATTATCTATCTATCTATCTATCTCTATTCATATCTGTCTATATCAGTCTGTCCATATTTATCTATCTATTTATCTATGTATCTCAGTCTGTTTATATCTATCTATCCATATCTATATCTATCTATCTATATATATATATATATATATATGTGTGTGTGTGTGTGTTAAGGTAGCATGGACATGGAGTCAACAGTGCCTGGTTACTGACAGTTTCTTGCCTATGCGATCTTCAGACCAAGTCAGTTGCTCTTCATTCTGCTCCCATAATTGATCATCTAAGGAATCTTCTAATGAGAATTTGAAACATTAGAAAGAATTATTTTATTGAGTTGAAAATGTTGGCCTCAAACTGACAGTTTACTTTTGTGAAGAAGAAAACTTTTCACAAAATGTACACAGTCTGATGAGGCCAATCTGTAATATTCATACTTGTGTTCCTTAATTGTATGACCATTATCATCTTGTAACACCCTCTGGTTAAAAATGAGACCATCCAAATCATCCAAGACAAAATACAAAAATGTAAATACTGATTATCTGGTGTTGATTATCCACCAAATTCTTATTTCTTATGAATGTCGTCACCTCAGTTAAATAATGGACTATTTCGTTTTTATTATAAAGAAAGAAAGAGAAGAAACGGGACATGCTACATGGAAAAAATATAATAAGAAAGAAAGAAAGAAAAAAAGAGAGTAGGGGAAAGATAGAGAGAGGGGATGAGTGTGCGGAAGTGATAATGCTAATCTGTTTAAAATAAACTTGTTTGGAATCATTACCACCACCAACATATCTGGTTGCTTATATATATATATATATATATATATATATATATATATAATGAATTGAGAATGAATGAGAAAATGAGAAAGTATTGGCATAAAAAGAAAAAAAAATCTCAACCATTTGACTACTGGTTTTTAAGATCTCAACATTTGACTCATCTGATGATTGCATAACCATGAAACTTTAAGTTTGAGACCATGATTGAATTGCATAACCACACATATTCAATTTAGAAATCAATTATGAGATCCAAATTAATCCAATACAATTGCATATTTATATTGATTATAATATATATATATATATATATATATATATATATATATATATAGTTGTAAAAGAAGTTGTTTCCAAACACCTTTGTCATGGGGATTGAGTGTAATTTTTTCTGGTCACTTTATATGGCTAGACTGATTTATTTCTTCCTGAAGATAATCTAAGTAGGCTGCTAATTTGTAGTGGGGGTTCAATTCCTCCTATTTTGACCTATTTGTGTAGGCACTGTAACATTATACTTTTATTACTCCTTACAGCTATCTTCAACTTACTCTATTGACCTTTGTGGGGTCAGTTAGTTTGGAGTATGGCTAGTATTAAGTATGTTCACATAGTAGTACCCATAAATAAATAATATATATATATATATATATATATATATATTATATATAAGAGTTTTATAATTCACTTGAAGCATTGTGTAGTATTGGTTTGTGGTTGGTTTTGAAGGCTATCACAATGCAAGTGTAAAGAAAAATGAGGTAACTATGATTTTTGTTTACCTTTGATTTATTCATATATTTCAAGATAAAGATCTCTTCATGATAGCCTTCAAAACAACCAACACCATATATATATATATATATATATATATATATATATATATATATATATATTAATAAAATAATAAAGATAATCTAATGAGTCAGACGAACCTACTATTAGTTTCGCATAAAGCTCTTCAGGGCTAAAATAAATTCTTTATTATTGGCTCTACTTAAGTATCGAGCACTTTTTACATATTAGCTTTCTCCTAGCGGTTATATGAATATATATATATCTTATATACATATATATACATATAAATTGTTTTTTCTTTTGGCCAAATACTGTACCAATAGATTATTTTTTTGTTGGTACGAATATCTTGGTCCTTTCTTTTTTTCAAAATTTTTTTCTTCCTGGTTGATGTTTGGTAGTATATTTTTACAATCAAACTTTCTGCTGGGTTTTTTCTCTCCGCAAGGATCTACCAACACGCTTGGTATATTAAATTATATATATAT
>CM042140.1:36292035-36324535 GCA_023376005.1 Doryteuthis pealeii | reverse complement strand
AGGTTAAAGAGCCCAGTCTGCCCTACTATTTGCCCATAGCTGGAGGGAGAGTAGGATTCATACCTTTCCCAAGGGTATTAGCGGTAAGTGAAATGCAATTACCACATCCAGGATTTGAACTCGGAACGACGAGTCCATTTCCCATGACTTTAACCATTACATCACGCACTTCCTTTCAATGTGTTTTCTCAGGTCTTTTTTATTATTTTTCTTCTTTTTTCCCTCCTTCTCTCTCTGCAACCAACACTTTCTTCCTCCTCCTCAACCTCACTCTTTCTCACATCCTTTCCCCCCTCTCCCCCTATCTCTCTCTCCTCTCTCTCTCTCTCTCTCTCTCTCTCTCTCTCTCTCTCTCCCTCTCCTCTTTCTCCCTCTCTCTTTCTCCCCAATCAACACTTTGTTTCATTTGTCATTCTGTCCCCCTCTCTCTATCTCCTCTGTATAGGCTTTCTAAATTTTCTTAATTCTCTCTTATCACTTAGTATCCCCCTCTCTCTCTCTCTCTCTCTCTCTCTCTCTCTCTCTCTCTCTCTCTCTCTCTCTCTCCTCTTTCTCCCTCTCTCTTTCTCCCCAAACAACACTTTGTTTCATTTGTCATTCTGTCCCCCTCTCTCTATCCCCTCTGTATAAGCTTTCTAAATTTTCTTAATTCTCTCTATTCACTTAGTATCTCTCTCTCTCTCTCTCTCTCTCTCTCTCTCTCTCTCTCTCTCTCTCTCTCTCTCTCTCTCTCTCTGATCAGTCAACTCTTTCTCTCATTTTTCATTTTGTCCCTTTCTTACCATCTTTTCACTCATTTTTCTTTTGTTTTTCGCCTTCTCTCTCTTCAACACTTTCTTTCTTTCTTCTTCTTCTTCTTCTTCTTCTTCTTCTTCTTCTTCTTCTTCTTCTTCTTCTTCTTCTTCTTCTCTCACATTCTTTTATTTTTTTTCTCCCTCATCCTCCTATCCCACTCCCACACTCCCTCCCACTATTCATTTTCAGGACTAATCCATTTCCCTATGTAAGCCGATCTTAAACGGTAAACACTTCACCTTTTTCGTTTGGCCATTGTCCTGAACTAGGTAGATGTGGGATGAGAATTACTTTGAAGTAAAAAAAAAAAAAAAAAAAAAAAAAAAAAAAGAAGAAAAAAGCATTTCCATCTTCTTCAACCTTCATCCACCCCACCCACACCCGTCAAGCACACTCAATCAAATCTTTAAACAAAACACCTGCCGAACCCCAACCCTAAACCCTCAGTTAACATATCCACCTGAAACCAGACTTTGTAACCAGTTGTTCTGCTGGACTACCTGTTTGTTGTATTTAAGTAGAGAAAACATTCAGGTAAAATGGACTCTGTCGGTGATGTCTGCTTATTTCCCCTTCCTTGAATGGCTAGTATCTTCTGTTTCTTGTCATTTCTTCTTCTTCTTCTTCTTCTTCTTCTTCTTCTTCTTCTTCTTCTTCTTCTTCTTCTTGTCATTTTAACCACCCCCTCTTCCTCTTTATTATGTCTCTTCTATTTCTTCTCCTTCGTCTTCTTTTTCTTCTGTTCTTGTCATTTCTTCTTCTGTTTCTTGTCATTTCTTCTTCTTCTTCTTCTTCTTCTTCTTCTTCTTCTTCTTCTTCTTCTTCTTCTTCTTCTTCTTCTTCTTCTCCTTTTAACCCTCCCCCTCTTCCTCTTTATTATGTCTCTTCTTTTTCTTCTCCGTCATCTCCTTTTCCTTTTTCTTCTTCTTCTTCTTCTTCTTTAGATCTCAATGCATAACATCACACTTAGCTCAGTCAGTAGAGCGTTCGGCTAGAAACCACAAGGTTCCTAGTTCAATACCGGTCCTCGCCAACTCAGCGTATGAGTAGCACAGGGATCTGTATGGTAAAGATAAGGAGCTGATGGTAGGTGTGGCGCTCCACCTCAGATACTGAAACAATCTCCTTGGTCTAGCGTTATTGAAAAGGGGATAGACTCCCTCGCTGACTGGCTGATACCGACTTTAGGCCACCCCGACGACTTTACTTTTTTTTATATGTATTTACCCAATCCCTCTGGATGTGACACAAGGTCAATTTTTCAGCAGATTACTGCCGGATGAATTCAGATTTTCCTTCTGGTCCAGTTGCCACACCAAGGTTAAGGGGCCCAGTCTGCTCTAATATATAAAAGATTTTTTTCTAAAAGAAGAATCGTTGGATTCATACATTTTCCACAAGTATAAAACATCCTATAATCCTTTCCTTTTTTTTCTTTCTCTTTTCCTTTCACTATTCATACCGAAGTCAATCCCCTAATGAATAGGTCAACCCTTGATTTTTTTCTTTATCAAAAAATCATAAATTTATGGTCTATCTCATCTAAATGTTGACACTGCCTTTTTTTTTAGGTTAATTCAACAACAAAATGACTTAACAAAACACCAGATTGTATGACACATAAAAAATCATTTCATCACATTTTCACTAATAATAATAATAATAATAATAAATAATAATGGTTTTACACTTTTTTCATCTCTCAACTGATTGAGAAAGCTGTAGTTTTGTTTTTAATACAGAATTTGTAATTCTCACCAACATATGTTTAAAGAAAAAATAACAAATTCTGATTTTAGTCAAGAATTGTTCACTGGACTCTAAAACAATTAGCCACATTGAAACGAGATTCCCCCCCTTACCTCCCCCCCTAAAAAAAAACAGATTTTTTTACCATGCCTTATATTAAAAATTTCATATAATGGAACATCAGTTCTCGAACATAATTTGTTCCAAAATTATGTTTCCAGTAGTATCACTGCTGCCTTTCTTAGGATTCATGAATAAGGGTTAAAGTAGCTGTAAAATAGAGAATAAACACAAATAAAGCAAAGAATTGCACAAAAACAATATAAGACACTGTTCAAGATAGTGACTGATGCTAACTGATGCTGTTTGGGTAGATACGACAAGCTGTTTGGTCATCTTCGGTTTACCTAGGCAGTCATTCGTGCGACTTCCATTTTCATCAGCTCGACTCTGAAAATTTGTTTGACAACTGAGACCTTTTTTTACTCAACTTTTTCTTTGAACTCTAAATTGCTTGACTTCAGAGAATTTCCACTGTTTTTGAAAACTGGAAGATTTATAATTTTCACAACCTATCTATTTTTTGATTTTTCACATCGTTTTATATATATATATATATATATATATATATATATATATATATATATATAAAACCTAATTTGAGTCAGTCCAAGTCCAAAAAATCTAAAAAATATATATATATATATATATATATATATATATATATATAAATAGAGAGAGAGAGAGAGAGAGAATCTGAATCAGTAGCAGAAGTTATCTACTTAGGTTTCAAGATTATTATACTTTTTTCATATTGAACTATTTTGAAATAGCTCTTAAGTAAATATATCAAACATTGTAATAATTAAATTATCATACTATGGTATATCCACAGGTCCTGATAGTTATTAATTATTATCATTATTATTATTATTATTATTATTATTATTATTATTATTCCCATGAGAATTTTTCATAACGCCTAAGCTGGTGGTTCTCAGGTCTCCAGGACTCTTCAGAGTATTCTAGGTGATTTTAACAATGCTGTTGTTTGGATGGTCTCGATTCTTCCTCAGATTTTCAATTCCCCCAGACTCTTTTCCAAACCCTTTGGGACTGTTCCCAGGGCCCCAATTATGATTGGTATGACTTTCACTCTCATGTTCTAGTTTTTTCAGGTCTCTGGTCAGGTCCAAGTATTTGTTTATCTTTTTGTTTTCCTTCATCTTCACTCTGTAATCCACAAGATGACAGATTTATTATTATCATGAGTAGTTGTAGAAGTAGTAGTTTAGTAGTGTTACCTGATGGTTTTATTATCATTATTATTATTATCATTAAAGAGTTTTAGAGTTTATTATTTACTCCTTTTGAGTTTTCACCAGCTTTAGCTGATGGTCTTTCACTGGAGTCTGAGTGACAGCAAGTCTCCTCAGGTCTCCAGGACTCCTCTGAGTATTCTGGCAGATTGCAGCAGTGCAGTGTTCTGAATGGTTTCAACCCTTCCTCTGATTTCCAAACATTCCAGTCCCTTTTCCAATCCTTTTGGGACTGTTCCAAGTGCACCAACTACAATTGGTATCACCTTCACTTTCATATTCCATAACTTTTTCAGTTCTCTGGCAAGGTCCAGATATTTATCTATTTTTTCATTTTCCTTTACCTTCACCCTGTGATCTGCTGGCACTGCAAAATCCACCAGTTGACAAGTTCTTTCTTTTTTGTTTATCAACACTAGGTCTGGTCTCCTTGTTGGGATAAGGTGATCCGTTTTTATTTCAAAGTCCCAGAGAATTTTATGCGTTTTGTTCTCAAGAACAGATTCTGGTTTATGCATATACCATTTTGTTGTATGGTCAAAATTTAATTTTTTACATAATTCCCAGTGGATCACCTTCCCAACCCAGTCATGTCTAGTTTTGTATTCTCGTTGTGCTAGTTTGCTACATTTGCAGAGTATATGGTTTACAGTCTCATCTCTATTCCCGCAAAATCTACATTTACTATTTTGTTGGGTCCTATCAATTTTCGCTTTGATGTAGTTTGTCCTTATGGCATTATTTTGTGCAGCAATTATAAGTGATTCTGTTTCTCTTTTGAGGTTTCCCTTTCTTAACCATGTCCAAGTCTTTTCATGTGCAACCTCTTCTATTTGTCGTTTGAAGCATCCGTATAACTGTTTTTCTTCCCATTTTTGTTTTCTAGTCTTTGTCGTTTTTCTGTTTGTCCATCTGCCATTTCTACTATTGTTGGCCGCCATAAGTAGTTTGTCTTTGCTCTTCCTTGTGTAATCTTCTATTATTATTATTATTATTATTATTATATTATTATTATTCTCTTACCCCTTTTGTGCAACATACATTCTTCTTTTCTCTTATATCTTCCTCTTTTAGAGGCGTATACTTTTGCTAGTATTCATAATATGAAGTAGAGTAAAAAAAAAAAAATAGTTTAGTTTCTGTTTATTATATAACATTCTGAAATTTTCTCAATTTCCTCTTAAAGTTTTAAAGTAGTTAGTTCTAAAACAAAACATAGATTCTCAACATGATATGGTGAAACAACTGATTTTCTTTTCTTTTTATTGGTTTCATTTTGTTTTTTTGCCACCAGCCATTATCTTTTAAAACAATGAAAAGTCCTGTTAACCTTGAAGGAGGTGCAGTCGTAATATGAGACACGGATTGTCAAAAAAAAAAAAAAGAAACAAGAAAAAGAATAGTTAGCTAAAGTTTATCTTCTGAATGATAATGAGTGAAATGAATAGAAGAAAAATAGAAAAAAAAAAAAAAAGAAAGAATTGGAGTAAAATTTCTCCAAAGACAATAACAACAATAACAAGAAAAAATGAAAGAAACTTCTAATATTCTTTGATATTCTTCTTTTTCAAAAAAAATAAAGATGAGAAACTTAACAATTCCAAGTATCAAATTCCGCACAGGTAATCATGAAATATTAGTTTCAATTCAGTTTTAGATTTTTTGGACAATTTTTTTGGACAGTTTTTTTTTTTTTTTTTATTTTATTACTTTTTAATGATCACTTTCCAGGTCAAAATGGCTGACAAAAAAGTCCATGAATGAAGTAGGAATAAAGAAATAGATTCCATTAAAACTGTTGTAGAGTAGGTCACACCCCTTCGGCACTCTACCAGATGGACTGGCTCATAGCTATAGTAAAAGTAAAGTCGACAGGGCGGCCTAAAGTCGGTATCAGCCAGTCAGCGAGGGAGTCTATCCCCTTTTCAATAGTACTAGACCAAGGAGATTGTTTTTAGCATCTGAGGTGGAGCGCCACACCTACCGTCAGCTCCTTACTTTACCGCACAGATCCCTGTGCTACTCATACGCTGAGTTGGCGGGGACCAGTATCGAACTAGGAACCTTGTGGTTTCTAAGCCTACAATTAAAGTAGATTAACTGGCTGAATAATATTCAGACTGACTTTGCTGCGTTGGCTATACCGAACTGACTCTCTTCTTTTAGTGTGAGTTTGTCTTATTAATTGTTTGTACTTATTTGTTCTGTGTTTGTATGTATCTGTTCAGCACTGGATTCTGGTGCTTAATAAATGTGTTAAGCACACTATTAATCTGTTTATCCTTCCACCTCATGGTACAACAAAAACTTAAACTTCTAACTCATTTCTCAGGGAGACACCTTTCTTTTTTAACTAATTTAATGGCTAACTGTGACATCATAGTAACCAAGATTGAACTATTATGTTAGGAAATGGAATAAACACCCTCAACCTCCAGCTATGGTTTGAATAGTACCACAAGCCTACATTTAACTATCTATGCTTTCCAGGGAATCAGTAAATTCTGAGATTTTTTATAGTGAATGTTGATAAATCTGTATAACATTGACCATTCTATGAGGGTTTAACTGTAATTTAATCTGATGGTGTCGAATATCAAAAGGTAGCTTGCTAATGTCTTCTCCATTCCTTTGCCCAATCATTATTCCCCTCCCTCTCTCTCTCTCTCTCTCTGCCACTGACCTCCTGTTGAATGTTAATTCACTATAAAAAATCTCAGAATTTACTGATTCCCTGGAAAGTCTGGATGGTTAAATGTCGACCTGAAATCTCAGAAAAAAACTAAGGTGAATTATTTTAAGTTTGTTAAATTAATTTTTAAAGATTTACATTCAAATTAATACTTTTGTTTCATATTGTTGATAAATCCGTATAACATTGACCATTCTATACTAACACTAGGGTTTAAACGTAAATTAATCTAATGATGTTGAATATCAAAAGGTAGCTTGCTAATGTCTACTCCATTCCTTTGCCCAGTAGTTATTCCTCCTCTCTCTCTCTCTCTCTCTCTCTCTCTCTCTCTTTCTCTCTCTCTGCCACTGCCATATGTATATATATACATATATATACATATATATACATATATATATATATATATATATACATATATATATATACATATATATAAATATATATATACACACACACACACATATGTATATATATATATATATATATATATATATATATATATATATATATATATTCAATAAATGAAGGAAAAAACTTTAAATTTGCTTCATTTATTGAATATTTTGCTCTGTCCGTCCACTCACTGGCACTAGGCACATTGAGCTCTCATTATGGTTTAGTTAGATTCTAACTACCAGGGGAAAATATATATATATATATATATATATATATATATATATAAAAATATCTTTATTATTTGCTCTACTTAGGTATTGAGCACTTTTTACTTATTAGCTTTAGTCTCCTGGCGGTTTTGTATGAATATATATATCTTATATATATATATGCATATAAATTGTTTTTTCTTTTGGCCAAAATATTGTACTAATAGATTATTTTTGTTGGTACGATTATCTTGGTCTTTTCTTTTTTACAAAAAAATGTTTCTTCCTGGTTGATGTATATTATATATATATATATATATATATATATTATATATATATATATATATATCATAGAAAGGAAGCCAATTTGATTTTTTAAATCACAACAAACCACTCTCCCATTTCTGAAAATTCCTGTTACCTATCCAGCTTGACCTGAACTTGGGAATGTGGAGAGGTCAGTAATACCATGGCTATATCTACATATCTTGACTTGTAAAATAATACTTTTTCTTCTATTTTATTTATTTATTTTTTTACAAACCCTATTGTAAACATACACAGGTCTATGAGAAAGGAAGGCTATCAAAACATCAGTCAAAGAGGTCAGCAAGTGCTTGGGGGCCAAGAACCCATGAAATGTGGCATATCTTGTGGATCTCATATGAACACTATATTATTTTTTACCTGAAACATTATATGAGCTCTGTTAATGAAAAAGTAATTACAGCAGATATAAGTTATCGGTTTACAGTGAGTATAAAGCTTGGATTTCAGTTTTCAGATTTCTCAGTCTCATATAAGAATGTACTCAAATACTTTGATATACTTATACATACCTATATATATACATTTATACATTGAAGTATATATTCAATTATATATAGTCATAAGTTCTAATACAAACGCATACATATATACACTTTTATAATATTGTACATATATATTTATACTGTCACATATATACATATATTATTATGATATATATATATATATATATATATATATATATATATATATATATAACTCAACTAATAACTAAAAACTAAATATATATATATATATATATATATATATATGAATATGTAGGGATTTATAAAAATCCTTGTATGAATATATATGTTTGCACCTACAAGAGTATACAGTATGGTTGTACAGTGATATTTTGATGATCCCAAATAAAATCATCCTTTACTTACCAGTCATTTGGATTACCTTACACACACACACACACACACACACACATACACACACACACACACACATATATATATACTTAATATTTGTCCATTTTTAAAAGCTTTTGCAATAATATTAGCACACTAGCAGGAGCAGTGCATATACCACAATATGATAATTTAATTATTACAACATTTGATATGTTTACTTAATATCTGTTGCAAATAGTTCAATGTGTAAAAAGTATAATAATCTTCATTTAACTCTCTCTCACTCTTTCTTTTTTTTCTTTCTTTCTTCTTTTCATCTTTTCATTATGTTCACTTGAAACAGATTAGCGTTATTGCTTCCACAAGTTGACTCCCTCTCGCTATCTTTTCCCTACACTCTTTATTTATTTATTTATTTATTATTATATTTTTCTGTGTAGCACGTCTTTTTTCTTTCCTTTCTTTCTTTATAATAAAAACAGAATGGTCCATTATTTAGCTTTCTCATAAGAAATAAGAATTTGGCAGATAAGCAACACCAGATAATCAGGATTTACATTTTTGCATTTCATCTTAGACAGTCTCATTTTAACCAAAAGGTGTTGCAAGATGATAACGGATGTTTTTTTTTTTTAGAAACACCAGTGTTGATATATAGATAGTACAGGTATAAATCTTTCTTACAATAAGTCGTTGGGGTGGCCTAAAGTCAGTATCAACCAGACAGCGAAGGAGTCTATCCTCTTTTCACTAGCACTAGACCAAGGAGATTGTTTTTGCATCTGAGGTGGAGCGCCGGACCTACCATCAGTTCCTTACTTTACCGTACAGATCCCCATGCTACTTATACGCTGAGTTGGCGAGGGCCAGTATTGAAGCCGGAACCTTGTAGTTCCTAGACGAACGACTGAGCTAAAAATGTGGCTTTAATTTTAGCTGTAAATGCATCTGAACAATTATGCGCATTCCGCTAAAATGTTGTGCACCTCTGCAGTTTTGGATTGTGTTGTTATGTGCAGCATGATATTCCGCCTTTTTTAGAAGAGTGGAGAAAACTAATTCTTTTTGAAACATCTTTCCCTGTTTTAGTCTCTAGTTGAAAAAAAAAGTGGAATGAAATCCTAGACTTTTACCTATGTCTTCTGGAAAAGAGATAAAATGCATTATGTTACAGATATTTGATATGTACAAGCCGAGAGAGAGAGAGATGGTGTGTGGGAGGAGGGGGGTATGAGATTGTCAGTGGTAGGGGGTGGGGGAGAGATTGGTTTGGAGTCTGCAGGACAAGATAAAGCAGAAAAAAGAAATCACCATTTGCACTCCCACCCCACCCCCCCTGATCTCAACCCCTAGCTCCAGACTTGATTCTTATCCTTTCATTCTAAAACGAACCCCCCCCCCCGCCAACAATCACCCACAATATCAACCTAATTCATTTGTTACTTGCTATATCAATTACTTTGTCTCTTTTTTTTTCTTTTTTTTTTTTTTGTAAATGGTGGTACAGAAGATTAGCAGCATCTTTCTTTTCTTTTCTTCTTTCTTTTTACTTCCCTCTTCCTTTCTCTTCTTTCTTTTTCCTTTCTCTTCTTTCTTCTTTCTTCTTCTTTCGTCTTTCTTTTCTTTTCTTCTTTTTTATCAATTTTCTTTTATTTATTGTTAATTTGTCTTCTCTTTTCTTTCCTCTTTCTTTCTCCTTCTTTTTTTACTTCCCTCTTCCTTTCTCTTCTTTCTTCTTCCTTTCTCTTCTTTCCTCTTTCTTCTTCTTTCCCCTTTCTTTCTTTTCTTTTCTTTTTTATCAATTTTCTTTTATTTATTGTTAATTTATCTTCTCTTTTCTTTCCTCTTCCTTTTTCGTCTTTCTTCTTCCTTATTCTTTCCCCTTTCTTTCTTTTTTTTTCTTCTATCTTTTTCATCAATTTTCTTTTTTTTATTATTAATTTGTCTTCTCTTTTCTTCCCACTTCCTTCTCTTCTTTCTTCTTCCTTATTCTTTGTCCTTTCTTTCTTTTCTTTTCTTCTTTTTTATCAATTTTGTTTTATTTATTGTTAATTTATCTTCTCTTTTCTTTCCTCTTTCTTTCTCTTCTTTCTTTTTTACTCCCTCTTCCTTTCTCTTCTTTCTTCTTCCTTTCTCTTTCTTCCTTTCCCCTTTCTTTCTTTTCTTTTCTTCTATCTTTTTCATCAATTTTCTTTTATTTATTCTCAATTTGTCTTCTCTTTTCCTTTTCCTCATATTATTCCTTTATTTTTTAACATTTTCTTCCTGATATTTCATTCCTTTACTTTTGTTTTCTTTCCTCTTCCTCATTCTTTCATCTTTTCTTTCTCTTCTCTTTTTTCTTTCTTTCTCTTTCTTTTTTATTTTCCACTATTTTTCTCTTCGTTCTTCTTCCTCATTCTTTCTTCTTCTTTTCTTTCTCTTCTCTTATTTCTTCTTTCTTTCTCGTCTTTCTTTTTTCCTCTCCTTTCTCGTCTTTCTTTTTTCCTCTCCTCTTTCTCTTTCGGCTTTCTTCTTCCTCATCCTTTCCACTTCCTTTCTTTTTTCTTCTTCCTTTCTTTCTAATTCTTCTATTTTCTTTCTCTTCTCTTTTATTCCTCTTTCCTTTCTTTCTTCCTTTCTTTTTTTTCCTTTCTTTCTTTGTCCATTCTTTTTTTCCTTTCTCTTTTTCTTATTTTTTCCTTCATTTTTCTTTCTTCTTTCCTTGTTTTCCTTCTGCATTCTTTCTTTTTCTTCCTTCATTCTTTCTTTTTTTTCGTTTTTACTTCAATTATTTACTTTTTACATTCCATCTTACTTCTCTCTTCTTTCTTTTTCTTTCTCTCTTTCTTTTCTATTCATTCCTTTAATCTTTATTTTTCTTCTACCCTCTCTCTTTATTTCTTTTTCTTTTTTCTCCTTCCTTTTTCTCTCTTTCTTTTCATTTCTTTCTTCTTTTTTTTTCTTTTGCCCTCCTCCCTTTATTTCTTTTTTCTTTTTCATTTCCTTTTTTCTATCTTTCCTTCTTTTCTCTATTCTTCTTTCTTCCATCTTTATTCTTTCTTCATTTTCAATTCTTTTTCCTTTTTTCTTCATTTCAATTCTTTTTCCTTTTTTCTTCATTTTTCAATTCTTTTTCTTTTTTTTTTCTTCATTGTTTTGTCTTTAATTTTTTTCTTTATTTCTCTTTTTGCTTCTTTCTTCATCTTCATCCCATCTCCTCATCTTTTTCCTCGATCTTTCCATTATACACTGAACCCTTTCCAAGAACACCCATCTAATATTTTCCAGATTCTTCCATTTGTTTCCCTCCCCCCCATTCCAACCCAGCACCTCTTACTCTCCCTCCAACATTTCTGCCAACCCCCCACCCTTCCTCACATGCAAAATGGTGTCCTCTTACGAAATAACAGGGAAACCATTAAATGCAATCCAGACCAAACACATAGAGTCATAAGTCAAGCATAAGATAAGCATTTTGCAAAACTCATCTTCCGTCTGCAATTGGATATTAATATAGATACAAGCCATCCTCTTGTTACTATGTGGCTTTCATCTCTCTGCTTTTACTTCAACTATTACCATGACCTCCTTTTAACTTAGAGTACAATAGAGATATTAAAAAAAAAAGAATTCTTCAAGCAACAATCATCTGGATATTGAATCAGAAATTCTAACATTTTCATCTTGTAAAATTTGTTGTGTAATATGTACCTAAATTATGACCCCTTTTCTGGGAAACTCTGAACCCCCGAAGATAAAGGGTTTTCCTCTAAGTTACACCAACTCTGTTCAGGTCTTCAGGACTCTTTTAAATATTCTAGCCGATTTTAGCAGTGCTGTGGTCTAGTACAGTCAAACCTCAGTTTTCATCATTAATTTGTTGTGTAATATGTACCTAAATTATGACCCCTTTTCTGGGAAACTCTGAACCCTGAAGATAAAGGTTTCCTCTAAGTTACACCAACTCTGGTCAGGTCTCCAGGACTCTTCAAAATATTCTAGCTGATTTTAGCAGTGCTGTGGTCTAGTACAGTCAAACCTCAGTTTTCATCTTGTAAAATTTGTTGTGTAATATGTACCTAAATTATGACCCCTTTTCTGGGAAACTCTGAACCCCTGAAGATAAAGGGTTTCCTTTAAGTTACACCAACTCTGTTCAGGTCTTCAGGACTCTTTTAAATATTCCAGCCGATTTTAGCAGTGCTGTGGTCTAGTACAGTCAAACCTCGGTTTTCATCTTGTAAAATTTGTTGTGTAATATGTACCTAAATTATGACCCCTTTTCTGGGAAACTCTGAACCCCTGAAGATAAAGGGTTTCCTTTAAGTTACACCAACTCTGTTCAGGTCTTCAGGACTCTTTTAAATATTCCAGCCAATTTTAGCAGTGCTGTCATCTGGGTGGTCTTAACTCTTCCTCAAATATTGAGTTGCCTGTTATCACAATTAGTATCACCGTTATGTTCTTGTCCCACAATTTCAACTCTGTCAAGATCTAAGTCTTTGTCTCTTTTCCCTTTGTTTTTCTTAATGTTTAATATTTAAGGATAATCTCATTTTGATATATGCTATCTTATTCAAATGATTTTATACCTGTAACTGGTGACGTATATATTTACCAACTAGGAAGTGTGTGGTGTAATGGTTAAAGTCATAGGAAATGGACTTGTCGCCCAGAGTTCAAATCCTGGACTTGGTAATTGCATTTCACTTAGTGCTAATACCCTTGGGAAAGGTATGAATTCTACTCTCCCTCCAGCTATGGGTATATAGTAGGGCAGACTGGGCTCTTTAACCTTGGTTAAGCAACCGGTCTAGGAGAAGGAAAACTCTGAATTCAAACCTGTTAAACTCCGCTTAAGAAATTGACCTCGTGTCACATCCTGCTCGTGCGGAGGGATCGGTAAATATATATATTTACCAACTCCTCCACACAACTAGGATGTGACACAAGGTAAGTTTTAAGTGGATTTTAACAGGTTTGAAACATCATAGTAAGCGGGTTCAAACCCCTGTCGGGCTATTAGGATCAATTTCAGACTAATACTCTTGGGAAAGGCATGAACTCCCTCATCTCCAGTAATGAGTTAGATAGTACCACTACTGTTCTTCTACAAAGATGGTTTTGGCATTAAATAATCCATGAAGGTTGATATGCCATTAAACAAAGAAACCAAACCAAAGAAGTCAGTGAGTGCTTGACAAAAAATTATTAAGAGTTCAATCCCTAACAGGGATATTGAATGTGTCAAAATAACTGAGAGGAATAACATGTCCCTAAGGGCAACATTAATCTATTTTGGATTGGGTCAGAGGATGAGTTTGCTTAAATATAAAAGTGGGATTACACACACACACACACACACATACACACACACATACACACACTCAAACTGTTTTCTTCTCTCTATACATCACTCTGTCTCAGCCTGTTCCTATCAATCTTTCTGCCTTCATCTTTTTGAATCAATTTATATATATATATATATATATATATAATATATATAATGGTCTCAGTCTGCTCATATCAATGTCCTTGTCTCAGTCTGTTCCTATCAATCACTATGTCATGGTCTGTTCATATATATTGGCTGTCTCAGTCTTTTCATATCATGTGTAAAAGTTCACAGCATCCTCTTTTTTTATAACAAATGCCTGAATATACAGGAGACTTTTTTTACTTTAATAAAATATGCCAGAAACTTCTGAACATACAGAATATATCTCTTCTGGTCTACCATACCTTATTTCAGTTTGTTTATGCACACACACTGACACACACTATATATATAAAGGAGTTGTGTCTGTCTTGGCATCTACTGTAGATTTATGACTCAGAAAGAGATGTCATTGAGCATTAAAATCGTGCATACACTTTGATTATTTATAGTAAGAAAAAGTACAAAATTTAGTTTTTGATTTTTACTGATCAAATGATATAATTCAATATTTAAAAATAAATCAATTTGTGGAACTCTTCAAGTAAGTACAAAAAGCATTTGTGTCAATGGCTAATTTGCATATGTACCTTTCTCCGCTTATACTATGTTGAAAAATAAACTTAATTTGGTCACATTCCATGGGAGTATCTTGGTCAACCTATGAACTTTTCAACAGAACCTCATATATATATTTACCAACCCCTCCGCATGAGCAGGATGTGACACAAAGTCAATTTCTTAAGTGGAGTTTATCAAGTTTGAATTCAGAGTTTTCCTTGGTAATTTATGAGGAAGTGCGTCCTGGTCTCCTGCCTCAAAAATTGCTACCCGGTGACTATTAAAATAACGACCCAGCTCAGTCTATTCAAAACTATCCATCTTCATATCTATCTATCTATCTCAATTTGTTCATATTTATCTATATTACTTTAAATACTGAGATTTTTTTTTATTCATGTTTGTTTAATGTCTTGTTTTTAGTTTAAATAAACAAGAATTACGACAAAAAAAGATGCGACCCCCCCACACACACACACACACACAAATACATTTACTTGTCGAAAATATCTATCTATCTCCATTTGTTCATATCTATATTATTTTGTTTATCTATCTATCTCAGTCTATTCCAAACTATATATCCATCTTCATATCTAAACAAGAATTACGACAAATTACGATAAATAAACAAGAATTACGACAAGCTGGGGTTGTTATTTTGATAGTCACCGGGTAGCAATTTTTGAGGCAGGAGACCGGACGCACTTCCTCATAAATTACCGTTTTCTTTTCTTAGATGGTTACCTAGCCAAGGTTAAAGAGCCCAATCTGCCCTACTATTTACCCATATCTGGAGGGAAAGTAGTTGGATGCATACCTTTTTCCAAAGGGTATTAGTGCTATGTGAAATGCAAACAGCCTTGTCCAGGATTTGAACTCAGGTTAACACGTCTATTTCCTAAAACTCTAACTATTACACCATGAAGAAATTACGTATCACTGCCCACTACATCTGGGTTGGTATTTTACCTTTGACCTGTCCACGTTAAGCTTGAATTTTGTAACACATCTGACTAATGACAACAACCTTAAGAGATGCAAATAATTCAAATCTTTTAAAATCGTCGGGGTGGCCTAAAGTTAGTATCAGCCAGACAGCGAGGGAGTTTATCTCCTTTCCACTAGTGCTAGACCAAGAAGATTATTTTTTAGATCTGTGCTGGAGCACCACACCTACCATCAGCACCCCATCTTCTGGACCATATGACCTTTAGGCACCCCTTTTGCGATCTCGTTTCCTAAGGACATTTTTTTCATTTACACCATCAGAATCCGGTTGTTTATTAACAGACGATGTTTAGAAGTTTTTTTTTAATTATAAACTAACCCCTGATCCTAACCCCTAACAAACAACCGGATTTTGATGGTGTAAATGAAAAAAATGTCCTTAGGAAACGAGATCGCAAAAGGAGTGCCTAAAGGTCATATGGTCTGTATTTCTCTACATTCATTATTGTTAGTTCTGATCAAAATCAGGGTTAGCTCAGTTGGTAGAGCATTCTGCTAGAAACCTAGTTCAATTCCGCTAGAGCTTAACCTCATGTATGTGTGTATGTGTGTATACACAAGTGCACTGAATAATATTGTGTGCTATAAGTAAATTGTGCTCAATGTTGTTGATAGTTTGAAAATTATATAGGCGAGAAACTGTCAGTCACCAAGTGCCATTGACTTCCTGTCCACGCTACCCATGCAAGATGCAAGAAAAAGAAAATAAAGAGAAAAGTGAGTAAATTTAAAGAGTTGGAGTCAGGTTAAAGGAAAAAAAAACTGAGTAAAAATAAAAGAAAAAAAAGCAGAGGAATCCATATACAAGAAAAAACATAAATTGTCGGACCAAGTATCCATAGGCACCCCAGCTGGGAGCTGTTTGGAAAAGAACACCTTTTGCTTTTCACTGTAAACTCCCAGTTGTTTGTTTACAAACAACAGACAATTCTTTTTTGCATTAGAATTTCACTGTAAGATTTTTTTACAAGTTTGTTCATGTATATTTACAACCCAAAGTCACGTTTTTATACTAAAAAAAAAAAAATATATATATATATACCCTAACTTATATATAAGTATATTTTGGTAGCATTTTTTCTTTTATGCATGTTTTGTTGAACTCGGTGGACAATTCTTGTCTGACGAGTTTCTTTTCTATCCTTTCTAATTGTCTGGCCATCTTTTTTACACCAGGGTGGAATTGGTTAATGAATCCACTGAAGGTTCTTAAACTAGTACTTTCTGCACTACTTAGTGCCATCATTAGGTGTGAAGTGGTGAGGTGTTTCCATGGTTCTTTTTAAACAAACAGTAGCAGTAGGAATAAGTAGGAGGAGGGGCTCATGAGTTTATAAGAATGTTATGGGGAATGGTGGGAGGAGAATTGGCGGGAAATTATAAACATTTGAGCAAATGTTGACTGGTTTCGAGGTTGATCTTGTTTAAGTTGTTTTTGTTTGTTTTTTTGTTTAATTTATAGGACTTCAAGTATTTGAAGTTTCTGTTTGTTTTTTTCTTTGTGCAGTATATGCGTGTTTTCAGTTAGAATGTTCCAGTAATGAGAGGGGGGGGTCACGAATGTGATTTTAAGTGTTGCAAATCAACTTAGATATATATAGGCCCCAACTTTGGTCGAAATAAATTTATTATGGAATTACGGTGTTGAGTTCTTCCTTCCTTTATTGATAGATATTGCTCTGTATATAATCTAAAAAGTTTATTATACATTGAGCTCTCTTCAGTGATTTAAAGATTCGCTGTATTTATACATACTGGATCATATAATATTGATACAGTGTATCTTAGAAATCACATATAGAATCATCCCTTACTACCAAGTTTTGGATAAATCTCTATATATATATATATATATATATATATATATATATATATATATATAAGATTTTTGGATGTTTGTTTTTTTATAGAAGCAAGTTGAATAAATTATTATTTATATTTCTGCTTGAAGGCAATTATAAATGCATGTATCGAATAAGATTTGATAATTATAGAAAATAATCTTGACAAGTAAATCCCGCAAAGGATGGCTCGCCATGTAGAACACCGTACAGACTGTTTCGACTTTATTAAGTCTCTTCAGCGATGTATACTAACGACTCCCCTCCGACAGGAATCGAAACCGGGACTTCACAGGCATAGTCAGAGACCATATCCGTTCGGCCGCCGGTACATAGCGAAAATCCCTGCGAAATTAACCTTGTCAATGATGTTCGCTATGTACCGCGGCCGAACGGATATGGTCTCTGACTATGCCTGTGAAGTCCCGGTTTCGATTCCTGTCGGAGGGAGTCGTTAGTATACATCGCTGAAGAGACTTAATAAAGTCGAAACAGTCTGTACGGTGTTCTACATGGCGAGCCATCCTTTGCGGGATTTACTTGTCAAGATTATTTTCTATAATTATCGAATCTTATTCGATACATGCATTTATAATTGCCTTCAAGCAGAAATATAAATAATATATATATATATATATACAAGGTTTGTTTAGAATGGCTTTTTGCCGATAATTTTTTAGAGAATAAGTGTTTAATTGGAGTCGTACCTAATTTTGAAAATTAATTAATTAATAATGAATTAGGCGGGAATACCTATTAAATGTATGGCTAAACAAATCGAGAAAAATCAATCTCTGTATGTACATTTCGGCCTATTAGGCCTCATCAGCAGAGCTATAGATCGGAAGACCGCCCTGTGCGTGATTTGAAACCGGACTGCCAAGCTGACAGGCCGATCCCATAACCCCAACACCAAACGAACTTCTTAGATTTTTATGATTTGTTTAGAGTAGGTTAACATTCCTCTTCTAGTGACTTTTATTACACGACGATGTGGTAAGTTGTAAACAAGGTTTGTTTAGAATGGCTTTTTGCCGATTTCAAAATTAGGTACGACTCCAATTAACCATATATATATATATATATATATATAAGGGATATCTGAAAAGCTCATTGGCTAAAAAATTCATGTAATGACATCATATCTGCTGTTGAATTTTTTATCAATTAAATCCAAATCCTTCAATACAGACGGAAGAAGTTTGTGGACATCAAGGGGGACTATGTTGAAAAATAAACCTCATTTGGTCACATACCATGGGATTTTCTTGGTCATCCTACAAAATTTTCCGCCAAATCTCATATATGTATGTGTGCATACATGAGTGTGTTGAATAACTCAAATAACGATATCAGATGTATGTGTATGTACATGTATATTTTTTTTTCCATATCTATTCGTTATTCTAATTCTTTTCCTATCTTTCCGTATATACCTATCTTATTGGCCAGCAACCTCATCTTCCTCATATCTATCTATCTTTCCATTTACCTACTTTTTTTTTGCAATATTCATTTTAACGCTCTTACAGTTGTCATCCGAAACTGTTTTCACAGATTCCTATTTTTGTCAGTGTGTATCCGTCGGATCCGGTAATTCCACATCTGTCTGTTTAGCTATACTTTGTAAAACTATTTATATTTATGTCAAAAGTTTTCTATCCCCTTTCACCCAATAAGCTGGTATTTCCCAAGTCATTATTCTGTAAAACGATACTCGTCGGTAAACTCTCTGTCACAAATCATTTATTAGAGCCTATTAGGTATCACATCTTTTCACGTCATTACTTTAATATGACAGATATCATATGTATCTGGTAATACGATTTTGAACTTTATTTCATGAGATGAAGCATTGTCCGTTATTATCAACTTTTGACGAGCATTTTTTGTTTAATTTGATTTCAGTTATTTTCCATTATATGTTTGAGGGGGAGGGGAGCTGAAAAGTTCATATGGTGACGTCATTTTGTTAACCAATAGGATCCAAACACTGCAACACCAAGTGTGTGGATCACAGTTCATATGATGACATCATATCTGCTGTTGATGACTTTTTGACCAATGGGATCCAAGCACTGCAACACCAATGTAAGAAATGAGTGGACCATGAGGGTGGGCTGAAAAGTTCACGTGATGACATCATATCTGCTGTTGAGGAATTTTGTTAACCAATGGGATCCAAGCACTGCAATACTGATAGAAGAAAATGGGAAAATCACTAGGGGAATTATGTTGAAAAATAAACCTCAGTTGGTCACATTACATGAGATCAGCCTATAAACTTTTCAGCTGACCCTCATATTTAACGGTCCTTCCGGCACAAGTAGGATGTGATGCAAGGTCTATTTTAAGTGGAGTACTGCTGGTTTGAAATCAGTTTTCCTTCTCTTAGATTGGTTGCCATATAAATGTTATAGAGTCCAATCTGCCCTACTGGAAAATAGTTGGGTTTATGGGGCTATTTTAAGTTTGTTTGGTGCTGGTATCTTAACCCCAATAAAAGTTTGGTTCTTAGTTCTTCTGGACTGGTGAGCTGATATGGAAGGTATTCAAAGAACGAGAAAGGAAAGAGAAAAAGGTGGCTTTATGACTTAGGCTTTATTCAACAGGGTCATAGTGGTCGGGCAAGGGGATAACGTAATTTGCATTTCCATTTTGTTTTCTGAGATTACTTTAGAAAAAACTGCAAAGTTTTAGGATAAAATAAAACAATCACAATATGACAATATGGTTAGTAAAAAACAATTGCTCAACATAGGAAACGACCTACACTCAGTTGCGGCCTAAGTTAAAATGGCCGAGGTATTATTTTGGGGGAAGGGAGTCAGTCCCTTTTGTCGGGCATGCGTAGATGGTATTTCTGGTGAAAGGCCACATGGGAGCTTGTTGCTTTTTATTTCATTTTTATCTTATTTCTACTTTCGTATCTTTTAATCCCCACAGGTTCATACCTTTCCCCAGGGATTAGTGTGATGTGAAATGCAAACAGTCTCATCCAGAATTTGCCCATTTCCTACACACACTCATTTATCTCCTTAAAAGTCCGCAAAACAGATTTTAATAATAGTTCAACCTGCAGATAAATGAATCCAGTGAAAAGAGAATAACACCGTGTCACCAATTTCCTGGTTCAATAAAATCCCATCTAAGCAAAGTCACAAGTTCACCCAGAATATCAACATATGTATATATAATTTAAAATTTAGATACATATAAAGAAATTCTATGTATAAGTTTATATAGAAATCAATTAAAAGAAGATAAAAATAACTGTAATCTTTTTATATGCATTCTTATTTAGTTTTCTAATTTTAGTCTTTCTAATTTGATATCTATATATTAATACACTTCTTCCTTAATCTTGCAACACCCTCTAGTTAGAAACAAGCCGTCCAAATAATCCAAGATGAAATGTAAATGTAAATCCTGATTATCTGGTATCGCTTATCCGTCGAATTCTTATTTTTCATGAGTGCTGTCACCTCAGCTAAATAATGGACAATTCCATTTTTATTATAAAGAAAGAAAGCCCCCACCAGGTCCTCTGTGCAGCATCCAGTATCCGCACAGAGCTAGTTAATGTAAGTCTTTGTTTAAGATCACGTACAGCATTCTTGTGCAACTCCCGTCTAGCTTATTGTCTAGGCATTTCATTAGGGTCCAAGTGGTGCAGCCATACAGTAGCACTGATACAACTACAGCTTGGAGGAATTGTCGCTTATATAATTATCAATAGATCATAAAAGGCAGTATCAACCCTGGGATCAATAATCTATAGAGTAAGTAAGTAAAGTCATCGGGGTGGCCTAAAGTCAGTATCAGCCAGACAGTTAGGGAGTCTATTCCCTTTTCACTTGCGCTAGACCAAGGAGATTTTTTTAGGTATCTGAGGTGGTGTGAAACACCTACCATCAGCTCCTCACTTTACCACACAAATCCCTGTGCTACTCATATACTGAGTTGGCAAGGGCCAGTATTGAACCCAGAACCTTGTGGTATAACTCTTTATTCTTCAATCAAAACAATTTTTATTTTAAGAGGAGTTCAACAGGTTTGAATTCAGAGTTTTCCTTCACCTAGACTGGTTACCTAACTAAGTTTAAAGAGCCAAGTCTACCCTACTAATTACCCATAGCTGGAGGGAGAGTAGGAATACTTACATAGTTATATATATTATAATTCATATATACTTATATATTATAATTATAATACTTGCTATCCATTGTATCCGATGATGACACCATACAAATCTGTTTCCTCCAGTTGATTCGATCTCTGGTTGCATCTTGCCAAATGCCTATGTGAATGTCAAAGTTCTCCAGGTTTCTTTTGATGTTGTCTTTGTATATGAGTTTGGTCAACCAATTCCACATGATCCTTCTCTCAGTTGAGAATACAGAATCTGCTTTGGCAGTCTGTCATCCCTAAGTCTGTTAAAGAGGCCAGTCCATCTCATGTTGCGCTGGACAAGTATGTTGTGCATGCCAGGGAGTCCAGTTCTCTTCAGGATGGTCCTGTTTGAAACATGCTGCCACCACTTGACATTTAATACACTGTGTAAGTGAAACATGTAGTAGACATGTAGTCTATGGGCATCCACTTTGTATACCATCCAGGCTTCTGCACTGTACTGGAGGGTTGAGAGAACTATGGCATAGTATACTGCACATTTAATTCTCAAGGAGACGTGTCTGTTGAACTAGACTCGTCTCTTTATACTTATATAGGTTATTTCCTATAAGTCTAACATAAACAAAGAGGAACCACTCTTGACTGATAAATTATTTATTTTCCCATTAAACTAACCCTAAACCCTAATCCTAAACCCTAACCCTAACCCTAACCCCATGTTCTTTTTTCCTAGTAAATCAATAAATAAATAAATAATTTATCAGTCAAGAGTGGTTCCCCTTTGTTTATGTTAGACTTATAGGAATTAACCCTTATATATATATATGTATTTACCAATCCCTCTGCATGAGCAGGATGTGACACAAGGTCAATTTCTTAACCAAGGTTTAACAGGTTTGAATTCAGAGTTCTCCTTCTCCTAGACTGGTTACCTAGCCAAGGTTAAGAGCCCAGTCTGCTCTACAATTTACCCATAGCTAGAGGGAGAGTAGATGGATGCATACCTTTCCCAAAGGGTATTAGCACTATGTGAAATGCAAACAGCCATATCCAGGATTTGAACTCAGGTCGACGAGTCCATTTCCAACGACTCTATCCATTACACCACACGCCTCCAATACTTATATAATTATCAATAGATCATAAAAGGCAATAATCAATAATCCTTTTTGATTGTCAAGGGATTTATCAATTAATCTCTCCATCGATCTAATCAACCCTAGGATCAATAATCTATAGCCCTAGCTATTTATACCAGAAACCAATCAAGAAACTAAAGTATTACGCTTTATTCTTCAATCAAAAAAAATTTCAAAACAATTTCCACTTTTTAGAGTTTTTTTTTTTTTTTGTTGTTGTTTATGACAGATCTTTCCATATTTTCATCTTAGCTCATTGTGAATTCATAGCCAGTAATCTGAAGCTTTGACAGCAAGGTCACACCAGTGAAGTGAGGGGTTACACACCAACAAACCCCACTGAAACTTTAGATGGTACGGCTAGCTTATCTGCCGGCAGAACATGTCCTTTTAGATTCAATGTCTACTTTTAGGAAGAATTATTCCACCGACTTTGGAAATTCTCCAGATTTTTTTTCTTCTTTCAACAGATTCTTTTCATACCTATCTCTTCGGCATGTGACTTGCTTTCATTACTACAATCTCTCTCTCTCTCTCTCTCTCTCTCTCTCTCTCTCTCTCTCTCTCTCTCTCTCTCTTATGTATGTATATATATATATGTGTGTGTGTGTGTGTGTGTGCGTATGTCTGTGTATTAGGTGTGTGCAATTGTTCCCAGCACCAATTTTTGAAAACTAGAGATAAAATACATAGTAGAAAACAGTTTAAACAATAATAAACGTTGTAAAACTTTTGCACAAATCTGATATATATATATATATATACTGTATAGATCCAAGTTGTACTACTCATGTACTGAGTTGGCAAGGGCCGGTATCAAATCTGGACTTTGTGATTCCTAAAGAGGTGCTCTACTGACTGGGCTAAACCGGCCCTTTCGATGGTAACTCTAACTATATTACCTGTTTGTTTAATTTTGAGTAAATTGATATACATATTCAAGTTTCAACTAAAGCAATAATTCTCCCAAGCCATAGTTGTATCAGTACTACTGTATGGCTGCACTACGAAGCACCTAGAGAATGAGCTAGATGGGAGCTGCAAAACAACACCCCACAAGAAAGCAGCAGTATGGTCACTAGGCCCTTATCATGTAAACCATTTGAGTGAGACGAACAAGACATACTGGACACAGCTGGAGAAGCAAGGATGAACATTCTCTTACATATAGCAACATTCTCTTGAAGAAGCCAGTACTTGGGCCACCAGTGTGGGTCGTCCAGCAAAGACTTACATAAACCAGCTCTGCATGGATACTGAGCAGAGGACCTGCTGTGGGCAATGAATGACAGGGATGGTTGACGCGAGATTGTCATGGATATATTTGCAATTAGCACAACATGATGATGGCGATTCAATTTTAAATTTTATTCTAAGCCAGTGTAGATGGGAACCCTGTCAAAGATGACTGGGCTCATAATGGAGTTATTGTGGATTAGTCTGACTAAGTGACCCCTCTCCCCCCACTTTTTTGTGACATGCTAGTGATAAGATATTTTGTCTAAAAATCTGGCAAGAGAATTAAGTGCAAAAGAGTAGTAAATGTATCCATGCTTTTCCCAAGGGCATCAGTACAAAGAGAATATAAACATCGTTAAATGAAATTCAAACTCCTCAAACTCAGCTCACTCTGTCCCATCGCTGTACTGGTAACATCAACTGAACTGCCATCCTGATATATTTTTCCTTGTGTGTGTGTGTGTATGTGTGTGTGTGTGTGTGTGTGTGTGTGTATGTGTGTGTGTGCAGATGTGCATGTTTATATCCAAGATCACACATAACATATGTACTTTTGGTTCATGAATATATATATCTGTATATGTGTGTGTGTGTATGTATGTATGGGTTTATGTATTTAAGTTCTATGTGTGTGTATATATGCATGGGTTTATCTATTTATGTTGTGTGTGTATGTAGGTATGGGTTTATATATTCATGCTGTGTATGTATGTATGTATGTATGTATGGTCTACTTATTTATTTTATGTATTTTTCCTTGTGTGTGTGTGTCTGTGTGTGTGTGTGTGTGTGTGTGTGTGTGTGTGTGTGTGTGCAGATGTGCATGTTTATATCCCAAGATCACACATAAACATATGTACTTTTGGGTTCATGAATATATATATCTGTATATATGTGTGTGTGTATGTATGTATGGGTTTATGTATTTTAAGTTGTATGTGTGTGTGTATATATGCATGGGTTTATCTATTTATGTTGTGTGTGTATGTAGGTATGGGTTTATATATTCATGTTGTAGGAAGCGCGTGGTGTAATGGTTAAAGTCATGGGAAATGGACTCGTCGCCCCGAGTTCAAATCCTGGACGTGGTAATTGCATTTCACTTAGCGCTAATACCCTTGGGAAAGGTATGAACCCTACTCTCCCTCCAGCTATGGATAAATAGTAGGGCAGACTGGGCTCTTTAACCTTGGTTAGGCAACTGGTCTAGGAGAAGGAAAACTCTTGAACTCCGCTTAAGAAATTGACCTTGTGTCATATCCTGCTCGTGCAGAGGAGTTGGTAAATATATATATATTCATGTTGTGTATGTATGTATGTATGTATGTGTCTATTTATTTATTTTATGTATGTGAGTATGTATTTATGTTGTGTGTATGTATTGGTCTATATATTTATATTGCGTGCATGTGTGTGTGTATGGGTTTATGTATTTATGCTGTATGTGTGTGTGTATGTGTGTGTATATGTATGGGTCTATGTATTTATTTTATGTGTATGTATGTATGTATGTATGGGCTTATGTGTTTGTATTGTGTGTATGTATGAGTCTATATTTTTATGCTGTGTTTATGTGTGGGTCTATATATCTTTATGTTGTGTGTGTGTATGTATGTATGTATGCATGGGTTTATGTATTTATGTTGTGCATGTATGTATATATGGGTCTATGTATGTATTCTATGTGTGTGTGTGTGTGTATGTATGTATGTATGGTTTATGTTGTGTGTGTATATATGTATGTGTTTATGTTATGCATGCGTACATGTATGCCTGGCTTTATATATCTATGTTATGATGAATATATTTCTATATATTTGGTACATGTGTTTGTAATTTTTGCCTTAGTCAGGAAAAAAGAATAAATTTTCTAACCCGATATACTTTTAACAGGTCACAACCCTGATCATTTTTCTCATTACACAAAATTATGATACTTAACAAAAGATTATAAGTGTTGGTAATTGCTCTAAATTGAGAAAGCTCTGTTTTCACTTTACCAATGTTGGCTCTAATCAGGAAACTAAAACCACCTCCACAACCAGTCAGTGAAAAGGCATAAAAATCTACTTATTTCTTAAATAATTGCCCCATTTAAACAATTTTCATTCTGTTGGTGTAAGGTTTTCACTGATTATACAGAATGATATTATTCAGACAATGTATTGTTTAAATTATAATAAACAGTCCAGAAAGTATTCAGCTATGTAATATTAACAAAAGAAAAAAAAATAGCCTAGCAAAGGCTCTAACATTATTTTATTTATTACAGAATAACATTATTTAGTCAATTTCTTGTTGAAACTCTCATAAAGTCAGTCTAGAAAGTATTCAGCTATGTAATATTAACAAAAGAAAAAAAATAGCCTAGCAAAGGCTCTAACATTATTTTATTTATGTACAGAATAACATTATTTAGTCAATTTCTTGTTGAAACTCTCATAAAGTCAGTCTAGAAAGTATTCAGCTATGTAATATTAACAAAAGAAAAAAAATAGCCTAGCAAAGGCTCTAACATTATTTTATTTATGTACAGAATAACATTATTTAGTCAATTTCTTGTTGAAACTCTCATAAAGTCAGTCTAGAAAGTATTCAGCTATGTAATATTAACAAAAGAAAAAAATAGCCTAGCAAAGGCTCTAACATTATTTTATTTATGTACAGAATAACATTATTTAGTCAATTTCTTGTTAAAACTCTCATAAAGTCAGTCTAGAAAGTATTCAGCTATGTAATATTAACAAAAGAAAAAAAATAGCCTAGCAAAGGCTCTAACATTATTTTATTTATGTACAGAATAACATTATTTAGTCAATTTCTTGTTGAAACTCTCATAAAGTCAGTCTAGAAAGTATTCAGCTATCTATATAGTTATTTACTACTCCTCTGCAGAGGTACAGTAGGTATAATCTAAAGCCCCAGCCAACAGGGTTGAATGAATCTTATGAACACAATGTGGAGACTCTGGCTCATTGATGGTGAAAATGCATTGCCAATGAAGGAAAAATTGTATTTTGTAGCAGAAAAGTTTCTCTATATAATGATGCTTTTATACTTTCTGTATCTGTTGTAACTCTTTGTGGAAACAAAATGGCATCTTTTGGAATGCACTCGTAGATTGATGGGAATAATTTTAATTTTTTGGACTGCTGTTCTCATCTTTATTGTGGTAGTTATTTATTGTATCCGTTGGATCATTACTATACTTGGATACACAGGAAACATCTGAGGAAGGCCGAAATGTTGTGTTAATAACTACCAAAATAAAGTAATATTAACAAAAGAAAAAAATAGCAAAAGCTCTAACATTATTTTATTTTTTTTTGTTGGCATCCTTCCGTCTACTAAAGACGATGGCATAGAGTCCACTTTTTTTTTCTTTTTTTTTTTTTTTTCCTTCTTTTCCTGCAACTGTGTGAGTGGTTGAGCGGCACAATTTTGAATGGCAATATCTGGAATCTCTGGTGCAGTGACTGCAAACACTTCGGGTGGCCAGGTTAGATGCTTTTGTGAGGTCTGTCAGTGCGGTGCAGAGTGGCATCCTCTCTCCTGGCACCCTCCTGCAGTTGGTTGCTCAGAAGTCACACTGTGTTCCTGGATAGGTGCAAGATGCAAAGTCTGCAGACGCGCCAGTGTAACATGCGCAAGACTTGTCAAGCTATGCTGAAATCACTCTGATCTCCTTTGTTCCTGTATAAGGGGACGATGGTAGCGTCCTGCTTGTCCTGGGGGATGTGTCCATGTTCCCAGCAACTGCAGAGTCGCTAGTGTAGTGGTTGAAGCAGTGCTGCACATGCCTTCAAGATATTTGCTGGTATGCCGTCACTCCCAGTTACTTTCTTGTCAGCGAGGCGGTCCTCTCCATTTTGTTGTGGAAAACTACGTAGCCTGGGCAGGTTTTTTATGGAGTATGAGCTGTGGCCCTAGCAGCAGATCCTCCCTCTCCACACAGCCATTGTGGTCCAAAGGAAATGTACGAACGCAACGACGGTGCCACAGGAGTTGCTAGGAATTACTGAGATTCAGCACCTCCCAACTTAAAACTCATAAAGTCAGTCTAGAAAGTATTCAGCTATCTATATAGTTATTTACTACTCTTCTGCAGAGGTACAGTAGGTGTAATCTAAAGCCCCAGCCAACAGGGTTGAATGAATCTTATGAACACAATGTGGAGACTCTGGCTCATTGATGGTGAAAATTCATTGCCAATGAAGGAAAAATTGTATTTTGTAGCAGAAAAGTTTCTCTATATAACAAGCTTTTATACTTTCTGTATCTGTTGAACTCTTTGTGGAAACAAAATGACATCTTTTGGAATGCACTCGTAGATTTTCATATGAGGGTGGCTTTGGCATTAAATAACCCATGAAAATTGATATGCCATTAGATAAAGAAATCAATAATTACAAAGTGAATCTTATGAATACAGCATGGATATTATTTGTCTGTATTTTTGAGATGAGGCCTGATGGGAATAATTTTAATTTTTTGGACTGCTGTTCTCATCTTTATTGTGGTAGTTATTTATTGTGTCCGAGTATCTAGGTTGGATCATTACTATACTTGGATACACAGGAAACATCTGAGGAAGGCAGAAATGTTGTGTTAATAACTACCAAATAAAGATGAGGACAACAGTCTGAAAAATCAAGATTATTCACAGCATGGAGACTCTGGCTCATTGATGGTGAAAATGCATTGCCAATTATGGAAAAATTGTATTTTGTAGCAGAAAAGTTTCTCTATACAACGACAATTTTATACTTTCTCTGTATCTGTTGAAACTCTTTGTGGAAACAAAATGGCAGCTTTTGGAGTGCGCTCGTACTTCTCATATTTGTAATATCACACTGGTCAACATCAATATAATTGTCCGTAATCTTATCGTAACTTTGAGGTAAAAATTCCAAATGAGACATCGGTTTGGCTAGTTTGGCTTTTAATTCTTTAGATAATGGATGTCCCCCATTGAGCTCACTTTTATTCAATTCAGAATTCAACTGGCTTAGCCTCTAAAACCTCTGTCATTTTCTTGAATATATGTTTACTGTTGAATTGATTTTTGGATATTTGATCTTGTAACCGATTTCTAGTGAACAGCAAGTACTATAAACAGCCTGAGAACTCTGTACTATACAATAAATAACAACCGTTTTTCAGATTTAATGTTGGAATTAATTCTAAAGTCATGTTTATCATGAAGTTTTAAGACCTTATTGAAAAACATAAAGAATATAAAAGATGTAATGCTCAGTGCTTAGAAATTGCTGACTCTATCCCCTGCAGAGAATCAAGACTTGACCCACGTAAAGGGTTGTCCTGGGCATGCACTAAACAATTTTTATTAGACTTTTTACAGTTTTAATGTAATGAAATATATTAAATGAGAAAGACTAATGAAATTAAATAAGAATGCATGTAAAAATATTACACTTATTCTAATCATATTTTTATTGGTTTCTATATAAAATCATTCAAAGGATTAATCTTAATATATTGGAGAATAAAACAATAATATTAGAAACTAATAACAGCAAGTAATTATTTATTAAACCCGGTTTTGTTAAAACCAGTGTGCAAATCAACCACACTATATATTATGTAAACCTTTATTTTTAGTGATATAAAAGGCATTTTGCAGGATTTTAAATGTAATAATAACATGGGCTTTTATTATTCAAATCTAACTCAGATTTATTCTATGTATTAATGATTTTGACTATAGATTAAATTCTTTGATAAAATTGTGACATCAGCAGTGACATAGTTTCAGTTACAGACAGACAGAAACCCAATCTCCATTATAATAAGATTTCTTAGATGACAATAGACATAAAGACATATACTGTACTTGGTTTGGCTGTGGGGGTGCTACTCATGCAGTCTATCTCAGCAGGTCTTATAGAGCCCATCCCTATCCAGGTCTGTTTTAATTGAGTTTTTCTACTCAAAGATTTGCCTCTATAGCTTGGACCGCCCTGTCGGCTGGAACATTAGAATGCACCAACTGCACCTCTGCAGAGGGGTAAGTCTCCCCCAATGGGGCCACCTGTTGGCCGTGGGTGGCAACCCGTGATGTTTAAGGATAGAACCCAGGTGGATGAGCAGTCCATGACATGCAAAACTCCACTTTGGCCCTTTCTTGGGCTAGACGGGCAGTCGGAGAGGCCCCCTCCAATCAATCGGCTGGTCATGTCAAGCCATAGCACCTATATGATTACCCCAACCCTATTACCCTTACCTTGGGAGCCTTCATATCATAATCAGGAGTCTGCACAGAACTTAGAACCGAACCCTTTATTCAATCCACGGGGGTAGACTGTCCAGCTGGATATATGGCGCAATGGATATAAGGGTTGACTTAATACAGTTTTAAGTGTTGGTTGCAGTTTCAATCTTGGCCAAGGGGAATGATAACATAGAATACTTAACATAGCTTAACACTTGTACCCAGTCATGGTTAACGGAAGGAAAACAGTCAACCCCCATGGATTGAATAATCCGTCTGTGCAGCTATCAAATCCACACACAATGAAGCAATGCACAACATGTCAGCACACCAATTACCAGGATACTACCAACCATAGAGATTACCTTCCATGGCTGCTTTGGTCACGTGATATACATACTTCAAACCAAAACTTTTCTGGGGTAGAATTTTATGAGAAATTCAGTGGATGTAATTGGAAATGATTTTACTATAAGAAATCAATGGAAATTATCTTAGTATAAGAATACATTGGAAATGATTCTACTATAAAAATGCACTGGAAATGGTTTTACTAAAACAATGCATTGAAATTTGTTACTATAAGAATACATTGAATGTGATCTTAGTATAAATTAACATGTACCAAAATATTGCGAAACTTTTGACTCACCCTAGTAACTTCTTATATGAAGTATTGTAATTGGATGTTGTAATTGGATTTCACTTAGCGCTAATACCCCTGGGAAAGGTATGAATTCTACTCTCCCTCCAGCTATGGGTAAATAGTAGGGCAGACTGGGCTCTTTAACCTTGGTTAGGTAACCGGTCTAAGAGAAGGAAAACTCTGAATTCAAACCTGTTAAACTCCGCTTAAGAAATTGACCTTGTGTCACATCCTGCTCGTGCGGAGGGGTTGGTAAATATATATATGAAGTATTGTCAATTATTATTAATTTTTGATAAGTGTTTCTTCCATCTTATTTCTGTTGCTTCTCATCACAACTATCCATAACTTTTAATAACTAACTTCTTGTTTTTGTTTCGGGTTTTTTTTTTGGCGGGGGGTGTTTTTTTTGCTGAAGGATAGATTCCCCTGCCTGTGCCAAAAAAAAAAAAAAGAGAGAGGAGAAAAATCAAACATTGCTTAATGGCAAAAATTACTAACCTAACTTCACCTGGCACAGATAAGCATGGCCTTCCACCTCTTCTCATTACCTTAATTACAGGTGAAATGCAATTGATAAAGGAACTGTGAAAATAGCTGTCAAAGCTTATTAGGAGAAGAACGTCAAAACATGGTGAGAGTAATGAACTCGAGAAGTGTATGTCAGTAAATTAGAAGCTTCTGTTAATCAGCCATGGAAGAAGAGAAATAGACACCTATGCCCCCCACTTGCCCCCCTTTACACACCAACTACCCCTATTGGAACACAGCCACACACACACACATATACACACACATACACGTACACTATTTTTTTTACATACTAACTAGGCCAGTCTGATTTGGTTTGAAAATGGCACCTCGCATAGTATAATGGTTTGGTTTCTTTGTTTAATGGCACATCAACCTTTTTGGATTATTTGATGCTTGATTCATCCTTGTAGAAGAACAGTAGTTGTACTTTCTAACCCCTAGGTGATGAGGGGGTTCATATCATTACCAAAAGGAAAGATTTCTATAACATAATGATTTTACCATATATTTTCATTTAAACACTCATACATACATACATTTAAATAGGTATGCCCGCCTAATTAATTAATTATTAATTAATTAACTTTCAAAATTAGGTATGACTTCAATTAAGCACATATTCTCCCAAAATTGTTGGCTGAAAAAAAGCCATATCATCAACACATCACATGTGTATTTACTTCTCATACTGTCGTGTAGAAGAAGTCACTATAAGAGGAATAGAAACCTACTTCTAAACAAAACGAAAAATCTAAAGAAAGTCCGGTTGGTGTAAGGGTTATGGTGCTCGCCTGTCAGCTTGACAGTCGGGTTTCGAATCACGCACAAGGCGGTCTTCCTATCTATAGCTCTGCCAATGAGGCCTAATAGGCTGAAATGTACATACAGAGATTGATTTTTCTCGATTTGTTCAGCCTTACATTTAAATAGGTATGCCCACCTAATTAATTAATTATTAATTAATTAACTTTCAAAATTAGCTACGACTTCAATTAAGCACATATTCTCCCCAAAATACATACATATATACACATATATATATATATATATACACTATTTTTTTATATTGTAACTAGTCCAACCTGATTTAGTAGAAAATGGCATCTCGCATGGTATAATGTTTTTTTTTTTATTTAATGACACATCAAACTGTTTTGATTACTTGATGCCAAATTCATCCTTGTAGAAGAACAGTAGTGGTACTATTTAACCCATAGGTGATGAGGGAGTTTATATCTTTCCCAAAAGGAAAAGATTTCTTCAACATAAAGATTTTAACATACATACATATGTACATATAGGGCAGACTGGGTTCTTTAGACTTGGTTAGGCAACCAATCTAGAAGAAGGAAAATTTTTAATTTAGATTCACTATTTTTTTTTTTTTATTAACTAGGCCAACTTGATTTGGT
>CM042140.1:36264535-36287035 GCA_023376005.1 Doryteuthis pealeii | reverse complement strand
GGGTTGACATACCATTAAAATCCAACAAGCCAAACCAAACGAAACCTACCAAAATGTTTCACCCTCAGTGTGGAGTACCCCTTCATTGCCGTTACTTCCAGGTCCACTTTAACCTAGAGTGGTAATACTTTTTAACCCCATGGGTTAAATAGATCAAAAATGAGTTTTTTTTTAAAATGTGTTTAAAAAAATTGAGTTTTAAAAAGAAATTGAATACTCGACAAGAATGAATAAAACAAAACATTTTAGCATAAAATAACCCAACAAGAATTGACATGCCATAAAATCCAACCAACCACCTTCAGTTTTATTTCTGTTTCTTTAGATTTTTTTTTTGGTGGGGGGGATTGCCTGTTTCTTCTTTTTATTAGTTCATCTTTTGTTACTGTCATCTGAGACAAGACAAAATGATACAGTATCAAAACAGGGTTCATTACAGCTTCATGAATATTCATGAGGCTGTCTGTAATCAGTAGCAGCTGTCTTCAAACCAATAGCAACAACTGTGACAGAAAAAAGCAACAAAGATGCTAAGTAATAGAAACAAAGCTTAATAAATAACAATGATGATGCTAACAGTACAAATAGCAATGACTGCATTAATTGCAAAGATTGCATTAACTGTAGTTAAGGTTCACAACTTCCTATCAGCACCCGTTCCTATTGGTCGTCACTCCAGGCAAGTCCTCCTCATGACATCCATTATCTACACAGAGCTTACCAATGTAACTTTTTGCAGGTCAGTGTTGCACAGGGCCAGTCGAGTTGTAGTAGTAGTCATTTTTAGTAATAATAGTTGTTAGTTCAGAAACAATATACACAAGTCGTATAGTCACATAGGGGTTGTTTATTCCTTTCTAGGCTCGTGGGTTCTTTATCAGAGAGAAAGAGAGAGAGAGAGAGGGTAAGGGCTAGTTATTCTATCGTAAATCATGTTTGCAGCACATTATGGGAGGAACTCAGGAAGACCCGTCTGCCCTCGCGAAGGCCCAGCCGAAAAAGAACAATTTTTCTCTTCTTCCGTTTCTTGTCCCAGGGGTGGGAGGGTCACCCACTTCCACTTCCAGTCAAAACCCAGATCTTGCTTTAACTCTGCTTTAAAAAAAATTACCTCGTGTCAAAGGAGTTTGCTAAATACATACTCATGCTAGAGACAACAATATTATGATGACTAACAGTGGGATAGTAAAACAAGGACTTTTAGGTTCATGCCTTCCATGAAGATACTTGTAGGAAATTATATTAGTGGTTTGCAAATAGAATTTTCTGTTGTGTCATTGGGTTGTTCCATTGTTCTCAATGGGGAATGAGCTCTGTCGGCTTTAGAATACACCAACTGTACCTCTGTAGAGGGGTAAGACTCCTCCCCAATGGGGGCCACCTGTTGGCCATGGGTGGTGACTCATGATGCTTAAGGACAGAATCCTGGTGGATGAGCTGACCATGACATCTCCACTTTGGCCCTTAGGATAGATGGGCAGTTGGAGAGGCCAATCGGCTGGTCATGTCAAGCCTTAGCACCTATCTGATTGTCCTAACTCTATTGCTCTTATGGCTAGCCCCAACCCTGTTTATGTCTACATGGGCTAGAAGGTGATAGCCAAGGATCTTCATGTTCTGGGTATGACATTAAACTCTATCTCATGGTAAAGTTCCAATTCTGGTGGTCTGGGGAATCTGAAGCACTCCTTTATCACCACTGCTCTTAGGTTCAGTCTGACCCAGAGTGGTAGTACCTGTTAGGGTCCCATCTGTGGATTAAACAGAAAAAATGTGTTTAAAACAAATTGAGTACCCATCAAGAAATAATAAAACAGAAACCTCTTTGGCATAAAATTGTTAGAGGGGCACTACACTGAAGTATCACAACAACTCAACTTTAGCAAGCCCCAATTCTTTTTATCATATATGTGCTAGAAGGCTGTGGCTGAGGGCCTTAATGTCCTGGGTATGACGTTAAACTCTATCTGATGGTGACGTTTCTAATTCTGGAGCTCTGGGGAACGTGGAGTATCCCTTCATCACCATTCCTCCCAGGTCTACTCTGACCCGGACTGGTAGTACCTGTTGGAGTACTATCTATGTTAAATAGAAAAAAATGAGTTTTAAGAATTGAGTTTTTTTTAAATTGAGAATCCATCAAGAATGAATAAAACAAAAATGTCTTTGGCATAAAATGACCCAATGGGTTGACATGCCGTAAAACCCACTGGTAGTACCTGTTGGAGTCCTATCTATGGGTTAAATAGAAAAAAAATGAGTTTTAAGAATTGAGTTTTTTAAAAATTGAGAATCCATCAAGAATGAATAAAACAAAGATGTCTTTGGCATAAAACGACCCAATGGGTTGACATGCCGTAAAAACCCAACCAACCAACGAATGGGAACCATGTTTCCAGCCCCCACAGTGAAAAAAAAGAAAAAAAAGGCTACTATTTCTATTACAGTGTCCCTCACATCTCTAATCACCATCCTCTCGTGTTGCATTTGCCTTTTCAGAGGTCTTGTGTTTCTCTCACCATTGTAACAGAAAGACAAGAACAGAAAAAAAAAAAAATTGCTGATATCTGATGTCTGAATATTAAATTTATGACACAATGACAGCAGATTTTTTTGTCTGTCTGTCTGTCTGTCCGTCTGTCCGTCCGTCTGTTGTCTGTTTGTTTGTTTGTTTGTTTGTTTCATCTGCCAGATGCTCTCACTCAGAACCTGTGCAGAAATTATCTTTGTCAGGAAATACTGAGTCTAATTATAATCTTATTGAATTACTAATGGCCTTATATTGGTGTCCTCTGCATGGAGAAAACTAGTTTATGAGAACGTATCACCAGGAGGACTGGTCTTTAGGGGTTGGGACCCAACAACATTACAGCTTCACTGGATCAAATGACCAAATATCACATAGTCCGGATTGATTACGACAAATTTTCTTTTGCAACACTTTTTGCATGTTATTATCATAACTTCTTTTTTTTTTTAAATATCAAGGAGTATCACAGTGACTAGAAAGTTTGGATCCATTGTTAGGACTTTTTATGTTTATGTCTTTGATAAAGATATTTGTAAGAAATCATACAAGCAACCAGGTTTTTCTATTTCATTTCTGTCACTTTTGTATGTTATTATCATAAGTTTTCTTTTCAAATATCAAGCAGTATCATAGTGACTAAACATGTCGATCCACTGTTAGGACTTTTTATGCACATACCTTTACTAAGGATATATGTAAGAAACTAGCATGACCTGTGGATATACCACAGTATGATAATTTGATTATTACAACGTTTGATATGTTTACTTAAGAGCTATTGCAAAATAGCTCAATATGAGACAAGTATAATAATCTTCATTTAACTCTCTCTCAAACCTTTTTTCTTTCTTTCCTTCTTTTCATTATGTTCAATTGAAACAGGTTAGTGTTATCGCTTCCACACGCTCACCCTCTCTCTATATCTTTCCACTACTCTCTTTTTTCTTTCTTTCTTATTATATTTTTTTCTGTGTAGCATGTCCCTTTTCTTCCCTTTCTTTATAATAAAAACAGAATGTTCCATTATCCAACTGAGATGACGACACTCATAAGAAATAAGAATTCAGCGGATAGCCAACCCCATATAATCAGGATTTACATTTTTGTATTTCATCTTCGACGATTTGGATAGTCTCATTTTTAACCAGAGGGTGTTGCAAGATGATAACAGTTGTACAATTAAGGAACATGAGTTTACTATTTCCCAGTAAAACAGTACAAAAGAGATTTGTCTGGACCCTTGAGATTTGAACACCAGACCAGTACATCCTACTTTGAATTTGTTACATAATTCATGGGTATCCTTTGAATTATGTAAGTAGTGTAGTTATTTTTTAATCAAGGATTCAAATCAGAGAGTTGAGTAGAAAGTTACTGCCGACCATTATGATTGAAAGACGGTGACCTCTACTTGACCCTCCATAAACTAGCATGACCTGTGGATATACCACAGTATGATAATTTGATTATTACAACATTTGATATGTTTACTTAAGTGAGTATATACCACATTAAAAGAAAGGGGTCATTGGTTATTTTAACATCTTTGCAGTACAGGTCACAGAGAGTAGGCAGCTTTTATCACAACCCACAGGCTTATATGTGGATGTTCAGGGTGTAATGGTTAGAGTCATAGGAAATGGACTCGTCGTTCCGAGTTCAAATCCAGGAAAAGGCTGTTTGCATTTCACATAGCACTCTAGGGAAAGGTATGAATCCATATATTTCCCCCCCAGCTATGGATTAATAGTAAGGAAGACTGGGCTCTTTAACTGTGGCTAGGTAACCAGTCTAGAAGAAGGAAAACTCTGAATTCAAACCTGTTAAACTCTGCTTAGGAGTTGATCTTGTGTCATATCCTGCTCATGCAGAGGGGTTGGTAAATATATACATGTGGAAATCCTCTGTCATATTTTCCCTCATGTGGAAAGTGATCAATTAAAATCAAATCAGTATACAACCCAATGGTCCAAGAGAAGGCTTCATCCACCAAAGAAGATCTATTAACTGCCATTTGGAAAGATGAAACCACTGTGAAAGTGAATCTTGCTTTAGATTAGTGAAATCCATGCCTGAAAGAATTGAGAATGTTATAAAAACTCAGCAAGGAGCAACTAAGTATTAATTCTAATTTGTTGTAGATGAATTCCATTTTTTTTTTGCACCTATATGATTTTCCCAACCCTATTGCCCTTATGGCAAGCCCCAACCCCTTTTTATAATATGGGTGCTAGAAGGCGGTGGCTGCAGGTCTACATGTCCTGGGAATGACGTTAAACTCTATCTGATGGTGAGGTTTCAGTTTTGGAGGTTTGGGGAATGTGGAGCACCCCATTCATCACCATTGCTCCCTGGTCCACTCTGACCCGGAGTGGTAGTACCTGTTAGGGTCCCATCTATGGGTTAAATAGAAAAATGTGTTTATAAAAAAAAAATTGTATTATCCATTAAGAATTGATTTATTTCAAAACTTTATCGGCATTAAATGACCCACTGAGGTTGATATGCCATAAAACAAAACAAACCAAACCAAACCAAAACCATTTTTTTTCCTTAAAATTCAGTTATTCCATAATATTTTCCAATGAATGGCCTAGAAAAAAATTATACTATTAATCTCAATAATTTAACCTAGTTTGTTCAAAGAATATTTTTTAGTATAAACGTTATAATTTATGAAATAATTAAACATTATGATAAATAGTATGTGTTGCATAATGAATATACATAGTCTAACATTTATGTAATGAAGCGTAGTCTAGGATTTAAATTTAACCATAAGTAAACAAAGAAAATAACTAAAAATCAAATCAGTATAGAATCCAATGGTCCAATGCTCAAAGAAGATCTGTCATTTTGGAAAGGTAAAACCACTCTGAAAGTAAATTTTGCTTTAGATTAGTGAAATCTGTGCCTGAAAGAATTAAGACTGTCATAAAACCTCTCAAGAGGGGTAACTAAGTATTAATTCTAAATTTTTGTCAATGGATTCCATATTTTTTTCCTTAATGTTCAATTATTCCATTATTAATTGTATCTTCTAGACAATAAAAAATATTTAATTGTAAAAGCATAAAATTTTTTTGCAGAACTAAAAAAAAAAACATCACAAAAATGTTCCAGTTTTATGTCCGCTTTCCTAATACTATTTTAAATACAAGCAAATAAAAAAGAAAAGAAATAATAATACGAAACATCTTACATTCTAAATGTATAGCTTCTTTTTATTTTACATTTTCTTTTACACGGTAATAAAAATAAACACGTTAAACGAATACGTTTGTCACTGCAAATCAACTGGCAATTAATCAACTTTCAGAAAAATAAAATTGTTCCAAAGGGTTAATTCTTAAATAATTCTGGGCTATTTACATAAGTAAGGGGGCAACTAAGTATTAATTCTATTTTTTTTGTAGATGAATTTCATTTTTCTTTTCCTTAATATTCAGTTATTCCATATTTTCCACTACATGGAAAAATGTATACCATTAATCTCAATAATTTAATCCAGTTTGTTCAAAGAATATTTATTTAGTATATATATATATATATATATATATTATATACAATTGCATGTTATTAGTATGTAGATAAGGTCAACAATATTAATAACGTAAAACAATTTTATTAATAATTGAGGTTTAAATGAAAATAAAATCATGTGACATAAATAACTGTGGGAATTGTGACTTGAGTAGTGATATAGTTTCGGTTACAGACAGACAAATACACAATCTCCATTATAATATATATAAGTAAGTAAAGTCGTCGGGGCGGCCTAATGTCGGTATATCAGCCAATCAGCGAGGGAGTCTATCCCCTTTTCACTAGCGCTAGACCAAGGAGATTTTTTTGCATCTAAGGTGGAACGCCACACCTACCATCAGTTCCTTATTTTACCGCACAGATCCCTGTGCTACTCATACGCTGAAATTGGCAAGGGCCAGTATCGAACTAAGAACCCTGCGGTTTCTAGCCGAAGCTCTACCGACTGAGCTAACCCAGCCCATATATATATATATATATTATATATATATATATATATATATATATATATAGGAAAATATTTTTAAAACATTTTCTTTCATATATATATATATATATATATATATATATATATATATATACATATATATATGCACATTATATCAACAGATTATATGCATATACATACACATCTTATGCTTACATATATATACACCCCACTTTTATTACGGTAAGCAAATGTAGGTATAATCCAAAATCTGGTGTCTGTCTTAAAAGCCCAATTCCTTAAACCTACTTGAGTCTATATACTTTAATATATTCTTTGGTAAGAGCAGGGAGGTTAGGGTTAGTTTCTCGGTCCTGATCATAATGTATTGTGGTGGAGGTGGTGATGGTGTCCCTTGGGGGGGGGGGGAGTGTAAAGAGTCGGGGGCGGGGCAGTAACTTGAAATGGATGTTAGAGTGAAGTTAAACTGTTTGAAATGTACTCAATGACTTATTTTGCTGAGATGGGAAGGCTGATTTATGGAAGCTGAAAAGTACGTTTGCTCTTAACAGGGGAGATAATTATATACACATATATCAATCTAGTATTCTATCTTCCTTTTTGGTAGTCTCTCTCCCTACAGACACACATAAATACACACATAACACACACTTGTGTATGTATACATATATACACACAACATACACTTGTATATATATATATATATATATATATATATTATATATATAGTCATCCACAGACATAGTGTTTTGACGTTTCACATCTCTTCAGTGTGGCTAGAATTAGCAACTACTTCAAGCTGAGAGCGAAACCCGACTGTCTTTTCCTCAGTCTGATTCCTTAACCCCTCGGCCATCTTCAGCTGCCAGTAAGAAGCAGTTTTAACTGATAAATACATACAGTGGTATATATATTTTATGATCATGAGAGTGCTCACCCTGCCCATAATATACAACATTTGTAATCTTAAAGTTAATATTATTCAACCACACTCCTCAATTAACTCGACCCGACAATATACAATATACATAACCTACACATCCGGATATGAAGAAAAAGAAAAAAAACATACACACCCACACACACATACATGCACAAACACAAACGCTCGCACCTAAGCATTGTTAAAATGCCGCACATTCACAGAACAACGTATTATGTGTGTGACCAGTTACCCAGCGTACGCAACCTTTATGCTGTCCATAAATACTCTCATACATTCAATTTACCATCACATACATACGCACATCATTTTATCCAATCATACACATCCCATGTCTATTGAATTTTTTAAAAAATTTTTTAATTTTTTCGATTTTCCTTACATTTGAAACATCTTCACCTGATGATTGCATCGCATGAAACCAATATGGTTGTGAATGTTCCTTTGTCACCTAATAAATAGATATGTAAGACCTTTATATATTTATCTTATTATATTTTATATATATATATATATATATATATATATATATATATATATATATATATATAAGAAAGAGGGGTAATTTTCAGAACATAAACAGTTTAAAATATTTCCATATTATTTTCCAAATCAGGAAACACTTTTGAGCTTTTTAAAAAAGATTCCATTTTATGACATATCAATTTTGAATATGTCTCCTGTATTAACAGTTTTTCTTTTAAAAATCAAAATACCCAGTTCTGATGAAGACCTATTGTTTATATGTGTTTTCTATTATAATTGTTTAATTTAATATTCAAAATAATCTTAAATGAAATACTGTATGTATAAGCAAATTCTAGTCAAAACACGTGTCAGCATTTAAATTTTATCCATACCTAAATATATATTTTTTTCTTCCATTTATCTTTTCAAAATATCCGCCTGATTCATTTCCATTTTTCTCACTTATATATGTATATATATATATATATATATATATATATATCCATAGATGGGTTACCAAGTAAGTTGGTATTAGGATGATTCTAAGATGGAGCTTTCTTGCAACAGCAGAATGATAGAGTTTTTCGGTCCAAGTTGAGAGCTTGATGTTCAATATTATGAAATAGAGCAATATAACTGATAAAGAAAAAGGCTTAATGGTTTGTTTTGTTTTACGGCATATCAACCTCATTGGGTCATTTAATGCCGAGAAAGTTTTGAAATAAATCAATTCTTAATGGATAATACAATTTTTTTTATAAATACATTTTTCTATTTAACCCATAGATGGGACCCTAACAGGTACTACCACTCCGGGTCAGAGTGGACCAGGGACCAATGGTGATCAAGGGGTGCTCCACATTCCCCAAACCTCCAAAACTGGAACCTCACCATCAGATAGAGTTTAACGTCATTCCCAGGACATGTAGACCCGCAGCCACCGCCTTCTAGCACCCATATGATAAAAAGGGGTTGGGGCTTGCCATAAGGGCAATAGGGTTGGGAAAATCATATAGGTGCTAGGGCTTGACGTGACCAGCCGATTGATCGGAGGGGGCCTCTCGGACCGCCCGTCTAGCCCAAGATAGGGCCAAAGTGGAGTATTGCATAAAAAGGCTTAAAAATTGGTAATTTTGCTGTTATAGATCTATTTCTACCCATAGGTATCTGTGTATAGGTATGAATGTTAACTTCATGACATAATTGCATGACTGGAGTTTGAACCCGCTTACCACGATGTTGCAGTCAAGTCATTTACCCTAGCTATTACCGCTCAGGGATTCCCCCACCATATCAACGATACCCAGACCCGATATTAATACTCTGTATACATAGGAGTCAATACTGGCCTGTACTCTTGCATCTACACAATTGTACAGATGGCAAATAGTATATTATGATACATTATTTCATGCTGAGGATGTTGAAAGTTTAACGAGAATATCAAACCCCCCCCCCCAGCATGCATATGCTCTACCTCAAGTTGGCATTGTTCTGCAAGATGTTGCAATTTTATTTCCCATCAGTATGTATATATATATATATATATATATATATAAATGTTGTTCTGGTTCCAACGGGAGAAAATTCAATATTTTATAAAAAAAAAGATGGTCCGCAAAATGTATTATGTTTTCAGAAAAAAAATGTATTCTTTTTATCTTACATATGCAACACGTGTTTCAGATCTTCTGGTATCTTCTTCAGGCTTTGATCAATAATATCCAAAAAAAAGGAAGAAAAAAAAAATATTATTGATCAAAGCCTGAAGAAGATACCAGAAGATCTGAAACACGTGTTGCATATGTAAGATAAAAAAGAATATATATATATATATATATATATATATATATATATACAAGGTCTGTCATAAAAGTATCAAGACTGAAGCTGTATTTACCAAGATAGAAATGAACAATGAATGGAATGTTCATTTTTTTCAGAATACAAGGTGTGTCAAAAAGTGCAAAAAATCACAGTACTTTTTGAAACACCTTGTATATAAGATATAGAATATTAAAAAATATACATAAAATAGAAAAGATATGTGTGTATGTATATATATATATATATATATATATATATATATATATATATAAAGTAAATAGGGTGAGTTTAGCTCAGTAGTTGTGGCGTTCCACCTCAAACACCAAAAACAACCTCCTTGGTTTAAGGCTAGTGAAAAGTGGATAGACTTCCTCACTATCTGGCTGACTTTAGGCCACCCAATGACTTTACGTATATATATATATATATATATATATATATATATTTACACACACATACGTAGACACACACACACACATATATATACACACACACAGATCAATATTGATAATATAGTTTGATATTAATATCATTGATAGAACATGTATATCTAAGTTAATGTAACGAAGACATGTCGTCAATGTAGTTTGGTAACAGACAATTTCTTGCCTATGCGATTCTCAAACCAATATATATATATATATATATATATACCAACACCTCCACATGAGCAGAATGTGACACAAGGTCAATTTCTTAAGCGTAGTGCTTGATGTGACCAGATACTTGGTCGGAGGGGGTCTCAGACCGGTTATCAAGCCTAAGTAAGATCCAAAGAGGAGTGTTGCATGTCATGGATTGCTCAGCCACCAGAATTTCATCCTTTAGCATCATGGCAGCAGGTGGCCCCATTGGGAGAATTTTACTCCTCTGCAGAGGTGCAGTCAGTGTATTCTACAGCCGCAGCCGACAGGGCTTATATAAATTGACTCATGTACAAATATATATATATGTATATAAATTCCCACAAACGCTACCACAAATGTTTGTGTGTGTTCGTGCATTTTCTGAAAGAATGAATTTTTTATACTTATTTCAAAAATTCTTTAGAGACCAAAACTTGAGAAGTTATTTTGAATAAACATTACAAGTCTAAAACTTGAAAGAGAGTGGTTATCTAAAATCACCATATATGCATAGATGTGTACACACATTTACTCAGATATATGTGTGGTAGCATACATGTGTATATATATATATATATATATATATATATATATATAATATATATGTGTGTGTGTGTGTGTGCGTGAGTGTTTATAAATGTGTAAAATGACCACATATATATATATATATATATATATATATATATATATATACACATATATATGTGCATGTATAATCCTACATATTGCTACATTTGCATTCTCAAAGATACTTTATATATAATATATATATATATATATATATATATACATACATACATGCTTATACATATGTGTGTGTGGAGATTTCTATATATTTCTCCACATACCCATTTACATATATATATATATATATATATATATATACACATATATAATGACCACATACATGTATGTATACATATGTATATAAGAACATAGGACCCCACATATTGCTACACTTGCGTTCACAAAGATACTTTATCTGTCTATGTTTATATAAGCATGTACATATATATATTTATCTCTCTCTCTCTCTCTCTCTCTCTATATATATATATATATATATATATATATATATTATATATATATATGTATATATACATGGATATACACAAATATATAGATGCTTGTATATATAGAGAGACAGATAAAGTATCTGTGAGAATGCAAGTGTAGCAATTTTGTATGTTATCATGTGTTTAATGTTTGTTTGTAGCAAACATTAACATGATGTAAATTTACTTTGTTTTTTAAATCCGAGTCCCTTTGCTGTGTAAATAAAATAAAAGCAAGCAAATGAAATAAATCACCACGAGGACATTGGAGATATACAAGGGTCAGCCCAAAAGTAAGGTCTCCAATGCACTGGGGACGCAGGGAAACTGTTTGTGCGGCACTGTTGTGTTTGTTGTGTATGCACCTGCTCTTGCACCCGCACCTTCTCATGTTCACTCTTGCAGTTGTTTCTGATGGACTTCCCGATTAATGCTACCACCAAGTGTGAAGTTTTCTCAGTTATTCAGTTTTTGAATCCGAAAGGCATTAAATGATTTGAAATTTTTCACCAATTTAGATAAATGTATGATGAGTCGTGCATGGATGTCAAAAACGTCTGCAAGTAGTGTAGGGAGTTTGCAACAACGGCAAGGCTCAACACTCTCTCAATGACATGACATGACAGTGAGCTGGTATAACATGAGCATACAAAAACTGCCACCGTGCTAATACACTTGGGAAAGGTATGAACCTCCTTGTCCCCTAGCTATTTCAAAGTATTATTTCTTTCTCTTTTTTTCGAATTGTTTCATTCTTTCAAATAATTAATTTCATTCTTTCAAATAATTAATTTCATTCTTTCAAATTATTCATTCATTCTTTCTTTCAATGATTTCTCTGAATTTTTGAGATGAGGCTTGATAATTAGTATTATTTGTATTATTTGGACTATTGTTCTCATCTTTGAATATGGAGGTGTGTGGTGTAATGGTTAGAGTCATAGGAAATGGACTCGTTGACCTGAGTTCAAATCCTGGATAAAATTGTTTGCATTTAACATGGCACTAATACCTTTGGGAAAGGTATTAATCCAACTACTCTCCCCTCAGCTATAGTCAAATAGTAGAGAGGATTGGTCTCTTTAACCTTGCCTAGGTAACCAGTCTAGGTGAAGGAAAACTATGAATTCAAACCCGTAAAACTCTGCTTAAGAAATTGACCTTGTGTCACATCTTGCTCATGCAGAGGGGTTGGTAATTATATACAAATATGCATATATAAGAATAAACAAGCTTTTTTTTTTTTGAATGTTATGAATTAAATCAGTTATCAGATCAAAATGAAGTAATAAACAATGTTGGTATTTTCTTTAGTCTCATCGTCTTTCCATCTTTTCTCTTTTTTTGCTTGGGGGCTAAATTCTATGAAGCACACATATACAGATTGTCCATACACGCACATATACACACAGACAGACAGACACTCCTACTCATACACACACACATACACACATACAGACATACAAATAGACAGACACTCCTACTTATACACACACACACAGACATGCCTACTCATACACAGACGCATACACATATACACTCAGACAGACACTCTTACTCATACACACACACACACACACACAAATAGACAGACACTCCTACTCTCATACACACACAAATATATACACATACCTTTCCACATTAAAAGATACATGCACTCATAAACAAACCTCCCACATAGAGACCTGATCTGAAAAAGACTACTTCCTCGTCAGGGACACAATCCATCTCCCTTAACACACACACACATACACATAAAATACACTTGTATGTTGTTTTTGTTTTTGTTATTCCTTTTCTATCATCATAACCCTTTGTTGATTAGCAAATAAATTGACCATGTGTAATAATGATAATAAACGAACACACACGGTTAGGCTTAAGAAAGCTTTATTCTACTTGGGAATACTGTTACAGTTTACTGAGAGCTTATATACTCTCAGAAACGTCAAAGAGTTCCACAAAGGGGAGGTTATAATAAAACAGGGGAAGTAACTCTCAATTACTTATTATACCATGCTTTAGTTGAATTTGAGAAAAAAAATTCAAATTCAAAGAATATGTATCCACACTTACTTGTGCATAAAAAAAGATAGGAAGAAAATAACAGATTAAGAAAAATCTGACAAAATGTGAGAAAAAGTTATGGAAAAGTGAATAACAAACACAAACAATTGAATTCAATTGATATTTCACCTCTGTTGGTCTTGGAGGTTTCACTTACTTGTACATAAAAGAATACAATCACACAGAAAAATTTGAATTCATCAATTAAACAGAGAACCATTACAAATCAATAAATTCATCAAAAAAAAAAAAAAGCATCATTTGAATACATTTATTCTCATTAGATACAAGAAAAAAAGGGACTGGCTTAGCTCAGTCGATAGAGCACCCACTTCAAAATCGCAAGGTTCGGGGTTTAATACTGGTCCGGGTTTTTTTTGGCGGGGGGGGGGGGTAATAGATGTTTGCTTTTGATTTTTCAATCTCTGAATAATTCCACCTCAGCAAAAACAATCTCCTAGGTTTAGCACTAGCAAAAAGGGGATAGACTCCCTCGCTGTCCGTCTGATACTGACAATAGGCCACTCCAGCAACTTTTTACAACTTTTACATACAAACAACTAACTCTTCATTTTGAAACTTCCAACAAAATTAAATAAATAAAACCTCATGATACTTCAATTCTTTCAATCAAAATATCTATCCATTTTTTTGGGGGGTAGGGGTAATATCTTTTCTTTTCTTTTTTTAGATGTTTGCTTTTTATTTTTTCAATCTATAGATGAATTCCATATTGCAGTCAAGTTTAACTTAAATATATTTTTCGTTCACTTTCATTTTTGTTTTATTGGGGTTTTTTTTTTATACCAAATTCCTTTTTGCTATAAAAAGTCGCAAAAACACTTGAATCCATTTTTTTCTTAAAACTGAATTTTTGCACTTTCCGTTTCTTTCTTAGTTTCTTGGGGGGGGGGTCATAAATATTCAGACAGGAATTGAAAAATGACAGTGCAAATAAAGTCATAGCATTTACAGAAATGTTATTCAGCATTCGGACAATTATGAAATTTTCTTTTGTATTTGCTTTCAACCAAAACAATCAGAGAGTTTTCTTATTGATAGGTTAAGGTTCAAATTACAAAGATGTCAGCGTCTACAAAAAGGCAACAGCTGATCTGTTTTGTAATCTTATAACCAGGATATAAGTACATACATAATTCATGACAATATCACCAAACCAATTATCTTAGTTCTGTTGCCATTATAGAATATTTAAACATAATTTTTCTTTTTAAAAAAATGTATTATGTACATATATATTTGCAGGCCGTCCATATAATCCGTGTGCACTTTAAAAAAAATTAAAATCTAAAGTGCACACGGACTTTGTGGAAACCGTGTATATATAAATATATATATATATATATATATATATATATATTATATATATAATATATATATATATATGAGGAGGAACAGGTTGGATAAATCCGACAAAATATTTCCTCAATTTTCAATCACATATATAAATAAATATATATATAAATAAATATATATACATGTTGGATTGGAGGTTGGTTTTTGAAGGCTATCTATCTATCTATCTATCTATATTATATATATATATATATACAGTATTGGGCCAAAAAAAAGATTGAAAACAATTCTCTGCTATTTCTGAGACTTTTCTTTATTAATCATAGATATATATGTATATTTTAGTTGTCAGGGTGTTGATATCAGCCAGACAGCAAGGGATTCTATCCCTTTTCACTAGCACTAGACCAAGGTTATTTTTTTTGTTCACCGTTTGAGGTAGAGCACCACACCTGTCATCAGCTCCTTGCTTTACCACACAGATCCCTGTGCTACATATACACTGATTTGGTGGGGGCCAGTATTGAACCAGGAACCTTGTGGTTTCTAGGCTGATGCACTACTGACTGTGCTATGTATAATATATATATATACACATGTATATTATGTATATATAAATAATATATATATATATATATATATATTATATTATATATATATATATGTATATATATATATATATATATATATATATTATATATGTATATATATATAATATATATATATATATATATATATGTATATATATATATATATGTATATGTATATATATATATATATGTATATATATATATATATATATATATATATGTATATATAATATATATTATATTATATATATATATATATATTATATATTATATTATATATATATATGTATATATTTATTATATATATACATATATATTTATACATATGTATATTATTAATATATTATATATATATATATATATTACATATATGTATATATATACACACACATGTATATATATGTATGTATATGTAATATATATATGTATATATATTATGTATATACATATATATATACACATGTATTATATATACACATGAATATATATATATATATACATGTATATATATAGACATGTATATATATATACACATGTGTATAATATAATATATACACATGTGTGTATATATATAATCATTTATATACACATGAATATATATATATATGTATATATATATATATACACATGTATATATATATATACACATGTATATATATATACATATGTGTATATATATACAAACTCATTTATATACACATGTATATATATACATATGTATATTATATATATACACATGTATATATAATACACATGTATATATATTACATATGTATATAATACACACACACACGCATATATATATATAATATATTATATATATATATGTATGTATACTTGAATTATTGTCTATAAATATGTACACCCCTAACAACAGTTCTTTATAAAAGTTAATTTTCTTTTCACACATGATACCAGATTTTATTATTTTATTATTTTTTGTGAAAGTACAAATCAAAATGGACATTATTAGGTATTATCTATCACTAAATTTTACAGCACTGAAACACTATAAACAAAAATGACATTTTCCTACAGACCAAAATTAAAATGAGAAAATGACTATGAAAAACCTTCTTTTTTTTAAATAAGTTTTAATCTCTCATATCAAATGTTTTGAAATGTCCTTCATAAATGTCTCAATTAATATTGAATACTTGAATAATTGAATTACTGGAATAAGCAATAATTCCTGAAGAATCGCTATGGCAAGACTGCAGTTGGAATATTTATAACATTCTCTTTTTTAAAATATATATTATATTATATAATATATATATTATATATATATATATATAATATATATGCCGGACATTTCAAACATTTGATATGAGAGATTAAACTTATTTAAAAAAGAGTTTTCATAGTCATTTCCTCAATTTTAATTTTGGTCTGTAGGAAATGTCATTTTTGGTTTATAGTGTTTCAGTGCTGTAAATTAGTGATAGATAATACCTAATAATGTCCATTTTGGATTTTTGTACTTTCACAAAAAATAATAAAATAATAAAAATTCTTGGTATCATTGTGTGAAAAAGAAAAGTTAACTTTTATAGAACGGTTGTTAGGGGTGTAACTATTTAATAGACAATAAGTTCAGTATACATTACATATATTATATATATAATATATATATATATATATGGTGTGTGTGTGTGTATATATAATATACATATGTATATATATATACATGTGTATATAATATATACTGTGTATTATATATATATAACATATGTATATATAACATGTGTATATAAATGAGTGTATATATATACACATATGTAATATATATATACATGTGTATATAATATAATATACACTGTGTATATATAATATATATACCATATATATATATATCCATGTGATTTATATAAAGAGTGTATATATATACACAACATGTGTATATAATATATACAGCATGTGTATATATATATACATGTCTATATATATACATGTAATATATATATATATATAATTCATGTGTATATATATATTCATGTGTATATATATTATGTATATACATAATTATATAACATATATAATATACATATACATACATATATATACATGTGTGTGTATATATATACATGTATATATATATACATGTGTTGTATATATATATATATATATCTATTAATATACATATGTAAATATATATGTATATATATAATAAATATATACCATATATATATATAATATTATATATATATATAAATTTTATATAATTACTTTATATATATATACATATTATATATATATATATATACATATACTTATATGATATATAATACATATAACATATATAGTATTAATATAGCTATATCTATATAATATATATACATATATATATATATATACTATACATATATATATATATATAACATATATATATATATATATATATACATATATATATATATATATATATACATATATATTATATATATATATATATTATATACATATATATTACATGTTGTATATATATTACTATACATAGGGCACAGTCAGTAGTGGCATCAGCCTAGAAACCACAAGGTTCCTGGTTCAAATCTGGCGCCCCACGCAAATCAGTGTATATGTAGCAGGCAGGGATCTGTGTGGTAAAGCAAGAGCTGATGACAGGTGTGGTTTGCTCTACCTCAAACAGGTGAACAAAAAAATAACCTTGGTCTAGTGGCTAGTGAAAGGGGATAGAAATCCCTTGCTGTTGGCTGATATCAACACCTCTGACAACTAAAATATACATATATATCTATTTATTTAATAAAGAAAAGTCTCAGAAATAGAAGAGAATTGTTTTCAATCTTTTTTTTGGCCCAATACTGTTATATATATATATATATATATAATCAGATAGATAGATATGATAGCCTTCAAAAACAACCTCCAATCCAACATGTATATATATTTATTTATATATATAATTTATTTATATATTGTGAATTGAAAATTGAGGAAATAAATTTTTGTCGGATTTAATCAACCTGTTTCCGCTCCTCATATATATATATATTATATATATATATATATATATATATATATATATATATAATATATTTATAATATACACGGTTTCCACAAGTCCGTGTGCACTTTAGATTTTAATTTTTTTAAGTGCACACGGGTTTATATGGAGGCCTGCAAATATTATATGTACATAATACATTTTTTTAAAGAAAAATTATGTTTTAATATTCTATAATGGCAACAGAACTAAGATTAATTGGTTTGGTGATATTGTCATGAATTATGTGTATGTAACTTATATCCTGGTTATAAGATTACAAAACAGATCGCTGTTGCTTTTTGTAGACGCTGACTCTTTGTAATTTGAACCTTAACCTATCAATAAGAAAACTCCTGCTGAATTGTTTTGGTTGAAAGCAAATCAAAAGAAAATTTCATAATTGTCGCGAATGCTGAATAACATTTCTGTAAAATCTATGACTTTATTTGCACTGTCATTTTCAATTCCTGTCTGAATATTATGACCCCCCCCCCATAGAAACTAAGAAAAGAACGGAAAGTGCAAAAATTCAGTTTTAAAGAAAAAATGGATTCAAGTGTTTTTTTGCGACTTTTTATAGCAAAAAGGAATTTGGTATAAAAAAAAACCCCAATAAACAAATGAAAGTGAACGAAAAATATATTTAAGTTAAACTTGACTGCAATATGGAATTCATCTATAGATTGAAAAATAAAAAGCAAAACATCTAAAAAGAAAAAGAAAAGATATTACCCGCTACCCCCCCAAAAAAAATGGATAGATATTTTGAATTGAAAAGATTGAAGTATCATGAGGTTTTTATTTATTTAAATTTTGTTGGAAGTTTTCAATGAAGAGTTAGTTGTTTGTATGTAAAAGTTGTAAAAAGTTGCTGGAGTGGCCTATTGTAGTATCAAGACGGACAGCGAGGGAGTCTATCCCTTTTTGCTAGTGCTAAACCTAGGAGATTGTTTTTGCTGAGGTGGAATTATCAGAGTTGGAAAAATCAAAAGCAAACATCTATTAACCCCGCCCCCCGCCAAAAAAACCGCGGCACCAGTATTAAACCCCGAACCTTGCGATTTTGAAGTGGGTGCTCTATCGACTGAGCTAAGCCAGTCCCTTTTTTTCTTGTATCTAATGAGAATAATGTATTCAAATGATGCTTTTTTTTTTTTTTTGATTGATGAATTTATTGATTTGTAATGGTTCTCTGTTTAATTGATGAATTCAAATTTTTTCTGTTGATTGTTTCTTTTATGTAAAAGTAAGTGAAACCTCCAAGACCAACAGAGGTGAAATATGCAATTGAATTCAATTGTTTGTGTTTGTTATTCACTTTTCCATAACTTTTTCTCACATTTTGTCAAGAATTTTTTTTTCTTAATCTGTTATTTTCTTCCTATCTTTTTTTATGCACAAGAAGTGTGGATACATATTCTTTGAATTTGAAAATTTTTTTTCTCAAATTCAACTAAAGCATGGTATAATAGTAATTGAGAGTTTACTTCCCGCTGTTTTATTATAACCTCCCCTTTGTGGAACTCTTTGACGTTTCTGAGAGTATAATAAGCTCTCAGTAAACTGTAACAGTAATTCCCAAGTAGAATAAAGCTTTCTTAAGCCTAACCGTGTGTGTTCGTTTATTTATCATTATTACACCATGGTCAATTATTTGCTAATCAACAAAGGGTTATGATGATAGAAAAGGAATAACAAAAACAAAAACAACATACAAGTGTATTTTATGTGTATGTGTGTGTGTGTTAAGGGAGATGGATTGTGTCCCTGACGAGGAAGTAGTCTTTTTTCAGATCAGGTCTCTATGTGGGAGGTTTGTTTATGAGTGCATGTATCTTTTTAAGTGTGGAAGGTATGTGTATATATTTGTGTGTGTGTGAGTAGGAGTGTCTGTCTAATTTGTGTGTGTGTGTGGTGTGTGTATGAGTAAGAGTGTCTGTCTGAGTGTATATGTGTATGCGTCTGTGTATGAGTAGGCATGTCTGTGGTGTGTGTGTATAAGTGGAGTGTCTGTCTATTTGTATGTCTGTATGTGTGTATGTGTGTGTGTATGAGTAGGAGTGTCTGTCTGTCTGTGTGTATATGTGCGTGTATGGACAATCTGTATATGTGTGCTTCATAGAATTTAGCCCCAAGCAAAAAAGGAAAAGATGAAAGACGATGAGACTAAAGAAAAATACCAACATTGTTTATTACTTCATTTTGATCTGATAACTGATTTAATTCATAACATTCAAAAAAAAAAGCTTGTTTATTCTTATATATGCATATTTTGTATATAATTACCAACCCCTCTGCAATGAGCAAGATGTGACACAAGGTCAATTTCTTAAGCAGAGTTTTAACGGTTGATATTCATAGTTTTTCCTTCACCTAGACTGGTTACCTAGGCAAGGTTAAAGAGACCAATCCTCTCTACTATTTGACTATAGCTGAGGGGAGAGTAGTTGGATTAATACCTTTCCCAAAGGTATTAGTGCCATGTTAAATGCAAACAATTTTATCCAGGATTTGAACTCAGGTCAACGAGTCCATTTACTATGACTCTAACCATTACACCACACACCTCCATATTCAAAGATGAGAACAATTAGTCCAAATAATACAAATAATACTAAATTATCAAGCCTCATCTCAAAAATTCAGAGAAATCATTGAAAGAAAGAATGAATGAATAATTTGAAAGAATGAAATTAATTATTTGAAAAGATGAAATTAATTATTTGAAAAGAATGAAACAATTCGAAAAAAGAGAAAGAAATAATACTTTGAAATAGCTAGGGACAAAGGAGGTTCATACCTTTCCCAGTGTATTAGCACGGTGGCAGTTTTTGTATGCTCATGTTATACGCAGCTTCACTGTCATGTCATGTCATTGAGAGAGTGTTGAGCCTTGCCGTTGTTGCAAACTCCCTACACTACTTGCAGACGTTTTGACATCCATGCACGACTCATCATACATTTATCTAAATTGGTGAAAAATTTCAAATCATTTAATGCCTTTCGGATTCAAAAACTGAATAACTGAGAAAACTTCAACACTTGTGGTAGCATTAATCGGGAAGTCCATCAGAAAAACGCCAGAGTGACATGAGAAGGTGCGGCGTGCAGAGCAGGTGCATAACAGCACAAACACACAGTGCGCACAAAACAGTTTCCCTGCGTCCCCAGTGCATTTGGAGACTTAACCTTTTGGGCTGCTTGTATATCTCATGTCCTCGTGTGATTTTTTCATTTGCTTGCTTTTATTTATTTTACACAGCAAAGGGACTCGGATTTAAACAAGTAAATTTACTCATGTTTAATGTTTGCTACAAACAAACATTTAAACACATGATAACATCAAATTGCTACACTTGCATTCTCACAAATACTTTAAATCTGTCTTCTCTAATATATACACAATCTATATATTTTGTGTAATATCCATGGTATTATAATATATATATATACTATATATATATATATATATATATTATATATAGAGAGAGAGAGAGAGAGAGAGAAGAGATAAATATATATATGTACATGCTTATATAACATAGAGCAGATAAAGTATCTTTGTGGAACGCAAGTGTAGCAATATGTGGGGTCCTATGTTCTTATATACCATATGTATACATACATGTATGTGGTCATTATAATATGTGTATATATATATATATAATATGTAGTATATAATTATGTAAAATGGGTGTGTGGAGAAATATATAGAATCTCCACACACACATATGTATAAGCATGTATGTATGTTATATATATATATATATATATATATATATATATAAAGTATCTTTGAGAATGCAAATTGTTAGCAATATGTAGGAATTATTACAATGCACATATTATATGTGTATATATATATATATATATATATATCTATATTATATATATGTGGTCATTTTACACATTTATAAAACACTCACGCACACACACACCACACAATATATATATATATATTATATATATATATTATTATAGATTATATAACACATGTAATGCTACCACACAATATATCTGAGTAATGTGTGGTACACATCTATGCATATATGGTGATTTTGTAAGCCACTCTA
>CM042140.1:36220857-36264435 GCA_023376005.1 Doryteuthis pealeii | reverse complement strand
TTTTAAAGAATAAGAATACTAACAGACATGACACGTACACAATTTCACTCGCCCATTAAAACTTAGACAAATCATGAGTACCTCACCATTTTACTCATTCACTTCTATAGTACTATTCTATTTATTGTTGTTTATTCATCTTGTACAAATACATTTAAGGTGCAAGTTTTGTTACCATTTTGATTTCAAAGCAGCATGTTGCCACATTGTCAGGACAAACGTAGCCCATTAAGAAATACAGGGGAATTGTTAATTCATTTATAATATTCATTATATACTGTGTGTACTTGGTGTGAAACCAAATTTTGTTACTCATCTCTGACAAGGGTTAATCAGTTGTCCAAAAGAGTATTATGGTAAACCAAGTACTTTTGGTTCTTTTTGAAACATTATCTTCAAGGCTGTTTATATTGTCTAAACTATCATTATCCCAAAACTGTTTATTATTGACTAAAGTATTTTCTGTTTTTGTCGCAAGTCTATACTATATAGTACACAATGTGTCCAAAAAAGTATCGAGATTTTTACTTTCTTGACATACCTGTATTCTGGAAAAAAATAACGTTCCATTTCACTTCTTCATTTCGTATTTTGGTTAAATTACAGCTTTAAATTTGGTATTTTTTGACACACCTTCTTCTGAAAAGAATTAATGAATGGAATGTTTTTTTTTTTTTTTTTTTTTTCAGATATACAAGTTATATCAAAAAGTACAAAAAACTTGATACTTGACACACCTTTGTTATATTATATATATATATATATATAATTAAATTTATTAAAATTGCTGTTTCTAAATGATTGATAGTTTCACATTTGAACAAATTCTTTAACATGCTTTTTCTAACACGTCATTAAAAAAAAAAAGATCAAGCTTATTTGTGTCCAGCCATGTTGTAAGGTTTTGAAAAAGCCTCCAATTTTTATTTTATTTTTTTGTCTCATTTCCAGCATGGGCATCCTCCAGACAGATTTTCCAGTGATTAAGCTGAGAGGTGATGGAAAGTTAGATGATATCTCTCACAGACAAAAAAACATTATATGCAAAACTATTAATAGTATGTCCTCTCAGGTATGAGATAAGGAAATAGTTTTTAATAATGGATTGCTCATTGCTGTTTGCCCCAACACCACTGGTCCAGGTCATTCTAAACCGATTTTGAGGGACTCATGGAGAACTTACTTAGCTAGAACTCGTTGTGGAATTTTATTGTACATGTAGCAGATGTACTAATAGAATTCCTATTTCTCTGGAATTTTTGAGATGAGGCTTGATACTTTTCGCATGTGATTTGGATTATTCAGACTATCTGTCCTCATCTTTTATTGTTATAATACACAAGTTCAGGTGTTTTTACGAACTCGTGAAACCTTCTCAGACTTGGTAACCCTCTCTTTGAACTCAAGGAATCTCGTTGTTTAGAAACCTCACAAGCTTTTCATGTCATAATCGGGGAGTCTTCACGGAAAATCAAACCAAACCCCTCATTCAATCCCTGGGGGTAGACTGTTTTCATTCTGTTATCTGGGTTACAAGTTTAGCTACCGTTAAGTATTCCATCTTATTATTCACCCTTGATTCAGGGATTTGAACCCTGCAACCTAGGCGATTATTGTCACTTGTCCCATCATATCCAAACTGGAGGGACACTATCAGCCGAAATGTTGTGTATATTAACAAAGATGAGGACAAATAGTCCAATTAATAAAATTTCTATAATCTTTGATAAAGATAAGGAAAATCAATTGGTTCATCTATACAGGATGTCCCAGAAGTATATATCCAGGTTTTTAAAAACACACTTAGTTATTTCAAAAATATATCCACTAGATAGTGATTGTCGCATTAATTTCTATCTCTCAATTTGGAGCATTTATATAATTATTCTCCAATAACAGTGATTTGAAATCAACAAAGTGTATTTTTGAAACACCAGGATGAGTGTGTCAACTTCCGGGACACCCGGATATTTATTCAAAAGATTTATATTAGCTACGCTTCATGGCACATTTAAAATTTGTAGACATTAGCATTTTGTGGTTCCATTTGTAAAATTGCTTATTGAAATTACATCATTTTTACGCGGTACCTGTGAGTCTTGCCAAATATAAGGAAGCTCAAATGATGAGTTATCTATACCTATACTATAAAGGGAAGTTTGTGGTGTATGTCTGAAGGAAACTATGACAAATAAACCCAAATCAATAACAAAGTACAATATATATACACATTCACTATTACACAGATCATCCTTTTTGAGGAAAAAATAATGAAGATTTGTTTATATTCATGAAGATAATTAAAGAATAAAATCTAAATAACAGCATGGATTTTTTATTTTTGCATTTTGATATTTTAAATAGGAAACACTTAATTTTTCTTCAGACGTCTGGATTAAACAACATGGTCTTTTTTACGTAGAGCGAATTTTTTTTAAATTTTGGGGGCGGGCCATTTTTCCTTTGGCCAAACAGGGTCCAACTTGCGATTCAACAGAAGTAGATTTGCTGCTTCTAGTCAATATCCTAAGAAGATTGATCTGTTATGTTTTTAGGTTTCACGCTGGTTATTCACTAGCAACATTTGCATATATAAAAAGGCCAAATTTTCATGCTCTATATTGAATTAGTTTTTCTGTAAAATAGCGATGTCGACTGAAAGACAATTTAAAACAGTTTTCAGGCAATTTCTGAATTTTTTTAGATGAGGCTGATAATTTAGTCCAATTAGTACATAGCGTAGCTGGATAAAGTGATTGGTTTTAGACAATTCGAAGGCTGCAGGTTCAATCCTGGTCAAGGGCAGCAGTAACATAGAATAATAATACAGCTTAACGCCTGTACCCTAGCTATGGGTTAACTGAATGAGAACAGGTTACCTCGTGGATCTGAATAAAGGGTTGGGTCAAAGTCCGTGATGGCTCCTATTACGATAAGAAGGTTCCTGAGTTCGACAAGAAATACCAGAAGAAGGCAGGAGCGCACATCGGCCGAAACGTAGTACAGATAACAATAAAGATGAGGACTATAGTCTGAATAATCCAAAATAATACTAATTTTTAGGCAAAATAGGGATCTTTTTTTGTCCACAGTTTTTAATACTTCAAGTGCTTATATTTCAAAAAGTTAGGATGGATTTTTGATAATTTAAAAATTCAAAATCTTATATCAATTTATATTTTTAATTTGATAAACAAGACGTGCGGACACATAAGGACTAACTCATAAATGATGTTCTCCTGTGGACACCTACAAAGGACACACCAGTTTAGGCCGACCAGGCAAAAACTTGTATTGATCAGCTCTTTGCTGATATTGGATGCTGTGCAGGGACTTGCCAGGGAGTGATGACTGATAGGGACCAGTGTGAGAGAGAGTAAATGGAATCTGTGCTGCCAGCATGTCTTCATGATGATTAGTATTAAGATAGTTGAAATCATATAACTGATGCCAAATATTGTATTAAGAATAGCTGTGAACTATGTTGGGTAAGTCCCCATGGCCTATTGGCTTATGTGATGACTGTGACATTATTATGCAAGTTCAAACCCAGTTGTGCTATTATGTTCAGACTAATACCCTTGGAAAAGGTATTAAAGCTATGGGTTAAAATAGTACTACTGCTGTTCTGCAAGGAGGCTTTGGCATTAAATAAACCACAAAGGTTGATATTCCAACCAAAGAAACCAAAACCAGAATCTATAATCTATATATAAAGGGCGTTGGTGTGTATGTATGTTTGTCCAGATGAAAGTACAAAAATAAAAGGGGCTCTGAAATCAAGGGGAATCAATGGCTTTTGCATACTTTTCACTGCGTCCGGTGGCGAAAATCTGCGGCAAACAAGGGCATCTCCTTCCCCTGACCAGGATATGCATGTGCGTTCAGACTGCTTGTGAATTTTCTATTCCCTTGTTACTCATTCCATTAATTCACTACAGGTAAATTCAAAGCTCAATCGACTTGGGTGAATGCCATCCAGCGGAAACAGAATCCAGTATCTATTCAGTGCTGAATCGATGTTAGTTTTTTTGCTCACCACCCACAATGGTATGTTCATATGTAGTTGCCCATAGGATAATGTCTCTTATGAACTTGTCCTTGCTTCTCCAGTTCTTGTTTTTTTTACCCGGATGGTTTGTGTGATAAGGGTATATGGCCTTATAACTGCTTTTTTTGTGCGGAGTGCTGCTTTCAGGATTTGTTCAAGGCCAATACAAGCATCCTTGTGTAGTTTTTCATCCAGCTTTTTCTACAAGCTTTTTTTAACGACCTAATCATCATCATCATCATCATCAAATCATACCAACAGCACGGATAATGACTCTTCCTCGCCACCTGTCTATCAGCCACTTCTCCTCGCAGGGTCCTATGCACAACATCCAGTGTCGACACATATCTGATTGATGTAGTTTTTTGCTATTCGAACCACACTTGGTGCGCGTCTGTCTGTAGGTGCCCATAGGATTATATAATCACTTATGAGCTCGTTCTTGTGTCGCCAGCTTGTTTGTTTGATCTTACCTGGATGGTTTGTGTAATAGGTACAAATGACCTTTATGGAGTGTTGCTCCAGGATTTGTCGTGTTAAGATCATTTGCAGCATCCTTGTGTAGTTCCCTATCCAGCTTTTTTCTCAACATTTTGGTTCGTTAGAGTCCACAGTGGTGCAGATATATTTATAGCTTTAATGTAACTGGGATTCCACTGTTACAGATACTACTCATAAGTGCCAATCCTTTGTGTGTAAATGAAATGTGTTTTGTAACTAGTTTAGATAGGCTTCTACTGATTTAAATGGCCAAGTGAGTTGTGGCGGGGGGGGGTCCTTTTGTAAAATCAATGATTTGCAACATTCATAAAAACATTCACCAGTTCTGGAGGCAAAAAAAAAAAAAAAATGAAAATTATAAGATCGTAGATGTCCCTTTAACAAAATAAGTTAAGTTTTTTGTTTCTGTTTTTTCCCTTCTAGGTAAAGAAGAAGGCTGATAGACTTTTAAAATCTGTTGAATAATGAAGTAACTGTATCCGATTTTGTGAATGTTCTGCAGGATTTGAAAGATGCTTCAATAATCTGATTGCTATTGCAGTTTACAACGGATGATCTTTTTTAGTTAAGTAGTCACCAATAATCTCCCTTTGTTGCATATACTGTTTAAATAAGAAACAGTCAAAATATCCTTTCCTTACTGATTAGCAGCAGCCCTGTCAGCTGGGGCTTAAGAAGGTTAGGAATATCTTTTGACCCTTGAAAGAAAAGTCTAACTAAACAAAAAAAAAGAGGAAATTTTTTTTAATGTATTTTTTTTGGTGGGTAAGGGTCGAAGTTAGTCTATGTGGGTGTATTAACTTAATATCCATACCGTCTCAGTCGACCCGACCGGAAGTCACATTCATTTTCCTAATCCACCCCAAACAATAGACTTTGTTTAGATGTAATAATTAAAACATATTTAGAAGTCTTTGATTAAGGGAAATATATCAGGTAATTTAAATGAAAAGGATCATTTTTAACCATTTTTAAAATAAATTCTTCATAGGAATGTGGCTCTGGAATTCTCAACAGGATGTTAAGAGTTAAAAGTATTTTCGTTTTTAAAAATTCTTTAACTGTGACTTTATGATGAACATCTACTTCACACAGCTTGTGTGTGTACATGTTTTTGTAAGCTTATATAATTCTTTACATTTGGTATCTTTCAATGATGTCACCCTTAAAGGTTCAAGTGCTGCTGTTGAGGTGTGGCAATCTTTTCTTGTTCTGCTAAACACCTTAACTTTACTTTCTGTAGATTTCTTTTGAACAAGATTATTTGGTTGGTTGGTGAATAGCATAATTAATCCTTTATCTCTCTACAGCAACTAAATTCAATTGATATTTCGCCTTGGTTTTAGTGAAGCTTCCTCAGAATTTATTATTGAAGACAAATGCTTTTACAGTCTGCTTTTATACTGAAAAGGTAAATGGAGGGTGAAATATCAGTTGAATTTTAGTTGCTGTGTTGTTATATCCATTCTATTTTCAACCACATTTTGTTGGATTTACTCAATCCTTCACTCCTCATATATATATATATATATATATGAAATATAACATTTTGAAAAAAACATATGATGTTTTGTTATGTGATTGCTGACAAAGCTTGTTCGACCAAAACGATAAGTTGGTCTTCATCAAAGAGCGACATAGACGAGAAGAAAATATCTGTTAAAAGACTGTTTACAAAAACGAACGCTGATATCAACCGCTGAAAAAATTTTTGAAAATGCACATATAAATAAAAAATAAAATAAATTTTATTATTTTTATTTTTTATTTTTTTTTTTTTAAATTAAAAATCAGAAGCATTATAGTTCAAGGTAAAACACAAAAGAGTTTTATTGTAAAAAATTGAAAATATATAAAAAATGTAAAGTGGTATCAAAATAGTATAGTATATATATTTCAGCTGTTAACAATTACAAGTCCACATGGTATTTGTAGAAAGATGTTAGGTTTCCAAAATACTAGTTGGTGTTTGAAGTCCGTAGATTTATATATGAAAGTCTTAAAAAAAAAAAAAAAAAAAAAAAAAAAAAAAAAATTATTATTTTATTTTTAAAAACAGACATGCATTTTCAAAAAATTTTTTCAGCGGTTGATACAGCGTTCGTTTTGTAAACAGTCTTTTTAACAGATATTTTCTTCTCGTCTATGTCGCTCTTTGATGAAGACAACTTATCGTTTTGGTCGAAACAAGCTTGTCAGCAATCACATAACAAACATCATATGTTTTTTCAAAATGTTATATTTCATACTGTCGGATTAATTTCCATTATATTTTTCATATTTGTCAAATGAAAAACATTATATCTGGAATTTTTTACACCTTGAAGACTTTCATATATAAATCTACGGACTTCAACACCACTAGTAAATTTTGGAAACCTAACATCCTTTCTACAAATTACCATGTGGACTTGTATATTGTTAACAGCTGAAATATATATACATACTATTTGATACCCACTTTAATTTTTTATATATTTTTACAATTTTTACAATAAACTCTTTTGTGTTTTACCTTGAACTATAATGCTTTGATTTTTTAATTAAAAAAAAAAAAATAAAAAATAAAATAAAATAAAATTTATTTTATTTTTATTTTTAAAAACAGAACATGCATTTTCAAAAATTTTTCAGCGGTTTGATATCAGCGTTCGTTTTGTAAACAGTCTTTTTTAACAGATATTTTTCTTCTCGTCTATGTCGCTCTTTGATGAAGACCAACTTATCGTTTGGTCAACAAGCTTGTCAGCAATCACAAACAAACATCATATGTTTTTCAAAATGTTATATTCATACTGGTCGGATTAATTTCCATATATTTTTCATATATATTATATATATATATATATTATATATATATTTATAATTAGTTTATTGGTATAAACAGTTTTTATTAACTTCATGTGCATTACTAAATTGGTAGAATACTTTAATTAACTTGATGTGTATTAATAAATTAGTAGAAATCTTTTAAACCAAAATAGTCTGTTGAAGCTTTTGGTCAACACTGTACAAAGCCAAAGTTAGCTCCACAAGGAAGAAAAGGAAAAACTGTTTCTGAGAGATCTTTGTATGTAGTGATTTTTAATATGTAATCTTTTATTCATCATGCTCTGCCAAAGTTCTTTTTTTGGGAAAACACTATTTCTGAAAAGAAACTATAATAAATTTTGTTTATCATAAATCAATACATAAGTACTTAGCTATGAAAATTATGGATTATATTAATTAAACATGCTTGAGATGCGCCTAAATCAGCGCAGGACAGCGTTGTCAGTTATGTTATTGACTGGCTTCATAGGGGGGTTTCGGGGTGTTCTAACATAATACCCCCTCAGCCAGCAGACCCCGTTAGAGTAGATCAAACTCAAACTCGCTGCCCCTCTGTTTATGCCAACAGAAAAAAATTGCTCCTTTATAAGAGTACGCCAATGCAGTCCTCGGCTCTTTACTTCTGGTTGGCTAATTCAACAGCCAATCATCGTTAGAGTAGTTTTTATAATCAAGTTCGCATGCTCAGACATTTTTAAAAAATAATACATTGCGCAAGCTGGGATGATACATACTATTTGTGCAAAAGCTCAATGGAGGAAAACACTAAATCTTCTGAAAAAGAAACTATAAATTAAGTTTGTATATCATAAATCATATAGATACAGTACTTAGCTATGAAAATATGGATTATATTAATAAACATATGTAGTAATAAGTATAAGTTGTAAGTGTAATAGTTTAGTTTTCTGTTAATCTCATTCACTCTATTTTTATGAAAATGCCTTACATTTCAGATATATTTTTTTGAACACCATTTACATCACAATTTTTTAAACAGAATGCTGCGAATGGAAAAAAGATTGTTTTTCCATAATACTTTTCTCATTTTTCGTTTTCAAATAAAATTTAACTCTGCGTTAAAACAATATCTTATCATCCCATTTGTCTGGTAGTCAGAATAAAGAATTCTTGTGCCAGAGAACATGCTTGCACGGAACGAGAATTTGATCTTGAAGTATTGAGAGCTAAAAGAAAAAGAGAAAAAATATATACTAAGTACTTATGTAGAAAGGTAAATAAGAAAAAAAAAACCAAAGTATTCGAGGATGAGTTTATAAATAGATGGAAAGTTATTCAGCATTAAAACGTTTCTTTTTTTCATAAAAAACCTTCATCAGGACAATTGGATGATAAGATATTGTTTAACCAGAGGTTAAATTTATTGAAACGAAAAATGAGAAAGTATTATTGGAAAACAATCTTTTTCCATTCGCAGCATTCTGTTTTAAAAAATGTGATGTAAATGGTGTTCAAAAAAAATATATCTGAAATGTAAGCATTTCATAAAAAAATAGAGTGAATGAGATTACAGAAAACTAAACTATTACACTTACAACTTATACTTATTACTACATATGTTTATTAATATAATCCATATTTTCATAGCTAAGTACTTATCTATATATTTATGATATACAAACTTTAATTATAGTTTCTTTTTCAGAAATAGTGTTTTCTCCATTGAGCTTTGCACCAATAGTATGTATCATCCCAGCTATGCCAATGTATTATTTTTTAAAAATGTCTGAGCCATGCGAACCTGATTATAAAAACTACTCTAAACGATGATTGGCTGTTGAATTAGCCAACAGAATAAAGAGGCGAGGACTGCATTGGCGTATACTCATATAAAGCAATTTTTCTGTTGGCATTAAAACAGAGGGCAGCGAGTTTGGGTTTGATCTACTCTAACGGGTCTGACTGGCTGAGGGTATTATGTTAGAACACCCGAAACCCCCCTATGAAGCCAGTCAATAACATAACTGACAACGCTGTCCTGCGCTGATTAGGCGCATCTCAAACATGTTATTATATAATCCATATTTTCATAGCTAAGTACTTATGTATATGATTTATGATAAACAAAATTTATTAATAGTTTCTTTTTCAGAAATAGTGTTTTCCAAAAAGAACTTTGCAGAGCATGATGAATAAAAGATTACATATTAAAAATCAACTACATACAAAGAATCTCTCAGAAACAGTTTTTCCTTTTCTTCCTTGTGGAGCTAACTTGTGGCTTGTACAGTGTTGACCAAAAGCTTCAACAGACTAATTTTGGTTTAAAAGATTTCTACTAATTTATTAATACACATCAAGTTAATTAAAAGTATTTCTACCAATTTAGTAATGCACATGAAGTTAATAAAAACTGTTTATACCAATAAACTAATTATTAAATATATATATATATATATATATATATATATATGAAAAATATATGGAAATTAATCCGACAGTATGAAATATAACATTTTGAAAAAACATATGATGTTTGTTATGTGATTGCTGACAAGCTTGTTTCGACCAAAACGATAAGTTGGTCTTCATCAAAGAGCGACATAGACGAGAAGAAAATATCTGTTAAAAAGACTGTTTACCAAAACGAACGCTGATATCAACCGCTGAAAAAATTGAAAATGCATGTTCTGTTTTAAAAATAAAAATAAAATAAATTTTATTTTATTTTATTTTTATTTTTTTTTTTTAATTAAAAATCAGAAGCATTATAGTTCAAGGTAAAACACAAAAGAGTTTTATTGTAAAAATTGTAAAAATATATAAAAAATGTAAAGTGGGTATCAAAATAGTATAGTATATATATTTCAGCTGTTAACAATATACAAGTCCACATGGTAATTTGTAGAAAGATGTTAGGTTTCCAAAATTTACTAGTGGTGTTGAAGTCCGTAGATTTATATATGAAAGTCTTCAAGGTGTAAAATTCCAGATATAATGTTTTTTCATTTGACAAATATGAAAAATATATGGAAATTAATCCGACAGTATGAAATATAACATTTTGAAAAAACATATGATGTTTGTTATGTGATTGCTGACAAGCTTGTTTCGACCAAAACGATAAGTTGGTCTTCATCAAAGAGCGACATAGACGAGAAGAAAATATCTGTTAAAAAGACTGTTACAAAACGAACGCTGATATCAACCGCTGAAAAAATTTTTGAAAATGCATGTTCTGTTTTAAAAATAAAAATAAAATAAATTTTTTTTTTTTTTTTTTTTTTTTTTTTAAGACTTTCATATATAAATCTACGGACTTCAACACCACTAGTAAATTTTGGAACCTAACATCTTTCTACAAATACCATGTGGACTTGTATATTGTTAACAGCTGAAATTATATATACTATACTATTTTGATACCCACTTTACATTTTTATATATTTTTACAATTTTTACAATAAACTCTTTTGGTTTTACCTTGAACTATAATGCTTCTGATTTTTAATTAAAAAAAAAAAAATAAAAAATAAATAAAATAAAATTTATTTTATTTTTATTTTTAAAACAGAACATGCATTTTCAAAAAATTTTTTCAGCGGTTGATATCAGCGTTCGTTTTGTAAACAGTCTTTTTAACAGATATTTTCTTCTCGTCTATGTCGCTCTTTGATGAAGACCAACTTATCGTTTTGGTCGAAACAAGCTTGTCAGCAATCACATAACAAACATCATATGTTTTTTCAAAATGTTATATTTCATATATATATATATATATATATGAGGAGTGAAGGATTGAGTAAATCCAACAAAATGTGGTTGAAAATAGAATGGATATAACAACACAGCAACTAAATTCAACTGATATTTCACCTCCATATTACCTTTTCAGTATAAAAGCAGACTGTAAAAAGCATTTGTCTTCATAATAAATTCTGAGGAAGCTTCACTAAAACCAAGGCGAAATATCAATTGAATTTAGTTGCTGTAGAGAGATAAAAGGATTAATATGCTATTCAACCAACCAACCAAATAATCTTGGTTCAAAAGAATCTACAGAAAGTAAAGTTAAGGTGTTTAGCAGACAAGAAAAGATTGCCACACCTCAACAGCAGCACTTGAACCTTTAAGGGTGACAATCATTGAAGATACCAAATGTAAAGAATTATATAAGCTTACAAAAACATGTACACACACAAGCTGTTGAGTAGATGTTCATCATAAAGTCACAGTTAAAGAATTTTTAAAAAACGAAAATACTTTTAACTCTTAACATCCTGTTGAGAATTCCAGAGCCACATTCCTATGAGAATTTATTTTTAAAAATGGTTAAAAATGATCCTTTTCATTTAAAATTACCTGATATATTTCCCTTAAATCAAAGACTTCTAAATATGTTTAATATTACATCTAAACAAAGTCTATTGTTTGGGGTGGATTAGGAAAATGAATGTGACTTCCGGTCGGGTCGACTGAGACGGTATAGGATATTAAGAGTTAATACACCCACATAGACTAACTTCGACCCTTACCCCACCAAAAAAAATACATTAAAAAACAATTTCCTCTTTTTTTTTGTTTAGTAGAACTTTTCTTTCAAGGGTCAAAATATTCCTAACCTTCTTAAGCCCCCAGCTGACAGGGCTGCTGCTAATCAGTAAGGACAAGGATATTTTGACTGTTTCTTATTTAAACAGTATATGCAAAACAAGGGAGATTATTGTGACTACTTACTAAAAAGATCATCCGTTGTAATTGCAATAGCAATCAGATTATTGAAGCATCTTTCCAAATCCTGCAGAACATTCACAAAATCGGATACAGTTACTTCATTATTCACAGATTTTAAAAGTCTATCAGCCTTCTTCTTTACCTAGAAGGGAAAAAAACAAGAAACAAAAAACTTAACTTTTGTTAAAGGGACAATACGATACTTATAAAATTTCATTTTTTTTTTTTTTTTTGCCTCCAGAACTGGTGAATGTTTTATGAGATGTTGCAAATCATTGATTTTACAAAGGACCCCCCCCCCGCCCACAACTCACTGTGCCATTTAAACAGTAGAAGCCTTATCTAAACTAGTTACAAAACACATTTCATTTACACACAAAGGATTGGCACTTATGAGTAGTATCTGTAACAGTGGAAATCCCAGTTACATTAAAAGCTATAAATATATCTGCACCACTTGGACTCTAACGAACAAAATGTTTGGAGAAAAAGCTGGATAGGAACTACACAAGGATGCTGCAAATGATCTTGAACAAATCCTGGAAGCAACACTCCATAAAAGGTCATTTGTACCTATTACACAAACCATCCAGGTAAGATCAACAAAACAAGCTGGCGACACAAGAACGAGCTCATAAGTGATATATTATCCTATGGGCACCTACAGACAGACGCACCAGTGTGGTTCGAATAGCAAAAAACTACATCAATCAGATATGTGTCGACACTGGATGTTGTGCATAGGACCTGCGAGGAGAAGTGGCTGATAGACAGGTGGCGAGGAAGAGTCATTATCCGTGCTGTTGGTATGACTTGATGATGATGATGATGATGATTAGGTCCGTTAAAAAGCTTGTAGAAAAAGCTGGATGAAAACTACACAAGGATGCTGTATGTGGCCTTGAACAAATCCTGAAAGCAGCACTCCGCACAAAAAAAGCAGTTATAAGGCCATATACCCCTTATCACACAAACCATCCGGGTAAAAAAACAAGACATGCTGGAGAAGCAAGGACAAGTTCATAAGAGACATTATCCTATGGGCAACTACATATGAACATACCATTGTGGGTCGGTGAGCAAAAAAACTACATCGATCAGCACTGAATAGATACTGGATTCTGTTTCTGGGATGGCATTCACCCAAGTCGATTGAGCTTGAATTTACCTGTAGTGAATTAATGGAATGAGTAACAAGGGAATAGAAAATTCACAAGCAGTCCTGAAACCGCACATGCATATCCTGGTCAGGGGAAGGAGATGCCCTTGTTTGCCGCAGATTTTCCACGGACGCAGTGAAAAGTATGCCAAAAGCCATTGATTCCTTGGATTTCAGAGCCCCTTTTATTTTTGTACTTTCATCTGGACAAACATACATACACACCAACTGCCCTTTATATATAGATTATAGATTCTGGGTTTGGTTTCTTTGGTTGGAATATCAACCTTTGTGGTTTATTTAATGCCAAAGCCATCCTTGCAGAACAGCAGTAGTACTATTTAACCCATAGCTTTTAATACCTTTTCCAAGGGTATTAGTCTGAACATAATAGCACAACTGGGGTTTGAACTTGCATACTATAATGTCACAGTCCATCACATAAGCCAATAGGCCATGGGGACTTACACCCAACATAGCTTCAAGCAGCTATTCTTAATACAAATAATTTGCATACAGTTATATGATTTCAACTATTCTTAATACTAATCATCATGAAGACATGCTGGCAGCACAGATTCCATTTACTCTCTCTCACCACTGGTCCCTATCAGTCATCACTCCTGGCAAGTCCCCTGCACAGCATCCAATATCAGCAAAGAGCTGATCAATACAAGTTTTTGCTGGTCGGCCTAAACTGGTGTGTCCATTTGTAGGTGTCCACAGGAGAACATCATTTATGAGTTAGTCCTTATGTGTCCAGCACGTCTTGTTTATCAAATTAAAATATAAATTGATATAAGATTTTGAATTTTTAAATTATCAAAATCCATCCATAACTTTTTGAAATATAAGCACTTGAAGTTATAAAAACTGTGGACAAAAAAGATCCCTATTTTCCTAAAAATTAGTATTATTTGGATTATTCAGACTATAGTCCTCATCTTTATTGTTATCTGTACTACGTTTCGGCCGATGTGCGCTCCTGCCTTCTTCTGGTATTTCTTGTCGAACTCAGGAACCTTCTTATCGTAATAGGAGCCATCACGGAACTTTGAACCCAACCCTTTATTCAATCCACGAGGGTATCCTGTTCTCATTCAGTTAACCATAGCTAGGGTACAGGCGTTAAGCTGTATTATTATTCTATGTTACTGCTGCCCTTGACCAGGATTGAACCTGCAGCCTTCGAATTGTCTAAACCAACACCTTTATCCACTACGCTATGTATCTAATTGGACTAATTATCAAGCCTCATCTAAAAAAATTCAGAGAAATTGCCTGAAAATGTTTTAAATTGTCTTTTCATCGACATCCTATTTACAGAAAAAACTATTCAATATAAAGCAATGAAATTTGGCCTTTTATATATGAAATTTGCTAGTGAATACCAAGGAAACCTTAAAAACATAACAGATCAAATCTTCTTAGATGTGACTAGAAGCAGCAAATCTATTCTTGTTGAATCGCAAGTTGGACCCTTGCAGGATGCCCCATTAAAATCTCTACGTAAAAAAGACCATGTGTTAATCCAGACTCTGAAAAGAAAAATTAATGTTTCCTATTTAAAATATCAAATGCAAAAATAAAAAAATCCATGCTGTTATTTAGATTTTATTCTTTAATTATCTTCATGAATATAAATCAAATCTTCATTATTTTTTCTCAAAAAGGATGATCTGGTAATAGTGAATGTGTATATATATTTACTTTGTTATTGTTTGGTTTATTTTCATAGTTTCCTTCAGACATACACACAAACTTCCCTTTATATAGGTATAGATAACTCATCATTTGAGCTTCTTATATTGGCAAGACTCACAGTACCCTAAAATGATGTATTTCATAAGAATTTTACAAATGGAACCCACCAAAATGCTAATGTCTACAACATTTTAATGTGCCATGAGCGTAGCTAATATAAATCTTTTGATAAATATACAGGGTGTCCCGGAAGTTACACACCATCCTGGTTTTCAAAAATACACCTTTGTTGATTTCAAATCACTGTTATTGAGAATAATTATAATAAATGCTCAAATTGAGAGATAGAAAATTAATTGCGACAATCACTATCTATGGATATATTTTTGAAATAACTAAAGGTGTTGTTTTTCAAAACCTGGATAATACTTCTGGGACATCCTGTATAATGACCAATGATTTCCTTATTTTATCAAAATATAGGAACTATTTTATTAATTGGACTATTGTCCTCATCTTTGTTATATACACAACATTTCGGCTGATGTGTCCTCCAGTTGGATATATGGTGACAAGTGACAATAATCCCTAGGTTGCAGGTTCAATCCTGATCAAGGGTGATAATAACATAGAATACTTAACGTAGCTTAACACTTGTACCCAGATTAACAGAATGAAAACAGTCTACCCCCAGGGATTGAATAAGGGGTTTGGTTTGATTTTCCGTGAAGACTCCCGATTATGACATGAAAGCTTGTGAGTTCAACAAGAAGATTCCTGAGTTCAAAGAGAGGGTTACCAAGTCTGAGAAGGTTTCCGAGTTCGATAATAAACACCTGAAACGTTGTGTATATAACAATAAAGATGAGGACAATAGTCTGAATAATCCAAATAATCGAAAGTATCAAGCCTCATCTCAAAAATTCAGAGAAATAGGAATTCTATTAGTACATTGCTAACATGTACAATAAAATTCACACGAGTCTAGCTAGTAAGTTTCTCCAAGTCCCTCAAAAATCGGTTTAGAATGACTGACCAGTGGTGTTGGCAAACAGCAATGAGCATCCAATTATTAAACTAATTCTTATCTCATACCTGAGAGGACATACTATTAATAGTTGCAATAATGGTTTTTTGTTGTGAGAAGATATCATCTAACTTTTCCATCACCCTCAGCTTCATCACTTGGATCTGTCTGGAGGATGCCATCTGGAAATGAAGACAAAAAAATAAAATAAAAATTGAGGCTTTCAAAAACCTTAAACATGGCTGACACAAATAAGCTTGATCTTTTTTTTTTTAATGACTGCTTAGAAAAAAAGAATTTAAATGAATTTGTTCAAATGTGAACCTATCAATAACATTTAGAACAGCAATTATAAATATATATATATATATATATATATATATATATACAAGGTGTGTCAAAAAGTATCAAGTTTTTTGTACTTTTTGATATAACTTGTATTCTGAAAAAAAAAAAAAAAAAAAAAAAAAAAACATTCCATTCATTAATTCTTTTCAGAAAAGGTGTGTCAAAAAAATACCAAATTTAAAGCTGTATTTACCAAAATAGAAATGAAGAATGAATGGAACGTTATTTTTTTCAGAATACAAGGTATGTCAAAAAGTACAAAAAATCTCGATACTTTTTTGACACACCTTGTGTATATATATATAACTTAGCGACAAAAACAAAATAATTTAGTCAAATAATAAACAGTTTTGATAATGATAGTTTAGACAAATATAAACAGCCTTGATAATGGTTCAGAAAAGAACCAAAAGTACTTGGTTTACCAATAATAACTCTTTTGGACAACTGATTAACCCCTTTCAAGATGATAACAAAATTTGGTTCACACAAGTACACACATATATAATGAATATATAAATGAATTGACATTCCCTGTATTTCTTAATGGGCACGTTGTCTTGACAATAAGTGGCTAACATGCTGCTTTGAAATCAATGGTAACAATTGCACCTTAAATGTATTGTACACTAGAATGAATAAACAAAATAAATAGATAGATACTATAGAAAGTGAATGAGTAAATGGTAGGTACTCAGATTTGTCTAAAAGTTTAATGGGCGAGTGAAATTTGTACGTGTCTATTAGTCTGTAGTATTTCTATTCTTAAAACTCTTCCAACATCTGAATACTGAGAGGAATGCCAGAAAAGAAATACAAATTAGAATACAAAATCCATGAAATAAAAAAATAGACTTCAAATAATTACAGTTAAAATCAACAAGTGTCTTTTGAAGTTTCACACGTTTTTTTTTACATTTGGACTTAAGTTGAAATTAATCATTTCTTGAACTGATCAGCATTAAAATGATGTCAAGTGTAATTAATTGTACTTTCCTTCTAATATTAGCATTCCCAGCAGTTTAGCTGAAATCGGTGGACAATGACATTTGCACCTTAATTAAATCAGCTCGCAATTTCTCGGGTATTTTTGGTCCAATTTTAAAAATATTCATATAGCTGGAAAGAAAAGACAATCTTTCTAAATATGTAATTTGTATTGTTTTTATTCATTGAATTGTTTTTTACACCAAATTAAAACAGTATTTTGCTTTGAAAATGCAAAATATGAATTTTTTTTTTTTAGACTAAATTTTACACATTAACTTTGTTTTGCAAAATCAAAGGTGCCAATCTTTATCAATATTCTTGAAATTGTACACTTAATTAGAAAATACCTTAAACTACAACCAGGAAGTCACTTTTTACTTCTATAGGGATCGGCCCCTATATTTTTACAGCATGTGGAATTGACCAAATTAAAATAATTAAGTTTTCTTAAATAACTAGTTTTACAATTATATGTCATGAGTTTAGAATTAGGTAAACAAAAGAGAATCGAATGAATATTAGTTTAGAAATATTTTAGAAACAATAGAAACAATGGTTTAAATTCATCCGATAATTTATGTCACTAGAATTCCACAGATACCAAAATCATTCGATATTGCATCATTGCAAATCACCTGATATTTGATGAATATCTTAGCTTAATGATCACGTAGACAATTACAAAAGAGAATTATGAAAAGACCCTTTTAGCTGAAAGAATAGACAGAGTGTGAGCTTACGTTCTTCCCGACTCGATAGAGTTGGAGCGAATGCCCTCTAACTCGACAGTAGGAGCGAAAGTTCTCCCCCAACATCGACACAATGGGGAGAAGTCACTGCCTGAAGACAAAAAATGATATATCAGGTTGGTCTCGTATTTTCGTTTCCAATTTTCTCTATCTCGCTCAACAAAAACAAATTTCAATCACAGACAAAACTGCTACAATCGCACAAATATAAACAATACATGTCACACTTGTCACACACAACTATGTACAGACACGTACAGTCTGCAACACCACTGAAAGAACAATTGAATATACCAATTGTAAATTAATGTATATAAAGTTTGTTTCCTTTATCAATTTTGTCTTCTTTTGTTACCTATGGAAACTTCATTTCCGTAGTCTTATACATATAAATTGTGGGGACCCATAACTCGGATCTTCTTTAACTCCTCAACTAAACACTCACCAAACAACAACCATGGTCCCTACACTTCTCTGACCTTTGGAAGCAAAACCACTACCGATGAAAGTTGATGCAGGTTCCTTCAAAAAGTATTAGATAAGTAAAAAAAAAGAGGACTATATCATTAATAGAAGATAGTCTCAGAATTATCTTGATATATATCTTATTATAATGGAGATTGTGTGTTTTTCTCTCTGTAACCGAAACTATATTACTACTCAAGTCACAATTCCCTTAGTTATTGACATCACATTCTCAATGATTTTATTTTTTCTAACCTCAATTATAAATAAAATTGTTTTTAAATTATTAATACTGGTAACCATATATACATACTAATAACATGCAATTATGTTTATATATACAACAAAATAGCGGTTTGCAGTGTGAACGGGAAGGCTAATTTGCATATTGATATTAAAAAATCGAATTTAATAAATACGTGCTCAGTATTATTGATTTCTAACTGTTTGGTTTTATTTTAATGAATATAAGCAAAAATCTCTTCAATAAATCTTCAATGAAATCCATTAACAAGATAAAATAACTGTCATTTTATTCTTTACTTCCTCTTATAACTAAATACTTAAATTAGAAAAAATAACAATGAAAGACAAGAGTGATGGAAGAGTATTCAGTTGTTCTATTTTTTGATTATACCCCCTCTGTTTCAAATCTTTTTATCTGCATTCTTATTTAGTTTCATTAGCCTTTCTAATTTAAATATATTTTTATTACATTAAAACTTAAATACTTGCACCCGGAGGGTGCATATATTTGCTAGTATATATAATGTGCAAAATTTTGATAATGTTTTTAACGTCTGGCTTTTTTGTGAAACTTTCAATTTTGGAAAAAATAGTTACGAGCTAGTATTAAAATGTAGACAAAACTGTTTGCCAGATAGATGCAGTAGAACGGCTAAGAAAAATGAATTTCTTTAAAAGCAAGGTTGTAGTTTAGCTGTCTCTTAAATCAGTTAGACATATCCCCTTCCCTTTGTGAGAGACACGCAAATTCACTCTCTTTCTGCAGACAGTCTAAGGGAAATAATTAGGCAAAGACTAATCCCATAATGTGAGTTCTATTAAATTTCCCAAGATGCAACACGACTTCCACCCAAGACGAGAAGCAGTTCAACATTTTGGAGGGAATTTGTCCTATGAAGAATTTTGTAGCTCAGTCGGTAGAGTACCCGTTGAGGAATCAACAGGTTCCGGGTTCAAATCCAGCCCCCACTAAATCAGCGTATGAGATCTGTGTGGTAAAGTGAGAGGCTGACGGCAGGTGTGGCGAGCCGCCTCAGCAAGTATCTCCGTGGGTCTATCGCCTAAACTGACAATAGGCCACTTCATGAGTCCCTTAAGCACACAGTTTTTCATGGTTTAAAAGAGGTCCAATAAAAATCTACTGTTCTTCACTGCATCAGTCAAAATCTGTTTAATTTCTACCAAAAGATACATCAAGAAGCAGCTATAAACAGGGTGCAACAAGATGATAATATAACAGAATTCCATTCTTAAAATCTGATTTCAGGTTTACATATTAACAAAACTAGCAATAATATGCACCCTCCAGGCATAAGTATTTAAATTTTAATGTAATATATTAAATTAGAAAGACTAACGTAATTAGATAAGAACACATAAAAAGATTACACTTATTTCAATTATATTTTAACTAGCAGGACCAGTGGATATACCACAGTATGATAATTTAATTATTACAACATTTGATGTTTACTTAAGAGCTATTGCCAAATAGTTCAATATGTAAAAAATATAATAATCTTGATTTAACACTCTCACTTTTTTTTTCTTCCTTTCCATATTTTTATTACGTGTGATTGAAACAGATTAGCGTTATCCCTTCCATGTGCTCAACACCCTCTCTCTATCTTTCCCCTAGTCTTTCTTTCTTTATTATATTTTTCTGTGTAGCATGACCTTTTTCTTCCCTTTCTTCCTTTATAATAAAAAATGGAATGGTCCATTATTTAGCTGAGGTGATGAAACTCATAAAAAAAATAAGAATTCGGTGGATAAGCAATACCAGATAATCAGGTTTTACATTTTTGCATTTCATCTTGGATGATTTGGACAGTCTCATTTTTAACCAGAGGGTGTCACAAGATGACACCAGTCGGAAAATTAAGGAACACGAGTATTAAATTATACATTGGTTTCTATATTTAAATCCTTCATAGGATTGATTCTAATACATTTAGTATTACAAGCAGTTAGCTGATATCGGTGGACATTTTCAAATTTGCAACCTTAAACAGTTAAATTTGCAATTTCTTGAGTATTTCTGATCCAATCTTAAAAATATTTATATGGTTGGAAAGAAAGAGAAATAATCTTTCTAAATATGTAATTTCCATTTGTTTTTTATCCATTGGATTATTTTTTACAGAGATTTAAAGCGTATTTTGCGTCGAAAAGTCGAAGAAAAAAAAGCACTATATCCTTAATACTACTCCACTCCCACCAAACAGGAAGAGGGAAGTTAAATACTCATGTATATATATATACACGCATGTAAGAATTCATTTTCATATTATTGATCAAAGCCTGAAGAAGATACCAGAAGATCTGGAACACATGTTGCATATGTAAGATAAAAAGAATTTTAAAAATTTTCTAAAAACATAATACATTTTGCGGACCTTCTTTTTTATAAAATATTGAATTTTCTTCCGTTGGAACCAGAACAACATTTTTTTATATCCTTAATACTAGATAGTCTGAGGATTATTTTGATATAAAATATGTGATATTTACATGATGGTTAACCGTCAGGATTTTTTGTCAAACATTCAGTTTTGGAAAAAAAGAACTTACGATATAGTGTTAAAACGTTAACAAAACACATTATTACATGCCAGCCAGACAGGCTTTGTTTAAAAAAAAAAGTTGATGTAAATAGGTATTCTATTTCTTTTATGTAATACAACATATCAAGTATTTAAAAGTTCAAAGTGATGTTATTTATTTAAATTAATATTATACATGTGTATACATGCAGTATTAAAATGAAAATGTTGTATAATCTTGTGGTAAACTTTTCTTTTTTTTTAAATGTTGATATCTGTACCTTTTATTCTCTAAATAATGGGTTATAGAAAGAGATACATACAATTGAGTGCAGAATCAGAAAGAACATATAAGTTTACATAAGGATTCCAAGTTTTATCAAAATTGCTCCAAAAATAAAGAAATAGTGAAGAAATGACTGAATTTTCTTGTTTTGAATTGGTCCGTGATTTCCATTTTTGTACCCCCAATTTCGGGGCTTTAAATTCTCATAACTTTTGAACCACTGGGGATATTTGCATAATTCAAACAGTTATGAACTCCATTTACACAGCTCTAAATAACAATAACTTCAAATAAAAAAAAATCAACTGGAATGCTAATACATGACTTATAAAAACAATAATATTAGAGATCAATAACACCAAGTAATTATTTATTTAACCCGGTTTTGTTAAAACCAATATGCAAATTAACCACCCATATATTATGTAAATCTTTATTTCTTAATGACATATAAGACACATTGTAGGATTCTAAATGCACTAATAATGTGGGCTGTTTTGAGGCAAATCTAACTCAGATTTTCATAGACATCATAAGATTTATTCTATGTATAAATGATTTTGGCTATAAATTAAATACTCATTGAAAAATTTACACAATTCCTGAGGATATTGTGATGTGAGCAGGGACATAGTTTCTGTTACAGACAGACAGCGAATCTCTATTTATTAACAAAATATCAACAGTATACTCAAGAGAAAAAAAAAAAATAACATGTGTGATCTATTTCTTATTTCACTGCCTTATCTCAAGGACCGATTTACTAACAACTGAAAGTAATTGTTTGAAGATAATGACAGTGATTAACAGGTTGTGTAATTAACAAGATGAAAGCAAGTATTAAAAGATTTTGTGAGAAACACCCATTTGTAATTAGTAAAGTGCAGAAATAATTTCTTACAACTGGACAAGGGAAAAAAATAAATAAATAAAAAAAAAAATAAAAAAATAAAAACAAATGTTGAAGTGAATAATTTTGATCTTTCGAACTGTTGTCCTCATCTATAGTGGTATTCAAATTCAAATTAAATATATAAACAGATATACAGAAAGATAGATACTACTGAATAAAAACAGACAAATAGATGGACAGAAAGTTTATAAAAAAAAACTAAAAAAACTCACGTATAAAACTAATGACAAATCCAGTTTCCAAACACACATCTTATTATAATGGAGATTGTGTGTTTTCCTGTCTGTAACCGAAACTATATTACTACTCAGGTCACAATTCCCTTAGTTATCTACATCACATTCTCCATGATTTTAATTTTATTTAAACCTCAATTATTAATAAAATTGTTTTACATTATTAATACTGTTGACCATATCTACATGATATTTACCGTGTACCCCACTTGTACGGGTCAGGCACAAAGTCCCTATTAACGTGGGACCACCCATAAGCCGAAGCTCATGGAGTGGCAGGTGAAAAATTGCGTCGATCCGTCGGCATTCCCCCTCAAGGGGGGCGCCTCAGGCACTGGGCAATAAACCCAGCCCTACCCTTTAAATCGAGGGGGCAGGTGTTGCCTGGGGATAGCCCCTGGGATCGACGCTTATTAACTCGTAAAGATCCAGGGCCGAGCCACTGACCCTGTGTTGACCATATCTACATACTAACAACATGCAATTGTATTTATATATACAAAAAATAGCGGTTTGCAGTGTGAACGGGAAGGCTAATTTGCATATTGATATAAAAAATGTGATTTTAATAAATATGTGCTTAGTATTATTGATTTCTAATTGTTTGGTTTTATCTTAATGAATATGAGCAAAAAAATCTCTCCAATAAATCTTAAAAGAATCTATTAACAATATTAACATAATTCTATTCTTTACTTCTAATTCAACTAAATAATTAATTATGAAAATTTAGCAATGAAAGACTGGAGTGAAGAAAAGCAAGTTTTAGTTGTTTCTCCTCTGTTTCAAATTCTTTTATCGGCATCTTATTGTTTCATTAGCCTTTTCTAAGTTAACATAACATTATATTACAATAAAACTTAAATGCTTGCACCCGAGGGGCATATATTTGCTAGTATATATAAAAGACAATTAAAACAGACATACACACATACAGATATTCATTCATCTTGAGCCCCCCCCCCCATCATCAAACATTCTTGACCCACACCTGCATCACCATTTTGAAAATGCCCTTCATTGAAGCAAGAACTATATTTGTGTCCTGAAGAAGGTCTAAATGACCGAAACATTGCATTGTCAACAATAAACATCCAGTTTCCATAACATCCCGTGTTTGTCTACTTTTCTCCACATATTGTCGGATTAACAACCCCATATTTCCCCCTATAGTGGTATTAAACACAACATTTCAGCCGCGTATGCTCCAGCCTTCCTCAGGCGTTACCTGTGTATCCAAGAATAGCAATGACCCAATATGGGAAATCATTTTTAATAGTTTGCCTGATGATCAAACACTTTTGAAGATCTTATTTAAACAATAACAACATTGTGTTTATATCAAAATTATTCACATCAAGCCCATCTAAAAAATGTAGACAAATAAAGTGCAAATGATATAGAGAAAAAAGATTTATTTGTCTGAATTTTTTAGATGAGGCTAGATAATTTGTATTATTTAGATTTTTTAGACTGATGTCCTCACTTTATTGTTATATACACATTTCGATTAATGTGCCCTCTGGCCTTCTTCAGGTGCTTCTTGTCAAACTGGGAATCTTCTGTTTAAACTCAGGAGCCGTAACAGAACTTCAAACCAAACCCTTTATTCAATCCATTGGAGTAGATTGTTCTCATTCCATTAACCATGACCGGGTACAAGTGTTAAGCTATGTTAAGTATTCTATGTTATTTTCGCCCATAGTCAGGATTGAACCTGAAAGCTACAGATAATAGAAACTGAGGATTGCATTACTCAACCTTTATATCTGCATATATTGCATCATGTGTCCAAGAAGGTTCCCGAGTTTGACAAGATTTTTATGTATGTGGAGTTTGTTGAATTTCACTCCATCTTTGCTATATGAGCGGTGGCTGTCAAGGTGAACACTTCCGTTTGCGCTATTAAAAGGATTTCTGACAGGTTAGGACAGAGTCCTGGGTATGACAGTAAATTGAATCTGACGGTGAGGGCATATCGGCCGAAACGTTGTACAAATAACAATGAAGATGGGGACAATAGTCCAATAACGCAGATAATACTAATATATATATATATATATATATATATATATATATAATATATATATATGCAATATATCCACAATTGTTGGTACTATAGCCCCCGCTACTACTCTGTGTCATTTATATTTTTAATTGGCTTCTTAGGTTTGGTTTTGTTTCTTTGTTTAATGGTATATCAACCATTCTGGGTTATATAATGCCAAAACCATTCTTGTAGTTGTACTATTGAACCCATATCTGGAGAGAAAAAAGGGGGTTCACACCTTTCCCAAGGGTATTGGCTTCTTAACTTCTCTTAATATATAAGTGCATGGCTTTAGTTCAGAGGTTGGTATATATATATATATATATATATTCAGTTTAATTCATTAGGATAGTCATGTTTGATTGATTTCTAGTCATACAGACATTATTTAGTATTTATAACAGATTAGTATGATTTGTTTTTTTTTATGGCATATCAACCTACATGAGTTATTTGATGCCAAAGTCAACCTTGCAGATGAACAGTAGTGGTACTATTTAACCTATAGCTGGAGGAGGATAAGGGGGTCCATACCTTTCCTAACCTAAGAATATTAGTCCAAAAGACACCTTGATAGCTGCAACAGGAGTTCAAATTCACTTACTACAATGTTGCAGTCCATCATGTTAGTCCCTACACCCACAAGAATCCCCCCAACCAATAACTGATTGGTTTAGTGGTATGTACTAAAACTATACAGTAAAAAATTTTTTTTCTCTAATTTTGAACATGAAAAATGTAATATTGTGATAAATCATTTTTGCTGAAAATTTACCCTAAGGAGGATTTGAAGCTAGTTCCTGTAGAAGCTCAATAAGAAGTGTTTGTTGAAATCTGTTTTATTGAATATATACTTTATTTAAAAATCAACAGCTCTTGGATCCCTTTAATTTAAATATCTGGGGGGGGGGGGTCAAATGATTTCAAGTACCTAGTTTCCAGAATGTATATTTTTTTTACTGTTTTTTGTTCTTGAATTTGTAAATATTTTTAAGAAAAAAGAAGAAAGGGTAATAGAGTTACGGCCCTTTGATTAGCTCTATTTGTTTTAGCTGCCGATTGGTTGGATTTCATGGTTTTGTGGAGCGAGGCTGACTTCCTGTTCCCAAAATTGGGGGAAATTCAAGACATGAAATTGAATTTGAAAAGGACCTGTTCGATTTTCGCTGTCTCCGTTGATGATGAGTCAACATAAAATTTGTGCCCACCAGGGTAAGACGAAAATTGGTAGAACTAGAGAAAGTTCTATCATAGTCTTCCTGGAATTGTTTATTGTATATTTGGAGAACTCAAATATTATATTTTAGCTCACAGAAGAGTTATTTTCTTTTCCTGAGGAAAAGAAAGAATTGAGAATTATTTGTTGCATATTTGGAATACCCAAATATTACATTTGTCTCACTGTGTGAGTTTATATCTTCTCCTTTGGGAGAAGAAAAATTATTGTGAATTGTGTTGGAAGTCAGTATTTAAAACCAATAAATTTTATTGAACTTTAACTTTCTTCAGAGAAGAAAGTAAAATGTGCTTTTTATGGTCAAATGTTGGCTTGAAAAGCCGACTTTATTTTATTGATATTATTGCAGGACGAAATTGTCCATTTTAATAAAAAGAAGTTGAAGCTTCTTAATTTTCAAGGCATTTTTGCCTTAAATAATTCTTGTATCTCGGGAGCACGACCTGACGAAATTTAGGCCCGTCATCATAGTTAGTAACCACCCAAGTAGAAAGGGAGAGGTGACCTTGTATATCTTCACCAGACAGAAATTTGCCTGCTGCTGACCGTGATAGAAGAGAAAGAACTTTTTTGTATACTGTTTAATTTGATTTTTTAATTTGTAAAACTGTAAGTAGAAACCTTTTGTGTTTTTTTTTGGTTACTTTGTATTTTAAGTTGTTTTTTCTTCTATTGTAAATTTTAGTTTGGTAGATAGAAGTCCTCGGAAGGTCTTTCAATAATCGGACTAACTTGCAAGAAAATAAAAATTTATTTTAGCCTTACAACTGTCAATTTTGTTCTATTTTCCTAATACCCTTCTTTCGCGTTATTTTTTGTTTAAAGTTGGGCCTTGCTAATATGTAAGGTGCTATTTTATCCCGAAGAAAAAAGTTTGAGGGTAAAATTCTGACACTTTATGTAAGTTAAAAGTAATTTAAAGTTGTGGAGTGGGCTAAGTGTCAGTATCAAGCTAGACTGCGAGGGTGTCTATCTCCTTTTCACTAGATCAGAGATACTGTCAGCAACCCACATTATCGCACAGATCAAATTACCTAATCTGTGCTGCTCATATGATGAGTTGGCGGAGACCAGTATCGAACCAGGAACCTAGCTATTTCCCTAAGCTGACCAATTTTTTATTGTAATAAATACAAAGACTATTAAGTAGAGGTTCAAGTTTGGTCCCCACCCCCGGTAGCCACAAGTCAATATTGTAAACAATACAATTTTTCAAAGTCTAGATTTTCTGGTAACTGCTAAAAAAAATTTGGAGATGTCATAACTTTGGTTTCGCTCGGAATTTTTTCTGTGAGTTATTATGGTTGCACAAAAATATACCTGACGACACGAAGTAAGGGTCCAGTTTACCATTAAAGTAAACATTACAAATCGAACCCTCTCTTAAAAACAAACTTAAAAATGGATTGAGAATTTTAAAAAAAAAAAAAAAAAAAAAAATGCTCCTGTGGATTATTTTGGGTAATTTATGAGGCAGTGCGTCCGGTCTCCTGCCTCATAAATTGCTACCCCGCGTGACTATTTTAAAATTATGAATTACGACAAAAAAGAGAGCCTCCCCCCCTTAAAATACATTTATGCCCTAAGTTGGTGTTTTCTTTCAAGTAACACTGTAGCTGGGGTTGTTATTTTAATAGTCACCGGGTAGCAATTTATGAGGCAGGAGACCGGGACGCACTGCCTCATAAATTACCCAAATAATACCACAGGAGCATTTTTTTTTTTTTTTTTTTTTTTTTAAATTCTCAATTCCATTTTTAAGTTTGTTTTTAGAGAGGGGTTCGATTTGTAATGTTTACTTTAATGGTAAACTGGACCCTTACTTCGTGTCCGTCAGGTATATTTTTGTGCAACCATAATAACTCACAGAAAAATTTCCGAGCCAGAAACCAAAGTTATGACATCTCCAAATTTTTTTTTAGCAGTTACCAGAAAAATCTAGACTTTGAAAAAAATTTATTGTTTACAATATTGACTTGTGGCTACCGGGCGGTGGGGACCAAAAACTTGAACCTCTACTTAATAGTCTTTGTATTTATTACAATAAAAAATTGGTCAGCTTAGGGAAATAGCTAGGTTCCTGGTTCGATACTGGTCTCCGCCAACTCATCATATGAGCAGCACAGATTAGGTAATTTGATCTGTGCGATAATGTGGGTTGCTGACAGTATCTCTGATCTAGTGAAAAGGAGATAGACACCCTCGCAGTCTAGCTGATACTGACATTAGCCCACTCCACCAACTTTAATTACTTTTAACTTACATAAAGTGTCAGAATTTTACCCTCAAACTTTTTTCTTCGGGATAAAATTAGCACCTTACATATTAGCAAGGCCCAACTTTAAAACAAAAAATAACCGAAAGAAGGGTATTAGGAAAATAAGAACAAAATTGACAGTTGTAAGGCTAAAATAAATTTTATTTTCTTGCAAGTTTAGTCCGGATTATTGAAGACCTTCCGAGGACTTCTATCTACCAAACTAAAATTTACAATAGAAGAAAAAACAACTTAAAATACAAAGTAACCAAAAAAACACAAAAAGGTTTCTACTTACAGTTTTACAAATTAAAAATCAAATTAAACAGTATACAAAAAGTTTCTTTCTCTTCTATCACGGTCAGCAGCAGGCAAACTTTCTGTCTGGGTGAAGATATACAAGGTCACCTCTCCCTTTCTACTTGGGTGGTTACTACTATGATTGACGGGGCCTAAATTTCGTCAGGTCGTGCTGCTCGAGATACAAGAATTATTTAAGGCAAAATGCCTTGAAATTAAAGAAGCTTCAACTTCTTTTTATTTAAATGGACAATTTCGTCCTGCATAATATCATAAAATAAAGTCGGCTTTTCAAGCCAACATTTGACCATAAAAGCACATTTTACTTTCTTCTCTGAAGAAAGTTTAAAGTTCAATAAAATTATTGGTTTTAAATACTGACTTCCAACACAATTCACAATAATTTTTCTTCTCCAAAGGAGAAGATATAAACTCACACAGTGAGACAAATGTAATATTTGGGTATTCCAAATATGCAACAAATAATTCTCATTCTTTCTTTTCCTCAGGAAAAGAAAATAACTCTCTGTGAGCTAAAAATATAATATTTGAGTTCTCCAAATATACAATATAAACAATTCCAGGAAAGACTATGATAGAACTTTCTCTAGTTCTAACCAATTTCGTCTTTACCTGGTGCACAAAAATTTTATTGTGACTCATCATCAACGGAGACAGCGAAAATCGAACAGGTCCTTTCAAATTCAATTTCATGTCTTGAATTTAGCCCCCAATTTTGGGAACAGGAAGTCAGCCTCGCTCCACAAAACCATGAAAATCAACCAATCGGCAGCTTAAAACAAATAGAGCTAATCAAAGGGCCGTAACTCTAATTACCCTTTTCCTTCTTTTTTAAAATATTTACAAAATTCAAGAAACAAAAACAGTAAAAAAAAATATACATTCTGGAAAACTAGTACGAATCATTTGACCCCCCCCCAGATAAATTTAAATTAAAGGAATCAGAGCTGTTTGATTTTTAAATAAAGTATATAATTCAATAAACAGATTTCACAACACTTCATATTGAGCTTCTACAGGAACTAGCTTCAAATCCCTCCTTAGGGTAAATTTTCAGCAAAAAATGATTTATCACAAATATTACATTTTTCATGTTCAAAATTAGAGAAAAAAATTTTTACTGTATAGTTTTAGTACATACCACTAAACCAATCAGTTATTGGTTGGGGGGGATTCTTGTGGTGTAGGGACTAACATGATGGACTGCAACATTGTAGTAAGTGAATTTGAACTCCTGTTGCACTATCAAGGTGTCTTTTGGACTAATATTCTTAGGTTAGGAAAGGTATGGACCCCCTTATCCTCCTCCAGCTATAGGTTAAATAGTACCACTACTGTTCATCTGCAAGGTTGACTTTGGCATCAAATAACTCGTGTAGGTTGATATGCCATAAAAAAACAAATCATACTAATCTGTTATAAATACTAAATAATGTCTGTATGACTAGAAATCAATCAAACATGACTATCCTAATGAATTAACTGATAATATATATATATATATATATATATACCAACCTCTGAACTAAAGCCATGCACTTATATATTAAGAGAAGTTAAGAAGCCAATACCCTTTGGAAAAGGTGTGAACCCCTTTTTTTCTCTCCAGATATGGGTTCAATAGTACAACTACAAGAATGGTTTTGGCATTATATAACCCAGAATGGTTGATATACCATTAAACAAAGAAACAAAACCAAACCTAAGAAGCCAATTAAAAATATAAATGACACAGAGTAGTAGCGGGGCTATAGTACCAACAATTGTGGATATATTGATATATATATATATATATATATATATATATATATATATATATATATTAGTATTATCTGCGTTATTTGGACTATTGTCCCCATCTTCATTGTTATTTGTACAACGTTTCGGCCGATATGCCCTCACTGTCAGATCAATTTACTGTCATACCCAGGACTCTGTCCTAACCTGTCAGAAATCCTTTTAATGCCAAACGGAAGTGTTCACCTTGACAGCCACCGCTCATATAGCAAAGATGGAGTGAAATTCAACAAAACTCCACATACATAAAATCTTGTCAAACTCTGGAACCTTCTTGGACACATGATGCAATATATGCAGATATAAAGGCTGAGTAATGCAATCCTCAGTTTCTATTATCTGTAGCTTTCAGGTTCAATCCTGACTATGGGCGAAAATAACATAGAATACTTAACATGGCTTAACACTTGTACCCGGTCATGGTTAATGGAATGAGAACAATCTACTCCAATGGATTGAATAAAGGTTTGGTTTGAAGTTCTGTTACGGCTCCTGAGTTTAACAAGAAGATTCCCAAGTTTGACAAGAAGCACCTGAAGAAGGCCAGAGGGCACATTAATCGAAATGTGTATATAACAATAAGATGAGGACATCAGTCTAAAAAATCTAAATAATACAAATTATCTAGCCTCATCTAAAAAATTCAGACAATAAATCTTTTTCTCTATATCATTTGCACCTTATTTGTCTACATTTTTTAGATGGGGCTTGATGTGAATAATGATGTTTTGGATAATAAACACAATGTTGTTATTGTTTAAATAAGATCTTCAAAAGTGTTTGATCATCAGGCAAACTATTAAAAATGATTTCCCATATTGGGTCATTGCTATTCTTGGATACACAGGTAACGCCTGAGGAAGGCTGGAGCATACAGCGGCTGAAATGTTGTGTTTATACATACCACTATAGGGGAAATATGGGAAGTTAATCCGACATATGTGGAGAAAAGTAGACAAACACGGGATGTTATGGGAAACTGGATGTTTATTGTTGACGATGCAACGTTTCGGTCATTTAGACCTTCTTCAGGACACAAAATATAGTTCTTGCTTCAATGAAGGGCATTTTCAAAATGGTGATGCAGGTGTGGGTCAAGAATGTTTGATGATGGGGGGGGAGGGGCTCAAGATGAATGAATATCTGTATGTGTGTATGTCTGTTTTAATTGTCTTTTATATATACTAGCAATATATGCACCCTCTGGGTGCAAGCATTTAAGTTTTATTGTAATATAATGTTATGTTAACTTAGAAGGCTAATGAAACAAATAAGATGCCGATAAAAAGATTCGAAACAGAGGAGAAACAACTAAAACTTGCTTTTTCTTCACTCCAGTCTTTCATTGCTAAATTTTCATAATTTAATTATTTAGTTGAATTAGGAAGTAAAGAATAGAATTACTGTTAATATTGTTAATAGATTTCTTTTTAAGATTTATTGGAGAGATTTTTGCTCATATTCATTAAGATAAAACCAAACAATTAGAAATCAATAATACTAAGCACATATTTATTAAAATCACATTTTTTATATCAATATGCAATTAGCTTCCCGTTCACACTGCAAACCGCTATTTTTTGTATATATAAATATTTGCCTGTTGTTAGTATGTAGATATGGTCAACAGTATTAATAATGTAAAACAATTTTATTAATAATTGAGGTTTAAATAAAAATAAAATCATGGAGAATGTGATGTAGATAACTAAGGGAATTGTGACTTGAGTAGTAATATAGTTTCGGTTACAGACAGGAAAACACACAATCTCCATTATAATAAGATGTGTGTTTGGAAACTGGATTTGTCATTAGTTTTATACGTGAGTTTTTTTAGTTTTTTTTATAAACTTTCTGTCCATCTATTTGTCTGTTTTTATTCAGTAGTATCTATCTTTCTGTATATGTCTATATATTTAATTTTAATTTGAATACCACTATAGATGAGGACAACAGTTCGAAAGATCAAAATTATTCACTTCAACATTTGTTTTTATTTTTTAATTTTTTTTTTTATTTATTTATTTTTTTTCCCTTGTCCAGTTGTAAGAAATTATTTCTGCACTTTACTAATTACAAATGGGTGTTTCTCACAAAATCTTTTAATACTTGCTTTCATCTTGTTAATTACACAACCTGTTAATTACTGTCATTATCTTCAAACAATTACTTTCAGTTGTTAGTAAATCGGTCCTTGAGATAAGCAGTGAAATAAGAAATAGATCACACGTTATTTTTTTTTTTTTCTCTTGAGTATACTGTTGATTTTTGTTAATAATAGAGATTCGCTGTCTGTCTGTAACAGAAACTATGTCCCTGCTCACATCACAATATCCTCAGGAATTGTGTAAATTTTTCAATGAGTATTTAATTTATAGCCAAAATCATTTATACATAGAATAAATCTTATGATGTCTATGAAAATCTGAGTTAGATTTGCCTCAAAACAGCCCACATTATTAGTGCATTTAGAATCCTGCAATGTGTCTTATATGTCTTTAAGAAATAAAGATTTACATAATATATGGTGTGGATAATTTGCATATTGGTTTTAACAAAACCGGGTTAAATAAATAATTACTTGGTGTTATTGATCTCTAATATTATTGTTTTATAAATCAATGTATTAGCATTCCCAGTTGATTTTTTTATTTGAAGTTATTGTTATTTAGAGCTGTGTAAATAGAGTTCAGAACTGTTTGAATTATGCAAATATCCCCAGTGGTTCAAAAGTTATGAGAATTTAAAGCCCCGAAATTAGGGGTACAAAAATAGAAATCACGGACCAATTCAAAACAAGAAATTCAGTCATTTCTTCACTATTTCTTTATTTTTGGAGTAATTTTGATAAAACTTGGAATCCTTATGTAAACTTATATGTTCTTTCTGATTCTGCACTCAAATTGTATGTATCTCTTTCTATAACCATTATTTAGAGAAATAAAAGGTACAGATATCAACATTTAAAAAAAAAAAAAAGTTTACCACAAGATTATACAACATTTTCATTTTAATACTGCATGTATACACATGTATAATATTAATTTAAATAAATAACATCACTTTGAACTTTTAAATACTTGATATGTTGTATTACATAAAAGAAATAGAATACCTATTTACATCAACTTTTTTTTAAAAACAAAGCCTGTCTGGCTGGCATGTAATAATGTGTTTTGTTAACGTTTTAACACTATATCGTAAGTTCTTTTTTTCCAAAACTGAATGTTTGACAAAAAATCCTGACGGTTAACCATCATGTAAATATCACATATTTTATATCAAAATAATCCTCAGACTATCTAGTATTAAGGATATAAAAAAATGTTGTTCTGGTTCCAACGGAAGAAAATTCAATATTTTATAAAAAAGAAGGTCCGCAAAATGTATTATGTTTTTAGAAAAATTTTTTAATTCTTTTTATCTTACATATGCAACACGTGTTCCAGATCTTCTGGTATCTTCTTCAGGCTTTGATCAATAATATGAAAATGAATTCTTACATGCGTGTATATATATATACATGAGTATTTAACTTCCCTCTTCCTGTTTGGTGGGAGTGGAGTAGTATTAAGGTTATAGTGCTTTTTTTTCTTTGACTTTTTGACGCAAAATACGCTTTAAATCTCTGTAAAAAATAATCCAATGGATAAAAACCCATGGAAATTACATATTAAGAAAGATTATTTTTCTTTCTTTCCAACCATATAAATATTTTAAAGATTGGATCAGAAATACTCAAGAAATTGCAAATTTAACTGTTTAAGGTTGCAAATTTGAAAATGTCCGTCGATATCAGCTAACTGCTTGTAATACTAAATGTATTAAAATCAATCCTATGAAGGATTTTATATAGAAACCAATGTATATATTAATACTCGTGTTCCTTAATTTTCCGACTGGTGTCATCTTGCAACACCCTCTGGTTAAAAATGAGACTGTCCAAATCATCCAAGATGAAATGCAAAAATGGAAAACCTGATTATCTGGTATTGCTTATCCACCGAATTCTTATTTTTTATGAGTGTCATCACCTCAGCTAAATAATGGACCATTCCATTTTTATCATAAAGGAAGAAAGGGAAGAAAAAGGTCATGCTACACAGAAAAATATAATAAAGAAAGACTAGGGGAAAGATAGAGAGAGGGTGTTGAGCACATGGAAGGGATAACGCTAATCTGTTTCAATCAAATGTAATAAAAATATGGAAAGGAAGAAAAAAAAAAGTGAGAGTATTAAATCAAGATTATTATACTTTTAACATATTAAAGTATTTTGCACTAGCTCTTTAGTAAACATATCAAATGTTGTAATAATTAAATAATCATGCTATGGTATATCCACTGGTCCTGCTAGTTAAAATATAATTGAAATAAGTGTAATCTTTTTATGTGTTCTTATTTAATTACATTAGTCATTCTAATTTAATATATTTCATTACATTAAAACTTAAAATACTTATGCCCGGAGGGTGCATATTATTGCTAGTTTTGTTAATATGTAACTGAATCAGATTTTAAGAATGGATTCTGTTATATTATCATCTTGTTGCACCTGTTTTATAGCTGCTTCTTGATGTATCTTTTGGTAGAAATTAAACAGATTTTGACTTTGAAAAGGGAAGAACAGTAGATTTTTATTGGACCTCTTTTAAACCATGAAAAACTGTGTGCTTAAGGGACTACTAAGACAAAATTCTTCATAGGACAAATTCCCTCGAAAATTTTGAACTGCTTCTCGTCTGAGGCGGAAGTCGTGTTGCATCTTGGGAAATTTAATAGAACTCACATTATGGGATTAGTCTTTGCCTAATTATTTCCCTTAGACTGTCTGCAGAAAGAGAGTGAATTTGCGTGTCTCTCACAAAGGGAAGGGGATATGTCTAACTGATTTAAGAGACAGCTAAACTACAACCTTGCTTTTAAAGAAATTAATTTTTCTTAGCTGTTCTACTGCATCTATCTGGCAAACAGTTTTGTCTACATTTTAATACTAGCTCGTAACTATTTTTTCCAAAATTGAAAGTTTCACAAAAAAGCCAGACGTTAAAACATTATCAAAATTTCGCACATTATATATACTAGCAAATATATGCACCCTCCGGGTGCAAGTATTTAAGTTTTAATGTAATAAAATATTATATTAAATTAGAAAGGCTAATGAAACTAAATAAGAATGCAGATAAAAAGATTTGAAACAGAGGGGGTATAATCAAAAAATAGAACAACTGAATACTCTTCCATCACTCTTGTCTTTCATTGTTATTTTTTCTAATTTAAGTATTTAGTTATAAGAGGAAGTAAAGAATAAAATGACAGTTATTTTATCTTGTTAATGGATTTCATTGAAGATTTATTGAAGAGATTTTTGCTTATATTCATTAAAATAAAACCAAACAGTTAGAAATCAATAATACTGAGCACGTATTTATTAAATTCGATTTTTTAATATCAATATGCAAATTAGCCTTCCCGTTCACACTGCAAACTGCTATTTTGTTGTATATATAAACATAATTGCATGTTATTAGTATGTATATATGGTTACCAGTATTAATAATTTAAAAACAATTTTATTTATAATTGAGGTTAGAAAAAATAAAATCATTGAGAATGTGATGTCAATAACTAAGGGAATTGTGACTTGAGTAGTAATATAGTTTCAGTTACAGAGAGAAAAACACACAATCTCCATTATAATAAGATATATATCAAGATAATTCTGAGACTATCTTCTATTAATGATATAGTCCTCTTTTTTTTTTACTTATCTAATACTTTTTGAAGGAACCTGCATCAACTTTCATCGGTAGTGGTTTTACTTCCAAAGGTCAGAGAAGTGTAGGGACCGTGGTTGTTGTTTGGTGAGTGTTTAGTTGAGGAGTTGAAGAAGATCTGAGTTATGGGTCCCCACAATTTAAATGTATAAGACTACGGAAATGTAGTTTCCATAGGTAACAAAAGAAGTCAAAATTGATAAAGGAAACAAACTTTATATACATTAATTTACAATTGGTATATTCAATTGTTCTTTCAGTGGTGTTGCAGACTGTACGTGTCTGTACATAGTTGTGTGTGACAAGTGTGACATGTATTGTTTATATTTGTGCGATTGTAGCAGTTTTGTCTGTGATTGAAATTTGTTTTTGTTGAGCGAGATAGAGAAAATTGGAAACGAAAATACGAGACCAACCTGATATATCATTTTTTGTCTTCAGGCAGTGACTTCTCCCCTTGTGTCGATGTTGGGGGAGAACTTTCGCTCCTACTGTCGAGTTAGAGGGCATTCGCTCCAACTCTATTGAGTCGGGAAGAACGTAAGCTCACACTCTGTCTATTCTTTCAGCTAAAAGGGTCTTTTCATAATTCTCTTTTGTAATTGTCTACGTGATCATTAAGCTAAGATATTCATCAAATATCAGGTGATTTGCAATGATGCAATATCGAATGATTTTGGTATCTGTGGAATTCTAGTGACATAAATTATCAGATGAATTTAAACCATTGTTTCTATTGTTTCTAAAATATTTCTAAACTAATATTCATTCGATTCTCTTTTGGTTACCTAATTCTAAACTCATGACATACAATTGTAAAACTAGTTATTTAAGAAAACTTAATTATTTTAATTTGGTCAATTCCACATGCTGTAAAAATATAGGGGCCGATCCCTATAGAAGTAAAAAGTGACTTCCTGGTTGTAGTTTAAGGTATTTTCTAATTAAGTGTACAATTTCAAGAATATTGAAAAGATTGGCACCTTTGATTTTGCAAACAAAAGTTAATGTGTAAATTTAGTCTAAAAAAAAAAAATTCATATTTTGCATTTTCAAAGCTAAATACTGTTTTAATTTGGTGTAAAAAACAATTCAATGAATAAAAACAATACAAATTACATATTTAGAAAGATTCTTTTCTTTCCAGCTATATGAATATTTTTTAAAATTGGACCAAAAATACCCGAGAAATTGCGAGCTGATTTAATTAAGGTGCAAATGTCATTGTCCACCGATTTCAGCTAAACTGCTGGAATGCTAATATTAGAAGGAAAGTACAATTAATTACACTTGACATCATTTTAATGCTGATCAGTTCAAGAAATGATTAATTTCAACTTAAGTCCAAATGTAAAAAAACGTGTGAAACTTCAAAAGACACTTGTTGATTTTAACTGTAATTATTTGAAGTCTATTTTTATTTCATGGATTTTGTATTCTAATTTGTATTCTTTTTCTGGCATTCCTCTCAGTATTCAGATGTTGGAAGAGTTTTAAGAATAGAAATACTACAGACTAATAGACACGTACAAATTTCACTCGCCCATTAAACTTTTAGACAAATCTGAGTACCTACCATTTACTCATTCACTTTCTATAGTATCTATCTATTTATTTGTTTATTCATTCTAGTGTACAATACATTTAAGGTGCAATTGTTACCATTGATTTCAAAGCAGCATGTTAGCCACTTATTGTCAAGACAACGCGCCCATTAAGAAATACAGGGAATGTCAATTCATTTATATATTCATTATATATGTGTGTACTTGTGTGAGCCAAATTTTGTTATCATCTTGAAAGGGGTTAAATCAGTTTGTCCAAAAGAGTTATTTGGTAAAACCAAGTACTTTTGGTTCTTTTCTGAATCATTATCAAGGCTGTTTATATTTGTCTAAACTATCATTATCAAACCGTTTATTATTTGACTAAATTATTTTGTTTTTGTCGCTAAGTTATATATATATACACAAGGTGTGTCAAAAAAGTATCGAGATTTTTTGTACTTTTTGACATACCTTGTATTCTGAAAAAAATAACGTTCCATTCATTCTTCATTTCTATTTTGGTAAATACAGCTTTAAATTTGGTATTTTTTTACACACCTTTTCTGAAAGAATTAATGAATGGAATTTTTTTTTTTTTTTTTTTTTCAGAATACAAGTTATATCAAAAAGTACAAAAAATCTTGATACTTTTTGACACACCTTGTATATATATATATATATATATATTTACAATTGCTGTTCTAAATGTCATTGATAGGTTCACATTTGAACAAATTCATTTAAATTCTTTTTTTCTAAGCAGTCATTAAAAAAAAAGATCAAGCTTATTTGTGTCAGCCATGTTTAATGTTTTTGAAAGCCTCAATTTTTATTTTATTTTTTTGTCTTCATTTCCAGATGGCATCCTCCAGACAGATCCAAGTGATGAAGCTGAGGGTGATGGAAAAGTTAGATGATATCTTCTCACAACAAAAAACCATTATTGCAACTATTAATAGTATGTCCTCTCAGGTATGAGATAAGAATTAGTTTAATAATTGGATGCTCATTGCTGTTTGCCAACACCACTGGTCAGTCAGTCTAGACCGATTTTTGGGGCACTTGGAGAAACTTACTAGCTAGACTCATGTGAATTTCATTGTACATGTTAGTAATGTACTAATAGAATTCCTATTTCTCTGAATTTTTGAGATGAGGCTTGATACTTTCGATTATTTGGATTATTTGGACTATTGTCCTCATCTTTATTGTTATATACACAACATTTCAGGTGTTTCTTGTCAAACTTGGAAACCTTCTCAGACTTGGTAACCTTCTCTTTGAACTCAGGAATCTTCTTGTCGAACTCACAAGCTTTCATGTCATAATCGGGAGTCTTCACGGAAAATCAAACCAAACCCTTTATTCAATCCATGGAGGTAGACTGTTCACATTCTGTTAATCTGGGTACAAGTGTTAAGCTATGTTAAGTATTCTATGTTATTATCACCCTTGATCAGAATTGAACCTGCAACCTAGAGATTATTGTCACTTGTTCCAACTGGAGGACACATCAGCCAAAAAGTTGTGTATATAACAAAGATGAGGACAATAGTCCAATTAATAAAATAGTTCCTATATTTTGATAAAATAAGGAAATCATTGGTCATTTTAAGAAGTCAGTAAGTACTGTTGGTTTGAACAAGTACAACAGCAGTTAGACAGTTTAAATAGAAATTTATCCATTCATGAATTTGGGTGATTTGGGTCGCAAATTGATTTCTATGCTCTCAATTGAGATTTTATTATAATTATTCTGCAGTAGACAGTGATTGTAAATAACAAATGTATTTATTGAAAACCGATGGTTTTATTACTTCGGGACATTGTATATATTTATCAATAGATTTATATTAGCAATGCTCATGGCACATTAAAATGTTGTAGACATTAGCATTTTGGTGGGTTCCATTTGTAAAATTCTTATGAAATACATCATTTTAGGGTACTGTGAGCCTTGCCAATATAAGAAGCTCAAATGATGAGTTATCAATACCTATATAAAGGGAAGTTTGTGTGTGTGTGTGTGTCTGAAGGAAACTATGAAAATAAACCAAACAATAACAAAGTAAATATATATACACATTCACTATTACCAGATCTTCCTTTTTGAGCAAAAATAATGAAGATTTGATTTATATTCATGAAGATAATTAAAGAATAAAATCTAAAATAACAGCATGGATTTTTTTTTTTGCATTTAATATTTTAAATAGGAAACATTAATTTTTCTTTTCAGAGTCTGGATTAACACATGGTCTTTTTTTACGTAGGGATTTTAATGGGGTATCCTGCAAGGGTCCAACTTGCGATTCAACAAGAATTTAGACTTTGCTGCTTCTAGTCACATCTAAGAAGATTTGATCTGTTATGTTTTTAAGATTTCCTTGGTATTCACTAGCAAATTTTATATATAAAAGGCCAAATTTCATTGCTTTATATTGAATAGTTTTTTCTGTAAATAGGATGTCGATGAAAAGACAATTTGTTAAAACATTTTCAGGCAATTTCTCTGAATTTTTTTAGATGAGGCTTGATAATTAGTCCAATTAGATACATAGCCGTAGTGGATAAAGGTGTTGGTTTAGGAACAATTCGAAGTCTGGCAGGTTCAATCCTGGTCAAGGGCAGCAGTAACATAGAATAATAATACAGCTTAACGCCTGTACCCAGCTATGGTTAACTGAATGAGAAACAGGAACCCTGTGGGAATCCCTTGTGGAGTTCGACAAGAATACCAGAAGAAGGCAGGAACATTGTCTGAAATGTAGTACAGATAACAATAAAGATGAGGACAATAGTCTGAATAATCCAAATAATACTAATTTTCAGGAAAATAGGGATCTTTTTTGTCCACAGTTTTTATAACTTCAAGTGCTTATATTTCACAAAGTTATGGATGGATTTTGATAATTTAAAAATTCAAAATCTTATATCAATTTATATTTTGATTAGATAAACAAGACATGCTGGACACATAAGGACTAACTCATAAATGATGTTCTCCTGTGGACACCTACAAATGGACACGCCAGTTTAGGCCGACCAGCAAAAACTTGCATTGATCAGCTCTTTGCTGATATTGGATGCTGTGCAGGGGACTTGCCAGGAGTGATGACTGATAGGGACCAGTGGTGAGAGAGAGAGTAAATGGAATCTGTGCTGCCAGCATGTCTTCATGATGATTGATTGTATTAAGAATAGTTGAAATCATATAACTGTATGCAAATATTTGTATTAAGAATAGCTGCTTGAAGCTATGTTGGGTGTAAGTCCCCATGGCCTATTGCTTATGTGATGGACTGTGACATTATAGTATGCAAGTTCAAATCCCAGTTGTGCTATTATGTTCAGACTAATACCCTTGGAAAAGGTATTAAAAGCTATGGGTTAAATAACTACTACTGCTGTTCTGCAAGGATGGCTTTGGTATTAATACACCACAAAGGGTTGATATTCCAACCAAAGAAACCAAACCAGAATCTATAATCTATATATAAAGGGCAGCTGGTGTGTATGTATGTTTGTCCAGATGAAAGTACAAAAATAAAATCGGCTCTGAAATCCAAGGAATCAATGGCTTTTGGCATACTTTTCACTGCGTCCGTGGAAATCAACAGCAAACAAGGGCATCTCCTTCCCCTGACCAGGATATGCATGTGCGGTTTCAGGACTGCTTGTGAATTTTCTATTCCCTTGTTACTCATTCCATTAATTCACTACAGGTAAATTCGAGCTCAATCGACCCTGGGTGAATGCCATCCCAGAAACAGAATCCAGTATCTATTCAGTGCTGATCGATGTGGTTTTTTGCTCACCGACCCACAATGGTATGTTCATATGTAGCTGCCCATAGGATAATGTCCCTTATGAACTTGTCATTGCTTCTCCAGCAGTGTCTTGTTTTTTTACCTGGGTGGTTTGTGTGATAAGGGGTATGTGGCCTTATAACTGCTTTTTTTGTGCGGTGTGCTGCTTTCAGGATTTGTTCAAGGCCACATACAGCATCCTTGTGTAGTTTTCATCCAGCTTTTTCTACAAGCTTTTTAACGGACCTAATCATTATCATCATCATCATCATGTCATACCAGCAGCACGGATAATGACTCTTCCTCATCACCTGTCTATCAGCCACTTCTCCTGGCAGGTCCTATGCACAACATCCAGTGTCGACACATATCTGATCGATGTAGTTTTTTGCTGGTCGAACCACACTGGTGTGTCTATATGTAGGTGCCCATAGGATAATATCACTTATGACCTTTTATGGGATGTTGCTTCCAGGATTTGTTCAAGATCATTCGCAGCATCCTTGTGTAGTTCCTATCCAGCTTTTTCTCCAAACTTTTTGTTCGTTAGAGTCCAGCTGGTGCAGATATATTTATAGCTTTTAATGTAACTGGGATTTCCACTGTTACAGATACTACTCATAAGTGCCAATCCTTTGTGTGTAAATGAAATGTGTTTGTAACTAGTTTAGATAAGGCTTCTACTGTTTAAATGGCACAGTGAGTGGGCGGGGGGGGTCCTTTTGTAAAATAATGATTTGCAACATCTCATAAAGACATTCACCAGTTCTGGAGGCAAAAAAAAAAAAAATGAATTTTATAAGATCGTATTGTCCCTTTAACAAAATAAGTTAAGTTTTTGTTTCTTGTTTTTTTTCCCTTCTAGGTAAAGAAGAAGGCTGATAGACTTTTAAAATCTGTGAATAATGAAGTAACTGTATCCGATTTTGGAATGTTCTGCAGGATTTGGAAAGATGCTTCAATAATCTGATTGCTATTGCAATTACAACGGGTGATCTTTTAGTAAGTAGTCACAATAATCTCCTTGTTTTGCATATACTGTTTGAATAAGAAACAGTTAAAATATCCTTGTCCTTACTGATTAGCAGCAGCCCTGTCAGCTGGGGGCTTAAGAAGGTTAGGAATATTTTGACCCTTGAAAGAAAAGTTCTACTAAACAAAAAAAAGAGGAAATTGTTTTTTAATGTATTTTTTTGGTGGGGTAAGGGTCGAAGTTAGTCTATGTGGTGTATTAACTCTTAATATTCTATTACCGTCTCAGTCACCCACGGAAGTCACATTCATTTTCCTAATCCACCCCAAACAATAGACTTTGTTTAGATTATATTAAACATATTTAGAAGTCTTTGATTTAAGGGAAATATCTCGGGTAACTTTAAATGAAAAGGAATTTAACCCGTTTTTAAAAATAAATTCTCATAGGAATGTGGCTCTGGAATTCTCAACAGGATGTTAGAGTTAAAAAGTATTTTCGTTTTTTTTTTAAAAATTCTTTAACGTGACTTTATGATGAACATCTACTCAACAGCTTGTGTGTGTACATGTTTTTGTAAGCTTATTATAATTCTTTACATTTGTGTATCTTCACTTATTGTCACCCTTAAAGGTTCAAGTACTGCTGTTCAGTGTGGCAATCTTTTTCTTGTTTGCTAAACACCTTAACTTTACTTTCTGTAGATTCTTTTGAACCAAGTTATTTTGGTTGTTGTTGAATAGCATATTAATCCTTTATCTCTCTACAGCAACTAAATTCAATTGATATTTCGCCTTGGTTTTAGTGAAGCTTCCTCAGAATTATTATGAAGACAAATGCTTTTTACAGTCTGCTTTTATACTGAAAAGGTAATATGGAGGTAAATATCAGTTTGATTTTGTTGCTGTGTTGTTATATCCACTCTATTTTCAACCACATTTGTTGGATTTACTCAATCCTTCACTCCTCATATATATAATATATATATATGAAATATAACATTTTGAAAAAACATATGATGTTTTTTATGTGATTGCTGACAGCTTGTTTTCATCTCTCTCC
>CM042140.1:36189273-36213044 GCA_023376005.1 Doryteuthis pealeii | reverse complement strand
AGTAATGGCGATAAGGGGTACTCTGCATTTCTTGAGGCTCCAAAATTGGAACTTCACTGTTAATACGTTTTAGCATTATACACAGGACAATAAGCACTTCAGCCACAGCCTTCTGTGCATATTGATAAAGGTTGGGGGTTAATTATTCTGAACAAATAAAGGACACCAACATGATATTATTTTCTCAAATAATACAGATATCTCTTACAAAAAGCATGAAACTAGATTTCCCTTAATTTCTCACCTGCTAGTGTGAAATTTTCATCCCTGAATACCAAAATATTGGAATGAATGTATGATGTGGCGCCTAACAAAACCACTTCTCCCATGACTACTATCTGCACACAGAGAATCACTAAAAGCTGTAGCCTCCATATCAACCTGACATGAGCAATTATATATCCATTCAATACTGGTTTAGAATTTTGTTTTAGCCCCTCTAAACTTTCACTGAAGTTAAGTTTTTCACGTTTGAATCTTTTTGTGATCTGTAAAAAAAAAGAAAATCCAAAATCTAGCTCCTCCCATGTGACTTTTTGCTTGAACAAGAAAAGTAGTAGAAAAGTATTTTAAAATTTAATTTACTTGCTGTTTAAAAAACATTAGTATCAAACATGTCAAAATAAAGTTAGTTAATAAATAAAAAAGTAGAGAAGAAGAAGAAATGGAATAAGGTTCTAGGTTAGAAATGAAAAGTTGTGTCTAAGTTAAAGGAAATCATTACCACAACAAGCCACCACACACACAGTATATAATATAATACATATAATATATATATATTTATAATATATATATAAATATGTACATATATATAATATGTACATATTATTACAAATATACACACACACATATATACTATATAAACATAATATATGTACATTAATCACATATATACACACACCATATATATATGTACTATAAACACAATATACAAACACAACACATAATGTAACATATATATACCATTATACACACCACACAACACATATATGTACATATATAATTACACATATATACACACACACACACATATATGTACATCTATATACACATAACACACACACACCACACACACATATACTATGTACATATATATAACATAATACACACACAACACAACACACACATATAGTACATATATATACACATATATACACACACACACACCATATATGTACATATATATAACACACACACACATATTATTACATATATACACATATACACACACCACACACACCACAACATATATGTAATTTAATAACACAATATATACACACACACACACACTATATATATATACATATATATATATGTAATATAATCACATATATACCACACACACACATATATATAAATATATAGGACTATTGACATATATATACAATATATACACACACAACACATATATTAAATATATAGTGTACATATATGTACAATATATACACATATATACACACACACAATTAATAATACATATATAATACACAATAACACACACACAATATACTATACTACATATATATATATGTACATATATATAACATATATACACACACACACACACACATTATAATATATATTATATATAATATATATATTATCATAAATATAGAGAGAGAGAGAGAGAGAGAGAGAGAGCAGGGGGGGAGAGACGAGAGAAGAATAAGACAATAGAAAGAAAAAAACGAAAGAAGAAGTTGAGACCCGATTATAGGGTTAAAAAGCAAAGGTCCAAAATCATGGGAAAGTGAAAGTGGACTTTGTGTCCTGTGGGAAGAGTAAAAAACACTAGACAGGAGAGAAGAGCAAGTTTTGGGCAGGAAAACTTTCAAACAGCAGGATAGACTTAAATCAAATAATTGTAATTCCAACACGGATCTTCAAAGTGTTCGTGTTTGAGCTGAACAAGTGCAAGGTTAATTGTTTCCTGAAAAAACTAGATGATCAGAAAATGTTCAAAAATAAAGAAAGTGAATATAATTTTACCAGAAACATTATACACAGTAATAAGGACTTTATATATATATATATATATATATATTATATGTATATATAAATTTATTTATTACTAGAAGTAATGTTATGTATGTATCACATACCACACACAAATATATAATTATATATATATATAATAAATAATATATATATATATTAAATAAGTGTATTTGGCAGCATTTTTTCTTCTATACAAGTTTTGTTGAACTGTACAGACAATTCCTGTCGGAAAGTTTTCATTGATCCCGAAAATTGAACGGATCACCGAAAAACTTGTCTGAAGGAATTGTTTGTTACAGTTCAACAAACTTGTATTATATATATATATATATATATATATATATATAATATATATATATATATATATAATATTACATATTTGTGCATTCTATTTATATAGATCTTATATATGTTGTGCAGTAATGTTGTTCCATTCATATGTGTGTGTGCATGCTGCATGTGCATTGTGTGTGTGTGCAGTGCATGGTCTGTGGTAATTTCAGTTTATTTGGTTGTATTATCTATAAACTATTTTCTTTGATTAGAAGCAATGTATATATATATAATATATATATATATATAATATATATAATATATATATGAGTCTTATTTTTTGTTTATTTCACAGTATTGTATTGAACAAATGGATTATGCAGGCCTCACTGCAAAAAGGTTGGTGACCCCTGTTCTTGTCTATCTTGGCAAAAAAATCTTAGAGAGTCAATCTTGCCAAAATTATCAGAGTGATGAGGAAGATGGATTTATGTCGAGTGAGAAATGAATGCAATTAGGACTCAGTAATAATTTGAACCCCAGCTGGCTGGCACCATTTTCTGGGCCATTAACCATCACTGTAAACACACATCCAAAACACATGTTATCCACACACACAACACACACACACACAACACACACACACAACACACATTAACACACAATGTTGTTAAATGAATATATTTTTATATCATTTCATTTTTAATATAGACAATATTTCGATTTATAAAAATCAACATCAGAGCATAATGATAATTAGGAGTCAGTTTTAACGTAAATGTTTTTAATCCGGAACTCATTGGGAGAGAGCAGAAATAATTAATGGAAACTGAAAGCATTGATTTCCCCAAAAGTGCGTAAAATTTGCTGTTTTGCAATGCATGTACTTCGCCACATGTGCTTTCCGTTTGAATTAATTATTTCTGCGTGTGTTGATGATTTTTTGCTAAATTGAAATATTGTCATATTAGCAATGAAAATGATAAAAATATATTCATTTTAACAACATTGTTTGTTTTCATACCCTTTTTATCTATTATGTATATATATAAATGAATATATTATATATATATATAATATATAATATAAATGAATATATATAATATATATATATATAATATAATAATATATCATATAAATATATACATAAAATATATATCAATATGTAATGTATATATATAAATGAATATATATAGTATATATATATGAGTATATAATATATATATATATATATATAATTAGTACATGTATTCATGAGGAATTAATATATATGAGTATATATATATAATATAATATATTATATATATATATATATTAATATAACATATGGCATTCTGTAATTAAAAATTTTTTGAGGATTTTGAACAGAATGATCAATCTGTCATCTTGTCAAATTAGCCTGTGTTTTCCAGCTTCAGTGAAAGATTACACGGATCTTTTTAAGTAATTACTCTACCAGCGAATACCATTCTATCAATTTTTTTCCTGAATTGATTAATTATTTACCTTTAAGTTACTAAAATTTTGGGGTACCCAGCTGACGACATGTGTGAATATCACACACACACACATGCACAACAAACAACACATATATATATATATATATATATATATATATATATATATATATATATACAATTTTAAAAAACTTCCTCACATAGATGTAGAAACATTTCAAGAATTTAACTAAAAAATATATTTTACTGGACAGTCCTAATATATTTTCTTCCCAGAATTATTGTGGTTGTCAACACTTAGAAAACTTTTAAAACTTCCTAAAAAAACAATTTCTTCCACAATAATTTTCTCCTGACGATGACCTAGGTCAAAACTATTTAAACAATCAAAAATAAAAAACATAAAAAGAATATTCCTGTTTGTTTATCACTTTTTCCTATCCTTTTATATAGATTATTATATATATATAATAATATTATAGATAATATGGAGAAATAAGAGGGTCTAACAGACCGAAACGTTACAACGTCGACATCACTATCTACATAACATCCATTTTTTACAACATCCATGCTGTCTACCTTTCTCCATATATATTATATATATATATATATATATATATAATATATATGGGACGTTTACCCTCAGTCGGTAGAAATCTGCCTAGGAATGCGGGTTCTTGGTTGATACTGGTCCCCACAACTCAGCCGCATTACCAGATTGGTAATCTGATCTGTATATGGTAAAGTGGGGCTGACGTAGAGTGTAGCAAACAGGGGTTTAGACTCCCTCCACTGTTCAGCTGAACTGACAATAGCCACTCACCACTACTTATATATTATATATATATAATATAATTATATATATAATATATATATCTTAGTTTTGTGGGAGAAGGTTCTAAAATAAAAAAATTAAAAAAATTTAGACAGATGTCAAAACTCAGTGAGAATCAAACTCACTGACATAGTCTACATCCTTAGCTCGCAATAGGGAGTCGCATCGGCATAGTGGCTACACGCAGAACTTGTGACATCATAGTAAGTGATGCTGTTACATATCAATTTTGTGCTATAATTTGGGAAAGTATGAACTCCCTTATCCACTCAGGTATGGATTAAACAGTGCCACTACTGTTCTTCTACAAGGATTAATTTGGCATTAAATTAATCCAAAAAGGCTGATGTGCCATAACCAAAAGAACAAATCATTATACATTTTGGTGTTCAATTTCACCAAATCAAGTTGGCCTAGTACCAGGTTATAAGTAAAAAAAAAAATTAGTGAATCTAAATTAAAAAATTTTCCTTTTCTAGCTGGTGCCTAACCAAGTCTAAAGAACCACAGTCTGCCATATATGTACATGTATGTATGTAAAATCTTATGTTGAAGAAATCTTTGCCTTGAAAGATATAAACTCCTTCATCCCTATGGTTAGATAGTACCACTCTGTTCTTCTACAAGGATGAATTTGACATCAAGTATCCAAACAGTTTTGATGTGCATAATAAAAAAAACAAAACCATTTATACCATGCGAGATGCCATTTCTACTTAAATCAGGTTGCCTAGTTTACAATATAAAAATAGTGTGTAGTTATAATTACATAATATATACATATATTATATATATTATTATTATGGGAGAATATGTAGCTTAATTGAAGTCGTAGCAATTTGAAAGTAATTAATTAATAATTAATTAATAGCGGGCACCTATTTAAATGTAAGCTAAACAAATCGAGAAAAATCATCTCTGTATGTACATTTCGGCCTATTAGGCCTCATTGGCATTAGCTATAGTAGGAAGACCGCCTATTGCTGATTCTGAACCCGCTGCTCAAGCTGACAGGCGAGACCATAACCCTTACACCAACCGACTTTCTTTTTAATTTTTCTTTGATTTAGGAAGAGGTTTCTATTCCTCTTAAGTGACTTCTTCTACACGACAGTATGAGAAGTAAATACACATGTATGTGTTATATGATATGGCTTTTTTTCAGCGACAATTTGGGAGGATATGGGCCTCCCAATGAAGTTGTACCTAATTTTGAAAGTTAATTATTAATATTAATTAATTAGGCAGGCATACTATTTAATGTATGTATGTATGTATGAAGTGTTTAAATGAAAATATATGGTAAAATCAATTATTGTTATAGAAATCCTTTCCTTTGGTAATGATATGAACCCCCTCATCACCTAGGGTTAAGAAGTACAACTACTGTTTCTTCTACAAGGATGAATAAAGCATCGAATAATCAAAAAGGTTGATGTGCCATTAAACAAAGAAACCAAACCATTATCTATGCGAGTCCATTTTCAAACCAAATCAGACTGGCCTAGTTAGTATGTAAAAAAATATGTACGTCTGTATGTGTGTTGTAGTGTGCTGTGTGTGTGGCTGGATTCCAATAGGCGGTAGTGCGTTGTGTAAGGGCAAGTGGGGGGATAGGTGTCTATTCTCCTTCTTCCATGGCTGATTAACGAAGCTTCAATTATCTGACATAACACTTCTCGAGTTCATTAACTCTCACCATGTTTTGACGTTCTTCTCCTAATAAGCTTTGACAGCTAGTTTCACAGTTCCTTTATCAATTGCATTCAATGTAATTAAGTGGTAATGAGAAGAGGTGGAAGGCCATGCTTATCTGTGCCAGGGAGTTAGGTAGTAATTTTTGCCATTAAGCAATGTTTGATTGTTCTCTCTCTCTCTTTTTTTTTTTTGGCACAGGCGGGAATCTATCCTCAGCAAAAAAAACAACCCCCCGCCAAAAAAAAAAACCCGAAACAAAAAAACAAGAAGTTTTAGTTATTAAAGTTGGAAGTTGTATGAGAAGCAACAGAAATAAGATGGAAGAACACTTATCAAAAATTAATAATAATTGACAAACTTCATTATATATATTTACCAACCCCTCCGCACGAGCAGGATGTGACACAAGGTCAACTTCTGTAGCGGAGTTTTAACAGGTTTTGAATTCGATTTCTTCTCTTATAGACGGTTACCTAACCAAAGGTTAAAGAAGCCCAGGTCTGCCCTACTATTTACCCATAGCTGCGAGGGAGAGTAGAATTCATACCTTTCCCAGGGGTATTAGCGCTAAGTGGAAATCCAATACACATCCAATATACAATACTTCAATATAAGAGTTACTAGGGCTGACGTCAAAAGTTCGCAATATTTGGTACAATGTTAATTTATACTAAGATCACATTCAATGTATTCTTATTAAGTAACATAATTTCAATGCATTTTTAGTAAAAACCATTTCCAGTTGCATTTTATAGTAGAATCATTTCCAATGTATTCTTATACTAGATAATTTCCATTGATTTCTTATATAAAATATTTCCAATTACATCCACTGAATTCTCATAAAAATTCTACCCCAGAAAGTTGGTTTGAAGTATGTTATCACGTGACAAAGCAGCCATGGAAGGTAATCTCTATGGTTGGTGATCCTGGTAATTGTGTGTCTGACATGTTAGTGCATTGCTTCATGTATGGTGGATTTGATAGCTGCCACAGACGGATTATTCAATCCATGGGGTTGACTGTTTTCCGTTCCGTTAACCATGACTGGGTACAAGTGTTAAGTATGTTAAGTATTCTATGTTTATCATTCCCCTTGCCAAGATGAAACTGCAACCAACACTGTAAAACTGTATTAAGTAACCCTTATATCCATTGCGCCATATATCCAGCTGGACAGTCTACCCCCGTGGATGAATAAAGGGTTCGGTTCTAAGTTCTTGCAGATCCTGATTATGATATGAAGGGCTCCCAAGTAAGGGTAATAGGGTTGGGTATCATATAGGTGCTATGCTTGACATTACCAGCCGATTGATGAGGGGGCCCTCCGACCGCCCGTCTTAGCCCAAGAAAGGGCCAAAGTGGAGTTTTGCAAGTCATGGATGCTCCATCCACCTGGGTTTATTCCTTAAACACACGGGTTGCCACCCATGGCCAACAGGTCGGCCCCATGGGAGACTACCCCTTGCAGAGTGCAGGTTGTGCATTCAATGTTCCAGCCGACATGGGCGGTCCAAAGCTATAGAGGCAAATCTTTTGAGTGAAAAACTCAATTAAAACAGACTGCGATAGGGATGGGCTTAAAGACTATTCCTGCTTGAGAAGACTGCATGAATAGCACCCCCACACGCCAAACCAAGTACAGTATCATGTCTTTATGTCTATTGTCATATAAGAAATCTATTATTTATAATGAGATTCGGGGATCTGTCTGTCTGTCTGTACTGAAACTATGTCACTGCTGATGTCACAATTTATCAAAGAATTTATCTAAGCTCAAAATCATTAATAATAGATAAATTGAGTTAGATTTTGAATCAATAAAAAACCCAGTTATTAAGTACATTAGAAAATCCTCAATGTGCCTTTTAGCACTAAGAAATAAAGGTTTACATATATATTGGGTTGATTTACATACTGTTAACAAACCGGGTTTAATAAATTAATTACTTTGCTGTATTGTTTCTAATAAAATCATTCAAAGATTAATCTTAATACATTGGAGAATAAAACAATGAATATTAGAAATATAACAGCAAGAATTATTTATTAAACCCGGTTGTTAAACCAGTATGAAATCAACCACACCATATATTATGTAAACCTTTATTTCTTAGTGCTAAAAGGCACATTGCAGGATTTTCTATTGTATAATAACATGGGTTTTTATTATTCAATCTAACTCAGATTTATTCTATGTATTAATGATTTTGACTATAGATTAAATTCTTTGATAAATTGTGACATCAGCAGTGACATAGTTTTCAGTTACAGACAGACAGACAGACCCCGAATCTCCATTATAATAAGATTTTCTTTATTATGACAATAGACATAAAAGACATATACTGTACTTGGTTGGCTGTGGGGGTGCTATTCATGCAGTCTATTCTCAGCAATAGTCTTACATATCGAGCCCATCCCTATCCAGGTCTGTTTTAATTGAGTTTTTTCTACTCAAGATTTGCCTCTATAGCTTGGACCGCCCTGTCGGCTGGAACATTAGAATGCACAACTGCACCTCTGCAGAGGGGTAAGTCTCCCCCAATGGGCCACCTGTTGGCATGGGTGGCAACCGTGATGTTTAAGGATAGAACCCAGGTGGTCATGAGCAGTCCATGACTTGCAAAACTCCACTTTGGCCCTTTCTGGGCTAGACGGTGCTTGTCGGAGAGGCCCCCTCGACAATCGGCTGGTCATGTCAAGCCATAGCACCTATATGATTACCCCAACCCTATTACCCTTACCTTGGGAGCTTCATATCATAATCAGGGAGTCTGCACAGAACTTAGAACCGAACCCTTTATTCAATTCCACGGGGGTAGACTGTCCAGCTGGATATATGGCGCAGATGGATATAAGGGTTGACTTAATACAGTTTTAAGTGTTGGTTGCAGTTTCAATCTTGGCCAAGGGGAATGATAACATAGAATACTTAACATAGCTTAACACTTGTACCCAGTTCATGTGTTAACGGAAGGAAAACAGTCAACCCCATGGATGAATAATCCGTCGTTGCAGCTATCAAATCACACCACACAAATGGAAGCAATGCACAACATGTCAGCACACCAATTACCAGGATTACTTACCAACCAATAGAGATTACCTATTCCATGGCTGTTGTCACGTGATATACATACTTCAAACCAAAACTTTTCTGGGTAGAATTTTATGAGAATTCAGTGGATGTAATTGGAAATGATTTTACTATAAGAAATCAATGGAAATTATCTTCTAGTATAAAAGAATACATTGAAATGATTTCTACTATAAAAATGCACTGGGAAATGGTTTACTAAAACAATGCATTGAAATTATTTACTATAAAGAATACATGAATGTGATCTAGTATAATTACCATGTACCCAAAATATTGCGAAACTTTTGACTCACCCTAGTAACTTTCTTATATGAAGTATTGTAATGGATTGTTGTAATTGGATTTCACTTAGCGCTAATACCCTGGGAAAGGTATGAATTCTACTCTCCCAGCTATGGTGTAAATGTAGGGCAACTGGGCTCTTAACCTTGGTTAGTAACCGGTCTAAGAGAAGGAAAACTCTGAATTCAAACCTGTAACTCCGCTTAAGAAATTAACCTTTGTGTCACATCCTTGCTCGTGCGGAGGGTTGGTAAATTTATATATGAAGTATTGTCAATTATTATTAATTTTTGATAAGTGTTTCTTCCATCTTATTTCTGTTGCTTTCATCACCAACTATTCCATAACTTTTAATAACTAACTTCTTGTTTTGTTTCGGGTTTTTTTTTTGGCGGGGGGTGTTTTGTTTTTTTGCTGAAGGATAGATTCCCCTGCCTGTTGCCAAAAAAAAAAAAAGAGAGAGAGAGAAAAAAAATCAAACATTGCTTAATGGCAAAAAATTACTAAAAAAACCTAATTCACCTGGCACAGATAAGCATGGCCTTCCACCTCTTCTCATTCCTTAATTACAGGTGAAATGCAATTGAAAGGAACTGTGAAATAGCTGTCAAAGGCTTATTAGGAGAAGAAGTCAAAACATGGTAGAGTAATGAACTCGAGAAGTGTATTGTCAGTAAATTAGAAGCTTCTGTTAATCAGCCATGGAAGAAGAGAAATAGACACCTATGCCCCCAGCTTGCCCCCCTTTACACACCAACTACCCCTATTGAATACAGCCACACACACACACACATCACACACATACACGTACACTATTTTTTTTACATACTAACTAGGCCAGTCTGATTTGGTTTGAAAATGGCACCTCGCTAGTATAATGGTTTGGTTTCTTGTTTTAATGGCACATCAACCTTTTTGGATTATTCGATGGCTTGATATTCTTGTAGAAGAACAGTAGTTGTACTTTCTAACCCCTAGTGATGAGGGGGTTCATATCTTACCAAAAGGAAGGATTCTATAACATAATGATTTTACCATATATTTTCATTTAACACTTCATAATAACATACATACATTTAAATTAAGTATGCCGCCTATTAATAATTATTAATTAATTAACTTTCAAATTAGGTACAACTTCAATTAAGCACATATTCTCCCCAAAATTGTCGGCTGAAAAAACCATATTCCATAACACATCACATGGTATTTACTTCTCATCTGTCTGTAGAAGAAGTCACTATAAGAGGAATAGAAACCTACTTCTAAACAAAACGAAAAATCTAAAGAAAGTCCGGTTGGTGTAAGGGTTATGGTGCTCGCCTGTCAGCTTGACAGTCGCGGTTGTCCAAATATCACGCACAAGGCGGTCTTCCTATCTATAGCTTGCCAATGAGGCTTAATAGGCCGAATGTACATTACAGAGATTGATTTCTCGATTTGTTTAGCCTAATTTAAAATAGGTATGCCCGGCCTAATTAATTAATTATAATAATTAACTTTCAAATTAGCTACGACTTAAATTAGCACATATTCTCCCCAAAATACATACATATTATATATATATATAATATATTATATATATATATTACATACACACTATTTTTTTTATTTGTAACTAGGCCAACCTGATTTAGTAGAAAATTGATCTCGCATGTATAATGGTTTTGTTTTTTTTATTTAATGGCACATCAAACTGTTTGGTTACTTGATGTCAAATTCATCTTGTAGAAGAACAGTAGTGGTACTATCTACCCATAGGTGATGAAGGAGTTTATATCTTTCCCAAAAGGCAAAGATTTCTTCAAACATAAAGATTTTAACATACATACATTGTACATATAGAGGGCAGACTGGGTTCTTTAGACTTGGTTAGGCAACCAGTCTAGAAGAAGAAAATTTTAATTTAGATTCACTATTTTTTTACATTATCACTGGTAACTAGGCCAACTTGATTTGGTGGAAAATGACACCCACAAATGTATAATGATTTGGTTCTTTGGTTAATTGGCACATCAGCCTTTTTGGATTATTAATGCCAAAATTATCCTTGTAGAAGAACAGTAGTGCACTGTTTAATCCATACCTGAGTGGATAAGGGAGTTCATACCTTTTCCCAAATTGTATAAGCACAAAAATTGAATGTAATAGCATCACTTACTATGATGTCACAGTTCTGCGTGTTAGCCACTATGCCATGCGGACTCCCTATTGCCGAGCTAAGGATGGTAGACTATTGTCAGTGAGTTTGATTCTCACTGAGTTTTTGACATCTGTCTAAATTTTTTATTTTTTATTTTAGAACCTTTCTCCCCCAAAAAACTAAAGATATATATATATATATAATATATATATATATATATATTATTATCTATTAAGTAAAGTGGTGAAGTGGCCTATTGTCAGTATCAGCTGAACAGTGAGGGAGTCTAACCCCCTTTTTGCTACACCTACTGTCAAGTCCCCACTTTACCATACAGATCAGATTACCCCAATCTGGTAATGCGCTGAGTTGGTGGGACAGTATCAAACAAGAACTTGCATTCCTAGGCAGAATGTTCTACCGACTGAGTAAACCGCTCCATATATATATATATATTATATATATATATAATATATATATGGAGAAAGGTAGACAAGCATGGTGTTGTACAAAATGGATGTTATTAGATAGTGATGTCGACGTTGTAACGTTCGGTCTGTTAGACCCTCTTATTTCTCCCATATATATATATATATTATATATATATATATATATATATATATATAAAATGAGGAAAAATGATAAGACAAACAGAATATTCTTTTATGTTTTTATTTTTTGATTGTTCTAAACTAGTTTGACCTTAGGTCATCGTCAGGAGAAAATTTATTGTGGAAGAAATTGTTTTTAGGAAGTTTTAAAAAGTTTCTAAGTGTTGACAAACACAATAATCTGGGAAGAAAAAATATATTAGACTGTCCAGTGAAAAATATATTTTAGTTAAATTTTTGAAATTCTTACATCTATGTGAGGAGTTTTAAAATGTATATATATATATATATATATATATATATATATATATATATATATAATATTGTTGTGTTTGTGTGATGTGTGTGATATGTGTGATATTCACACATGTCGTCAGCTGTACCCAAAATTTTAGTAACTTAAGGTTGAAATAACTAAATCAAATTCAGGAAAAAAATTGATAGAAAATAGGTCATTTCCTGGTAGAGTAATTACTAAAAAGATCCGTGTAATCTTCACTGAAGCATGGAAAACACAGGCTATTTGAAGATGAACAGATTGATCATTCTGTTCAAATCCTCAAAATTTGTTTTAATTACACATGAATGCATAGTTATAATTATATATATATTATATATATAATATAATATATATATATATACTCATATATTAATTCCTCATGAATACAAGTATAATATATATTATATATAATATATACTCTATATATATACTCATAATTTCATTTATATATATACATACATATATATATTATTCATTTATGTATATATTTATATATATATCATTATATATATTATATATATAATATAATATATTCATTTAATTATATATATATATAATATATATATATCATTTATATTATATAAATATATATAAAAGGTGTTGAAACACACAATGTTGTTAAAATGAATATATTTTATATCATTTCATTTGCTAATATTGACAATATTTTCAATTAGCAAAAAATTCATCAAACACACGCAGGAAAATAATTTAAATTCAAACCGGAAACACGATGTGGCGAAAGTACATGACATTAGCAAAACAGCCAAAATTTTTACGCACTTTTGGGGAATCAATGCTTTCAGTTTGAATTTAAATTATTTTCTGCTTCTCTCCCAATGATCCGGATTAAAAAACATTTACATCAAAAATGACCTAATTATCATTATGCTCTGATGTTGATTTTTTATGAATTCGAATATTGTCTATATTAACAATGAAAATGATATAAATATATTCATTTTAACAAACATTGTGTGTAATGTGTGTGTTGTGTTGTTGTTGTGTGTGTGTGTGTGTGTGTGTGAATAAACATGTGTTTGGATGTGTGTTTACAGTGATTGGTTATGGCCAGAAAAATGGTGCCAGCCAGCTGGGTTCAAATTATTTTACTGAGTCTAATTGCATTCCATTTCACTCCGACATAAATCCATCTCTTCCTCATCAGCTCTGATATTGTTGGCAAGATTGGACTCTCTAGATTTTTTTGGCAAATAGACAAGAACAGGGGTCACCAACCTTTTTGCAGTGAGGCCTGCATAATCATTTGTTCAATACAATACTGTGAATAAACAAAAATAAGACTCATATATATATATATATATATATATTATATATAAATTATATATATACATTGCTTCTAATCAAAGAAAATAGTTTATAGATAAATACCAAACCACAATAAAACTGAAATTACCACACACATGCAATGCACACACACACATGCACCTGCACATGCACACACACATATGAATGGAACAACATTACTGCACACATATATAAGATCTATATAATAGAATGCACAAACTATGTAATATATATATATATATATATATATATAAATATATATAATATATATATAATATATATATACAGTTTTGTTGAACTGTACAAAATTCCTGTCAGACAAGTTTTTTCGTTGATCCGTTCCAATTTTCGGGATAATGAAAAACTTGTCCGACAGGAATTGTCTGTACAGTTCAACAAAACTTGTATAGAAGAAAAAATGCTGCCAAAATACACTTATTTTAATATATATATATATATATATATATATATTATATATATATATATATTTGTGTGTGTGTATGTTATAACATACATAAACATACTTCTAGTAATAAATAAATTTATAATTACTATATATATATATATATATATAATATAAAGTCCTTAATACTGATGTATATGTTCTGGTAAAATAATATATTCAACTTTCTTTATTTTTGAACATTTTCCTGATCATCTAGTTTTTCAGGAACAATTTAACCCTTGTCCACTTGTTACATGCTCAAAACACGAATCACTTTAAGATCCGTGTTGAATTACAATATTATTTGATTTAAGTTTCTATCCTGCTGTTTGCAAAGTTTTACCTGCCCAAACTTGCTCTTCTCTTCCTGTCTTAGTGTTTTTACTCTCCCCACAGGACACAAAGTCACTTTCCACTTTCCATGATTTATGGACCTTTGCTTTTTACCTATATCGGTCTCACTTTCTTCTTTCGTTTTTTTTATTTCTATGTTCTATTTCTCTCTCTCTCTCTCTCCCTCTCTCCTCTCTCTCTCTCTCTCTCTCTCTATATATATATATATATATATATATATATATATATATATATAATGTGTGTGTGTGTGTGTGTATATATGTGTTATATATGTACATAATATATATGTATATATATATGTGTGTGTGTGTATATATGTGATATATATATGTATATATATATATGTGTGTGTGTGTATATATGTGTATATAATATGTACATATATGTACATATAATTTATATATATGTGTGTGTGTGTGTATATATATGTATATATATGTACATATATGTACAATATATTTATATATATGGTGTGTGTGTGTATATATGTGTTAATATTGTACATATATATATATGTATATATATTATATGTTGTGTGTGTGTGTGTATATATATGTGATGTATATGTGTATATAATGTACATATATGTGTGTGTGTGTGTATATATATTTACATATGTGTGTGTTGTGTGTATATATTGTGTATATATATGTACAATATGTGTGTGTGTGTGTGTGTGTGTATATATGTGTATATATATGTACATATATACTGTGTGTGTGTGTGTGTGTGTGTATATGTGTATATATATGTACATATATGTGTGTGTGTGTGTATATATTGTGTATATATATGTACATATATGTGTGTGTGTGTGTGTATATATGTGTATATATATGTACATTATATGTGTGTGTGTGTGTGTATATATGTGTATATATATGTACATATTATATATGTGTGTGTGTATATATGTGTATATATATGTAACATATATATATGTATATATATATATATGTGTGTGGTTATATATATGTACATATATATATACATATATATATAATATATATATTATATTATATATATATATATATATATTATATATCATGTGGTGTGTGGTGGCTTGTTAGGTGGTAATGATTTACCTTTAAACTCTAGACACAACTTTCATTCTCTACCTAGAAACCTTATTCCTATTTTCCTTCTTCTTCTCTACTTTTTATTTTATTTAACTACTTTATATTGACATGTTTTGAATACTAATGTTTTTACAGCAAGTAAATTAATTTTAAATATTACCTTTTCTACTGACTTTCTTTGTTCAAGCAAAAAGCCAACTGGGAGGAGCTAGATTTTTTGGATTTCTTTTTTTTTTAAGATCACAAACAGAATTCAACAGTGACAAAACTTAACTTCAGTGAAAGTTATGAGGGGCTAAAAAAAAATTCTAAACCATGTGAGTTGAATGGATAATATAATTGCTCAATGTCAAGGTTGATAATGGAGGTAACAGCTTTTAGTGCATTCTCTGTTGTGCAGATAAGTTAGTCATGGAGAGTGGTTTGTTAAGGGCCACTCATACATTCATTTCCAATAATTTTGGTATTCAGGTGATGAAAATTTCTGGCAAGTGAAAAATTAAGGGAAATCTAGTTTCATGCTTTTTGTAAGAGATATCTGTATTATTTGAAGAATATAATATCATGTTGGTGCTCCTTTATTTTTTCAGAATATTAACCCCCAACCTTTTTATCGAATATGCACTAGAAGGCTGTGGCTGAAAGGTCTTATTGTCCTGTGTATGATGCTAAACTGTATCTAACAGTGAAGTTCCAATTTTGGAGCTCAAGGAAATGCAGAGTACCCCTTATCGCCATTACTCCCAGATCCGCTCAATTTTTTTTAAAAATTGAATACCAACAAGAATGAATAAAACAAAACATCTTCAGCATAAAATACCAACAAGGGTTGACATACCATTAAAATCAACAAGCCAACCAAACGAAACCTACCAATGTTTCACCTCAGTGTGGAGTACCCCTTCATTGCCATTACTTCCAGGTCCACTTTAACCTAGAGTGGTAATACTTTTTAACCCCATGGGTTAAATAGATCAAAAATGAGTTTTTTTAAAATGTGTTAAAAAAATTGAGTTTTAAAAGAAAATTGAATACTCGACAAGAATGAATAAAACAAAACATCTTTAGCATAAAATAACCCAACAAGAATGACATGCCATAAATCCAACCAACCACCTTCAGTTTTATTTCTGTTTCTCTTAGATTTTTGTTTTGGGGGGGGGATTGCCTGTTTCTTCTTTTTTTAGTTCATCTTTTGTTACTGTCATCTGAGACAAGACAAAATGATACAGTATCAAAACAGGGTCATTACAGCTTCATGAAATATATGAGGCTGTCTGTAATCAGTAGCAGCTGTCTTCAAACCAATAGCAACAACTGTGACAGAAAAAACAAAAGATGCTAAGTAATAGAAACAAAGCTTAATAAATAACAATGATGATGCTAACAGTACAAATAGCAATTGACTGCGTTAATTGCAAAGATTGCATTAACTGTAGTTAAGGTTCACAACTTCCTATCAGCACCCGTTCCTATTGGTCGTCACTCCAGGCAAGTCCTCCTCATGACATCCATTATCTACACAGAGCTTACCAATGTAACTTTTTGCAGGTCAGTGTTGCACAGGGCCAGTCGAGTTGTAGTAGTAGTCATTAGTAATAATAGTTGTTAGTTCAGAAACAATATACACAGTCGTATAGTCACATAGGGGTTGTTTATTCCTTTCTAGGCTCGTGGGTTCTTTATCAGAGAGAAAGAGAGAGAGAGAGAGGGTAAGGGCTAGTTTATTCTATCGTAAATCATGTTTGCAGCACATTATGGGAGGAACTCAGGAAGACCCGTCTGCCCTTCACGAAGGCCCAGCCTAAAAAGAACATTTTTCTCTCTTCTTCAATTTCTTGTCCAGGGGTGGGAGGGTCACCCACTTCCACTTCCAGTCAAACCCAGATCTTGCTTTAACTCTGCTTTAAAAAAATTACCTTGTGTCAAAGGAGTTTGCTAAATACATACTCATGCTAGAGACAACATATTATGATGACTAACAGTGGGATAGTAAACAAGGACTTTTAGGTTCATGCCTTCCATGAAGATACTTGTAGGAATTATATTAGTGGTTTGCAAATAGAATTTTCTGTTGTGTCATTGGGTTGTTCCATTGTTCTCAATGGGGAATGAGCTCTGTCGGCTTTAGAATACACCAACTGTACCTCTGTAGAGGGTAAGACTCCTCCCCAATGGGGGCCACCTGTTGGCCATGGGTGGTGACCATGATGCTTAAGGACAGAATCCTGGTGGATGAGCTGACCATGACCTCTCCACTTTGGCCCTTAGGATAGATGGGCAGTTGAGAGGCCAATCGGCTGGTCATGTCAAGCCTTAGCACCTATCTGATTGTCCTAACTCTATTGTCTTATGGCTAGCCCCAACCCTGTTTATGTCTACATGGGCTAGAAGGTGATAGCCAAGATCTTCATGTTCTGGGTATGACATTAAACTCTATCTCATGGTAAAGTTCCAATTCTGGTGTCTGGGGAATCTGAAGCACTCCTTTATCACCACTGCTCTTAGGTTCAGTCTGACCCAGAGTGGTAGTACCTGTTAGGGTCCCATCTGTGGATTAAACAGAAAAAATGTGTTTAAAACAAATTGAGTACCCATCAAGAAATATAAAACAGAAACCTCTTTGGCATAAAATTGTTAGAGGGGCACTACACTGAAGTATCACAACAACTCAACTTTGCAAGCCCAATTCTTTTTATCATACATGTGCTAGAAGGCTGTGGCTGAGGGCCTTAATGTCCTGGTATTATGACGTTAAACTGTATCTGATGGTGATGTTTCTAATTCTGGAGCTCTGGGAATGTGGAGTATCCCTTCATCACCATTCCTCCAGGTCTACTCTGACCCGGACTGTAGTACCTGTTGGAGTCTATCTATGTTAAATAGAAAAAAATGAGTTTTAAGAATTGAGTTTTTTTTAAAATTGAGAATCCATCAAGAATGAATAAAACAGAAATGTCTTTGGCATAAATGACCCAATGGGTTGACATGCCGTAAAACCCACTGGTAGTACCTGTTGGAGTCCTATCTATGGGTTAAATAGAAAAAAATGAGTTTTAAGAATTGAGTTTTTTAAAAATTGAGAATCCATCAAGAATGAATAAAACAAAATGTCTTTGGCATAAAATGACCCAATGGGTGACATGCGTAAAAACCCAACCAACCAACGAATGGGAACCATGTTTCCAGCCCCACAGTGAAAAAAAGAAAAAAAAAGGCTACTATTTCTATTACAGTGTCCCTCACATCTCTAATCACCATCATCTCGTGTTGCATTTGCCTTTTCAGAGGGTCTTGTGTTTCTCTCACCATTGTAACAGAAAGACAAGAACAGAAAAAAAAAAAAATTGCTGATATCTGATGTCTGAATATTAAATTTTGACACAATGACAGCAGATTTTTTTTGTCTGTCTGTCTGTCTGTCGTCTGTCCGTCCGTCTGTTTGTTTGTTTGTTTGTTTGTTTGTTTGTTTCATCTGCCAGATGCTCTCACTCAGAACCTGTGCAGAAATTATCTTTGTCAGGAAATACTGAGTCTAATTATAATCTTATTGAATTACTAATGGCCTTATATTGGTGTCCTCTGCATGGAGAAAACTAGTTATGAGAACGTATCACCAGGAGGACTGGTCTTTAGGGGTTGGGACCCAACAACATTACAGCTTCACTGGATCAAATGACCAAATATCACATAGTCCGGATTGATTACGACAAATTTTCTTTTGCAACACTTTTTGCATGTTATTATCATAACTTCTTTTTTTTTTTTAAATATCAAGGAGTATCACAGTGACTAGAAAGTTTGGATCCATTGTTAGGACTTTTTATGTTTATGTCTTTGATAAAGATATTTGTAAGAAATCATACAAGCAACCAGGTTTTTCTATTTCATTTCTGTCACTTTTGTATGTTATTATCATAAGTTTTCTTTTCAAATATCAAGCAGTATCACAGTGACTAAAAGTGTGGATCCACTGTAAGAAACTAGCATGACCTGTGGATATACCACAGTATGATAATTTGATTATCACAACGTTTGATATGTTTACTTAAGAGCTATTGAAAATAGCTCAATATGAGACAAGTATAATAATCTTCATTTAACTCTCTCTCAAACCTTTTTTCTTTCTTTCCTTCTTTTCATTATGTTCAATTGAAACAGGTTAGTGTTATCACTTCCACACGCTCACCCTCTCTCTATATCTTTCTGCTACTCTCTTTTTTCTTTCTTTCTTATTATATTTTTTTCTGTGTAGCATGTCCCTTTTCTTCCCTTTCTTTATAATAAAAACAGAATGTTCCATTATCTAACTGAGGTGATGACACTCATAAGAAATAAGAATTCAGTGGATAGCCAACCCCATATAATCAGGATTTACATTTTTGTATTTCATCTTCGATGATTTGGATAGTCTCATTTTTAACCAGAGGGTGTTGCAAGATGATAACAGTCGTACAATTAAGGAACATGAGTTTACTATTTCCCAGTAAAACAGTACAAAAGAGATTTGTCTGGACTCTTGAGATTTGAACACCAGACCAGTACATCCTACTTTGAATTTGTTACATAATTCATGGGTAACCTTTGAATTATGTAAGTAGTGTAGTTATTTTTTAATCAAAGATTCAAATCAGAGAGTTGAGTAGAAAGTTACTGCCGACCATTATGATTGAAAGACGGTGACCTCTACTTGACCCTCCATAAACTAGCATGACCTGTGGATATACCACAGTATGATAATTTGATTATTACAACATTTGATATGTTTACTTCAGTGAGTATATAACACATTAAAAGAAAGGGGTCATTGGTTATTTTAACATCTTTGCAGTACAGGTCACAGAGAGTAGGCAGCTTTTACCACAACCCACAGGCTTACATGTGGATGTTCATAGGAAATTGACTCGTCGTTCCGAGTTCAAATCCAGGAAAAGGCTGTTTGCATTTCACATAGCACTCTAGGGAAAGGTATGAATCCATATATTTTCCCCCCAGCTATGGATTAATAGTAAGGAAGACTGGGCTCTTTAACTGTGGCTAGGTAACCAGTCTAGAAGAAGGAAAACTCTGATTTCAAACCTGTTAAAGTCCGCTTAAAAAATTGACCTTGTGTCGTATCCTGCTCATGCAGAGGGGTTGGTAAATATATACATGTGGAAATCCTCTGTCATATTTTCCCTCATGTGGAAAGTGATCAATTAAAATCAAATCAGTATACAACCCAATGGTCCAAGAGAAGGCTTCATCCACCAAAGAAGATCTATTAACTGCCATTTGGAAAGATGAAACCACCGTGAAAGTGAATCTTGCTTTAGATTAGTGAAATCCATGCCTGAAAGAATTGAGAATGTTATAAAAACTCAGCAAGGAGCAACTAAGTATTAATTCTAATTTGTTGTAGATGAATTCCATTTTTTTTTTGCACCTATATGATTTTCCCAACCCTATTGCCCTTGGCAAGCCCCAACCCCTTTTTATCATATGGGTGCTAGAAGGCGGTGGCTGCGGTCTACATGTCCTGGGAATGACGTTAAACTCTATCTGATGGTGAGGTTTCAGTTTTGGAGGTTTGGGGAATGTGGAGCACCCCATTCATCACCATTGCTCCCTGGTCCACTCTGACCCGGAGTGGTAGTACCTGTTAGTGTCCCATCTATGGGTTAAATAGAAAAATGTGTTTATAAAAAAAAAATTGTATTATCCATTAAGAATTGATTTATTTCAAAACTTTATCGGCATTAAATGACCCACTGAGGTTGATATGCCGTAAAACAAAACAAACCAAACCAAACCAAAACCTTTTTTTCTTCCTTAAGATTCAGTTATTCCATAATATTTTCCACTGAATGGCCTAGGAAAAAAATTATAGTATTAATCTCAATAATTTAATCTAGTTTGTTCAAAGAATATTTTTTAGTATAAATGTTATAATTTATGAAATAATTAAACATTATGATAAATAGTATGTGTTGCATAATGAATATACATAGTCTAACATTTATGTAATGAAGTGTAGTCTAGGATTTAAATTTGACCATAAGTAAAAAAAAATAAAATAGCTAAAAATCAAATCAGTATAGAATCCAATGGTCCAGTGCTTAAAGAATGCTTTGTCATTTTGGAAAGGTAAAACCACTCTGAAAGTAAATTTTGCTTTAGATTAGTGAAATCCATGCCTGAAAGAATTAAAACTGTCATAAAACCTCTCAGAGGGGTAACTAAGTATTAATTCTAAATTTTTGTCAATGGATTCCATTTTTTTTTCCTTAATGTTCAATTATTCCATTATTAATTGTATCTTCTAGACAATAAAAATTATTTAATTGTAAAAGCATAAAATGTTTTTGCAGAACTAAAAAAAACATCACAAAATGTTCCAGTTTTGTGTCCGCTTTCCTAATACTATTTTAAATAATACAAGCAATAAAAAAGAAAAGAAATAATAATACGAAACATCTTACATTCTAAATGTATAGCTTCTTTTTATTTACATTTTCTTTTACACGAATAAAAGAAACACGTTAAACGAATATGTTTGTCACTGCAAATCAACTGGCAATTAATCAACTTTCAGAAAATAAAATTGTTCCAAGGGTTAATTCTTAAATAATTCTGGGCTATTTACATAAGTAGGGCAACTAAGTATTAATTCTATTTTTTTGTAGATGAATTTCATTTTCTTTTCCTTAATATTCAGTTATTCCATATTTTCCACTACATGGAAAAATGTATACCATTAATCTCAATATTTAATCCAGTTTTTCAAAGAATATTATTTAGTATATATATATATATATATATATATATACAATTGCATGTTATTAGTATGTAGATTAGGTCAACAATATTAATAATGTAAAACAATTTTATTAATAATTGAGGTTTAAATGAAAATAAAATCATGTGACATAAATAACTGTGGGAATTGTGACTTGAGTAGTGATATAGTTTCGGTTACAGACAGACAAATACACAATCTCCATTATAATATATATAAGTAAGTAGAGTCGTCGGGGCAGCCTAATGTCGGTATATCAGCCAATCAGCGAGGGGGTCTATCCCCTTTTCACTAGCGCTTGTTTTTGTATCTGAGGTGGAGCGCCACACCTACCATCAGCTCCTTACTTTACCGCACAGATCCCTGTGCTACTCATACGCTGAGTTGGCGAGGGCCAGTATCGAACTAAGAACCTTGCGGTTTCTAGCCGAACGCTCTACCAACTGAGCCAGCCCCATATATATATATATATATATAATATATATATATATATATATATATATATTAATGTATAATAAATAAGTAATCCACAGAGACATGTTTCAAGGTTCACCTTTCATCAGTGTGGCTATACAGTAACAGCTACTCTGGCCGGGTTTGAGACCCGAATGAACTCGTTCGCCAAATATATATATATATATATATATAGATGGAAAATATTTTAAACATTTCTTTTCATATATATATATATATATATATATATATATATATATATGCACATTATATCAACAGATTATATACATATACATACACATCTTATGCTTACATATATATACACCCCACTTTTATTACGGTAAGCAAATGTAGGTATAATCCAAAATCTGGTGTCTGTCTTAAAAGCCCAATTCCTTAAACCTACTTGAGTCTATATACTTTAATATATTCTTGGTAAGAGCAGGGAGGTTAGGGTTAGTTTCTCGGTCCTGATCATAATGTATTGTGGTGGAGGTGGTGATGGTGTCCCTTGGGGGGGGGGGGTGTAAAAGTCGGGGGCGGGCAGTAACTTGAAATGGATGTTAGAGGGAAGTTAAACTGTTTGAAATGTACTCAATGACTTTATTTGCTGAGATGTGAAGGCTGATTTATGGAAGCTGAAAAGTACGTTTGCTCTTAACAGGGGAGAT
>CM042140.1:36179273-36181773 GCA_023376005.1 Doryteuthis pealeii | reverse complement strand
CTAAATTCTATGAAGCACACATATACAGATTGTCCATACACGCACATATACACACAGACAGACAGACACTCCTACTCATACACACACACATACACACATACAGACATACAAATAGACAGACACTCCTACTTATACACACACACACAGACATGCCTACTCATACACAGACGCATACACATATACACTCAGACAGACACTCTTACTCATACACACACACACACACACACAAATAGACAGACACTCCTACTCATACACACACAAATATATACACATACCTTTCCACATTAAAAGATACATGCACTCATAAACAAACCTCCCCACATAGAGACCTGATCTGAAAAAGACTACTTCCCTCGTCAGGGACACAATCCATCTCCCTTAACACACACACACATACACATAAAATACACTTGTATGTTGTTTTTGTTTTTGTTATTCCTTTTCTATCATCATAACCCTTTGTTGATTAGCAAATAAATTGACCATGTGTAATAATGATAATAAACGAACACACACGGTTAGGCTTAAGAAAGCTTTATTCTACTTGGGAATACTGTTACAGTTTACTGAGAGCTTATATACTCTCAGAAACGTCAAAGAGTTCCACAAAGGGGAGGTTATAATAAAACAGGGGAAGTAACTCTCAATTACTTATTATACCATGCTTTAGTTGAATTTGAGAAAAAAAATTCAAATTCAAAGAATATGTATCCACACTTACTTGTGCATAAAAAAAGATAGGAAGAAAATAACAGATTAAGAAAAATCTGACAAAATGTGAGAAAAAGTTATGGAAAAGTGAATAACAAACACAAACAATTGAATTCAATTGATATTTCACCTCTGTTGGTCTTGGAGGTTTCACTTACTTGTACATAAAAGAATACAATCACACAGAAAAAAATTTGAATTCATCAATTAAACAGAGAACCATTACAAATCAATAAATTCATCAATCAAAAAAAAAAAAAGCATCATTTGAATACATTTATTCTCATTAGATACAAGAAAAAAAGGGACTGGCTTAGCTCAGTCGATAGAGCACCCACTTCAAAATCGCAAGGTTCGGGGTTTAATACTGGTCCGGTTTTTTTTTGGCGGGGGGGGGGGTAATAGATGTTTGCTTTTGATTTTTCAATCTCTGAATAATTCCACCTCAGCAAAAACAATCTCCTAGGTTTAGCACTAGCAAAAAGGGGATAGACTCCCTCGCTGTCCGTCTGATACTGACAATAGGCCACTCCAGCAACTTTTTACAACTTTTACATACAAACAACTAACTCTTCATTTTGAAACTTCCAACAAAATTAAATAAATAAAAACCTCATGATACTTCAATTCTTTCAATCAAAATATCTATCCATTTTTTTTGGGGGGTAGGGGTAATATCTTTTCTTTTTCTTTTTTTAGATGTTTGCTTTTTATTTTTCAATCTATAGATGAATTCCATATTGCAGTCAAGTTTAACTTAAATATATTTTTCGTTCACTTTCATTTTTGTTTTATTGGGTTTTTTTTTTATACCAAATTCCTTTTTGCTATAAAAAGTCGCAAAAACACTTGAATCCATTTTTTTCTTTAAAACTGAATTTTTGCACTTTCCGTTTCTTTCTTAGTTTCTTGGGGGGGGGGGTCATAAATATTCAGACAGGAATTGAAAAATGACAGTGCAAATAAAGTCATAGCATTTACAGAAATGTTATTCAGCATTCGGACAATTATGAAATTTTCTTTTGTATTTGCTTTCAACCAAAACAATCAGAGAGTTTTCTTATTGATAGGTTAAGGTTCAAATTACAAAGATGTCAGCGTCTACAAAAAGGCAACAGCTGATCTGTTTTGTAATCTTATAACCAGGATATAAGTACATACATAATTCATGACAATATCACCAAACCAATTATCTTAGTTCTGTTGCCATTATAGAATATTTAAACATAATTTTTCTTTTTAAAAAAATGTATTATGTACATATATATTTGCAGGCCGTCCATATAATCCGTGTGCACTTTAAAAAAATTAAAATCTAAAGTGCACACGGACTTTGTGGAAACCGTGTATATATAAATATATATATATATATATATATATATATATATATATATATATATATATATATATATATATGAGGAGGAACAGGTTGGATAAATCCGACAAAATATTTCCTCAATTTTCAATCACATATATAAATAAATATATATATAAATAAATATATATACATGTTGGATTGGAGGTTGGTTTTTGAAGGCTATCTATCTATCTATCTATCTATATATATATATATATATATATACAGTATTGGGCCAAAAAAAAGATTGAAAACAATTCTCTCTATTTCTGAGACTTTTCTTTATTAATCATAGATATATATGTATATTTTAGTTGTCAGGGTGTTGATATCAGCCAGACAGCAAGGGATTCTATCCCCTTTTCACTAGCACTAGACCAAGGTTATTTTTTTTGTTCACCGTTTGAGGTAGAGCACCACACCTGTCATCAG
>CM042140.1:36151773-36174273 GCA_023376005.1 Doryteuthis pealeii | reverse complement strand
GCATATTTGCTTGTCTGAGCTCAGACGCTTTTGAAAAAGCTTTAAAACTCTCCTGCATTTACAAACTGCTGCCTACGATTGAGATGAGAGCTTGACCCTTTCTTGAAGTTTTATCTATTGTTTTTCATTAGTAAATATTATACATGTAAACAAAAACACATACAAACACACACACATTTATATACATGAACATATATATATATATATATATATATATATATATATATATATATATATAAGTTAAGGTAGTGGGGACATGAATTCAATGCCTATGCGATTCTCAACCAAAGAGAGAAAACTTGATCTGAAAATCGCATAGGCAAGATTCATCATCAAGACAATGTTGATGATAAGTGACCAATATGCAGCTTTTAAACTAATGGTAACAATTGCTCCTTAAATATATTGTAATCTATAGCAAATAAATACAGATCTTAAACCTGTAATCAAGCACTTTATTTTCAATTCTCCAATACTAAATAACTATGAATATTCATATATATATATATATATATATATATATATATGTATATGTATATGTATATATTGTAGATCATATGCATGCTATATGTTCAAGTAGAGCATCTATATTTGAGTTAAGTAATATTTATTTATATTTGAATATAGCAAACTACATTTTGGTCTAAATTTCACATAGGCAAGAAACTGTCAGTAATCAGGTGTTGACTCCATGTCCACACTACCTTAACTTATATATACACATACACAATAGAACACTACATAGAATTATGGAATCTTGCGTTATTCTCACCCATCAAACCATCCCCCAAAGACAAGGCTTTTTTAATATATCCCCTTATTTAGCAACACTTGTAGTCAGAAATCATAAAATACCCTTCACATAACCATTTCTGTCATATACTTCCCAACAAATTTAAATTTCACATTATCCCAAAAACCTTACAACCATTCATACTTTTTTGCTTTATATATAAGAAAAAATAAAAAATAGAAAAATAAAAAAAATACAATTTTAAATACAAAAATAAAAATTATTTTCTAAAAATCCGTTGCAGGCCTACCGTCAATGGGTTAATACTCATCCTGTTTGAAAAAGAGAATTTGTCTATCATCGAGTTTGGAATATGTCTTTTTTTTTTTCAAAAACTGTTACAATAAGAGATACATGACTGTCGCTGACCGAGAAAAGCGTTGGTTGATGTGCTTATATTTGAAACTACCGCATAACTTTTTTGCAACATCAATGTTTTCGTTTTGAATTCATATTATTTTCGTCTTCGCTATTGATAAGTCCGAAGTATAAACAATCTCTGAAGATGATTTTTATAAATCGAAATATTGTTCAATATTAGCTATGAATATGATATAAAATCTTTTCACTTTAACAGCATATTGTGTTGTTTTCATATCCTTTTATCTATTCACACACACACATATTATATATATATATATATATATATATATATATATATAATATAATAAATGAATATATAGGTTTTACATATCTATTTATTGGGTGACCAATAAATAGATACGTAAAACCTATATATTTATCTTATTATATTATATAACAGCTTTATTTTATATTGAGCACTCTACCAATTAATACTGCCTTTGGTACACCATTCCAGCAAAAGCTGAAATAGTGACCATCTCACACTACAGTATATATAATATATATATATATATATATATATATATATATATATATATATATATATATATATATAAGCTCATCAGCTGAACATGGAAATAAAATGTTGAAGAAAGACATAATAATTATGCATTTTAGCAGCTTTTTTTCAACAAATTTATTGAAAGAAATCCACAATAATTATGCACCAACCCAATATAATACAGTGCTATTTTTCTTTTTAAAAAAAAATGTAACTAAAAAAATTAGGGTGTTTTTGGGGCTTGATTTGATATACGAGGATATTGAGATATGAGTGGAACAAATTAGACTTGTATGTCTACCCTGTTGGCTGGGGCGTTAGAATGCACCGACTGCACCTCTGCAGAGGGGTAAGACTCCCCCAATGGGGCCACCTGTTGGCCGTGGGTGGCGACCCGTAACGCTTAAGGACAGAGCCCAGGTGGATGAGCAGTTCATGACATGCAATACTCCACTTTGTCCCTATCTTGGGCTAGACGGGCGGTCAGAGAGGCCCCCTCCGATCAATCAGCTGGTCACGTCAAGCCCTAGCAACTATATGATTTTCCCAACCCTATTGCCCTTATGGCAAGCCCCAACACCTTTTTATCATATGGGTGCTAGAAGGCGGTGGCTGCGGGTCTACATGTCCTGGGAATGACGTTAAACTCTATCTGATGGTGAGGTTCCAGATTTGGAGGTTTGGGGAATGTGGAGCACCCCTTCATCACCATTGCTCCCTGGTCCACTCTAACCCGGAGTGGTAGTACCTGTTAGGGTCCCATCTATGGGTTAAATAGAAAAATGTATTTATAAAAAAATTGTATTATCTATTAAGAATTGATTTATTTCAAAACTCTATCGGCATTAAATGACCCACTGAGGTTGATATGCCGTAAAACAAAACAAACAAACAAACAAATTAGACTTGTATGTCAAGCTCCCACATTACTAAGAAATTCAGACGATAATTTTATTTATTTCTGTTTGGCTTTTGCTTATTGTTTGGTATTGCATTTTTGCTGTTTTTTGTTTATTGTTTGTATTCAATTTATCATTTAACTAGAGGTAGCTACCCAGCATCACCTGGGTAGAGGGAGGGGTGTATTGATTTGTTTACTTTTGAGATTTACAAATGCTGGACATTTTTAAGTAGAATTTCAGTGCTATTTCTATGTATATTTTAATTTTTAAATATCTTTGAATATAGATCAAATCTGCACAAAAAGCAAGAACCAGTGATATCTAATGTGTATATATATTTACTTACTAACTACACACTAACTACCCTTTATATATGTACTAGCAGCAGCTAGATAGCATCACCTCGGTAGAGGGGGAAACCCTGGTGTATTGATTTGTTTACTTTTTAGATTTACAAATGCTGGACATTTTTAAGTAGAATTTCAATGCTATTTCTATGTATATTTTGATTTTTAAATATCTTTGCATATAGATCAAATCTGCACAAAAAGCAAGAACCAGTGATATCTAATGTGTATATATATTTACTTTGCCAGCAATTGTTTTATATTCGTAGTTTCATCCGGACATATATACATACACACTAACTACCCTTTATATATGTACTAGCAGCAGCTAACTAGCATCACCTCGGTAGAGGGGGAAACGCTGGTGTATTGATTTGTTTACTTTTTAGATTTACAAATGCTGGACATTTTTAAGTAGAATTTTAATGCTATTTCTATGTATATCTTGATTTTTAAATATCTTCAAATATAAATCAAATCTATTTCTCTGAATGTTTGAGATGAGGCTTGAAGATTAGTATTATCTGCATTATTCGGACTATTGTCCCCATCTTCATTGTTATTTGTACAACGTTTCGGCCGATATACCCTCCAGCCTTCTTCAGGTATTTTTTGTCAGACTCGGGAACCTTCTCGGACTCGGGAACCTTCTTTTCAAACTCGGGAACCTTCTTTTCAAACTCGGGAACTTTCTTGTCGTATTCGGGAGCCATCACGGAACTTTGAACCTAACCCTTTATTTATTCCACGGGGTTACAAATAACAATGAAGTTGGGGACAATAGTCCAAATAACGCAGATAATACAAATCAAATCTTTTTTTTTTTTTGAAAGCAAGAGCGAGTGATATTTAACATATATATACATTTACTTTATCATTAATTGTTTTATTTCCGTAGTTTTATCCAGACATACATACATACACACCAACTGCCCTTTATATATGTACTAGAATCATCTACCCAGCATTGCCTGGGTAGAGGTGGGAATAAAATAAGTTAGTCTGGCTAATCCATTGATTGTTTTGGTCTTCCATAATTGATTTGTTTATGTTTCAATCATTAACACCATTAACACTAACAATTTAAATTCTTAAATATTTTCTCGAATATAAATCAAATCTTCATAATTTTTCCACAAAAAGCAAGATCTGGTAATATTCAAAGTGTATATATATTTACTTTGTTGTTATTGTTGTATTTTTGTAGTTTCATCAACTGCCCTTTATATATATATATATATACATACTTACATATATATATATATATACTTATATATATATATATATATATATATATATATATATATATACTTACATATATAAATATATATACTTATATATTATATATATATATATTATACATTATATATATATATATATATATATATATATATATATATATATATATATATATATATATATTATATATATATATATTATATATATATATATAATATATATATATACTTATATATATATATACTTACATATATATATATATATATATATATATATACTTACATATATATATATATATATACTTACATATATAAATATATATACTTATATATATATATATACTTACATATATATATATATATACTTATATACATATATATATATATATACTTATATATGCATACATACTTACATATATATATAGATAGATAGATAGAGAGAGAGAGAGAGAGAATGAGAGAGAGAGAGAGAGAGAGAGAGAGATTAAATTTGAATTTTTTAAAACAAAACATTTGTTTAATGGCATAACAACCTTTGTGGGTTATTTTTGTCTCTTTAAACTCTTGTCTTATTTTCAAGCAACAAGAGGTATACCCACCTGATCAGTTAATGAACAATATCTGATTTGAGTGTATATTTTAATTTCTTTTTTAAATATCTTTCATGTGAAAGAATTTAATGTGAAATTAATTAAATCCAACATTTTTTCTTTTTTTTCTTTTTTTTCAAATCCTTTGTTGTTGTATAAAAGCTTTTGTTGTTAGGTCAGTCCAAATTCATGTTTTTCTTCTCATTTATTTCACTCTCATTTCATTTCATTTCTTTAAAAACCCGACATAAAAAAATAGACCTTGCAGTGATTCGTCCTGGTGGGATGGCAGAAATAAAAGTGCACAGACACTCTGAAAAGAAAAATCAGTGTCTCCTATTTAAGATATTAAATGCAAAAAAAAATCCATGCTGTTACCATTTGAATTTTATTTTTTATCATCTTCGCAAATATAAATCAAATCTTCATTATTTTTTCTCAAAAAGCAAGATCTGGTGATAGGGAATGTGTACATGTATTTACTTTGCCATTAATTGTTTTTTGGGGTTTTTTTGTAGTTTCACCTTGATATACACACATACACACACAAAAACTGCTCTTTATGCATGTATAGATTACCAAGGTCAATTGTTGGCTGGGGCTTTACTTAAATACTCATTTCCAAGAAGGAATAAAAGAAAATGTCTTCCACATAAAATAACCTAACAAGGGTTGTCATGCCATAAAACCCAACAGTATGAGCACAAAGTGAAAGGCAAAAAAAGCCTCATTCAGTATTTGATCTCAGTATGCCAAATTTATTTTTCTCCGACAATAACCCTGATGTCAAATATACCTCTCCATTCCTCCACTTCTGACACATCTGCAATGAGAGATGTGTTAATGCCAAAATTCAATCTATGTATGAACTTTAGGAATATAATATTAGCAGCAGGTTAAAGTGTATTTATTAAATTGACATTATGGATGATTCACATAAAAAAAGATCTCAAGAAAGACATAATGCTTGGATCCCACTGGTCAAAAAAGTCATCAACGTGATTATAATCAGAAAATGATGGGATTTTAAGGGTTTTTTTTATTATGGATTTGTGTGTGTATATATATATATATATATGTATATATATATATGTATATATATATGTATATATATATATATGTATATATATATATATATATATATATATATATATATGTATAAAGTTAAAAGAAAGGAAATGAATCCGACAATATGAGTAAGAAAAGGTGGAATGCAAACATCACACAATGCTGTTAAAGAAGAAATTATTATAAATATTATAAATTGTTTTCTTCTTTAACAGCATTGTGTGATGTTTTCATTCCACCTTTTCTTACTCATATATATATATATATATATAAATTAAGATAGTAAAAATACATTCTTGGCCAATTCTTTCTTTATTGGTAATACAGTTTTAATACTTACAACGACAATGTTTTTCTTTTAGAGTTAATGACTAACAAATAACAGACACCACTGCCTTGTTCACCTGATATCCAATTTATTTGTAGCATATGATAGTGATATATATTATCTTGCTTTCTCATTTGAATCATAGCAAAAAAAGAATGCCTACTTTTGAATATCAGTATAATGTTTCTTTTCTTTTTTTTTTTTTTTCTTTGTGTGGTTCAGATTATAGAAGTGATAGCAAGTGTAAAAATCAATATGGCTGCCACTTGATTCAACATGGCTGAAATTTGGCCATCATTTATTAGAATCAAAAAGAAATGGAGAAAGAAAAGAAAAAAAAGAAAACAATAATTTTTTTATTTTTACTTTTCACTCCTGTACTTTTATCTAAACTTCTTTCTTTCTTTTTCTTTTTATCCTGGGTACGATGCTAAACTATATTTGATGGTAAAGTTTCAATTTTAGAGCTTTGAGGAATGTAGAGAATCCTACCCCTTCATTGCAATTACTCCCAGGTCCATGATGACCCGGAGTGGCAGTACCTGTTAAGGATCCCATCTATGGGTCGAATAGATATGTTAGCAATCTAATGAAAATTATTTCTACCAAATTATTAATAAACATGAATTTTAACAAATCATATATATATATATATATATATATATGGAAATACAGTGAGGAAATTAATCCGACAATATGAGAAGAAAATATTTTTAAAATATAACAAACACAGGATGTTATGATCAGGGGAAACAATTTTATGTGTCAATATTTAAGTATTTTGGTATTATACCATCTTCAGGACACTGTTAAGTAATGTTTATGTGTGGGACAAAATGAAAGATGTTAAGTGAATGAGTGAATATGATGTTATTAATCATTAATTTTTATATGTGCGTTTGTTTACGAAAGCCGATGACTGCATGCATCATCCTATGATCTTCACCTTTCATTTTTGCACATGCATTGATCACGTCATTGGCTTTCGTAAACAAACGCACATATAAAAATTAATGGTTAATAACATCATATTCACACATTCACTATACACTTAACATCTTTCATTTTGTCCCTCACATAAACATTACTTAACAGTGTCCTGAAGATGGTACAATATACGGAAATGCTTAAGTATTGACACATAAAATTGTTTCCCCTGATCATAACATCCTGTGTTTGTTATATTTTTAAAATATTTTCTTCTCATATATATATATATATATATATATATATAATATATATATATATATATATATATATATATATATATATATATATATATAAAACAATATTTGGCATTGAATAGCCCACATTGTTGATGGTTGATATGCCATTAAATACCAACCAACCAACCAACCAACCATCTTTTTCTTTAAGGGGCTTCATACATTTTCCCAAGCATGTTAGTCCGAAAGTGAATGTACACCATGGCAACTCCGCTCCTTGAAATTTGTTGAATATAAAACTTTTATGGTTTTATTCCATTGTAATGATAGATATTCGCTCAATCCAAAGCATCGGTGTTGCCTGGCATGTCTGACCTGCTATTTGTGAGATGTCACGGATGTATGCTCAGTTTTGAACTTTTGTATGGGTGGCAGTTAGTCTGAATTGTGGCATGAAGAACCAGGATGTTGGAAGCTGCAAATTCAGGCACCAAGATGAAGGATGACTGCCTGATTTATTAATGTGGTACGCAGCAAAGGTTAGGAGAGACCATTATGATTCTTCACAGGCAAGATGCTTTTGGAATGTGGTTGAAGACTGCTGCAATATTCTTGCAAATGAAAAGACTTTGTCAGCAGATTTTTGTAGTTGGGAAATCGATTACCTGAATCAGTTTTTTTTTTTTTTTTTTTCATACACAGTTAGGCATGTACTTTCATTTTCGTTTTCTCTCTTTTTATTCTATTATCCACTCTCTCTCTCTCTCTCTCTCTCTCTCTCTCTCTCTCTCTCTCTCTCTCTCTCTCTCTCTCTCTCTCTCTCTTTCTTTTACTTCTCACCTTCTTCTTTCATCCTTTAATTTTTATTCTGTCACTCACTTTTTTTCATTCTTTCTTTCTCTCTATTATTTCCTCTCTCTCTCTCTCTCTCTCTCTCTCTCTCTCTCTCTCTCTCTCTCTCTCTCTCTCTCACACAGTTTTTTTTTCACTTTTTCTCTTTCCTTTCCCTCCCTCTTTCTTTCTAATCCTTCCCTCTCTTTTTTTTATTTCATCCCTTATGTTATTATCACTCTTTCACTTCCCTTACTTCTTTCTTACTAACCATCCCTTCTCTTTTTTTCCTTCATCCCTCACTATCTCTTTCATTTCCTTTCTTTCTCTTTCTTTCTTTCATTCCTTACTTTCTTCTTTCTCTTTCATTTCTCTTCCTTTTTCTCTCTAACCCTCCCTTCTCTCTTTTCCTTCATCCCTTACATTCTTCTCTCTTTCTCACTCTTTCATTTACCTTCTTTCCTCTTTCCCTCTCATCATCCTATCTTGTCTCTCTCTCTCTCTCTCTCTCTCTCTCTCTCTCTCTCTCTCTCTCTCTCTCTTTATCTTTACCCCATTTACATTGAAACCAGAGCCAATTCCATACTCTCTTTCCCCAGACCCTCTACCAAAAACCACTACTCTCGTGTCACCTTTCTGCTTGGCACCATTTTCCCACCACACATAATCTTGTGACAGAATTCTGTTTTCATCTCAACTAAGGACCTGTCAGTTTGCAACCACTGCAAAGTCTAAGTTTTCCTCTTTTGTCCGCCACCGATCATCCGAAGGTTCCCGTTTCCCTCAGCAGTGCAGATGACACCCAATCATAGTTTGAAACCCAACACTCGGCCAACAGCATGTTTACCAATGATTTTCCAACGGTTTAATATTTCTGTGTCCTTTGCAGAAAAGCAAATTATTTCTTTTTCCTTGAAATTCGACACAAACATTTCTTTGAAAACCTCTTCAATTGAAGATTACAAAAAAGAAAATAGAATAATCTATATATTAATATTCATGTTCCTTAATTGTACGGCTGTTATCATCTTGCAAGACTCTCTGGTTAAAAATGAGACTGTCCAAATGAGTGTCCTCACCTAAGCTCCATATTAATATTCGTGTTCCTTAATTGTAAGGTTGTTATCATCTTGCAACACCCTCTAGTTAAAAATGAGACCATCCAAATGAGTGTCATCACATCAGCTATATATTAATATTCATGTTCCTTAATTGTACGACTGTTATCATCTTGCAACACCCTGTGGTTAAAAATGAGACTGTCCAAATGTGTTTCGTCACCTCAACTATATATTACTATTCATGTTCCTTAACTGTATGACCATTATCATCTTGCAACACCCTCTAGTTAAAAATGAGACCATCCAAATGAAAATTGTCACATCAGCTATATATTAATATTCGTATTCCTTAATTGTATGACCATTATCATCTTGCAACATCCTCTGGTTAAAAAAGATCCAAGATGAAAACCAAAAATGTAAATCCTGATTATCTGATGTTGCTTATCCACCGAATTCTTATTTCTTACAATGGACTTATTGACCTGATTTCAAATCATAGATGATGCTGTTTGCATTTCACATAGTGCTAATACCCTTCAGAAAGGTATGCATTCAACTACTCTCCCAATGGTTGAATAGTATGGAAGACTAGACTCTTTAATCTTGGCTAGGTAACTGGTCTTGGATAAAGAAAACTCTGAATTCAAATCTGTTAAGCTCCACTAAAAAAAATTGACCTTGTTTTGCATCCTGCTCATGTGGAGAATTTGGTAAATATATATATATACCTTGGGAATGGTATGCATCCAACTACTCTCACTCTAACTATGGATAAAATAGTAAGGCAGACTGGGCTCTTTAACCGTAGCTAGGTAACCAGTCTAGGAGAAGGAAAACTCTGAATTCAAGCCTGTTAAACATCACTAAAGAAATTGACCTTATGTCACATTCTGCTCATGTGGAGGATTTGATATATATATTATATATATATATATATATATATATATATATATATTTCTATCCTGATCGTATTTCACTTCTACTAGAAGTCTTTTCTTTTTCTCTTTTGATGGTTGGGTGGGTGTTTGGTTTTCTGGAAGGTATCAGGTAGGTCAAGGGGGAAGGAATTCTATCCAGAAGAAATGTTTATGTTCCTTTTCATTTGTTAGAACACCTTTTCTTCCCCCTTCCCTTATTGTCAGTTGTTTGTCCTCTCACCACTACCCCTTTCAATGCGTAAGATGTTTAAAAGGTATCGGTTTACTAAAGGCTTCTTTTTTTTTTTTTCACTGTTTTTCTCTTTCATTCTTCTGATTACTTTTAGTTTTTCTATTTTTTTCTTATTTTCTCTTTCTTTTTTTCTTTCTTCTTTTCTTTCTCCTTTTCTGCCTCCCCCTTCTCTTTCTTTTGCCTCTCTTATTGCCCACTTTCCTTTATATCTCTTCTCTCATTCTTCTTTTTCTCTTATACTTACCTGGCCTTTGGGCTCTGTGTCCAGTGGCTTTGGTCATTGGACCAGTAAGGAATTTAATAACAGCATGATCTCAGGGGACCATGTCCCCAGGCAACATCTGCCCCCTTGATTTAAAGGAGCAGGGCTGAGTTTATTGCCCAGCGCCTGAGGCGCCTCAATAGAGGAATGCCAAAGGGATCCAAGCAATTTTTTCACTGGCCACTCATGAGCTTCGGTTTGTGTATAGTCCTCCACGTATATGTCGAGGATTATTATGGACTATCTAGAAATTTTAACTAAAGATAGCCCAGAATTTAATCTTTGAAAAAATCTAATTTAAAAACCTTGCCAAACCTTGCCACATATTTTAAAAGAATTAAAACGATTTTTTTTAAAATCGTCAATTTAAAGTATGGAAGCCTAAAAGATCTTTGTGTTCAATTGGCATGGTGAAATGCCAGTAAATAACTTCTTTTTTCTCTCTTTCTTCTTTCTTTCTTTCTTTCTTCTCCTCTCTCTTTTTCTTCTATTTCTCTTTTTTCTTTCTTTCTCTCTTTCTTCTTTCATCTGTCTTCTTTCTTTCTTTCATCTTTCTTCTTTCTTTTATCTCTCTTTCTTTCTGTCAGCTCTTTTTCTTTCATCTCGCTTTCTTATTATGGTCAAGCATCAGTTATCACTCGGATAACCAAAGTTAAGCAATGGTGAGCCTATTCAGTACTTAATAAGTTGTGGTTGTCTAGGTGGTTAGTTGTTTTACGTCATATCAACCCTTTTCAAGTCATTTAATGTCAAATCAAGTCATTTTGATATTCAGTTTACTTACAGTACCTACTGTTGCTCAAATGGCCATCCATCTAAATGTTGAACAGGCTCATTGCTAATTAACTTATATATATATTCAAATCCTGGACGAGACTGTTTGTATTTCACATGGACTGGGCTCTTTAATCTAGGAGAAGGAAGACTCTAAATTCAAACTCCACTTAAGAAATTGACCTTGTGTCACATCCTGCACCTGCAGAGGAGTTGATAAATCTAACCATGATTGATTAACCACAGAATGTGGTTAATCAAAGGCTGAAGAAAATATGAAAAGATCTGAAATACATGTCGCTAATGTAAAATAAAAAATAAAAAGGTTTTTTTTTTAAATATAATCCATTTTGCATACATCCTTTTTTATTAAATATATATATATATGTTGAGACTTAATAAAGTTGAAACAGCTGTACGGTGCTCCCGTGGTGCACTTTATTTGCCGGGTTTGCTTGTTATGATTATTTTCAAAAATTATCGAATTTTATACAATATATGTATTGTAATTGCCTTCAAAAAAATATAAATAATAATATACTTTACATAACAATGCTTCAAAAGCAAATTATCAAATATAATATATATATATATATATATGTGTGTGTGTGTGTCTGTGTGTCTGTGTGTCTGTGTGTGTAAGTCATATTGTGATTTGTATATAAGTAACTAATAAAGATATGTGCTAACTCCACCTTTCTTGCCTATATAAAGTTATGCAAATTGTTCCGGAGCACAACAGGTTTTTCTGTCTGTCTGTTCAGCTCCCTGTCTGTCTGTTATCATTATTTTTTTTTCTTGTTTATTTTCTCTCTTCCAGTCTGTCTGTTTTTAATTGTTAACAACATCTGACAGAAGGCAAGCTGTCAGATGATCGGGTAAATCCTAGTGAGGGTTGCAAAATTAGACAAAAGACATATAAGTAGGTTGGTATTAGTTTTCCCTAGGAAGTGGCACAAAAGATTTTGGCAGATCTGGCAACGAAGTAGGGTGTAAGAATCAAGGGTGGGGGGATTGAACACAAAAAGAAAGAAAATAGGAGTGTGCAGTGGAGATTGAAGAAAGAAAGAAAAGATGAAATATATATCCGGTACGAGAAGGAAAAAATAATTTAAAGATGATTTGAAAAAAAAAATTTAAGAAAATAAAGGCAGGTATGAAAAAAGTAAGGAAAGTTTGAAAGAAAGAAGGAGAGGGTTGAAAACAACAAGAAAGAAAGATGGAATTGAGGAAGAAAGATAAGGAGAGAGAGAAAGGTAGTCAGAAGAAAGAAAGGGAGCTAGGTAAGAAAGAAGGTAGGAAAGGAGGTAGATAGCATGGAAAATAAGCAGAAGGAAAGGTGTGAAAAAAGAAAGACAGAAAGGAATGGTTTAAGGAAGTTAGACAAAAGTTGAGGTAGGCAGAAAGGAAGAGAGAAAGGGAGGAAGTTTGGTAGAAAGGAAGAAAGTTTGACAAAAAGTAAGGTACACAGAGAGGTAAGAAGTAAGGCAAAAAGGAAGGAAGTGAAATAATAAGTATGGTAGGTAGAAAGGTAGACAGGAACAGAGATAGAAAGGAAGGAAGTTAGACAGAAAGAGAGGATTGAAGGAAGTTAGACAAAAAAGTAAGGTAGACAGAAAGGAAGAGAGAAAGGAAAGAAGTTAGGTAGAAAGGAAGGAAATTAGACAAAAAGAATGGAGGAAGAGAAGGGAAGAAATAGAAATATAGAAGAAAAAGAAGAAGAAAAGAATGGGGAAGGGAAAGAGATCAGGTGAAGAAAAAGAAAATATAGACAGAAGGAAAAAAAAAAGAATGGGAAGAAGATCTAGAAGAAAGAAGGAAAAAAGAAAGGGAAGTAAAGGAGATCAAGTGAAAAAATAGAAAAAGAAAAAGAAAAAAAACCAATAGGAAGGAGAAGGGGAAGGAGATCAGGTGAAGAAAAAGAAATATAGACAGAAGGAAAAATAAAAGAATGGGAAGAAGATCTAGAAGAAAGAAGGAAAAAGAAAGGGGAAGTAAAGGAGATCAAGTGAAAAAATAGAAAAAGAAAAAGAAAAAAACCAATAAGAAGGAGAAGGGGAAGGAGATCAGGTGAAGAAAAAGAAATATAGACAGAAGGAAAAAATAAAAGAATGGGAAGAAGATCTAGAAGAAAAAGGAAAAAAGAAAGGGGAAGTAAAGGAGATCAAGTGAAAAATAGAAAAAGAAAAAGAAAAGAATAAGGAAGGAGAAGGAGAAGGAGATCAGGTGAAGAAAAAGAAATATAGACAGAAGGAAAAATAAAAGAATGGGAAGAAGATCTAGAAAAGAGAAGGAAGAAAGAAAAGAAACTGGAAAGTAAGGGGGGAAAAGAAATAAAGGACTCTCGAAAGAAAATAGATAATTAAAACTCCAACCTCGTTAGGACTAAACGAAAAGGAACTTTTTTCTTTTTTTAAATTAGGGGATAAAATTTTGTCGACAACTCCCTTTCTGAGTCTTTCTTGATGGGCAAGTCAAAAAGAAAAGTGTTAAAAGAAAAAAAAAATTCTTCTAGCCTCCCCCAATCCTTTCCTGAAGAAAAAGGAAGGAAAGGAGTAAAGATTACTGGAACGCAGGAGATTATAAGACTTAACGGGGAAAATTTAGAAGAAAAAGTTCTGTCATCTACCCGACCGTCCCAACCCAACCCGACCCTCCTCACCAACTCTGAACCTGTCCTGAAGTCCCAACCCCCTACCCCACCCTGACACCTGGAGCCTAAACTTTCAGTCTGACTGGCATTGTAAGTGTTTTAGTAAGTGATGTGAAAATAAATAGAGACCTTGTCAAATGGTGGCTTATCACAATCTGCCAATGGAAACAAGTCGTTCTTTGTGCAAACACAATGCAGAAGGCATCTAATTCTAGTTAATCCTGTAACGGTCCTCTTTTAGTTGGCTTTTGTTCAAGGAAAAATTTGCATATATGATACCATAAAAATGGTAGTGTGTATATGTGAGAGAGAAAAGATAAGAGACAAACAGACAGACAGAGAGGGCTTGAAAAGAAGAAATAAGTGGTGGGTTGGTTGGTTGGTTTTTACGCTCTTTCAAACTTTTTGGGGTTATTTTATGCCAAAGACATTTTGTTTTATTCATTCTTGATGTATACTAAATTTTTTAAAAATCAATGTCTGATATTTTTTACCAACCCCTCCACACGAGCAAGATGCGACACAAGGTCAATTTCTTAAGCGGAGTTTAACAGGTTTGAATTCAGAGTTTTCCTTCTCCTAGACTGGTTGCCTAATCAAGGTTAAAGAGCCCAGTCTGCCCTACTATGTACCCATAGCTGGAGGGAGAATTGGATTCATACCTTTCCCAAGGGTATTAGTGCTATGTGAAATGCCAACAGCTTCGTCCAGGAATTGAACTCGCGTTGACGAGTCCATTTCCTATAACTCTAACCATTAGACCATGCACCTCCATGTGAGAGAGAATGAGTAGAGGGAGGGCGTAAGAAACAAGCATACAGATGGATAGGGCTTAAAAAGAAAAAATGAATGGTTGGTTGGTTGGGTTTTCTAGCATGTCAACCCTTGTTGGGTTATCTCATGCCAAAGACATTTTGTTTTATTCATTCTTGATGTGTACAGAATTAAAAAAAAAAACCAATGTGTGTATATGGAAGAGAGAATGAGTGGAGGGGAATAAAAACAAACAAACAGACAGATGGGTCAAAAAAAAGAAATGAATGGTTGCTTGGTTTGTTGGTTGGCTGGTTGGCTGGTTGTTTTTTTTTTCTGGCATGTCAACCCTAGTTGGGTTATTCTATGCCAAAAACATTTTGTCTTATTCATTGTTGATGTGTACTCAAATTGTTTTTAAAACACATTTTTTACTATCAAACCCATAGATGGAACCCTAACAGGTACTATCACTCCGGGTCAGAGTGGACCTGGGAGTAATAGTGATGAAGGGGTACTCCATATTCCCCAGTGCTCCAGAATTGGAACTTCACCATCAGACAGAGTTTAACATTACACCTAGGACACTAAGACCCTCAGCCACCACCTTCTAGTGTATATATGATAAAAAGGGTTGGGCTCAGGCTCCATGTGAACAGCCAATTGATGGAGGGGGCCTTTCTAACTTCTCGTCTAGCCTAGTAAGGGTTAAAGTGGAGTGTTGCATGCCATGGACTGCTCCAGCCACCCAGAGTTCCAACGGTTTAATGATCTCTAATATTATTGTTTTATTCCCAACATTAAATCAATCCTATGAATGATTTTATACTGAAATCAATTGAGATATAATTAAAATAAGTGTAATCTTTTTAAAATGCATTCTTATTTAATTTTGTTAGTCTTCTAATTTAATATATTTACATTACATTAAAACTTAAATAGTTATGATGTTGTAATATACGTTATGAATGTTGATAGTAATTTTAAAACAAATTGTCAAATATTATTGTTTTCTCTCCAACATTCAAATCAATCCTATAAATGATTATATAGAACCAATTAAAATGATAAAAAAATATAATGATGTTCTTATTTAAATTTTGTTAAAGTCTTTACATAATTATACATTTCATTACAATAAAAATTACAATAACTGATGCCCTGAGGGGCATATAACTAATCGCTACGTCTAAGTTGTAATAACTTTATAATTGTCTGAGATTTTTTAAAAAAAAAATATTATTTTTCATTATATGCTCACATATTCGTTTTTATAGTAATATTATTTTAGATTTGTTTCATGATCCATACATGAGTTGGCAGCAGTGACTATAAGAGTGAGGACTAACTAATTCTTGCAGTCTCTTAATGAGAGCTCCTAGTCTCACACAATCAGCTACTATTATTACCATACTGACTCAGCTAAGTTTCTCCCACTGCATGAGCATGGTTTTGATCTTATATCGTTTATATATTATGCTATCTTTTGATTAGTGTTAAATAATTGATTATATAAAATTGAAAAAATACGAGAAGTAAAGAAAATATGGTAAATAAAGACTAGTTAGAGGCTACAAGTCAGCTGTGGTATAGGAACAAACCAAAAAAAACAAAAAATTTACCTAAAAACATCTCTTATCATTTGCTTAATATTTTAATGCCCAACTTCGCACAAACATTCTGAGCAAAGACCTTGACTTGTAAGTGCGCCGTGTGAAAGTAAATGAGAGACGGATCTCAACAATTTACAAGATGAAATAATAAGTAGCAAATCCTTACTTATCAATTCATTGCTCCGTCAAATAAGCAGAACTTAATTAGACAAGACAATATTTCATTATGTTTCATTATATAGTATTATACTCCTTTCAATACTATTCTATACAGTTCCGTGTGCTACGTTATCTTCTTCAACAACAAAATTATTCATGGTTCCTCTTTCAGAACATATATTCTTCTTTCAATTAGTTACATTTAAGCTGTTTTCAAAACTATATCTTCGTTCTATTCGTTTTCTCTTTCTTTCTATCATCCTATCATGTGAGATTTCAAGCTTTACTTTCTTTACTATTCATTCTTTCAACATATATTTACATGTGTTGAATACTTTTTAAGAACTCATTCTTTCATTTCTCTTACCCAAATACTAACATATATGAATATATTCAGAACGTATGTTCTCTGTGGTCTTTGTCTTTGCTTCATAGTCATAATAATCATTTATATATTTTTTTCGACTATATTATCTGTTGTCTGTTCGCTTCAATATGTATGCCAATTTAGATGTTTTTCTAGGACTTACCTTGTCTTTCTCTATCTGTTAACTTAAACTTTCATTCTCAATCGGGTGTAAATGTAGCTTAATTCAATCAATCCTATTTTCCTGCCTCTTCATCCTCTTACTTGGATCATATCTCACTTTCCTTGGCAACACTATTCTAGCTTCATATTGTTATGAATTCTCAGTTAATTACTTTAATTCATTTCTATATATTTTTTCTAATATGATTCATTATATAACGTATGATTGTCCACTGCACTAATGTATGATGGGTAGACCACATTGAGATAGTAAGCATATGAGGTGGATTAAAGTGATTCATGACGAAAGAAATGAATACTATAAAATGCAAATTATACGATACAAGAAAGTGTAGAAACTTTGAATAGAGAAAAGATTAACAAAATACACTGGAATGATGGGAAACGCAGTGATCATAAAAAAATTTTCAAATCATTAAGAGTAAATGAAAGAATATTAGACCACATCTAAGAGAGGAAAACAGATAAAATGCTACAAACTAATTGTAACGTACAGAGAGACGTACTTATATAGAACTTGAATATTTACATACGTGAGTCTAACATGAGTTTAGTCATATTCCTCAATTTGTGTGGCATGTTTAGCTCATTACTCATCATACTTTTGTGAAGATAATTAAGTATTAACAAAAGAATTATGATCAGGAGCCGCTATGATTCATAGCATATCCATTATCAACGAATACGAAGGACTATGTTAATATTTCGATTTAAACAAGAGAATAGAACAAAGAAATTTTGTACAGAGTTGATCAAGTGTCTAGATTGTTTCCTTTTATATCCATATTCAGTATGCAGCATAGATAAAATTTACCATGCTGGATTTTAGTCCTTTCTACTAATCAAATATATATTAATAACAATATATTGAGTGTCTTATATACTTTCTTTGCGTGATTTCCAATATTTTTTAAAAAATAAATATTTCGGACTTTTATGAACCATCTTCTAACAAGAATGCGAGCATTTGCATAGGAACGAAATGTCTCACAAATGAAGAGTATTTATCTGTATCTTGATGATAGAGCAAGTCGCATTGAGTTTATCTGTGAATAATGTTGTCATCTATATATAATATGACATTTGACTAATAAAGAATGCTAGAGAATCGAATGATATGTATTAAGAACAGTTTTGTTACTCAAATATAGTTAATGATCTTTAGAACACTAAAATCAAGAAAGAAATATTACCTGAATAAGGTATAGGATATCTGGGCGGCACTTAAGGTGCTATAGTATCTCAATACAGTGTGAATAAAGCTAGGGAGTTCAATTTTACCTATATATATTATACTAATATATCGAGGTAACGTAACACAAAGAACCAGGATTGTTGTGTATTTTTATATGTCATTCTAAAGCCTGCGAACAATTTTTTTCGAAGGACACCTATGCTGCTTACAACTGAAGATCCCATAATTCCTATTTTGAAGAAATCTCTTCTTAATATTATGATTTTAACCAGACGGCAATGAACCTGTCTCACACAGGTAAGCGTAGTGTAAATACATTTTCTCAATGTGTATTGTTTAGCCTTACATTTAAGTTATCGAACTTGTGCCCGCCTAATATTTATTAATTATTAAATCTAATAGATTTTCAAACAAAATCTATTGGTATCTACTCATAGTATAATGACACATCCATAAACCAGCCCCAAATAGAATAACTAATTAAATTGAACAAGAATTAGTATATTAAATTCATTATTATTAGTAGGTATGCTAAGGATCCTAGTTCTTTTATGTATAGATTATAGAATAGCTTATAGGCCTATTGACTTATATATTCATTCTAAATTCTTATATATATCCATGGATGTATGATGATGTGATTAAGTGGTGTGTAGTTTGCGCCTTGAGTCAGATAAAAACGCTCTCGGTTTCATGCAGTTATATACATTATGTTACATTCAGTTTCATCTCTCAAATATAGGTCTAACTGTAACATCTCCCCTCGATAGCGAGGTAGAGTTTAGACAAATAACATATAAAAGTGTGTGTAGAATTGACTAGACCAAGATATTTCATTTTTCCTTCATCTTGAGAATAATAGATTTAAATCTATTAGAGAACTCTGTTCTCCCTCAGATGGTTGACAGCTTAATTAAGTTTGAGGTGAAAGTATGCTACTGCATATCGGTAGCCCATCATCTAGAGAATCGAGTTCTTACTTGATATGTCGCGAGGTTTGAGAAATATTTATTTTATAGTCCCAAAGTTTAAATTTCGATAGGTTTATAATTAACATATTCTATATTTGTTTCATCTGGGTATGAGAATAATAAGGTATTAAAATCTCTCCTCGTCATAAACCTGTCATATGGGGTAAGGAGTATTCTGATGATGCTCCTACTATACTTATGCTTGGCCTAAGGCTGTAATGTCTAGAGGGCACGCAACACTTGTCTCTAGTAAGTGGAGAAAACGGGAAAGAGGCATTTGTTTCTATCCACCCAGCATTTTAACTGATGATCTTGATATATTTCCTTCAAATAATGTTAGCAAGAAGAGGAGGGACACCTACGTTTGTTTGTGCCAGACTCATTAAATTGTCAACAGCATATTTGAATGTGACTGTGCGAGAATGTGAATTTAGACGATCCTCTGGCATGACTAATTGGTGCCGAATGAAACTATTGCATAAATTTCATTTGATCTTTACAGTGTCAAAGAATTTTAACTTGCTAGCGCCCGTATTAAAGTGTCTCAAAATCCCATCAAAGCTCTCTATGATTATACTATTACAATTTAAGCAACAACAAAACACAGATGCAGGCATCAGCTACACAATACGACACCAACTACTATCCACCACACTTCGTACTTTTTGTATTATTTTCTAATACTTCTTACATTGTTAGTTAATGATAAAAAATCTATCTTTCTTGATTCACTAAATTCATATTGGAGATATGTTACATGAAGTTTATTTCTTTTGATGCTAAGTAATCTCTAATAAACTTACAACAATCACTACTGAATAAGCTTGATTCCTCTATATATAAAATATTAATACTAACAAGTTATTTATTCTCAAGCGCTATATAAAGTGAACTAACATAAGTCATGTTAGATTACTGAACATCTTAAATACATAGAAGACAATACCTAATAACCAAATCTATAATAAAAACAGAGGATTCACTAAATATCTAATGTTCGTGAGCATTTATGTATGGATTTGATATTCTTACACTGCACCTAGAATAACACCTCTAGTCCCTATATTTTTAATCTACCACAAGCACCAGGTTTTAAAACACAATGTCCTGTGACCATTATCATGTTGTCGTCTTATATCAATCTTTTATGAGATACAAGATTTTGTTACGACACTATTTAGAGATAGTGGAGAACTCACTTTGCAATAATAAGAGTATGTGATTAATCAAATCTGTGGTGGTCATCTCAAATGATTAATTTGCTTAGTATACTGAATTTCTAACATAGTCCACACATTCAATTATGATAGATATATCAAATGTATATAAAAGGCACAATATTTGCATTCTGAGTATATCATAGTTACTAACTCGAACAGAATACTCTAATTATAGACATTTAAAATGAGGTGTAATCACTTTTATATACTATTCCTCTTCTTTGTATGTTAGTCTTTCTAATGCAGTTACTATTTTTATTTACAACAATTATCACAATTCTTAGGTATACAATGTTATTCTCAGCTGCAGGTGGTGCTAAATACCATCTACTAAATCCGCCTTGGCATAAATTTGTATTGAGTTACATATTTATTGCTTTAATATACGTTATTTAAATAAGTGGCTCGTATTTTAAGAATCATCAGAATCCTACCGTAAGCGATGCACATCTCCAGTCAGAGAATCGCTTTCGTATGTTCTTTTGTCAAAAAGTTCGTGAAATCTTAATACGTGATAGAAATCTTATTGAGTACTCCTTGGATTGTCACGACATCCAACTAGTTTGCATATGATCACTGAATTTTGTATCATTGCAACCTAAGTGTTGGTGGTATTGTACACTACACTTTTATTATTGCCTCCTCTCCTAGTGTGTCGGATATGAATGTCACTGACACTTCTGGCGCAGAAACCCACACCCAATTAATTGCCTTTTAAAGACGTGAAGAGTGAATTTCCTTCTGTTTTCAGACAAGATCATCAAAGAATTCTTGTTTATCTTATATGAGAGGATTTGCTATTATCAAGAAAGGACGGTTGTCTTATTTATCAAATATATTGCAAAGAAAACCCCACTGGCTATTCATACATGTGTATGTTTGTGTGCACATGCATAGAAAAGAAGAATATGGTTATTTCACCACATTTCCCCCCCAAAAAATAAAACAAAAAACAAAAAACAAAAACAAACAAATGATTAATGTGTGGAGGATTGATCACTAATTAAACATGAGCTTATTCTAGTGAATGACTGCCTTGCATTTCATAGGTTTTCTGGTTTAAATAGGTTTAAAACATTGAACAGATATAAGCAACTCTTTTAAAGAGGAACAAAGGTTTATTAATTTTAAATATTCAGTAGAGACTGGGTCTTTTTTTTGTTGGTATTGATTACTTCTCTTTCTTTAATCAACATTATACACAACAAAGATGAAGTACAGTACTGAATATCAAAATCATCCATAGAAATAAGTTGTTATCATTCTCAGTTTTGTTGGATCTTCATCTGATCTTGTAAAATTATTTTCAGGTTGCAGGCTACATTCCCTAACCTATGGCAATTTATTTATCATTAAAAAATGAAAATACATTTTCTTGTTGGTGTATGGCTAATTTCTGAAATATAGACATACTGAAGGTTATACATGCACGCACACACACACACACAACACAACACACACACAACCACAACAACACATACTATAATACATATTATGGAGATATATAATATATGGAGATATATATGATATTATATATAAATATTGATATTATAATATATATGGAGATTATATATGATATATTAGAGATATATATGATATATATAATATATGGAGATATATAATTATATATATTATATATATATATACTGAAATATATTGATATATATATATGTATGGAATAATATGATATATATATATATATATAATATATATATGGATATATATATTGATATATATATATATATTGGATATATAATGAAAATATATATATATATAATGATAATATATATATATATATATTAATATGGAATAATATGATATATATATATATATTAGATATATAATGATATATATAATATATATATGGGTATATATTGATATATATATATATATAGATATATATATGATATATATATATATATATATGGATAATATATGAATATATTATATATATATATATGGATATAATAGATATATATTATATAATT
>CM042140.1:36141773-36146773 GCA_023376005.1 Doryteuthis pealeii | reverse complement strand
TCCGCTAGGAACCACAAGGGTCCTGGTTCGATACCTCACAAATTCAGTGTATAAGTAGCGCAGGGATCTGTGCGGTAAAATGAGGAGCTGATGGTAAGTGTGGTGCTCCATCTCAGATGTGAAAACAATCTCCTTGGTCTAGTGTTAGTGAAAAGGAGATTGACTCCCCCGCTTCTGACTGATACCGGCTTTAGGCCACCCCAACAATTGGATTGTTAGGTGACATTTGAAAAAAAAAAAACATCTACATTCTAAAAATTTTTAGATGAAACATTTTCATTCCCATAAAATATGGGCTCCCTAGATGTGAAGTCTGAGTTCATGCCTTATTAGAATGTATTTCCTGATTTCCAATGTAATAATTATAGCAGCCAAAGTAATTATCATCCTCGAGTAGGTATTAACTCAACCTGTTCAACCAGGAAGGATTAGCCCTGTTGGCTAGGATGCTAGAATACGCCGACTGTACTTCTTCAAAGAGGTAATACCCCTCCCCAATGGAGCCACCTGTTGACCGATTAATCAAGTTTAAAGAGCTCGAGGGAGAATAGTTGATACATACCTTTCCCAAGGGTATTAGTACTATATGAAATACACACTGCCCCATCCAGGATTTGAACTCATGTCAATGAGTTCATTTCTTTTGATGATAACCATTACACCGTGCACCTCTATTAGGTGGAAAAAATAGTAAAAAAAAAATTTAAAAAACTGACCACTAACAAAAGCTGATTAGTGTCCAGTGGTTCCATAGTGGCAGTATTGAATTGGCTACACCCGTGAAAAAGTTAAGCTGACCCACTCTGCCAGCGGCGCCAAATATAGCAAAAAGTGATAGCTGACACACACACAGAACCTCACCTTTCATTTGTGGTGAGATTAATCAAAAAGCTCCCATTATTTGTTTGTGACTCACACTCAGACGGGAAAGAATACGATATACACATATCATATTCTGAGGCCTTTGTTGTGTCTAGAACCGCTGTTGCAATCGTATCTCTCAGCCTGATTTGTCAGGTATCATATTGCAGTGAATATATTAAATGTGGTCAGCTAAGAGGAGGAGGAGGCTGAATAAGAGTGGGAGGAGAATTGCATGTAGGTGTGGATGTTTTGTTGCCTAAAATGAACTGTAGCTAAAGTCTTTTTTTTTCTTTTTCTTCTTTTTTAAAAAAAAAAAAAAGAATTTTATTAAGTACTAGAACCTGCATCATCTGGGTAGAGAGGGGGAAAAAACGTGATGTAATGGTTAGCAAGTTAGTCTCGCAGATCTATTATTATTACTACCAAAAAAATGCCCTCTGGGCGGTATAAAAATAAATTTTTGAAAGATATTGCCGGAGGGGGTGTGGAAAAAATTAAATAAATAGAATAAAACGTCTAATATTTTTTTTAAATTACTTACTTAAAAAGCATCATATTCCCTCCACGCCACTGAGATATTTGTTTTGTTTTACGACAGTAGGGACCTCCAAAACGTTTCTAAAAATTTCTGATTTAATTATTCAAATTCTTATCTTTATAGAAAAAATTTAAAAATCATCCCAGTTTTTAAAAAAATATTTCCCCCCAATATATTTTAGGCAAAAAAACTATTTTAAACATGAATTCATCTAAAGGTGAATAAGTATCAACATTTTCGTGAAAGGACGGGTGCCACACCTACTATCAGCTCACCACTTTATCACACAAACCCAAGCTGCACCACACATCAACCAGCACCAATGCCACACACCAACCCCCTCACCCTCATTATCTTACATGGTGACACTAATGTCAAGTGTTATAGCACCTTGCCCTTCCCCTGGACACCATAGGAGTCACGAAGAGAGGAGGCTTGCCAATCTTTCGTACAACCATCCAAGGCCTGTGATAAGATCCAGGTGTAGATCCAGAGTCACATAAGACTGATAGACGATAGAATAGGGATCTTTTCTCTGTTGGTTGGTTAGTTACATTTTACAGCATTTCAACCCTTGTTGGGTTATTTTATGCTGAAGACATTTTGTTTTATTCAGTCTTTATGAGTATTGAAAATTCTTTTTTTAACTCAATTTTTTCAAACACATTTTTAATACTCATTTTTTTTATCTATTTAACCCATAGATGGGACCCTAACTAGTACGACCACTCTGGGTCAGGGTGGACGCTCAATTTTTTCAAACACATTTTTAATACTCATTTTTTTTATCTATTTAACCCATAGATGGGACCCTAACTAGTACTACCACTCTGGGTCAGGGTGGACGCTCAATTTTTTCAAACACATTTTTAATACTCATTTTTTTTATCTATTTAACCCATAGATGGGACCCTAACTAGTACTACCACTCTGGGTCATGGTGGACGCTCAATTTTTTCAAACACATTTTTAATACTCATTTTTTTATCTATTTAACTCATAAATGGGATCCAAACAGATACTTCCACTCGAGGTCAGGGTGGACCTGGGAGTAATGGCAATAAAGGGGTACTCCACACTCCCCAGAGCTCCAGAACTCGAATTTCACTATTAGATGCAGTTTAATGTCATACCTAGGACACTCCTTTCTCTGTTTTGTGTTTTTTTCTCTTCTCTATCACTCACAACATTTTTCTACTTCTCTTTCTTCATATTTTTTCTTCTTTTGGAGAAGTTATTTAATATAAAATTAAAGTCAACATATACCAGTGATGTGAAATCTCAATGCGTAGGAATAATAAAGAATACTGAGGAGAGTGCTGGAATATTGAGAAAATCTGCTGTCACATGATCTCCTGTGAAAATCACTAGTTACAACCAATTTAAAAGGTTAATGAGTATGAATCTCTGTCCTCATATCCAGGACACCAGAAGTACTAAGTAGACTTACTGTCACTTGATTCCCCATGAAAGCCACTACTCTCTACTGGTGTGAAGCTTTAATAGAAAAAATAATTTACATGAAAATCACACAATTTTTACTTGGCAACTGTAATTATTCAGAATTTACAAACTTAGTTTTTCTAATTAATTGCACACTGGTGCCACCTAAGATGTTTTTCTTTTTTCTTTTTCCCTTTTTCTGACAGCCTGTAAATCAATTGTACTTTTCATTTCAAGCCTCAAGACTGACCAGTGGTCACTTACAATCACTGACTTTATTTGATGTTGTTTGATTAAGTCGATTGTCTTACCTGTCAATTGAAACTTAACAAACTTTCTGGGCTCCAGCATGATCTTTAACCAAGCTTCTCATATTGCCAGATCAATACTAAACTGTATCAATTAAGACAACAAACATCTGTGGTATTAATGCGCATGCCTCAGTGGTATTACAGCACATATCTCAATAGTATTAAGGTACCTGCCTCTGTGATATCAAGACACATGCCTCAGTGGTATTAAGGCACATAGCTCAATAGTATTGGCATCTGCCTCTGTGATATCAAGAGAGATGCCTCAGTGGTATTACTGCACATATCTCAATAGTATTAAGGCACCTGCCTCTGTGATATCAAGACACATGCCTCAGTGGTATTACTGCACATATCTCAATAGTATTAAGGCACCTACCCCTGTGATATCAAGACACATGCCTCAGTGGTATTAAGGCACATATCTCAATAGTATTAAGGCATCTGCCTCTGTGATATCAAGACACATGCCTCAGTGGTATTACTGCACATATCTCAATAGTATTAAGGCACCTGCCTCTGTGATATCGAAACACATGCCTCAGTGGTATTAAGGCACATATCTCAATAGTATTGGCATCTGCCTCTGTGATATCAAGAGAGATGCCTCAGTGGTATTACAGCACATATCACAATAGTATTAAGGCACCTGCCTCTGTGATATCAAGACACATGCCTCAGTGGTATTACTGCACATATCTCAATAGTATTAAGGTACCTGCCTCTGTGATATCAAGACACATGCCTCAGTGGTATTACAGCACATATCTCAATAGTATTAAGGCACCTGCCTCTGTGATATCAAGGCACATGCCTCAGTGGTATTACTGCACATATCTCAATAGTATTAAGGCACCTGCCTCTGTGATATCAAGGCACATGCCTCAGTGGTATTACTGCACATATCTCAATAGTATTAAGGCACCTGCCTCTGTGATATCAAGACACATGCCTCAGTGGTATTACTGCACATATCTCAATAGTATTAAGATACCTGCCTCTGTGATATCAAGACACATGCCTCAGTGGTATTACTGCACATATCTCAATAGTATTAAGGTACCTGCCTCTGTGATATCAAGGCACATGCCTCAGTGGTATTACTGCACATATCTCAATAGTATTAAGGCACCTGCCTCTGTGATATCAAGACACATGCCTCAGTGGTATTACTGCACATATCTCAATAGTATTAAGGTACCTGCCTCTGTGATATCAAGACACATGCCTCAGTGGTATTACTGCACATATCTCAATAGTATTAAGGTACCTGCCTCTGTGATATCAAGGCACATGCCTCAGTGGTATTACTGCACATATCTCAATAGTATTAAGGCACCTGCCTCTGTGATATCAAGGCACATGCCTCAGTGGTATTACTGCACATATCTCAATAGTATTAAGGCACCTGCCTCTGTGATATCAAGACACATGCCTCAGTGGTATTACTGCACATATCTCAATAGTATTAAGATACCTGCCTCTGTGATATCAAGACACATGCCTCAGTGGTATTACTGCACATATTTCAATAGTATTAAGGCATCTACCTCTGTGATATCGAAACACATGCCTCAGTGGTATTACTGCATATATCTCAATAGTATTAAGGCATCTGCCTCTGTGATATCAAGGCACATGCCTCAGTGATATCAAGACATATGCCTCAGTGGTATTAAGGCACATATCTCAATAGTAGTAAGGTAAATATTTCATTACATCAAAACTTAAATACTTATACCTGGAGGGCACATATTCTTGCTAGTATATATAAAGAAAGAAAGAAAGAAAGAAGGTTGTTTGAATGAAACAGAAAAATATGGTTGATAAACTTGCTCAGCAAT
>CM042140.1:36134273-36136773 GCA_023376005.1 Doryteuthis pealeii | reverse complement strand
ACCTCAGAGTCGACATATCAATGCCACGTCTACGCCAGGTCCCACGGCGACCCCAAATGCCACTGCTTCTCCAGATATCTCCCAGAGACAATCCCAGAGCCCTGCCATAGCATCAAATAACACCAATAAATCTTCAACGATTCCCAGAAATCATCAATTCCCACCAATGTGGCCTCCAGTATTTCCCATGATGCCTCTGCCGCCACAAATGCACCAGCAGGGAGAACCAAATGTTAACACTGGTTCTAATCCAACAGTGCCTACATTTCCGATGCCAGCACCAAACTGGGCCTCGATGGGAATGCCTCCCCAAACAGTGATGATTCCGTTTCCGTTCCTCTTCCCTTTGCCTTTCCCCGTACCGATCCCGATCCCAATCCCGATGAAAGCCGAGCAGATTGAGAAACTCCTGAATCGAGTATCTCATATGTCAAGTAGCAGCAGCAACAAGGAGGATGAGACGTCGTCTGAGTGTGAAGACATCAAACCGCAAAATCTCCAGGATCATCTAAACCTCACTTTGAACCACAATAACTGTAACAACAACAGTAACAGCAGCCATAATAGCCTCGATACAATGCCCCTCACCCAGCCTCGCATTGCAGCAACCACCACAAAAAACATTCCGAAGGAGTGTATCACATGTGCCTCGTGCATTACCCCAAGCAAAAGCACTGTGCTACCTCGTCCAAGCTCAGTCCTTTCAATGAAGAGCGACTCTCATATTTCATTGACAGAGACGAATAGTGTCAAACGACCACCAACTCCGGCCAGTGTCAGTTCCATAGAGTCAATTAAGCGAGTGCGCCATGAATCAATGAACTCTAACTACGATGAGGTGATAGACTTATCCAAGGATAGCAGTCGCGAGAGCGCACAACGTGAGATCCACTCTCCACAGGTCCATGCGTTGTCCGAACACAAAACAGCAAATTCTGTCCGTTCTACATCAGTACCCCTGCCAAAAGCCACAGGGAACAGTGAAACAGACTTTTTACACGTCCCCAAAATTCACATTGTCTCCACACCCACAGACCCACCCCTATCACAGCACTTGCCCCTGCCACCAACTGATCATGCATATTCGTTGAGACGTGGACTCATTCTGGATGCTCCAAGTGTGCCAAAAAGGCCCAAGAGCCCTTCTCCAGAGCGAAGGAATTACATTCGTAGCATGCCTAGGGATATTATGGAAGCCCGTCGGTGCCTACGAACAAGAATCAAGACAAAATGAGAGTGAATGGCAGTTTTCTTTTTCTTTTTTTTTTTTTTTTTCTTTTTTTTTTTTTTTTTATCAGTTACTCTCGGTAATTGTGAAGTGTTTCTGAACACTGCTCTCTTTTTTGGGGCCAAATTTTGGTCAGGACTATTTCATTATCAAAAAGTTGCCCTCCATCTCTATAAGTCATTCCTTCCACAGCCAAAACAATTTTTTTTTAAATGCAAAGTAAAACTAATTATTTTACCAAATTATTTAGACTATCATCTTCAACTTTCTTGTTTCAATTACTGTCTTTGAGCCGATGGGTTCTCCAGCACTCTTTGTGTGTACATCCTATCCAAGAATAAATAAATGTCTGTTGAAATATTTTTTTTTTAAATTTTGAAGAAGGAGACAGAAATTGAGAAAAAAGTATGATATACACCTCAGGAAGGCTGGAGAGTTGACTGGTTAAAATGTAGTGATTGAAACAACAAAGGTTAAGATACTGATATTAATTTTTGACATTTTACCTCAGAACTTCAGTCAACATGATATTTTTTTTTCATTTGAACTGCTAGCAGGCCTTAACTAGCAGTTCCCTACCATAAAGTGGTTACAGAACCCTTTTATGAGCCCAGCCGATTTTATCTTGAAATATAAAAAGGAAATTTAATAAACCCAATACTTTGTTATCCCTCATATATTGGTGGAATCTTTTAATCCCATGAGACCACAGATCTTCCCCTAGATCTAGATGCAGACCTGGGTAGGGTTATGTAAAATACTGGTACTTTCCCTTGCAGTAAGACTTCCCTCTCCGTGCTACTGATGTTGGCCAAGTGAAGGGTAAGTGTGAGTATGGTTTGGTGCCAGTGTTGTTACTAGAATTGCCAGAATGGAGTTAAAGACACAGAGCTCCAACTCTTTGTTTGAAATTTAAAGTTGTCATTATCCTAGACTGGTTCCATGGAAAGAGCTTTTATCTATTATGTTACCACTTTCTATTATGATTAAGGAGCTGGTTTAGCTCAGAACAGCTGTCTAGGAATCACAAGGTTCCCTGCCAACTCAGCACATGAGTAGCACAGATTAGGTAATCTAATCTGTGCGGTAAAATGGGAAGCTGACAGTAGATGTGGCACTCCATCTCAGCAAAAATCTCCTTGGTCTAGCACTAGCAAAAAGGGGATAGACTCCCTTGCTGTTCAACTGATACCAACAATAGGCCACTCTGCAGACTTTACTTTATTATGATAATGATATTACTAATATTTATCATAATGTTTTTGTTTACAG
>CM042140.1:36126773-36131773 GCA_023376005.1 Doryteuthis pealeii | reverse complement strand
CACAAGATTAGAAGGTCTTGGGATCCCTGGGCAGCATCCCATATGTAAATCCAACACTGATCAGATCCATTTTTATCATAGATGCAAAGTTAAAATGGACAGATGAAATAATAATAAAAAATGTTAAATCTGTGATATTTAGAGTTTTGTTGAATATTCTTTTCAAATCTCATTATGAATTACAATGTAAGATTTCATATATATATATATATATATATATATATATATATATATATATATATATATATATAATCAAATCATTATTAAATCATAAGACCACTAGTTGCTTTAGTTTTCCAAATTACATTCTAATCAGAATCCATTACCTTCAAAGAATCTTTTTCAGTATTGGCTTCCATACTTTCTGAATTGGAAACCAGCGACTGGCATAGTTGCTATATATAAATCTTAAATCTGTCTTTCCTGGTTTCAAGAGAATAATCAACTATATGAGAGAGCACTGAAAAGTCCTTAGTCTGACCAAGAGAGAAATGATTTAAATCCATATAATGTACATGCTATCCTGCATCTCCATCCCAAAGAAGGGTTGACAGGTTTTTATTGTCAAGTTTTTTTTAGATGAGGCTAGATGATTTGTATTATTTGGATTTTTCGGACTCTTGTCCTCATCTTTATTATAATATACACAACTTTTCGGGCAATGTGCCCTCTGGAATTCTTCAGGTGGTTCTTGTTGAACTTGGCAACCTTCACTTTGAACTTGGGAGCCTTCAACATTTGAGTTCAACAAGAAACATATGAAGAAGACTGGAGGGCACATTATCCAAAACATTTTGTATATAACAATAAAGATGAGGACAATAGTCCAAATAATACAAATAATACAAATTATCAATTGCATCTCAAAAACTTGACAAGAAAAACTTGAAGAACGCCGGAGGGCCCATCGGCCAAAACGTTGTGTATATAACAATAAAGATGAGGACAATAGTCCAAATAATACAAATTATCAAGCCACATCTCAAAAACTTGACAAGAAAAACGTGAAGAAGGCTGGAGGGCACATTGGCCAAAACACTGTGTATTATATATCAATAAAGATGAGAACAATAGTCTGAAAAATCCAAATAATACAAATTATCAAGCCTCATCTCAAAAATTCAGACAAATAGGAAAAGCTTTGTTGAAAAATACATTTTATTTTACAATTTTGAAAACTTCATAAATTTCTTAGAATTATTTCCAAAATATAGAAAGTTCAGCTGAATTTAAGAAATTGAATTTGGAAATAATTTTATATTAATAGGTTAATAAGATATAAATTAATAGATTTATATTTATGGGTTATAAAATTTGTAATAAAAAAAAATTATTTAATTTAATATTATATGAATATCACATGTCAACAATTTTTTTATTTGAATTTTAAATCTGTGTGGAGTAATAAAAGCTTAAACTTAAAATTTTATTGACTAAAAAATCCCTTAAAATTGAAGACGGAAAACTGAAATAGAAAACCACGTTTTTGGAATTCTTGGTCAATTAACTCTTTACCAACTTGCTTCATGGGTATCAAATGCATCTCAACAAGCAGATACGCAGGCTGAAAACAATATTCTGCTTCATTTGTGTGCGAAAACATTGGAAACAATATGAAATTTCAAATTAGGAATAATACAATACTAATATGAATAATTTTTATATTTCGGACTATTGTCCTCATCTTTATTGTTTCCCAACCCTATTGCCCTTATGGCAAGCCCCAACCCCTTTTTTTATCATATGGGTACTAGAAGGCGGTGGCTGTGGATCTACATGTCCTAGGAATGACGTTAAACTCTATCTGATGGTGAGGTTCCAGTTTTGGAAATTTGGGGAATGTGGAGCACCCCTTCATCACCATTGCCTCCTGGTCCACTCTGACCCGGAGTGGTAGTACCTGTTAGGGTCCCATCTATGGGTTAAATAGAAAAATGTATTTATAAAAAAATTGTATTATCCATTAAGAATTGATTTATTTCAAAATTTTATCGGCATTAAATGACCCACTGAGGTTGATATGCTGTAAAACAAAACAAACCAAACCAAATCATCTTTATTGTGTATAAACACAACATTCAGGCTAGTGTAACCTCAGACACTGTTTAGGTGGGTTTTTTTAAATTTATTATTTCAATTGCCTTAAAATAATTCACTTTAAAGGAGAATAATAATTTTGATATTTCAGACTGTTGGCCACATCTTTATTGTGTATAAACACAACGTTCAGGTCACTGTAACCTCGGGCTTTGTATAGGTGTTTTTTTAATTACCTTAGAATAAGTCATCTTCAGACGATTACCCATGAATTCAAATGAGGTTTCAGAATCTGAAATCATTACCACTAATTGACAGAAATGGGATTAGATATAGAAAAAATAGAATGGAAATAGTTACTTATTCTAAAACAGAAATTTCAAAATGTTGTAAAGAACGCTATCACTTACCTAACCGCCTTCATCTGACCAGGCACATGAAATGAGAAGATCCCAAAATGTGTTTATACACAATAAAGATGAGGACAACAGTCTGAAATATCAAAATTATTCATATCAAGTCTTGTCTCATAAATACAGTCAACTAATACAATACTAGTTTCCATTGGAAATTTGTACAGCTGATATTTCACTAATGTCTGGAAGTAAGTATATTGATGATCAGTAGGTAATGGGTTAAAGTAAAGAGAAAGAAACCTAAGACATAAAGAGTTTACAAATAAAGTTTATAGCAATGCTTCATTATTATTACTAGCAAATATATGCACCCTCCTGGTGCAAGTATCTAAGTTTTAATATAATAAAATATCATATTAAATTAGAAAGGCTAATGAAACTGAATAAGAATGCAGATAAAAAGATTTGGAACAGAGGGGGTATGATTGAAAAATAGAACAACTTTGAAACTAACTATTCCATCATTTTCCATTACTCCCGTCTTTCATTGGTAATTTTTCCTAATTTAACAATTTAGTTAAAATAGGAAGTAAAGAATAAAATGAATTATTTATTCTTCTTAATAGATTTCTTTTAAGATTTATCTCCGAGATTTTTGCTCATATTCAATAAGATAACACCAAACAATTAGAAATCAATAATACTAAGCATATATTTATTAAAATCAAATATTTAATATCAATATGCAAATTAGCCTTCCCATTCACACTGTAATACGCTATTTTGTTGTATATATAAATACAATTGCATGTTATTAGGATGTAGATATGGTCAACAGTCTTAATGATGTAAAACAATTTCATTAATAATCGAGGTTTAAATAAAAAATAAAATCATGGAGAATGTGATGTAAATAACAAAAGGAATTGTGATTTGTATAGTAATATAGTTTCGGTTACAGACAGAAAAACACACAATCTCCATTATAATAAGATTATCATTATTATTAGCAAGAATATGTGTCCCCCTGGCCTAAGTATTCAAGTTTTAATGTAATGAAATATATTGAATTAAAAGACTAACATAATCAAATAAAAATGCATATAAAAAGATTACACTTATTTTGATTTGATTTTAATTGATTTCTATATAAAATTATTCATAGGATTGATTCGAATACGCTAGAGAACAAAGCAATAATATTAGATATCAATAACATCAATATCAACCTCGTTTTGTTAAAACCAATACGCAAATGAACTACACTGTATATTATGTAAACCTTTATTGCTTAGTAATATATAAGACAAATCCAGGATTTAAAATGCACTAATAACATGGGCTGTTTTGAGGCAAATTTAACTCAGATTTTCATAGAGACATTGATAATAAATAAGATTTATTCTATGTATTAACGATTTTGACTATAAATAAAATATTCATTCATAAACTAATGCAATTCCTGAGAGTATTGTGATGTAATTAGTGAAATTAACCACACTAAGAAATGCAAATTAACCACACTAAGAAATAAAGGCTTACACAATGTAAGCCTTTATTTCTTAGTGATATATAACACAGATTGCAGGATTTTAAATGCACTAATAACATGGGTAGTTTTCAGTTTCATAGTTTCGATTACAGACAGACAGACACCGAATCTCTACTATAAAACTATTACTATCAAAATTTAATAAATGTTAAGTCATAAGAGTTCAAATGAATTTAGAACTGATTTTTGCACATGTTTACATGATTATTTTTTGTCTTAAAAATCTCATTGTCACTTCCTTCTTTCTTTTCTTGAAAAATAAAATAAATTAGTCAGGATTAGAGATATTGAATAGATAGATAGATAGATAGATAGATAGATAGATACACACACATTTATTTCAAACAAACAATCATTTAAAAAAAGACACATGAAGGCTTTGGGTTACCTAATGTGTGAATATATATATATCTATATCTATGTATATATACATACATGTATATAGATATAGATATATATGTATACATAGTTATATATACATACACATACACACACATTTATTTTAATCAGTATATATATATTTTTGTAGGTTATTTATATACACCATGAAAAATAAAGAATAAAGAAATAAACAAACTTACAAAATAATAAAATATCAATTGTACACAAAATGAATATTTAAAAAAAACATAAAATTTTCAAAAACAAAATTTTCAAAAAATCAACACAAAAATCATGTTCAAAGCAGTAATGTATATTAATCTGTATATTAATCAATATTAATATATTAATTATATAATTAATTAATATAAATATTAATTAATCAATATTGATATATTGTTACTATCAGCCATTTTGGTGTATTTTTATGCTTATTTTTAATTTTTTTTTATTTTTCCATACATACATATATATATATATATATAAATATATATATATATATATATATATGTTACATGTATATGTATTATGCATTGGTACACATGCACTGAAAGCAGCACGGGCACATGGATATAGCACCTTTTTGATTAAATAATTGACCTGTTAATTGATACCATCCAAACATGAACCATTTGTATATTTTCTACCATGATGCATGTCTCCACCCCCAGCCA
>CM042140.1:35981773-36121773 GCA_023376005.1 Doryteuthis pealeii | reverse complement strand
AAACATAGGCATACACATATATATATAAGTTAAAAGAAAGGAAATGAATCCGACGGTATGAGTATATATAAAAAGATATGAAAACACCACAAAATCTTGTTAAAGTGAAAACAATCAAAATATTGTTCAATATCAGCTATGTTATAAAATGTTTTCACTTTAACAGCATTTTGTGGTGTTTTCATATCTTTTTATACATATATATATATATACTCTCGGAGATATATATGCATATATTTTAGTTCAGTCGGTAGAGCGTTCGGCTAGAAACCACAAGGTTCCTAGTTCGATACTGGCCCTCGCCAACTCAGCATATGAGTAGCACAGGGATCTGAGCGGTAAAGTGAGGAGCTGATGGTAGGTGTGGCGCTCCACCTCAGATGCTAAAACAATCTCCTTGGTCTCGCACTATTGAAAAGGGGATAGACTCCCTCACTGTCTGGCTGATACCGACATTAGGCCGCCCCGACGACTTTACTTTTTTACTTTATGCATATAGACACACATTTACATACAGATATACCAACATGTGGTATATCTGTAGGTGAATGTTCTACAAGGATGGCTTTGGCATTAAATAACCCACAAACGTTGATATGCCATTGCTTACAGTCAAGTCACATTGAAAGCACCTGTGCCCATTAGATCACCAAAGTTAAGCAGCAATGAGTCTGTTTAATACTTAGATGGGTGATCATTTAAGCAACAGCAGGTACTGTAAGTAACCTGATATCAAAATGACTTGATTCGGCATTAAATAACCCGAAAAGGGTTGAAATGCCATTAAACAAAGAAATCAAAACAACATACACATAAATACATGTACACACACATACACATATACACACTCATACATATGCACACACATACCTATGCACAGGCACATTCATACATATGCACACACACATACATATACACAGGCACACACATACATATACACACTCATACATATGCACACACACATACACGTACTCACTCATACATATGCACACACATCTATATATATACACAGGCACACTCATACACATACACATACATATACACAGGTACACACATACATGTGCACACACACATACACATTCATACATATGTACACACACATACATATGCACACACACATACATGTACTCACTCATACATATGTATACACATCTATATATATACACAGGCACACTCATACACATACACATACACATGCACACACATACATATATACAGACACACACATACATATGCACATACACATTCATACATATGTACACACACATACATACACACACACATACACAGGCACACTAATACTAGTACTCACTCATACATATGCCCACACATCTATATATATACATAGGCACACTCATACATATGCACATACACATACATATGCACACACACATACACGTACTCACTCAAACATATGCCCACACATCTATATATATACATAGGCACACTCATACATATGCACATACACATACACACATACATATACACAGGCACACACATACATATACATACGCACATACACATTCATACATATGTACACACACATACATATGCTCACTCATACATATGCATACACATCTATATATATATACACAGGCACACTCCTACATATGCACATACACATACATATGCACACGCACATACATGTACTCACTCATACATATACATACACATCTATATATATACATAGGCACACTCATACATATGCACATGCACATACATGTGTACACACACATACACATTCATACATATGTACACACACATACATATGCACACACACATACACAGGCACACTAATACTAGTACTTACTCATACATATGCACACACATATATCCACAGGCACACTCATACATATCCACATACACATACACACATATACACACTCATACATGTGTACATACACATACACAGGCACACTCATACATACACACTAACTCTCTCTCAGATTCGCCCGACACATACCAGATTCATTGTATAAAATTGAACTCTGATACCAATCAGAGCCTCTACACAATTAATTGTACTTATATACTTGTAAAATCCATAACATTTCTGTCAGGAAGAGATCCTCGATAGTTCTTAACTCTTTGCCAACCAAATTTCCTTCCCCCACGGCTGTACCAAATTTTCTTGGTATTTTTTTACCTGTACGATGGGATATTTCAAAATTCACTATCTATTCACCTCATATGGCAGGGGTGTTTGCATAGCGAGTTTTCAGTATACATGTGCAAGAGCTGCTGCCAGCGGTTTATGGTAGGATCACAGTGGTGAGAGAGCCACTGTCAGCAGCTTAAAGTAGGCAAAGAGTTAACTTTTAAGTTAGCCCTAAAAAATATATAAATATATATATATATATATTTAATTGATTTTTTTTTTTCTTTTACTCACAAAATTTTTAATTTCAGAGCACATTTTGAATTCTTTTCATGATTTTTAAAAATCGGTTATCAATTATTTTTTAAATCAAAAATTGATGTTTAATTAATTTTAAAAAAAAAAATGTTTTTGAAAAAAAAAAATAATAGCATTTTTTTTTTTTTTTGGCCATAATCAAGAAACTTTTATATGCATAGAAATTATTTTGCTTTATACTTCTCTCTCTCTCTCTCTCTCTCTCTCTCTCTCTCTCTCTCTTCTCTCAACTTTATTTTCTTGATTTTTTGGAGCAAGCTTCAAAGTAAATATAAATTATTAAATAAACTTTGTATTTTATTTAATTTCAATTTTATGTATGTACATTGTTTTTCATTTTCTTGTATTTTTTCCTTCACTCATATTTTTTCTATTTATTTCTCTTATATAAAAACGTTTTTTTTTTTTTTTAATTGCACAGTTAAACAACGCCCAGGTGAACATGAGCAATAAATATACATTTAAAAATCAAAAATGTTTCCAGGGTTTCTTCTTTCTTTACTTATCTGATTTCTATTTGTGTTTATCAGCTGAATAAACAATTTCTTTATTGGTACTAGCAAGAATATGCACCCTCCAGGCGTAAGTATTTAAGTTTTAAAGGTAATGTAATATGGTTGGTTGGTTGGTTGGTTGGTTGGTTGGTTGGAATCCTTCTGTCTACAAAGGATGATGGTGTAGTGTCCAAAAGAACAAAAAAAATGTTTTTTCTTGATTCGGCATTAAAAGTAAAAATAAGTAAAGTCGTCGGGGCGGCCTTATGTCGGTATCAGCCAGACAGCGAGGGAGTATATCTCCTTTTCACTAGCGCTAGACCAAGGAGATTATTTTAGTGTCAAACCGAGAAAATGAAAAGAAAATTAGTATAAAATCTGATTATGGTCAAGTTACTCTGAAAACACCGGTTTCCACTAGATCACTGAAGTTAAGCAGCGATGAGCTTGTTCAATATTTAATTGGGTTGACCACTGGAACTGTAAGCAACCTGACTCCATTGTCTATCAAAATGACTTGATTTGGCATTGGCCGGGTTAGCTCAGTCGGTAGAGTGTTCGGTTAGAAACCACAAGGTTCCTAGTTCGATACCGGTCCTCGCCAACTCAGCGTATGAGTAGCACAGGGATCTGTGCGGTAAAATAAACTATTTCTTTATTGGAAGAATATGCACCCTTATTTCTTTATTGCAAGAATATGCACCCTCCAGGCGTAAGTATTTAAGTTTTAAAGGTAATGTAATATGGTTGGTTGGTTGGTTTGAATCCTTCTGTCTACAAAGAATGATGGTGTAGTGTCCAAAAGAACAAAAAAAAATGTTTTTATCTGCATCTGCACATTAGGGTAGGTTGATTTTTCACTTTTTTTTTAAAATATCAAATTCTCTCGAACAGCAAAAGTTGTATATTGGTATAATAAATCCTGATACTAAAAACTAGATCTCTTACTTGTACCATTTGTTGAGGAAATAGCATCAAAGATAAGTAAGTAAAGTCGACGGCACGGCCTAATGTCAGTATCAGCCAAATGGCGAGGGAGTCTATCCCCTTTTCAATCGCGCTAGACCAAGGAGATTATTTTAGCATCTGAGGTGGAGTGCCACACCTACCATCAGCTCCTTACTTTACCGCACACATCCCTGTGCTACTCATACACTGAGTTGGCGAGGGCCGGTATCGAACCAAGAACCTTGTGATTCCTAGCTGAACACTCTACCGACTGAGCTAAACCGAGTCAATTAAAATGCACTAAAAATCTTTGTTTTTGCAACATTTGGCCCGAAAATTGGTTAGAAAATTTAGCAATTTCAATATTTTAAACAGAAATTTATTTTACTAAATGAAACGGCTAAGTGTTACATAATCATTAGGTATCTAATGATTATGACAATAGTGTAGAAATCATATTAGTGCAGCTGATGGCCTTGAGAGTGAGTGACAGCGTTTGACCTCACTCTGACCTTGCGTTCTGGGGATGATCGTGAGAATCGGAAGGCAATAGAAGCCCCTTCCGGTTTAAGGGGTAAGCAACTCAGTTAGTTAGAGTTAGAACTTAGAAGCGAAGCTAGCAAGATGTGAGTCTCACTGCGTGATTGTCTGGTCTGGGGTTCTACGAATAAAGTAACATCATCATAAATCGAAGTCTTGTGGTTATTACTAAAAGCTAACAATAGCACAAGGCTTCGGATAACAAGAAATCCCTACCAACAGAGACCAGACCCGGAATCCCCATATAAGAAAGACCAGACCTTAGAAGATATACCAGACCAAGATAGAAGATAGACGATAGAAGAAGCAAAGTCAGCCAGAAGAGAAGTATATAACATATAGATATTTAGTGCCGGTAAGAAGGCTATGCAACATAAGATATCATAACTAGAAATAAAATTGAAAATATGCCCCCCTCATCACCGATACCTCTGGTATGCTGCTTTGTACCTCATTAGTTAAGCTGTAACTGGGATAACATTTTAAAAGATTGTAACCTATTTCCTCAAATGAAGGCAAAGTTTTGAAAAATATTTTGTGGGGTAATTGTATATAATAATATAATGAAATTTATTGTGTACAGTGCTCAGGTGCACCACAACTCATCAAAGTCTCATGTCAAGTACACAGAATAATGTATTAGTGTCAGGAACATGAACAGTTTACAGTAGTAATATGCATGTATGTGTGTGCATATGTATGTGGAGAGTGGCATCAGGTATAGTGTTGGTGGACTACAGGAAGCATGGAGGCTTTGAAAGATTCAGTGCTTCGGCAGCCTACAACAGATGCGGGCAGTTTATTCCATGTCTCTGCAACTCTGAGCGTGAAAAAATGTTTCCGAAAGTCACGTGAGCAGTGCTGTTTTCTGCTCAGGTGCACCACAACTCATCAAAGTCTCATGTCAAGTACACAGAATAATGTATTAGTGTCAGGAACATGAACAGTTTACAGTAGTAATATGCATGTATGTGTGCGCGTGTGTGCATATGTATGTGGAGAGTGGTATCAGGTATAGTGTTGGTGGACTACAGGAAGCATGGAGGCTTTGAAAGATTCAGTGCTTCGGCAGCCTACAACAGATGTGGGCAGTTTATTCCATGTCTCTGCAACTCTGAGCGTGAAAAAATGTTTCCGAAAGTCACGGGAGCAGTGCTGTTTTCTGACTTTGTAGGCATGCCCACGTGTGTTAGAAGGATGGAGATCAAAAAGGTGCTCAAGGTTGCTGTTAAGATGATTAATGACCTTATGAGCGTTTACCAGGTCAGTTGCCAGACGCCGAAGTTTCAGCGAATCCATTCCCAGGGCAGCGAGACGTTCAGTTTTTTATGTTAATTTGCAACTTTTGGGAGATGTGACAGTTCTAATCGACCTACTCTACTGAGCAAGTGGCTGAGCAGGCCAATCCTTGAGTTACAGTCTTTGGTGTACTGACTGCACACAAATAGTGATGCTTGCTGTGGTTGCTGTTTTCTGTCTTTCCTTCTGACTCTCTTTGCTGTATAGGCTAGTCTCCTCTTCACCTCACTCCTCTTGTATGACACTGAGGCGCCAGGATGCTCAATTTTCTGCATCAACCTCCCATGTGTTTGTGTGTTTATGGCAATGTGGCAATGAAGATATATATATATATATATATATATATATATATATATATATAATATATACTAAATATATTAAATATGAAATATATTAAATTAGAAAGACTAACAAAATTAAATACAAATGCATATAAAAAATAATTACACTAATTGTAATCATATTTTAGTTGGTTTCTATATAAAATCATTCATAGGATTGATTTTAATACATTGGAGAATAAAACAATAACATTAGATATCAAAATATATAGAGGCAATGACATCACATATATATATTTACCAACCCCTCCGCATGAGCAGGATGCGACACAAGGTCAATTTCTTAAGCGGAGTTTAACAGGTTTGAATTCAGAGTTTTCCTTCTCCTAGACTGGTTGCCTAACCAAGGTTAAAGAGCCCAGTCTGCCCTACTATTTACCCATAGCTGGAAGAAGAGTAGGATTCATACCTTTCCCAAGGGTATTAGCGCTAAGTGAAATGCAATTGCCACGTCCAGGATTTGAACTCGGGGCGACGTGTCCATTTCCCATGACTTTAACCATTACACCACGCGCTTCCTACTATATGACATCACACATAACAATATAGTAAGAAATTTTAATTCAATAATTTACAATTTAAAAAAAAAAAGTAAGATACAAAGGAGGCTGTCATCAACATGGCTAAGTAGGCTTAATAGAATTCAATGCTATTACTATGTAAATTTTAATTTTGAAATATCTTCATGAATATAAATCAAATCTTCATAATTTTTTTGCACAAAAGCTAGTTTTGGAGATAGTGAATGTATATATATATACATATATATATAATGGGCCGGGTTAGCTCAGTCGGTAGAGCGTTCGGCTAGAAACCACAAGGTTACTAGTTCGATACCGGTCCTCGCCAACTCAGAGTATGAGTAGCACGAGGATCTGTGCGGTAAAGTAAGGAGCTGATGGTAGGTGTGGCGCTCCACCTCAGATGCTAAAAACAATCTCCTTGGTCTAGCGCAAGTGAAAAGGGGATAGGCTGACTGGCTGGTACCGACTTTAGGCCACCTCGACGACTTTACTTACTTTTTTACTTATATATATATATATATATGTATATATATACTTAGTCATTAATTGTCTTATTTTCTTAGTTTCTTTTTTGTACATGACCCATAAGGTTGTTGGAGTGTCATGTTGGGTAATTCTTTTTCATGGCATCTTTCAGAGCAACAAGAGTTATTTGGCTGCAGTCATTTCCTCTCTAAATAACATGAGACAGATTATACTAGGTTATATGGTACAGCAGCATGATTAGCCAAATAATTATCATCGTAGCAAATGGAATCACCAACCCGAGTTCAAATCCTGGATGGTTGGTTTGGTTTGATTTCTTTGTTTAATGTCACATCAACCTTCATGGGTTATTCAATGCCAAAGCCATTCATGCATGAGAACAGTAGTGGTATCATTTAACCCATAGTTGGGATAATGGACAGGGGGGGGGTCATACCTTTCCCAAAGGTATTAGTCCAAAAGTGAACATAATAGCATAACTACAGTTTAAACTCGCTTACTATGATGTTGCAGTTCAGCTTGCTAGCCACTACGCCACGGGGTCTCCACAAATCCTGTATGAGACTATTTGCATCTCACTCTATTCTAATGCCCTTGTTAAAGCTATGGATAAATAGTAGGGTAGATTGGGTTCTTTAGCCTTGGTTAGGCAACCAGTCTAGGAAAAGGAAAACTCCAAATTTAACTCAGCCATAAAAGTAAAAGTAAAGTAGGCGGAGTGGCTTATTGTATTGGAAGATTGTTTTTGTGGCTGAGGTAGAGTGTCTCACCTACTGTCAGCTCTGTACTTCACCACACAGATCCAAGCCGTGCTTCTCATGTGCTGAGTTGGCGAGGACCATTATTGAACCCAGAACCTTGTTGTTCCAAGGCAGATTCTCTACTGACTGAGCTAAACTCTGCTTTAAAATGTTGATCTTGTGTCACATCCTACCTGTGACAAAGGAGTTGAGTAAGTATATACATGGTACAGTGGGAAGGAGCAATCCCTGTCTTTTCCTATCATCAAATTTTCAAATGGATTGCCTTTCCAAGACTAAAGGGCTATAACTGCCCTGCTACCGTGTTTCCCCAAAAATAAACAGGGCTTATATTATTTCACTCCGAAATATAACACGAGGGCTTATTTTCAGGGGATGTCTTATTTTTCATATATCAAAAAACAACATTACAAAGTAGAAAATTACAAAATTTCTAAATAAACAGAAATTACAAAAAACAATCTACATTTATTTACCATGAATATGATCTATTATTAAAAAGTGGGAGTAGATGTTAAGGATCATTGCTCTCAAGATTCCTGCATCTCAACATGTGGTTAGAATCCTTTTGGGCAGGGGTTTTTGTAATAAAGCCTGAAAAAAGTCTTGCTTGATTCTCAGCAAAGAAATGAACAGACATCTAGCCCAAAGAAGAAATCAACCAACCAGAGAAGAAATCAGCCAGACAAAATACTCTTTGATTAACTTACATAATTCCTGACATAGTTTTGGTTACTGACAACGAATCTCCATTATAATAGGATAACTTTTAATCAAATAATTAATCTTACATAAAAGTATAAAAAATTTTCTTGTTATTTTTTGCTAATTGATTTCTGTAATCAAGCTATGGTTAAAATGAAATTAAAAAAAAGAAAAGAAAATTATAACATTTAATCAAGCTAGGGTTGATATAATAAGAATAAAAAAAAATAAAGAAACATAAAAGTTACAGTATCAGTCCCTACACTTTTATCTTAACCTTTTACAGACCAAGTTAACAGAAGTTGGTGTTAAAGTGGAAATCCATTTTTAATTATAATTATAATTTTTGATAAAAGTTATACACACCAAAAAAAAAAGGCTAGGCCAAATCTGAAATGATACTAAAACATTGTTGGACAGACACACACACACATAAACACACACACACACACACACACAAACACACACACACACACACACACTTACACATACACACATGTAGATAATTTTATATCACCAGGTATACAACAGAATGGACAAATCCTAGTAACAAGGTAACAGCTCCAGAACTTAGCTTTCAGAAATCTTCTGACAAAGGGATCTTTATCTCTAAATATTAAGAATAAATCAAAGGTAAACGAACAACATCATAGTTGCCTCATTTTTCTTTACATTTGCATTGTGATAGCCTTCAAAACCAACCACCAAATCATTATTATTATGATAATTAATTGGGGTAATTACTTGTAGATAGACTAAAACTTTTTGGGGAATATTGCCTGTTGAAATGTGTAAAATAGAAGGCCTGACAACCATGTGACTGGCGTCCACAACTGGAGGCAAACATGTGATGACCTAAACTACTACTAAATAACAATTACAGAGAATTTTTTATAATAATGAAATTTATTGTGTACAGTGCTCAGGTGCACTACAACTCATCAAAGTCTCATGTCTAGTACACAGAATAATGTATTAGTGTCAGGAACATGAACAGTGTACAGTAATAATATACGTGTATATGTGCGTGCATATGAGTGTGGATGGGAGTATCAGGTATAGTGTTGGCGGACTACAGGAAGCACGGACGCTTTGAAAGATGCAGTGTTTCAGCAGCACACAATGGACACAGGCAGCTTATTCCATACCTCGGCAACTGTGAGCATGAAAAAATGTTTCCAAAATTCATGTGAGCTATGCTGTTTTCTGACTTTGTAGGCATGCCCACGTGTGTTAAAAACATGGAGATCAAAAAGGTGCTCAAGGTTGCTGTTGTTAATAACCTTATGAGTGTTTACCAGGTCAGTTGCCAGACACTGGAGTTTCAACGAATCCATTCCCAGGGCAGCAAGACGTTTAGAATATGGCAGATGCCTGATGGAGGATATTCATTTGGTTGCACATCTCTGTACAGTTTCTAGGAGGTTAATGTTCTGAGCAAGATAGGGGTTCCAGACTGGTGATGCATATTCCAAGTTAGTAAGGAATTTGTTAGTAATGTCTAGTAATTAGTTTATTAGCAACTGTACATATCATTAGGAAGCAGCTTACAATTATAGACTTATTTCCATAAAATCAAATGCACAAAGAAAGAACAAACCGGCCATCGCCAACTCAGCGTACGAGTAGCACAGGGATCTGTGCGGTAAAGTGAAGAGCTGATGGTAGGTGTGGCGCTCCACCTCAGATGCTAAAATAATCTCCTTGGTCTATCGCTAGTGAAAAGGAGATAGACTCCCTCGCTGTCTGGCTGATACCGACATTAGGTCAACCCGACGACTTTACTTATACTTATGTAGTCTTGAGAATTGTATAAACATTTTTATTTTATTTTCTAGATAGAATTTTAAGATAATTTCAAAACTTTTAGTGTTTGTCCTTGAGTTGTCTTAGGTGAACAAACAAATAATAATTTTTGAAAAATATATTTGCAATATAAGGATCGCCATGGTAAAAGATCTAATACCTTTGGTACTTATCTGCAAACACAACTATTATGAAATAACATATGATGTATAACAAGAGTTATTTCCCCTATCACACGACATAAGTTACCTCCCTTAACTTACATCTGAATAAGAGTTATGCCCCTTGAACCATCTATAAAAATAAGGGTGGAAGTATTTTTGACATTTTATCATCATCAAATAGTGCTGACAGCACGGAACCTCTTGACTTTCTCTTGCCACCAATCCCTATCAGTCATCGCTCCTGGCCAGTCCTCATTACGATATTCAATATCCAGCTAAAAAAAGGAAAACTTGTAGATAGAAACTGAATCTCTTTTTATACCGTGTTTCCCCGAAAATAAGACCTACCTGCAAAATAAGGCCTAGCATGATTTTTCAGGATGATACATATTTTCAATGGAATTTAAACCATTGTTTCTATTGTTGCTAAAATATTTCTAAACTAATATTTATTCGATTATCTTTTGTTTACATAATTCTAAACTTAACTTATACAATTGTAAAATTACTTGTTTCAGAAAACTTAATTATTTTAATGTATTCAATTCCACATGCACGTAAATAGGGGCCAAAGTCCTCATAGACCTCTGTGGCTCGACATGAGATAGTAGGGGCGAAAATTCTGCAAGAAAGTCATACCAAAACTCCGCAGGAATTTTTGAATCCATTGACTTGCAGAACGATAACATTCCAGAAGATGATAATATGATTACTTTTTAATGAGTTTTTAAATAAAAGAACATTTTAATTGTAAATAAATGTAGATTTTTTTTTGTAATTTCTGTTTATTTAGAAATTTCGTAATTTTATACTTAGTAATCTCTTCTTTTTTTTTTATATATGAAGAATAAGATGTGGATGTATGCTGGTCACTATATGAATTATTACCGTGACTACCACATGAGTCTCCAGTCGCACTTTCTATGCCCTCTGCAGAACTGGGATCGACTCAACTCGGTTGGAGTGTCTTTGTGACAGGTTGAGAAATTAGTAGAAATGAGCTGCCGGGTTTGCTGGCAACTCAAAAAATCAGGCAACACACCGTCAACAATAACAACAGTTTTTATTCATATATAATGAATAGGAGTAATATATGATGGTTGGTTGGTTTATTAATTTTAACGGCATATCAACACGTCCAGGGTTATATCATGCCTAGCGGTTGGGGTGTTATACATATTGTGTATTCATATATATACTTTTAGTAATTGGTTTTAACAATGTGTTATCATTATTGGGAATTATATTGTATGGCATTGATTTGTTTCATGTCTATATTCTATGGTATAATTTTATTTCCCTCAAAAAGGAGAAAATATCCCCAATGTTAACATTTTCAAACAGATCCTTCATATTGTTTGCTTTAAAATAATGGTTTCTGATGGGAGCAAAAAATCTGCATTCCATCAATAAGTGTTTAACTGTCAGGGGTGTTTGACATGTTTCACATTGTGGTTGTTGTTCTTGTTTGGGTATATAAGAGTGTGTTAATTTTGTATGACCAATGCATAATCGGACATAATGACTTTCTAGACTTCCTTAAAGTTGGTCTGCCGCCTCCCAAAGTCGGTTTGATTAGGAAGAGTTTATTGTGGATACAGTTATTCCAGTGTTGCTGCCATTTTGTATGAAGGAATCTATTAATTTTGTTTTGCAAACTAGTTTGGATAAATAAAGACATTATGAGGAGCCCTGTCTGGCGTTATGTTTAACTGGAATTAATATTAGCTGCAAAAGTCTATTTCTACTAGTGGCAATTTTCTTAGAAATTTCGGCCTGCGACTACCCGGGGTATCTGACTCTGGCTGTATCGGTCTCTGTAGGCCTGACTAACAGTTTTTTTTCTTGAATTCAGTGCTAGGATTTTATTTAAAAAAAGAATTGTATCCACATCTGTCATTGTGACTGGGTCAAATAAGTACTAACAGTTTCCAGCCCCGAAAACATTGATTTGACATGGCTGTCAAATCTCTTAGGTCAATACTGTAACCTTTTCTTCTATGTATAAACAATGCGTACATTCAGAATGTATATGATATTTTGATTTTTGCATTTTACACCTTAACAAACCCAACTACGCTAACACAAAAAAAAATATTCTACACTTTTCTTTAACGCTAAAAATTTGTTGACGCCAACAAAAAGAACTCATCGTGTCATAAGACCTAGTGTTATATTATTAAGAATTCTGAGGTATGGGTTATCGTCCTTGTCTACGAGCCTCTCTATCGAACCAACCAATCACGAGCCAGCATACTTTGGCGGCAAAGCCAAAAAGGCAAATTCTTTCACCCGCTTTCTGATTGACCAGCACCAGAGTCAGACCTCAAAATAGAACGTCTATCATATCCAGCGAACTATTAGATGGTCGTAGCTAAGGGACTTCGATAACTAACTCTACCTCAGGATTTCAGTTAAGTGGACAAATTGTAAATATTTCTCCGCAGATAAACTAAAAAGTCTGCAACCCTATTGTTTCATGTCTGTAATACATGTCTTTTATTCCAATTCTAGTTGTTTGGTTTATTCTTTAACTCCTAATCTGTCTGCCACACTCGTGGCTATCTTCATATTTGGCAAACTTTGAGTACAGTCACACATACTTCGTCCTTTCTTTATAATATTCCAGAGTGAAAATTAATATAAGTTCTGTCTTATTTTCAGGGAAACACGGTATTAGCAGAAAATAATGCCGTAAGGATACATTGTCAAATCAAAAATTGATAATACACAGAAGAATAGCAAATTTTATATGCTGTGATGAAACAGTTAATCACATAACAAGTGAATGCAACAAACTGGCACAGACTAGGCCTGAGTGGGTGGAAAAGGTAATTCACTGGAAATTGTGCAAATAATTAAAATTTCACCATACCGACAAATGGTATATGCACAAACATGTGGCTGTTCAAGTGGACTACATAGTGAAAACGCCCTGTTGGCTGGGACCAAAGAATACACCGACTGCACATCTGTAGAGGAGTATGACTCCCCACCGTGGGTAGTGACCTGTGATGCTTAAAGATGGAATCCTTGTGGTTGACATGTGACACTCCACTTTGGCCCTTTCATAGGCTAGATGGGTGGTCAAAGAGGCCCCCTCCAATCAATCGGTTGATCACGTCAAGCCATAGCACCTATACGATTGTCCCAACCCTATTTCCAGTATGGCAGTGTAGAGTACTCTTTCATTGCCATTACTCCCATTTCCACTTTGACTCGGAGTGGTAGTACCTTTTAGGGTCCCATTTATGGGTTGAATAGAAAAAAATGAGCTTTAAAAAATATGTTTAAAAAATTGAGTTTAAAAAATAAATTTGAATACCTGTCAAGCATGAATAGAACAAAACGTCTTTGGCATAAAATAACCCAACAAGGGTTGACATGCATTAAAATCCAGCAAACCAACCAATCAGAATACTGAAAATGAAAAAAACCCAAAAAGATAGTTAAATACTTGGATCTTACCAGAGGCATGAGAAATTGTGTGACATGAAGGTGATGGTGATACCAATTGTAGTTTGAGCACTTGGAACGGTCTCCAAGGGCTGGAGAAAATGACTGGGGGAATTTGGATCACAGAAAGAATCAAGATTATTCAGATTACAAGACGGTTAAGATTAGCTAGAATACATAGAAGAGTCCTGGAGATCTGTGGAGACTTTCTGTCTCTTAGATTCCAGTAAAAGGCCCATCAGCTAAAACTAGTGTAATAAAAAAACATCGCAAGTAACAAAATAATAATATACACCGCAGTTAAGCATCTATAATCCTGGTACTAATACAGAATAGTGCGCAAGAGATAATATCATTAGATTACGTATAAAACGCATTAGATTTCACAGAAATAACCGAAACCTTTAAGACGTGTAGGGACCCGGTTTGTTTGGTGAGTGTATGGTTGAGGAGTTGATCCGTGTTATGGGTCCCCACAATTTATATGTATACAGGTCCCCACAATTTATATGTATACGGAAATGAGGTTTCCATAGGTAACAAAAGAAGACATTGATAAAGGAAACAAACTTTATATACATAAATACAATTAATATAGTTTCATTGTTCTTTCAGTGGTGTTGCAGTCTGATTGTGTCTGTGCATAGTTGTGTGTGACAACTGTGACATGGTGTTTATATTAGTGTGATTGCTTGTGTCAACATATTAGTAGTTTGTCTGTGATTGGAACTTGTGATTGAAAGTTGAAATTTGTTGTTGTTGAGAGAGAGAGAGAGAGAGAGAGAGAGAGAGAGAGAGAGAGGGGGGGGAATAGGAGACGAAAAAATAGACGGACCTGTTGAGTCGTATTTGATGTTTTCGGACGTTCCCACTGTCGAGTTAGGAGCATCCGCTCCAACTCTGTCGAGTCAGGAAGAGCGAAAGCTCCTCACTGTCAGTGTCTCCCTGGTCTTTCAGCTAAAAGGGTCTTTTTATAATTCTCTTTTTGTCATTGTCTATTGTGATCATTAAGCTAAAATATTCCTCAAATATCAGGTGATTTGCAATGATGCAATATCGAATGATTTTGGTATCTGTGTAATTCTGGTGACATAAATTATCGGATGAATTTAAACCATTGTTTCTATTGTTTCTAAAATATTTCTAAACTAATATTCATTCGATTCTCTTTTGTTTACCTAATTCTAAACTCATGACATACCATTGTAAAACTAGTTATTTAAGAAAACTTAATTATTTTAATTTGGTCAATTCCACATGCCGTAAAAATATAGGGGCAGATCCCTATAGACGCTAGGGTAGGGTTAGTGTTAGGGTTAGTATTAGTGTTAGAGTTAGAGTTAAGGTTAGGGTTAGGCTACTTCTATTCTGGAGTTTCCGACATCTAATGATATTGATACGTAAAATGCGATTCTAATGATATTATCTCTTGCAAGATATTGTGCATTTGTACTATAATCCTATTCAGTAATTAGATGGGTGACCACTGGGAAATTGCAGATACTATAAGTAAATATGTGCACCAGACAATGAAAAGCGTAGGAAATAAGAAGAATTAAAAAATTAAATTCTAAGTTCGATAACTCTAGTATTTATGATTTGTAGAGTTATGTCCCCTGATAAACTGTTGAGCATTTAAGTTTTTTTCTGGATCTGGTTATTTTCTAACTTTAACTGAGATTAGTCAGGCACAAGGCCACAAGAATAGGGCACCCAATAAAGATCAACGTCATTATCCAGTAGAAATGACCTGTTAAACGATCACGTTTCACAAAATGAAACCTTTCATGAATTTCTTTAATACACATTTTATAAAAGATAGCAATCATAAATAACCATAAGAATTATTAAAAACAAGCTTAAAAGCTGCATATCAGGCGGCAATTAAGCAAGCTTCTGTGGAGGGCTCTTGATTAAACTTTTGATCCAACAATGATATTTCATGTATTGAGTACATATTAGATTTTAATTTAAGCTTATTTTTTAAAAGTTCAAAAATAATTCATCTGTTGCCACTTAATTTAAAACAATTTTATGTACGTAGGTCCAAACTTTCCATATAAGCAATTATTTCTATTTCATGGGTGACCTTCGCTAGATTTCGCAATTAATTTTGATTATTTCCTAATTTATTTTCGAGTAATAAAATTTTTTATCATACAAAAAGATTTGACACACAAAAAAAAAAAAAATCACATAAAATAATTGCCAAAAACAATTGCAGTAATTAAAACTTGGGAATCAAAAATTTCAGGATTACAGGTCTGAATTTGGTCCAGAATGTTTTTCATTTGCACACGGAGTTGGTCTGATTCCAAAATGGTATGATAAGTTTGGCTATGGCTTCTAGGAGTAAAGTTGAAAAATGAGACACACTAACATTGGTATTTATTATTAAACATTGATTATTTTTTACCTGAATCTATTTTAATATTGCAATAAATATTCTTTCAAGATTTTCATAATCTCTATGGGACCAAAAAGCTTGACAGCAATGGAATGTGTCAAAAATATTTCTACTTTTTAGAATATCATTGATTTCTTTGTTTATAAGACCATTGGTTATATGATACTTAATTCTTCCAAGCTGTGGTTGTATCAGTGCTGCTGTATGGCTGCACCACTTGGACCCTAACGAGGCGACTGGAGAATAAGTTAGATGGGAGCTACAGAAGAATGCTGCATGCGATCTTAAACAAGTCGTACAAACAACACCCCACAAAGAAGCAGCTGTATGGCCACTTGCCCCCTATCTCACAAACCATCAGAGTGAGACGAGCAAGACATACTGGACACTGCTGGAAAAGCAAGGACAAACTCATAAGCGACATTCTCCTGTAGAAACCAACACATGAACATGCCAATGTGGGCCATCCAGCAAGGACCTATATTGACCAGCTCTGTGCGGATACTGGATGCTGCGCAGAGGACCTCCCGTGGACAATGAGTGATAGAGAAGGTTGGTGAGAGATTGTCAAGGATATCTGTGCTAATTGTACGACATGATAATGATGATGAAAAGATCATGATCAGAGCAACAGCTAAATAAGGAGCGGTTGGGGCATGTGTAGATGAAGACAGCATATTATTATTATTATCAAGTTGCTAATTGAACTGGAAATTGATTTATTCTTTAAGTTTGATCATTTTAACATTATTTCACTAAAAGAAATCTCACTACAAATTATAAAAATTAAAGTGGTTAACGAGGGGTGGGTTAAGAGAAAGGGCGGAATTATGACGTCAAGGAACGAGTTAACAACGACATGAAATGCAACAGTTTTAATACATATATGCACATAAAAAAGGGTACACAAGAATAGAAAGTTCGTAGTTTAGTTCGGACAAGCAACCCGAGGTTTAATACCAGTTCTTTTAGAAGTTAGCGGCACCTATTCGTGAGGTATTGCCGTATGTTATTATTTTAGTTCTCAGCTCCTTAAGGTCTTAGACGTAGTCATTAGTTTAGTTTAGTTTAGGTAGTTTTTGGTTACAGCACCGTTCTAGGTAAGCCGTAATTAATTGATTGTGGATTTGTTTAAGGTTTGTTTAGGTTGCAAAAGGTTTATTTCTACTAGCAGCCTATTGACTGCATTGGTATCAAAGGGTGAAGCTTGTCCGAGGTTGCATTTATCTCGTCGGCTCCCTTAGTTGTTATCCTGGTGATAAAAGGTAATTGCTATCAGCCTTCATGGGTCAAAAGATAGCAATCTTTCAAAGACCCGAAGCAGGTTATAGATGAAGTCCGTCTTGGGTATTATTCTATCCGTAGTCCAGTTCGTAGGAAGAGAGAGAACAAAGCCCTTACCTGGTTAATGTATGGTGGGCCGAAACCAGCAGTCACCCTCAGAAGGGTCACAACCAAAAGAGGAAGAATTGCTAATGACATGGCTTTTTATAAGGATCACCACGTGACTATGATGATAGGGATGGCTGCTGCTGCTGTATCGGTGACATTCGACCCCTGTCCCCTAGGGACACAAATGCCGGTGTTGTATGAAGATAACATAAAATTTCAATAAAATACACTGTTTTTGCTGTGATATGATAATATATAATGTTGTTGTTTTTGTTTGTTTTGTTTTTTTTGTTGTTTTTTTTGGGGGGGGTGTTTGTTTTTTTGCTGCCTCTTTTGAGTGTTACTTTTCCACTTACATTGATAGTACTCTCCTAAGGAGATAAGCAGTTCTGCAGAGTGCATTTTTTCTCATATACTGGAAATGGCAGGTGTCTTTTTAATGTACTTATTTGTCCCTTTCTTAATCATACTCAGGGCTCCCACTATTACTGACTTGGTGGTAGTTTTAAGGTGTCACATTTTCTGAATTTTTATTTACTCATTTTCTGAATTTCTATACTTACTTATTTAATGGAGGCATGTGGTGTAATGGTTACAATTAACGTATTTTTTTCTTTTAGTTCAAATTGTGTTTGGAATAATTAGTTTTCTGGGGGTTCAGTAGGAATTTGTCTTCATGCCTACATTAGAATATAAGTTTGAGATTGTTTATTTAGAAGTTTATTTTGTTTTAGGAAGGTGATTATATATATTCTATCTTGCAGTGTTTTGATGTGTTGTAAGTTGGTGCTACTTTTCTAACATTCCAGGTCATTTTTGTTTGATTTTTTGAGGTCCTACTTGTGTCTGTATTTGTATTTTTTATTTTTAAATGATGTTTATTTTTGTGTGTATTTCCTCTGTTTTCAGGGTCCTTCAATTTCTTCTATGTATACATTTTTCTATGTTTTCTTTAGATCTTACAGTGGCTTGGTGTACAATATTTGTAGGCAATTTCCGTTTATGGGGCATTCAGGTTTCATTTTGCAATTACCAATGTGTTTCTTTTGGTGTTTGGTGTGTGTTGTAGATGTTCTTGTTGTGCTGTTTTTATTATTTGAAGTATATTGTCATTGCAGCTGTAACTGAATTTTAATATATTTCTATTGAATACTTTGTGTATTTTTTTATGTGTGGAAAGTGTTAGTTTATTAGTTTTATAAATATTTTCCTACATTTGTTTTTACATTTCTATTGTACAGCGGGTTTAATAATGAAATTTATTGTATACAGTGCTCAGATGCACCACAACTCATCAAAGTCTCATGTCAAGTACACAGAATAATGCATTAGTGTCAGGAACATGAACAGTTTACAGTAGTAATATGCATGTATGTGTACACGTGTGTGCATATGTATGTGGAGAGTGGCATCAGGTATAGTGTCGGTGGACTACAGGAAGCATGGAGGCTTTGAAATATTCAGTGCTTCGGTAGCCTACAGCAGATGTGGGCAGTTTATTCCATGCCTCAGCAACTCTGAGCGTGACAAAATGTTTCCAAAAGTCATGTGAGCAGTGCTGTTTTCTGACTTTGTAGGCCTGCCCATGTGTGTTAGAAAGATGAAGTAGAAATAAACCCTGAGCACATTTTATTTTGTATTATAATGGTATTTCATTAAATCACCTGAAATTGTTTAACATTAAACTGAGTTTGAAAATATTGCGGTAAGCAAAAACATTCACAAAATAATAACAACAAAACCGACTGATCTGCTCAACAATACAGACATTTTTTAAACAAAAAAAGTAAATATTTATGGTTTTACCTTTTAGGCCTATATGAGACACTTGGGTGAAAAGAGGTTAATTTAGGTGTGGCTTGTGTGTGTGTGTGTGTGTGTGTGTGTGTGTGTGTGTGTGTGTGTAGGAGCATAGCAGCGTTTTACTTGAAGGAGGTCAGAACCAAGAAAAAAAGGGGCAAGAAGTGAAAAAAAGGGGTCAAAGACCCTTTTGTCTTTTCTCTATTGGGATCAAAATCAGCTTTGAAAAGCTGGGGAGAAAGTTTTTAATTGGTTGAAAAAAGAACTTTTTTAATTGTCTGTTAATTTAGTTTTTCAACCGGAAGCTGCATAGAGCCTACATGCACTGAGACATGTTTTATACATTGTGTTTGTAGTTACTGTTGAGTCAACATCCGGTTGATATTACATTTCTTCAACTAAATATATGTTGTTGAATCTGAGTGTTTTAATTTGTTTTACATGTGAGTGGGTGTGTCGAGTTATTGGATTTGTGAATTAGGAGAGATATTTATTTCTGTTGTATAACACTGCTATAATGCATCTGTTAAGACACTACACTTTTTTTCCCCGCCCTGTCGGCTGGGGCGTTAGAATGCACCGACTGCACCTCTGCAGATGAGTAAGACTCCCCCAATGGGGCCACCTGTTGGACGTGGGGGCGACCCGTGATGCTTGAGGATACCCAGGTGGATGAGCAGTTCATGACTTGCAATACTCCACTTTGGCCCTATCTTGGGCTAGACGGGCGGTCGGAGAGGCCCCCTCCGATCAATCGGCTGGTCACGTCAAGCCCTAGCACCTATATGATTTTCCCAACCCTATTGCCCTTATGGCAAGCCCCAACCCCTTTTTATCATATGGGTGCTAGAAGGCGGTGGCTGCGGGTCTACATGTCCTGGGAATGACGTTAAACTCTATCTCATGGTGAGGTTCCAGTTCTGGAGGTTTGGGGAATGTGGAGCACCCCTTCATGACCATTGCTCCCTGGTCCACTCTGACCCGGAGTGGTAGTACCTGTTAGGGTCCCATCTATGGGTTAAATAGGAAAATGTATTTATAAAAAAATTGTATTATCCATTAAGAATTGATTTATTTCAAAACTTTATCAGCATTAAATGACCCACTTAGGTTGATATGCCGTAAAACAAACCAAACCAAACCAAACTTTTTTTCCTACTAGGTGTGTATGTTAGTTTGTTTGAGAATTGATTTAATTTCATTTGGTAAATTCAAGAAACAAATTCTTGTCTGATACTATGGTGGTTGTAATGAGTATATATATATATATATATATATATATATATATATTGGTAATTACAACAAACACATAATAAGGTCACATATATTAAGGCAGAAAAACAAATAACTCCTAAATACAACAAGTAATATTTGTATTAAAACAGATAGATTACAGTAGTCAAAAATACTGATCCAAGTCCTGCAAAATATGCTTTTTTTAAAAGTTCATGTAACTAGAAAAAGAAAGTGTTCAGTTACCTCAATAGAGAAAAGAAAGGGTAATCCTTTATATATCTGCAGTGAAGTAACTTGTAGAGAGAGAAAGATATAGCTTGTAATACCTTCAGCAGTAGGCAAATATTTCTGAGTTGGGCGACCTGGATTAATTAGGCATAAGTTTATCTTTCTGAACTGTTCTTCGAAAACCTTCACTTTTATAGGACCCCCAGGATCGAAATCAGTCTTTTTTCAAAACTTCTTTTTTTTAGGCACAAACGCTTCTGATTGGTTGAAAATTATCATTTTTAATATTTCTATATTTTTCTTTCTACCTGCACTGATTTCTTATTTTCTTATTTTCATTATTTTATTTCTGCTTTCAAAGTGTTAACTTCCGGCCCACCACAATACAATACCATGAGTGTGGAGCCACCAGTGGAGAGTCAAACTTCCGATAGTTATAAAATCAATATTGTTGACTTAATTGATAAGTGTTTTAATACATATAATGTAGAGCAAAGCACTATTGCAGCGAGGTGGTGAATATCCTGAGTTTTGCAAGGACTACTATTAGAAAAGGAGGAAGAAGAAATAAGAGATAGTAAAGGGTTAAAAAAAAGTGATGAACACAAAACGGTTTGTTGGGAATTTGACCAGGGCGTGACCCCCCGAATGGAGAATTGAAAGCCAACTGGAAGTTTCGGGTGTTGAGCGGAACCGGAAGTCACGTGGTGACGTGGAACGACGAAGAAAAATATCGGCCTCTTTTTTCCGAGGCCTAGGGTACGGACGGGCCTTTGGTCCCTAGTGTGGATTACAGTAATTTAACAGTGTCCTCTCTCTCTTTCTCTCTGCCTTTCCTCCTCTCCAAAACAACCCACGAGACGAGCCTGGAAATAAAAGATAAGCAGCTTGTGACGATATATTTCTCGCGTTGTACTTTTTTATCGACAAGATGACCGCCACGTGCCGAACACCTTTTTAGTGTCGTGAATTTGGAGGCACATTGACAAGACCCGCTATACAACATATATCGATATTAGAACGTTACGCATATCCGTTTTGGTACCGTGAATATACCATTACGTTACACTATTTATTAAATTCAGCTTAGTCTTGCAGTAGGGCACAAGTATATAGTACTCATCTAAGAAAAGAAGAAAATTATATTCTCTTGAATTAAAAAAAAAAATTTTCAGTTTGTGTGTGCAAATATTTACATTTTAAAAATATGATAATCTCTTTGATCATGCTATTGTAGGTAAACTTGTTTATCATAAAATTACTTTGTAAAACGTGTTATATAGCAGTTATATATTTGGCTTTATAATGGAAAGCAGATGACATTAAAAAAACTTTGCCACTTAACGGTATACTCCAACAATATGGTAAATTATATTGACTCCCCATATAAAGAAAAAACAAAATAAACAGATAAATTCAAATAACTTTCACACATTGTATTGGATTGCTAAAACATATTCTTTTAGCGGTCAATATTCTTTCTAGGTAATAAGTTCCAATTTACATTAAACTTAATCTTAGAGGTGAATTGTTAGTATGGTTAAGATTTCTCATTACAGAGTTCTTTTAAGGTTCTTCTGGCATGTAGCCACTGCTGCTATGTGGTCTGCCTACTTGCTGATGGTCAAGTGAGATTTAGCCAAGTCTGCCAAAGGGCTCTTTATCTCTCCTTCTTCTGGCTGCTTCTGCTATCAGGTTCACAATATTAAGGAGGTTTACCCATATTTTTCATAACAATGGCTCATGATAAAGTCCCAGAAGAAAAGAAAGTTGCATTGGATTCACCTGGATTCCTGCAGACTTTATTAATGCTGCTGCCTTGATAGTTTCAATTCCTGATCAGATTTTTAGTTTTTTCAATGTTTTTGCATAAGAGTATTTACGGTATATCTCCGTAATTGTAGGCAAATTGTCGGACAAAGAAGACAAAACACACAATGGAAATTTAATACATGTATTAACAAATAATACAAGAACTTGTTGCAAATTTTATTGGTATTTGCTACTAGACTTATCTGAGTTAAGTGATGTTCTTGGAGTAGTGGTGATAACAGGGGTATTCTGTTCGTTGGTAGGAAAATTGGTAGGACGTTTCTTCGGATGTTTCTCGTTCTTCCTCGTAACCGGTTCAGTGATAAGTCATGGGGGATGCTATTTTAGAAGCTTCTCGCCCTGGTAACAGTTCTTTTAAATGACGGTGAATGGGCCCTTTTCAAGTAAACTATTTGGTCTTGGTGCCTTCTGTAGTGTGCTATTGTGACAGCCTTGTAGTCTGCGGACACACTACCTTCGAAAGTGTGCTGTGAAAATATGCCTCCGTCCAGGTCAACAGTCCTTAGAAGTAAGCCCTGTTTTTGGGCTAAGTGATGAATGAAGTGTTATTGAGAATTCTGAGGTAGGCGGGTTATCGTCCTTTGTCTGCGAGCCTCTGTTTCAAACAACCAATCACAAGCTAGAATACTTTGGCGGTAAACCCAAAGTGTGAAACTCATCCTTTTCTGCTCGACCAGCATCGAAGACGGACCACAAATTGAATGTCTCTCATATCCAGCATTGCGACAGAGAAGCCGTAGCAGGGAATTCGATAATTCACCCTACCTCAGGAGTCAGCTAAGTTATTTTACAAATTATCTACATTTGTGCAGACGCACTAAAAGTTTGCAACCCTTTATTGTTATATATTTTGTAATACAAGTTTTTATTCACATTCTAGTTTGTTCGTTTATTCTTAACTCTTGAACTGTCTGCCACCATTCGTGGTTAAAATCTTTATAGTGTAGAGGCCGATATTTACGCGACTACCCTCAGTGGGTGCTCTGTGATAAGTGAAGTTTTTGGTATTGGCGCCAACATACGATGTTGGCGACCGCCCCCCTAGTGGCAGGGGGAGATAATTAACTATGGAATTTCCAATATGCAAGGTTCTTGAAAATTGTTTCAAGCATTCTTGGACACTACTAAAAATACAACTCCAAAACTATCAATCATCTATGGGGTAGCAAGAGGTTTGGGTGTTTTAAGGTTTAAAAGTAGCTGGATATTCTTGGGGCTTGTTCTTATGGTTTTTGTTTTTAACCTAAACTCATTTGGTAGTCGCGCTGAAAAGGAAGGAATTTAAAGAACGAAAAAGAAAGAGATAGAGACAGAAGGTGGTTTTATAATTTAGGCTTTATTGACTGGCCATAGTCGCCCGTGGCAAGGGGATATCCCCCTGGCTGAGGAAGTGACTACGGCGGAAGAGTCAGAAGTTGCTCCCTTTTTTCGCAGATGCGCGGAGGGTTCTTCCGGTGAAGGCCCGTGGGAGTTTGTTAGTTTTTTTTATTTCAATTTTTATTTTAGTTTTATTTTAATCCCCACACACCTTAGGATTTCATCACCCCAGTTGGGCACCTCACGTGGTATAATGGTTAGCAACCTAGATTTGCATACCATTGTTAGAGAGTTTGATTCTCATTGAGTGCCCCATACTTCTGGCCTTGTGCCACATCTAAGCTAAGCTTAGTAAATAACTATATCCAACCCCAGTTTTCTGGTCCAGTGAGTGAGGTTCAAATATTTTATAACTTTTCATGGAAAGTTAGAAAATATTTTAACCTTATAACTTAATTTTGATAGACTGTGAATTCAAGGATGTAAATTTTTACCATATTCTACCAGACAGGTTTATTGGAATATGAAATGAAGTCCAATGTATATAGTTTTAATTTCTGAACTTTTAATACTTTAAAATAGATATGAAACTCCAAGGAAAACATAACTTAATATGTTAATTCATTTATAAGTTGTTGTTTTTTTTTAATTAAAAGACAGTATCAATTGATGTTTAAAGTTGTTTTAGTGATTCAGTAATACACTTATTTTTTTTTTTTTTTTTACCTTAGAACTGCAAAAGTGGACTATTTTAATTTTTTTTTTCATTGTTACTCTGAAATAGAATATCGTTAAATACTTAGCAAAATTACCAGCGAATAGTAATTTCAGTATATCAGTTGATAAGTTTATTAATCTCAATTCCTTTTAAAATAACGCCGAGAACTTCATTTCATATTTCCCTAATGTATGTCCGGTAGACTATGGTAAAAATGTACACCCTCTGAATTCACAGTCTACTTGAATTTTTTTTTTATTTAGATTGGAATATCCTTTTTACTTTCTTTACTGTTTTTCAGTATTTCCTTTTTTTTCTCTCCTTTTATTTTCATTCTTTCCAACAACACTTTTTTTTTAATTACGAAACTAAACATGTTTAAATATACGAAACAGCGGCTGCAATTTATCCCCAAATGATAATTACAAGGCCAATGGCGGCAAGTAACAGTTGACATTAGGTCTTCCTTACTTTTTTTTTCTTGCCGGTATCCGGGATTATTTTTGTGATTGTTGTTTTGGAATGTAATATCGAGTGGTATAATTTTATACCATTATTATCCAGGTAAAAACACTTCTTAATTTTAGTTTCATTTTAAGTATTTTGAATAACACGTGGTGCGGTTATTTTAGTGTAAAAAAAACAAAAACAAAACATAAACAAGGAGTTTGGTAATTTAATTGTTGTTGTTGCCAAAGATTTTAGGATTAAAAATAAATAAATAAAACGCTTCAATGATTTTATATACGAATAATTTTGAAGAAAGGAATTTCCCTGTGAAAAATATACGGTTAATTGATTTGGGTCTCGTGCGAATTTTTTATTTCTTATTTTTAATTTAATTATTTAAAAAAAAAAATATTTCAGGGTGCGAGTGTATTTTTTTCCTTGTTTTATATTATTAATAGAACTCCTTATTGAAAAATGTTGTGTCTGACCCCTTGACAAATTGCAGTATTTAAAAAAATAAAATAAAATAAATTGTTTATAAATTGAATTTTCGAGCCAACTAGGTTAATATGATTTAAATCATGAGAATTTATTTTTTGGAGAAAAAAGTGAGGTTGGAGATAAATGTATAAGAATAAAAGAACGAGATTCTCTCTTTACTCTTGGTGTTTGTCTATTCTGTATGGTAGGTGTAGCGCTCCACCTCAGATACAAAATCATATTCTTTAACTCCCTCCGGAACTCAACAGTTTGTCTTTCCAGTTTTAAGATCTACAGGTAGTTGGTATAAAGTTGAGATTTCTATTTAGAAAAACAATCTATTTGTTTATTTCTAGATTTTTCTTTAAAGATGTATTCTTGACTATTAATTGGTACTAATGCAGAATAGTGCGCTAGAAATAAAAGCATTAGATTACGTATAAAAAACATTGGATTTCAGTACAATAATTTTTATTTAATAAAATAAACACAAGTAAAACAATGCACATATGGAAAAAAAACACCATTTAAAAAATATATATCCTCATTGCTACTGCATAATTTTTATTATATTTTTTATTTTAGAACCTTTTCTTCCGACTGCCCCCCAAAATCTAGAATATTTTTTTTATCATAGTTAGAAAACTAACACATGTTACAAGTTTACACTAAGTGAAATCTTACAAAGATTATTGCAATTTGCAATATGTTTATTTCATGTTTTGCCCCGAGCAAAACAAATTTTCTTCACGAAATAAACATAAAAAAAAAAAACAAAAAATAACAATCATCCAAATATATTCCAGTAATCGACCAAGTGTCGGGTCTTCGGTAATTCTAGAACGTCCTCGTCTATAGGATAAACTCCTATTATTTTCTGTAATTACAAACAGGATTATATTCAAGATATCCACTCCCGAATTTTTCAACTTTTTAAAAAAAAGCAATGCTCCCTTCAAATTAGCAACAGGAACCAACCTCATAAACGCTCTTTGTTTTTTTTTTTGCTGGAAAATAAATTTGTTGTTTTCATCTGAATTCTTAAATAATTTTCTTTACTTTTACAATAAATCAATTTGGACATTTTTCAATAAATGTTTCTTTTACAATAAATCAATTTTTTTAATAAATATCTCTCAATGACCTTTTTTTTTTTAAAACAATGATTTAACTTGTTTTCAATAATGAAAATTTTAAAAAACTTTCATTTAGACATATTCATTGAAATGTACGCAAAATAATTTATTCTAAAAAAAAATTATTTAACAATGAAAAGTTTATTTTCCCGAAAAACAAACAAACAAAAACAAAACCAGATCAAAAGCACTTACGACGCTGGCTCATGCTGCTAATTTGAAGGGAGCATCCTTAAAAAAAAAAAAAAACAACTGAAAAATACGGGAGTGCGTATAATGGTAATTTATGAGGAAGTGCGTCCCGATCTCCTGCCTCATAAATTGCTACCCGGTTACTATTAAAATAACGACCCCAGCTACGGTGTTACTTGAAAGAAAACAATCAACTTAGGGCGTTAAATATATATATAGGGGGGGTCTTCTCTTTTTTGTCGTAATTATTTATTTATCGTAATTTGTCGTAATTCTTGTTTAGATATGAAGATGGATATATAGTTTGGAATAGACTGAATAGATAAACAAACAAAATAATATAATAATATGAACAAATGGATATAAACAAAGTAAAAAATGAACAAATTGAAGTAGATATAGATAGATAGATAGATATCCATCTTTATATCTAAACAAGAATTACGATAAATAAACAAGAATTACGACAAATTACGATAAATAAATAAGAATTACGACAAAAAAGAGAAGCCTCCCCCCCTAAAATACATTTAATGCCCTAAGTTGGTTGTTTTCTTTCAAGTAACACCGTAGCTGGGGTTGTTATTTTAATAGTCATCGGGTAGCAATTTATGAGGCAGGAGACCGGGATGCACTGCCTCATAAATTACCCAAATAATACCACAGGAGCATTTTTTTTTTTTTTTTTTGAAAATTCTCAATCCATTTTTAAGTTTGTTTTTAGAGAGGGGTTCGATTTGTAATGTTTACTTTAATGGTAAACTGGACCCTTACTTCGTGTCCGTCAGGTATATTTTTGTGCAACCATAATAACTCACAGAAAATTTCAGAGCCAGAAACCAAAGTTAAAACACCTCCAAATTTTTTTTAGCAGTTACCAGAAAATCTAGACTTTGAAAAATTTTATTGTTTACAATACTGACTTGTGGCTACTGGGGGTGGGGACCAAACTTGAACCTCTACCTGTATTAAGTCTTTGCAAAAACAAAGTTTGTATTTATTACAATAAAAAATTGGTCAGCTTAGGGAAATAGCTAGGTTCCTGGTTCGATACCGGTCTCCGCCAACTCATCGTATGAGTAGCACAGATTGGGTAATTTGATCTGTGCGGTAATGTGGGTTGCTGACGGTATCTCTGATTAGCGCTAGCGAAAAGGAGATAGACACCCTCGCAGTCTAGCTGATACTGACATTAGCCCACTCCACCAACTTTACTTACCTTTAACTTACATAAAGTGTCGGAATTTTACCCTCAAACTTTTTCTTCGGGATAAAATTAGCACCTTACATATTAGCAAGGCCCAACTTTAAAACAAAAAATAACCGAAAGAAGGGTATTAGGAAAATAAGAACAAAAATGGCAGTTGTAAGGCTAAAATAAATTTTATTTTCTTGCAAGTTAGTCCGCTTGCTGAAACCTTCCGAGGACTTCTATGTACCAAAACTAAAAATTTACAATAGAAGAAAAAACAACTTAAAATACAAAGTAACTCAAAAAAAAACACAAAAGGTTTCTACTTACAGTTTTACAAATTAAAAATCAAATTAAACAGTATACAAAAAAGTTCTTTCTCTTCTATCACCGGTCAGCAGCAGGCAAACTTTCTGTCTGGGTGAAGATATACAAGGTCACCTCTCCCTTTCTACTTGGGTGGTTACTACTATGATGACGGGGCCTAAATTTCGTCAGGTCGTGCTCCGAGATACAAGAATTATTTAAGGCCAAAATGCCTTGAAATTAAAGAAGCTTCAACTTCTTTTTATTAAAATGGACAATTTCGTCCTGCATAATATCATAAAATAAAGTCGGCTTTTCAAGCCAACATTTGACCATAAAAAGCACATTTTACTTTCTTCTCTGAAGAAAGTTTAAAGTTCAATAAAATTTATTGGTTTTAAATACTGACTTCCAACACAATTCACAATAATTTTTCTTCTCCAAAGGAGAAGATATAAACTCACACAGTGAGACAAATGTAATATTTGGGTATTCCAAATATGCAACAAATAATTCTCAATTCTTTCTTTTCCTCAGGAAAAGAAAATAACTCTCTCTGTGAGCTAAAATATAATATTTGAGTTCTCCAAATATACAATAAACAATTCCAGGAAAGACTGATAGAACTTTCTCTAGTTCTACCAATTTTCGTCTTACCCTGGTGCACAAAATTTTATATTGACTCATCATCAACGGAGACAGCGAAAATCGAACAGGTCCTTTCAAATTCAATTTCATGTCTGTTGAATTTAGCCCCCAATTTTGGGAACAGGAAGTCAGCCTCGCTCCTCAAAACCATGAAAATCCAACCAATCGGCAGCTAAAACAAATAGAGCTAATCAAAGGGCCGTAACTCTAATTACCCTTTTAAAATTTTTACAAAATTCAAGAAACAAAAAACAGTAAAAAAAAATATACATCCTGGAAACTATTCCGATATTTAAATTAAATGGAATTCAAGAGCTGTTTATTTTTAAATAAAGTATGATTCAGTAAACATAGATTTCACAGACTCTTCATATTGAGCTTCTACAGGAACTAGCTTAAAATCCCTCCTTAGGGTAAATTTTCAGCAAAAAATGATTTATCACAAATATTACATTTTTCATGTTCAAAATTAGAGAAAAAAATTTTTACTGTATAGTTTTAGTACATGCCACTAAACTAATCAGTTATCGGTTGGGGGCGGGGATTCTTGTGGTGTAGGGGCTAACATGATGGACTGCAACATTGTAGTAAGTGAATTTGAACTCCTGTTGCACTATCAAGTTGTCTTTTGGACTAATATTCTTAGGTTAGGAAAGGTATGGACCCCCTTATCCTCCTCCAGCTATAGGTTAAATAGTACCACTACTATTCATCTACAAGGTTGACTTTGGCATCAAATAACTCGTGTAGGTTGATATGCCATTAAAAAACAAATCATACTAATCTGTTATAAATACTAAATAATGTAGGTATGACTATAGAAATCAATCAAACATGACTATCCTAATGAATTAAACTGAATATATATATATATATAATATATATACCAACCTCTGAACTAAAGTCATGCACTTATATATATTAAGAGAAGTTAAGAAGCCAATACCTTTGGAAAAGGTGTGAACCCCCTTTTTTTCTCTCCAGATATGGGTTCAATAGTACAACTACAAGAATGGTTTTGGCATTATATAACCCAGAATGGTTGATATACCATTAAACAAAGAAACAAAACCAAACCTAAGAAGCCAATTAAAAATATAAATGACACAGAGTAGTAGCGGGGGCTATAGTACCAACAATTGTGGATATATTGCATATATATATATATATATATTAGTATTATCTGCGTTATTTGGACTATTGTCCTCATCTTCATTGTTATTTGTACAACGTTTCGGCCGATATGCCCTCACTGTCAGATACAATTTACTGTCATACCCAGGACTCTGTCCTAACCTGTCAGAAATCCTTTTAATTGCCCAAACGGAAGTGTTCACCTTGACAGCCACCGCTCATATAGCAAAGATGGAGTGAAATTCAACAAACTCCACATACATAAAAATCTTGTCAAACTCTGGAACCTTCTTGGACACATGATGCAATATATGCAGATATAAAGGTTGAGTAATGCAATCCTCAGTTTCTATTATCTGTAGCTTTCAGGTTCAATCCTGACTATGGGCGAAAATAACATAGAATACTTAACATGGCTTAACACTTGTACCCGGTCATGGTTAATGGAATGAGAACAATCTACTCCAATGGATTGAATAAAGGGTTTGGTTTGAAGTTCTGTTACGGCTCCTGAGTTTAACAAGAAGATTCCCAAGTTTGACAAGAAGCACCTGAAGAAGGCCAGAGGGCACATTAATCGAAATGTGTATATAACAATAAAGATGAGGACATCAGTCTAAAAAATCTAAATAATACAAATTATCTAGCCTCATCTAAAAAATTCAGACAAATAAATCTTTTTTCTCTATATCATTTGCACCTTTATTTGTCTACATTTTTTAGATGGGGCTTGATGTGAATAATTTTGATGTTAATAAACACAATGTTGTTATTGTTTAAATAAGATCTTCAAAAGTGTTTGATCATCAGGCAAACTATTAAAAATGATTTCCCATATTGGGTCATTGCTATTCTTGGATACACAGGTAACGCCTGAGGAAGGCTGGAGCATACAGCGGCTGAAATGTTGTGTTTATACATACCACTATAGGGGGAAATATGGGGTTGTTAATCCGACAATATGTGGAGAAAAGTAGACAAACACGGGATGTTATGGAAACTGGATGTTTATTGTTGACAATGCAACGTTTCGGTCATTTAGACCTTCTTCAGGACACAAATATAGTTCTTGCTTCAATGAAGGGCATTTTCAAAATGGTGATGCAGGTGTGGGTCAAGAATGTTTGATGATGGGGGGGGGGCTCAAGATGAATGAATATCTGTATGTGTGTATGTCTGTTTTAATTGTCTTTTATATATACTAGCAAATATATGCACCCTCTGGGTGCAAGCATTTAAGTTTTATTGTAATATAATGTTATGTTAACTTAGAAAGGCTAATGAAACAAATAAGATGCCGATAAAAAGATTCGAAACAGAGGAGAAACAACTAAAACTTGCTTTTTCTTCACTCCAGTCTTTCATTGCTAAATTTTCATAATTTAATTATTTAGTTGAATTAGGAAGTAAAGAATAGAATTACTGTTAATATTGTTAATAGATTTCTTTTAAGATTTATTGGAGAGATTTTTGCTCATATTCATTAAGATAAAACCAAACAATTAGAAATCAATAATACTAAGCACATATTTATTAAAATCACATTTTTTATATCAATATGCAAATTAGCCTTCCCGTTCACACTGCAAACCGCTATTTTTTGTATATATAAATACAATTGCATGTTGTTAGTATGTAGATATGGTCAGATCCCACCAAGCTTTTATAATTAGGTAAATATCATGTAGATATGGTTAATTTTAAATAAAATTAAAATCATGGAGAATGTGATGTAGATAACTAAGGGAATTGTGACTTGAGTAGTAATATAGTTTCGGTTACAGACAGGAAAACACACAATCTCCATTATAATAAGATGTGTGTTTGGAAACTGGATTTGTCATTAGTTTTATACGTGAGTTTTTTTAGTTTTTTTTTATAAACTTTCTGTCCATCTATTTGTCTGTTTTTATTCAGTAGTATCTATCTTTCTGTATATGTTTATATATTTAATTTGAATTTGAATACCACTATAGATGAGGACAACAGTTCGAAAGATCAAAATTATTCACTTCAACATTTGTTTTTATTTTTTATTTTTTTTTTATTTATTTATTTTTTCCCTTGTCCAGTTGTAAGAAATTATTTCTGCACTTTACTAATTACAAATGGGTGTTTCTCACAAAATCTTTTAATACTTGCTTTCATCTTGTTAATTACACAACCTGTTAATCACTGTCATTATCTTCAAACAATTACTTTCAGTTGTTAGTAAATCGGTCCTTGAGATAAGGCAGTGAAATAAGAAATAGATCACACGTTATTTTTTTTTTTTTTTCTCTTGAGTATACTGTTGATATTTGTTAATAATAGAGATTCGCTGTCTGTCTGTAACAGAAACTATGTCCCTGCTCACATCACAATATCCTCAGGAATTGTGTAAATTTTTCAATGAGTATTTAATTTATAGCCAAAATCATTTATACATAGAATAAATCTTATGATGTCTATGAAAATCTGAGTTAGATTTGCCTCAAAACAGCCCACATTATTAGTGCATTTAGAATCCTGCAATGTGTCTTATATGTCATTAAGAAATAAAGATTTACATAATATATGGTGTGGTTAATTTGCATATTGGTTTTAACAAAACCGGGTTAAATAAATAATTACTTGGTGTTATTGATCTCTAATATTATTGTTTTATAAGTCAATGTATTAGCATTCCCAGTTGATTTTTTTATTTGAAGTTATTGTTATTTAGAGCTGTGTAAATGGAGTTCATAACTGTTTGAATTATGCAAATATCCCCAGTGGTTCAAAAGTTATGAGAATTTAAAGCCCCGAAATTGGGGGTACAAAAATGGAAATCACGGACCAATTCAAAACAAGAAATTCAGTCATTTCTTCACTATTTCTTTATTTTTGGAGTAATTTTGATAAAACTTGGAATCCTTATGTAAACTTATATGTTCTTTCTGATTCTGCACTCAAATTGTATGTATCTCTTTCTATAACCCATTATTTAGAGAATAAAAGGTACAGATATCAACATTTAAAAAAAAAAAAAGTTTACCACAAGATTATACAACATTTTCATTTTAATACTGCATGTATACACATGTATAATATTAATTTAAATAAATAACATCACTTTGAACTTTTAAATACTTGATATGTTGTATTACATAAAAGAAATAGAATACCTATTTACATCAACTTTTTTTTTAAACAAAGCCTGTCTGGCTGGCATGTAATAATGTGTTTTGTTAACGTTTTAACACTATATCGTAAGTTCTTTTTTCCAAAACTGAATGTTTGACAAAAAAAATCCTGACGGTTAACCATCATGTAAATATCACATATTTTATATCAAAATAATCCTCAGACTATCTAGTATTAAGGATATAAAAAATGTTGTTCTGGTTCCAACGGAAGAAAATTCAATATTTTATAAAAAAGAAGGTCCGCAAAATGTATTATGTTTTTAGAAAATTTTTAAAATTCTTTTTATCTTACATATGCAACATGTGTTCCAGATCTTCTGGTATCTTCTTCAGGCTTTGATCAATAATATGAAAATGAATTCTTACATGCGTGTATATATATATACATGAGTATTTAACTTCCCCTGTTTTGGTGGGAGTGGAGTAGTATTAAGGATATAGTGCTTTTTTTTCTTCGACTTTTCGACGCAAAATACGCTTTAAATCTCTGTAAAAAATAATCCAATGGATAAAAACAAATGGAAATTACATATTTAGAAAGATTATTTCTCTTTCTTTCCAACCATATAAATATTTTTAAGATTGGATCAGAAATACTCAAGAAATTGCAAATTTAACTGTTTAAGGTTGCAAATTTGAAAATGTCCACCGATATCAGCTAACTGCTTGTAATACTAAATGTATTAGAATCAATCCTATGAAGGATTTAATATAGAAACCAATGTATATATTAATACTCGTGTTCCTTAATTTTCCGACTGGTGTCATCTTGTGACACCCTCTGGTTAAAAATGAGACTGTCCAAATCATCCAAGATGAAATGCAAAAATGTAAAACCTGATTATCTGGTATTGCTTATCCACCGAATTCTTATTTTTTTTATGAGTTTCATCACCTCAGCTAAATAATGGACCATTCCATTTTTTATTATAAAGGAAGAAAGGGAAGAAAAAGGTCATGCTACACAGAAAAATATAATAAAGAAAGAAAGACTAGGGGAAAGATAGAGAGAGGGTGTTGAGCACATGGAAGGGATAACGCTAATCTGTTTCAATCACACGTAATAAAAATATGGAAAGGAAGAAAAAAAATGAGAGTGTTAAATCAAGATTATTATATTTTTTACATATTGAACTATTTGGCAATAGCTCTTAAGTAAACATCAAATGTTGTAATAATTAAATTATCATACTGTGGTATATCCACTGGTCCTGCTAGTTAAAATATAATTGAAATAAGTGTAATCTTTTTATGTGTTCTTATCTAATTACGTTAGTCTTTCTAATTTAATATATTACATTAAAATTTAAATACTTATGCCTGGAGGGTGCATATTATTGCTAGTTTTGTTAATATGTAAACCTGAAATCAGATTTTAAGAATGGAATTCTGTTATATTATCATCTTGTTGCACCCTGTTTATAGCTGCTTCTTGATGTATCTTTTTGGTAGAAATTAAACAGATTTTGACTGATGCAGTGAAGAACAGTAGATTTTTATTGGACCTCTTTTAAACCATGAAAAACTGTGTGCTTAAGGGACTCATGAAGTGGCCTATTGTCAGTTTAGCGATAGACCCACGGAGATACTTGCTGAGGCGGCTCGCCACACCTGCCGTCAGCCTCTCACTTTACCACACAGATCTCATACGCTGATTTAGTGGGGCTGGATTTGAACCCGGAACCTGTTGATTCCTCAACGGGTACTCCTACCGACTGAGCTACAAAATTCTTCATAGGACAAATTCCCTCCAAAATGTTGAACTGCTTCTCGTCTTGGGTGGAAGTCGTGTTGCATCTTGGGAAATTTAATAGAACTCACATTATGGGATTAGTCTTTGCCTAATTATTTCCCTTAGACTGTCTGCAGAAAGAGAGTGAATTTGCGTGTCTCTCACAAAGGGAAGGGGATATGTCTAACTGATTTAAGAGACAGCTAAACTACAACCTTGCTTTTAAAGAAATTCATTTTTCTTAGCCGTTCTACTGCATCTATCTGGCAAACAGTTTTGTCTACATTTTAATACTAGCTCGTAACTATTTTTTCCAAAATTGAAAGTTTCACAAAAAAGCCAGACGTTAAAACATTATCAAAATTTTGCACATTATATATACTAGCAAATATATGCACCCTCCGGGTGCAAGTATTTAAGTTTTAATGTAATAAAATATTATATTAAATTAGAAAGGCTAATGAAACTAAATAAGAATGCAGATAAAAAGATTTGAAACAGAGGGGGTATAATCAAAAAATAGAAACAACTGAATACTCTTCCATCACTCTTGTCTTTCATTGTTATTTTTTCTAATTTAAGTATTTAGTTATAAGAGGAAGTAAAGAATAAAATGACAGTTATTTTATCTTGTTAATGGATTTCATTGAAGATTTATTGAAGAGATTTTTGCTTATATTCATTAAAATAAACCAAACAGTTAGAAATCAATAATACTGAGCACGTATTTATTAAATTCGATTTTTTAATATCAATATGCAAATTAGCCTTCCCGTTCACACTGCAAACCTATTTTTGTTGTATATATAAAACATAATTGCATGTTATTAGTATGTATATATGGTTACCAGTATTAATAATTTAAAAACAATTTTATTTATAATGAGGTTAGAAAAAATAAAATCATTGAGAATGTGATGTCAATAACTAAGGAAATTGTGACTTGAGTAGTAATATAGTTTCAGGTTACAGAGAGAAAAAACACACAATCTCCATTATAATAAGATATATATCAAGATAATTCTGAGACTATCTTCTATTAATGATATAGTCCTCTTTTTTTTACTTATCTAATACTTTTTGAAGGAACCTGCATCAACTTTCATCGGTAGTGGTTTTGCTTCCAAAGGTCAGAGAAGTGTAGGGACCATGGTTGTTGTTTGGTGAGTGTTTAGTTGAGGAGTTAAAAGAAGATCCGAGTTATGGGTCCCCACAATTTAATGTATAAGACTACGGAAATGAAGTTTCCATAGGTAACAAAGAGAAGACAAAATTGATAAAGGAAACAAACTTTATATACATTAATTTACAATTGGTATATTTCAATTGTTCTTTCAGTGGTGTTGCAGACTGTACGTGTCTGTACATAGTTGTGTGTGACAAGTGTGACATGTATTGTTTATATTTGTGCGATTGTAGCAGTTTTGTCTGTGATTGAAATTTGTTTTTGTTGAGCGAGATAGAGAAAATTGGAAACGAAAATACGAGACCAACCTGATATATCATTTTTTGTCTTCAGGCAGTGACTTCTCCCCATTGTGTCGATGTTGGGGAGAACTTTCGCTCCTACTGTCGAGTTAGAGGGCATTCGCTCCAACTCTATCGAGTCGGGAAGAACGTAAGCTCACACTCTGTCTATTCTTTCAGCTAAAAGGGTCTTTTCATAATCTCTTTTTGTAATTGTCTACGTGATCATTAAGCTAAGATATTCATCAAATATCAGGTGATTTGCAATGATGCAATATCGAATGATTTGGTATCTGTGGAATTCTAGTGACATAAATTATCGGATGAATTTAAACCATTGTTTCTATTGTTTCTAAAATATTTCTAAACTAATATTCATTCGATTCTCTTTTGTTTACCTAATTCTAAACTCATGACATATAATTGTAAAACTAGTTATTTAAGAAAACTTAATTATTTTAATTTGGTCAATTCCACATGCTGTAAAAATATAGGGGCCGATCCCTATAGAAGTAAAAAGTGATTTCCTGGTTGTAGTTTAAGGTATTTTCTAATTAAGTGTACAATTTCAAGAATATTGATAAAGATTGGCACCTTTGATTTTGCAAAACAAAGTTAATGTGTAAAATTTAGTCTAAAAAAAAAAAATTCATATTTTGCATTTTCAAAGCAAAATACTGTTTTAATTTGGTGTAAAAAACAATTCAATGAATAAAAACAATACAAATTACATATTTAGAAAGATTGTCTTTCTTTCCAGCTATATGAATATTTTTAAAATTGGACCAAAAATACCCGAGAAATTGCGAGCTGATTTAATTAAGGTGCAAATGTCATTGTCCACCGATTTCAGCTAAACTGCTGGGAATGCTAATATTAGAAGGAAAGTACAATTAATTACACTTGACATCATTTTAATGCTGATCAGTTCAAGAAATGATTAATTTCAACTTAAGTCCAAATGTAAAAAAAAACGTGTGAAACTTCAAAAGACACTTGTTGATTTTAACTGTAATATTTGAAGTCTATTTTTTATTTTCATGGATTTTGTATTCTAATTTGTATTTCTTTTCTGGCATTCCTCTCAGTATTCAGATGTTGGAAGAGTTTTAAGAATAGAAATACTACAGACTAATAGACACGTACAAATTTCACGCCCATTAAACTTTTAGACAAATCTGAGTACCTACCATTTACTCATTCACTTTCTATAGTATCTATCTATTTATTTTGTTTATTCATTCTAGTGTACAATACATTTAAGGTGCAATTGTTACCATTGATTTCAAAGCAGCATGTTAGCCACTTATTCAAGACAACGTGCCCCATTAAGAAATACAGGGAATGTCAATTCATTTATATATTCATTATATATGTGTGTACTTGTGTGAACCAAATTTTGTTATCATCTTGAAAGGGGTTAATCAGTTGTCCAAAAAGTTATTATTGGAACCAAGTACTTTTGGTTCTTTTCTGAACCATTATCAAGGCTGTTTATATTTGTCTAAACTATCATTATCAAAACTGTTTATTATTTGACTAAATTATTTTGTTTTTGTCGCTAAGTTATATATATACACAAGGTGTGTCAAAAAAGTATCGAGATTTTTTGTACTTTTTGACATACCTTGTATTCTGAAAAAAATAACGTTCCATTCATTCTTCATTTCTATTTTGGTAAATACAGCTTTAAATTTTGGTATTTTTTTGACACACCTTTTCTGAAAAGAATAATGAATGGAATGTTTTTTTTTTTTTTTTTTTTTTTTTTTCAGAATACAAGTTATATCAAAAAGTACAAAAAAACTTGATACTTTTTGACACACCTTGTATATATATATATATATATATATATATATTATATTTATAATTGCTGTTCTAAATGTTATTGATAGGTTCACATTTGAACAAATTCATTTAAATTCTTTTTTTCTAAGCAGTCATTAAAAAAAAAAAAAGATCAAGCTTATTTTGTCAGCCATGTTTAAAGGTTTTTTGAAAGCCTCAATTTTTATTTTATTTTTTGTCTTCATTTCCAGATGGCATCCTCCAGACAGATCCAAGTGATGAAGCTGAGGGTGATGGAAAAGTTAGATGATATCTTCTCACAACAAAAAACCATTATTGCAACTATTAATAGTATGTCCTCTCAGGTATGAGATAAGAATTAGTTTAATAATTGGATGCTCATTGCTGTTTGCCAACACCACTGGTCAGTCATTCTAAACCGATTTTTGAGGGACTTGGAGAAACTTACTAGCTAGACTCGTGTGAATTTTATTGTACATGTTAGCAATGTACTAATAGAATTCCTATTTCTCTGAATTTTTGAGATGAGGCTTGATACTTTCGATTATTTGGATTATTCAGACTATTGTCCTCATCTTTATTGTTATATACACAACGTTTCAGGTGTTTATTATCGAACTCGGAAACCTTCTCAGACTTGGTAACCCTCTCTTTGAACTCAGGAATCTTCTTGTTGAACTCACAAGCTTTCATGTCATAATCGGGAGTCTTCACGGAAAATCAAACCAAACCCCTTATTCAATCCCTGGGGTAGACTGTTTTCATTCTGTTAATCTGGGTACAAGTGTTAAGCTACGTTAAGTATTCTATGTTATTATCACCCTTGATCAGGATTGAACCTGCAACCTAGGATTATTGTCACTTGTCACCATATATCCAACTGGAGGACACATCAGCCGAAATGTTGTGTATATAACAAAGATGAGGACAATAGTCCAATTAATAAAATAGTTCCTATATTTTTGATAAAATAAGGAAATCATTGGTCATTATACAGGATGTCCCAGAAGTATTATCCAGGTTTTGAAAAACAACACCTTTAGTTATTTCAAAATATATCCATAGATAGTGATTGTCGCAATTAATTTTTATCTCTCAATTTGAGCATTTATTATAATTATTCTCAATAACAGTGATTTGAAATCACAAAGGTGTATTTTGAAAACCAGGATGGTGTGTAACTTCCGGGACACCTGTATATTTATCAAAAGATTTATATTAGCTACGCTCATGGCACATTAAAAGTTGTAGACATTAGCATTTTGGTGGTTTCCATTTGTAAAATTCTTATGAAATACATCATTTTAGGGTACTGTGAGTCTTGCCAATATAAGAAGCTCAAATGATGAGTTATCTATAACCTATAAAAGGGAAGTTTGTGTGTATGTCTGAAGGAAACTATGAAAATAAACCAAACAATAACAAAGTAAATATATATACACATTCACTATTACCAGATCTCCTTTTTGAGAAAAAATAATGAAGATTTGATTTATATTCATGAAGATAATTAAAGAATAAAATCTAAATAACAGCATGGATTTTTTTATTTTGCATTTGATATTTTAAATAGGAAACATTAATTTTTCTTTTCAGAGTCTGGATTAACACATGGTCTTTTTACGTAGAGATTTTAATGGGGCATCCTGCAAGGGTCCAACTTGCGATTCAACAAGAATAGATTTGCTGCTTCTAGTCACATCTAAGAAGATTTGATCTGTTATGTTTTTAATTCCTTGGTATTCATTCACTAGCAAATTTCATATATAAAAGGCCAAATTTCATTGCTTTATATTGAATAGTTTTTTCTGTAAATAGGATGTCGATGAAAAGACAATTTAAAACATTTTCAGGCAATTTCTCTGAATTTTTTTAGATGAGGCTTGATAATTAGTCCAATTAGATACATAGCGTAGTGGATAAAGGTGTTGGTTTAGACAATTCGAAGGCTGCAGGTTCAATCCTGGTCAAGGGCAGCAGTAACATAGAATAATAATACAGCTTAACGCCTGTACCCTAGCTATGGTTAACTGAATGAGAACAGGATACCCTCGTGGATTGAATAAAGAGTTCCGTGATGGCTCCTATTACATAAGAAAGTCGACAAGAATACCAGAAGAAGGCAGGAGGCACATTGGCCGAAATGTAGTACAGATAACAATAAAGATGAGGACTATAGTCTGAATAATCCAAATAATACTAATTTTTAGGAAAATAGGGATCTTTTTTGTCCACAGTTTTTAAACTTCAAGTGCTTATATTTCAAAAAAGTTATGGATGGATTTTGATAATTTAAAAAATTCAAAATCTTATATCAATTTATATTTTATAGATAAACAAGACGTGCTGGACACATAAGGACTAACTCATAAATGATGTTTCTCTTGTGGACACCTACAAATGGACACGCCAGTTTAGGCCGACCAGCAAAAACTTGTATGATCAGCTCTTTGCTGATATTGGATGCTGTGCAGGGGACTTGCCAGGAGTGATGACTGATAGGGACCAGTGGTGAGAGAGAGAGTAAATGGAATCTGTGCTGCCAGCATGTCTTCATGATGATTAGTATTAAGAATAGTTGAAATCATATAACTGTATGCAAATTATTTGTATTAAGAATAGCTGCTTGAAGCTATGTTGGGTGTAAGTCCCCATGGCCTATTGGCTTATGTGATGGACTGTGACATTATAGTATGCAAGTTCAAATCCCAGTTGTGCTATTATGTTCAGACTAATACCCTTGGAAAAGGTATTAAAAGCTATGGGTTAAATACTACTACTGCTGTTCTGCAAGGATGGCTTTGGTATTAAATACACCACAAAGGTTGATATTCCAACCAAAGAAACCAAACCCAGAATCTATAATCTATATATAAAGGGCAGCTGGTGTGTATGTATGTTTGTCCAGATGAAAGTACAAAAATAAAATCGGCTCTGAAATCCAAGGAATCAATGGCTTTTGGCATACTTTTCACTGCGTCCGTGGAAAATCAACAGCAAACAAGGGCATCTCCTTCCCCTGACCAGGATATGCATGTGCGGTTTCAGGACTGCTTGTGAATTTTCTATTCCCTTGTTACTCATTCCATTAATTCACTACAGGTAAATTCAGCTCAATCGACTTGGGTGAATGCCATCCCAGAAACAGAATCCAGTATCTATTCAGTGCTGATCGATGTGTTTTTTTGCTCACCGACCCACAATGGTATGTTCATATGTAGCTGCCCATAGGATAATGTCCTTATGAACTTGTCCTTGCTTCTCCAGCATGTCTTGTTTTTTTACCCGGATGGTTTGTGTGATAAGGGGTATATGGCCTTATAACTGCTTTTTTGTGCGGAGTGCTGCTTTCAGGATTTGTTCAAGGCCACATACAGCATCCTTGTGTAGTTTTCATCCAGCTTTTTCTACAAGCTTTTTAACGGACCTAATCATCATCATCATCATCATCAAGTCATACCAGCAGCACGGATAATGACTCTTCCTCATCACCTGTCTATCAGCCACTTCTCCTGCAGGTCCTATGCACAACATCCAGTGTCGACACATATCTGATCGATGTAGTTTTTTGCTGTCGAACCACACTGGTGCGTCTGTCTGTAGGTGCCCATAGGATAATATATCACTTATGAGCCTTTTAGCTTGTTATGGATGGTTTGTGCTGACAGGATTTGTTCAAGATCATTTGCAGCATCCTTGTGTAGTTCCTATCCAGCTTTTTCTCCAAACATTTTGTTCGTTAGAGTCCAAGTGGTGCAGATATATTTATAGCTTTTAATGTAACTGGGATTTCCACTGTTACAGATACTACTCATAAGTGCCAATCCTTTGTGTGTAAATGAAATGTGTTTTGTAACTAGTTTAGATAAGGCTTCTACTGTTTAAATGGCACAGTGAGTGGGGGGGGGTCCTTTGTAAAATTAATGATTTGCAACATCTCATAAAAACATTCACCAGTTCTGGAGGCAAAAAAAAAAAATGAAATTTTATAAGTATCGTATTGTCCCTTTAACAAAATAAGTTAAGTTTTTTGTTTCTTGTTTTTTTTCCCTTCTAGGTAAAGAAGAAGGCTGATAGACTTTTAAAATCTGTGAATAATGAAGTAACTGTATCCGATTTTGTGAATGTTCTGCAGGATTTGGAAAGATGCTTCAATAATCTGATTGCTATTGCAATTACAACGGATGATCTTTTTAGTAAGTAGTCACAATAATCTCCCTTGTTTTGCATATACTGTTTAAATAAGAAACAGTCAAAATATCCTTGTCCTTACTGATTAGCAGCAGCCCTGTCAGCTGGGGCTTAAGAAGGTTAGGAATATTTTGACCCTTGAAAGAAAAGTTCTACTAAACAAAAAAAAAGGAAAATTGTTTTTTAATGTATTTTTTTTGGTGGGGTAAGGGTCGAAGTTAGTCTATGTGGGTGTATTAACTCTTAATATCCTATACCGTCTCAGTCGACCCGACCGGAAGTCACATTCATTTTCCTAATCCACCCCAAACAATAGACTTTGTTTAGATGTAATATTAAACATATTTAGAAGTCTTTGATTTAAGGGAAATATATCAGGTAATTTTAAATGAAAAGGATCATTTTTAACCATTTTTAAAAATAAATTCTCATAGGAATGTGGCTCTGGAATTCTCAACAGGATGTTAAGAGTTAAAAGTATTTTCGTTTTTTAAAAATTCTTTAACTGTGACTTTATGATGAACATCTACTCAACAGCTTGTGTGTGTACATGTTTTTGTAAGCTTATATAATTCTTTACATTTGGTATCTTCAATGATTGTACCCTTAAAGGTTCAAGTGCTGCTGTTGAGGTGTGGCAATCTTTTCTTGTCTGCTAAACACCTTAACTTTACTTTCTGTAGATTCTTTTGAACCAAGATTATTTGGTTGGTTGGTTGAATAGCATATTAATCCTTTTATCTCTCTACAGCAACTAAATTCAATTGATATTTCGCCTTGGTTTTAGTGAAGCTTCCTCAGAATTTATTATGAAGACAAATGCTTTTTACAGTCTGCTTTTATACTGAAAAGGTAATATGGAGGTGAAATATCAGTTGAATTTAGTTGCTGTGTTGTTATATCCATTCTATTTTCAACCACATTTTGTTGGATTTACTCAATCCTTCACTCCTCATATATATATATATATATATATGAAATATAACATTTTGAAAAAACATATGATGTTTGTTATGTGATTGCTGACAAGCTTGTTTCGACCAAAACGATAAGTTGGTCTTCATCAAAGAGCGACATAGACGAGAAGAAAATATCTGTTAAAAAGACTGTACAAAAACGAACGCTGATATCAACCGCTGAAAAAATTTTTGAAAATGCATGTTCTGTTTTAAAAATAAAAATAAAATAAATTTTATTTTATTTTTTTTTATTTTTTTTTTTAATTAAAAATCAGAAGCATTATAGTTCAAGGTAAAACACAAAGAGTTTATTGTAAAAATTGTAAAAATATATAAAAAATGTAAAGTGGGTATCAAAATAGTATAGTATATATATTTCAGCTGTTAACAATATACAAGTCCACATGGTAATTTGTAGAAAGATGTTAGGTTTCCAAAATTTACTAGTGGTGTTGAAGTCCGTAGATTTATATATGAAAGTCTTAAAAAAAAAAAAAAAAAAAAAAAAAAAAAATTTATTTTATTTTTATTTTTAAAACAGAACATGCATTTTCAAAAATTTTTTCAGCGGTTGATATCAGCGTTCGTTTTGTAAACAGTCTTTTTAACAGATATTTTCTTCTCGTCTATGTCGCTCTTTGATGAAGACCAACTTATCGTTTTGGTCGAAACAGCTTGTCAGCAATCACATAACAAACATCATATGTTTTTTCAAAATGTTATATTTCATACTGTCGGATTAATTTCCATATATTTTTCATATTTGTCAAATGAAAAAACATTATATCTGGAATTTTACACCTTGAAGACTTTCATATATAAATCTACGGACTTCAACACCACTAGTAAATTTTGGAAACCTAACATCTTTCTACAAATTACCATGTGGACTTGTATATTGTTAACAGCTGAAATATATATACTATACTATTTTGATACCCACTTTACATTTTTTATATATTTTTACAATTTTTACAATAAACTCTTTTGTGTTTTACCTTGAACTATAATGCTTCTGATTTTTAATTAAAAAAAAAAAATAAAAATAAAATAAAATAAAATTTATTTTATTTTTATTTTTAAAACAGAACATGCATTTTCAAAAATTTTTCAGCGGTTGATATCAGCGTTCGTTTTGTAAACAGTCTTTTTAACAGATATTTTCTTCTCGTCTATGTCGCTCTTTGATGAAGACCAACTTATCGTTTTGGTCGAAACAAGCTTGTCAGCAATCACATAACAAACATCATATGTTTTTTCAAAATGTTATATTTCATACTGTCGGATTAATTTCCATATATTTTTCATATATATATATATATATATATATATATATATTTATAATTAGTTTATTGGTATAAACAGTTTTTATTAACTTCATGTGCATTACTAAATTGGTAGAAATACTTTTAATTAACTTGATGTGTATTAATAAATTAGTAGAAATCTTTTAAACCAAAATTAGTCTGTTGAAGCTTTTGGTCAACACTGTACAAGCCACAAGTTAGCTCCACAAGGAAGAAAAGGAAAAACTGTTTCTGAGAGATTCTTTGTATGTAGTTGATTTTTTAATATGTAATCTTTTATTCATCATGCTCTGCAAAGTTCTTTTTGGAAAACACTATTTGAAAAAGAAACTATTAATAAATTTGTTTATCATAAATCATATACATAAGTACTTAGCTATGAAAATATGGATTATATTAATAAACATGTTTGAGATGCGCCTAATCAGCGCAGGACAGCGTTGTCAGTTATGTTATTGACTGGCTTCATAGGGGGGTTTCGGGTGTTCTAACATAATACCCCCCTCAGCCAGTCAGACCCTGTTAGAGTAGATCAAACTCCAACTCGCTGCCCCTCTGTTTAATGCCAACAGAAAAATTGCTTTATATAGAGTACGCCAATGCAGTCCTCGGCCTCTTTACTTCTGGTTGGCTAATTCAACAGCCAATCATCGTTTAGAGTAGTTTTTATAATCAGGTTCGCATGGCTCAGACATTTTAAAAAAATAATACATTGGCATAGCTGGGATGATACATACTATTGGTGCAAAGCTCAATGGAGGAAAACACTATTTCTGAAAAAGAAACTATAATTAAGTTTGTATATCATAAATCATATAGATAAGTACTTAGCTATGAAAATATGGATTATATTAATAAACATATGTAGTAATAAGTATAAGTTGTAAGTGTAATAGTTTAGTTTTCTTTAATCTCATTCACTTATTTTTTATGAAAATGCCTTACATTTCAGATATATTTTTTGAACACATTTACATCACAATTTTTTAAACAGAATGCTGTGAATGGAAAAAGATTGTTTTTCCATAATACTTTCTCATTTTTCGTTTTCAAATAAATTTAACTCTGGTTAAAGAATATCTTATCATCCAATTGTCCTGATGAAGGTTTTTATGAAAAAAGAAACGTTTTAATGCTGAATAACTTTCCATCTATTTATAAACTCATCCTCAGAATACTTTGGTTTTTTTTTTCTTATTTACCTTTCTACATAAGTACTTAGTATATATTTTTTCTCTTTTTCTTTTAGCTCTCAATACTTCAAGATCAAATTCACTGTTCCGATGCAAGGATGCTCTGGCACAAGATTCTTTATCTGACTACCAGACAAAATGGTCAAACCAAGAAATCACAGAATTTCATTCACAGAAGGGCACGTCGTACAACCTGACCCAACCCGACGTTGGTTCCTCGTTCAACAGGTATTCTCCTGATGTTCAAAGTAATCCCTGTGATAGCCAGAATTACTCTGCTGATTCTTGGACTGGAAATCAGTACTTATCAGGATGCAATGATTCTGTAAGCTATTGCTCTTCTTCGAAGGTGACACTTTGTGATCAGATGGATCCTCAAGTGAGTACTGTCTTTTCAACGGGTCAGATGGAATCGCTTCCACAGCAGAAATGGGCCACTCTCAACTCGGAATCTGACCTTGAAACTATATCTAGCCAAGCAAGTTCAGTCAAGGATATTGCAAGTATAGAAAACATTGCTTCAGTCCCAGCATTCTGTCCAAGGAACATCATTATTGAAGAGCCGTATGGTCTTGGCCCTGAATTGAAATATCAAAAAGTTATGTCTGTTATAAATGTCCAAGTGTGTGAAACAGTCACTCCATATTGTTTTTGGGTACAAATGTCCAGTTTTGTACACTTATTGCAGGAATTGGCATCTGAAATACAGTGAGTACTCTGCATAGTTTCATTCTTATCTTTTTGCCTAGAGAGTTTAAGGGCTACATTGACAATTTTATCAAAATTCCTTACTGTATGTTCTTTCTGATTCTGCACTTAAATTTTTATGTGTCTCCATTCTGGAACCCATTATATGGGGAATAAGAAGTAGGGATAGCAAGGTTTTTTTTTTTTTTTTTTGTTTTTTTTTTTTTTAACTTTACCACAAAATTATTCAACATTTTCATTTTAATACAGCATATATACACATATATAGTATAAGAGGTCCACAGAGTGTTAACTCTGGTTCTTATAAAACATTTGGCTACTTAAAGGATAAGTACCCAATGCAGAATACTTCAGTTAGGAAAACAACAAACGCGTTAGTTACATTTATATAACTTTATTATAACATATTAGGGGAACAAAGTTCCCCAGGCTATTTAATGTCACAAGTGTCCAAACATACACAACAGTGTTAATAGACAAAGTGGTAACCACTACTGTAAGTAGAGGCTGTAGCATCTGGTGTGCACCGTAGGTGTCTGCTGGAGAGAGATGACCAGCACATCCAGGCTTATTCAGTGCATCGGAAGAAGAGCGTTCTCTCCTTGCGTTCCTGTGTCACGTAACCAAAATAGCGTCTCCTGACACGGAAGATTCACCAAAACCCTCAGACAAGAGAGACTGCCCTTACAATAGTATTAATTTATATAAATAACATCACTTTGGACTTAAAAATACCTTTTTAAATACCTGCTATGTTGTATTACATACAAGAAATAGAATAACTCTTTATATAATTTTATATAACAAAGCTTGTCCTGCGTGTGCAGCTTTGTTTATATGTGTAATAATACTGTTTTAACTCGCCATAAAAAATAATTCAATGGTTAAAAACACATAAAAGTTACATATTTAGAAAGATTATTTTCTTTTCTTTCCAACCATGTAAATATTTTTACAATTGGACTAAATTAGTCTAAAAAAGGTAATATTTTATGTTTTCGGCTGTCCGAAGCAAAATATCATTTTAACTCGCTGTAAAAAATAATTCAATTTCAAACCATAATTGATTTATATTTTAATCACGAATGCAACCAATGACTTCCTCTTCTCTTACTATTCACATCCTAATTTTTAAGTATCTTCCCAAATATAAATAAAATTTTCATTATTTTTGTACAAAAAGTAAGCTTTGGTGATAGTGATTGTGTATATATATTATTTTTTCATTAATTGTTTTATTTTTGTTGTTTCCTCCAGATATACATACATAGCAACTGTCCTTTATATATGTACTAGAAGTGGCTACTCAGCATAGACTGGGTAGAGGGAATGCAACAAAAAAAACACTAGTGTATTGATTTGTTTACTTTTCAGATTTACAGATACTGGACATAAGTAGGATTTCAATGCTATTTCTATGTATATTTTAATTCTTAAATATCTTTGAATGTAAATCAAATCTTCATAATTTTTACACAAAAAACAAGAACCAGTGTTATTTAATGTGCATATATATTTACTTTGTCATTGATTGTTTTATTTTCATGATTTCATCCAGACATACATGCATACACATCAACTGCCCTTTATATATATATGTACTAGAAGCAGCTACCCGGCGTCGACTGGGTAGAAGAAGGACAAAAAGTTAGTCTTGCAGATCCATTATTACTGAATCTTGAGTTGGATCCTTGCAGGATCACATTAAAATCCCTATGCAAAAGAGACCTTGTGTTGATCCGGCCTAGTGGGGCATCATAAAAAAAAGGTGCTCAGACACACTGAAAAGAAAAATTAATGTCCCCTATTTAAAGTATTAAATGCAAAAAAAAAAAAAATCAATGTTGTTACTATTTAAATTTTATGTTTTAATTATCTTCATAAATATAAATCAAATCTTTATTATTTCTACTCAAAAAGCGAGATCTGCTGATAGTGAATGTGTATATATATTTACTTTGTCGTTAATTGTGTTATTTTTTCATAGTTTCCTTCGTACATATATACATACATACACACAACTGCCCTTTATATATGTATAGATATATATAGAAGATAGATGATTACAGTAATCTACAACATTATATTCTTTTTTCTTTTCAGACTTTTTATAAATTCTTCAAAATATAACACAAGTGCTGAGTATGGAATTACTTGTCCTGTTGTGGGAATGACTTGCATTGCTCCTTTTACTGATAATTCTTATTACAGAGCTCGGGTGCTCAGTATTGTAGAAACCCAGAATCCAGGTAAAAATAATCATTTTTCCTCTTTTTTTTCTTTATACAAGACTAGAAGTGGCTACCTGGCGTCAACTGGGTAGAGGATGGGGCAAAAAAAGTTAGTCTCGCAGATCCATTATTACTGAATACGAGTTATAGAATCCTTTGGTAAGTGAATAAGTCCCGTGATAGAGAATCCTTTGGTAAGTGAATAAGTCCGTGATATGAGAATCCTTTGGTAAGTGAATAAGTCCTGTGATATGGAATCCTTTGGTAAGTGAATAAGTCCCGTGATAGAGAATCCTTTGGTAAGTGAATAAGTCCCGTGATAGAGAATCCTTTGGTAAGTGAATAAGTCCTGTGGTATAGAATCCTTTAGGTCCAACGTCCAAGAAGATCCAAGTAGTAGTGAGCTAAGATTAGAATTGAGGTGAGCTTGGCATCTCATAGTCCAGTGTTATTCTTTACTTTCATAATTTTGTGTCCTAGGTATGACATTAAACTGCATCAAATGTTGAAGTTCCAATTCTGGAGCTCTGGGGAGTTTGGAATACCCTTTCATCACCATTACTCCCAGGTTGACCTGGAATGGTAGTACCTGTTAGGGTCCCATCTATGGGTTAAATAGAAAAAAGCAAGAGTTTAAAATGTGTTTAAAAAACGTAATTGAGTTTTTTTTTAAAAATTTAAATACCCATCAAGAATGAATAAAACAAAACGTATTCGGCATAAAATAACCCAATAAAGGTTTTCATGACATACCAACCAACCAACTAACCTCATAACTTTGTTAAAAGCATCCAGAGCTGCTGAATTGTGCCTCATGTTATCAAAATATTGCAAAACTTTTGACTCACCCTTGTATTTGGATGCTTTTTCCTGTATTTTTATTTTTAAGTTTATAAAAGTCAAAAGGTATTCATACCTTCGAAATTATGATTAAAAAAATTGTCTTAAGGATTAACAAAATAAAACATAAACATTTGTGGGTACCAACAATGAATTCATCTACTATCTACAACTCTGCGGCAGTTCCAGCATGAGCCTACCTGATTCCTGGGTAATCACAATAATTTTTTTTGCTTCCCCCCTCTCATTATGACTTTCTTGCATTCTCTATCGTAGTTCTTCTTCCTGTGGTAATCCTCTGATGAGATTCAAGTGAAAACAAAAAGTTCTTGTTATGGATGAATTTGCTTATGTTTGCAAAAGAAAACATCTTTATTTTAGCGTGGGGCGGGGCGGGGCTATGGCTCACGTGCTAGACTGCGACATCATAGTGAGTGAGTTGAAATTCCAGTCATACTATTAGGTTCTATTTTGAACTAATACTCTTGGTAAAGGTATGAACCTCCCTAATCATCCAGCTATGACTTAAATAGTACCACTACTGTTTCTCTACAAGGATGGCTTTGGAATTAAATAACTCACAAAAGTTGATATGCCATTAAACAAAGAAACAAAAAAAAAACATTTTAGGATGTTCCAAAACTTGAATAAAAAGACTTTAAACAAGTAATGTCTTTTTACCTGTAATACCTGTGAATTGTGTCCCCCTTTGATCAATTGGTTTGTCATGTCAAGCCCTAATACTTATATGATTGTATCATATATGTGCAAGTAGGCAGTGGCTGAAGGTCTTAATGTCCTGGATATGACGTTAAACTCTATCTGATTTTGAAGTTCCAATCCGGGGAATGTGGAATACCCCTTGATCACCAATACCCCCAGGTCCAGTAGGAAGCGTGTGGTGTAATGGTTAAAGTCACGGGAAATGGACTCGTTACCCCGAGTTCAAATCCTGGACGTGATAATTGCATTTCACTTAGCGCTAATACCCTTGGGAAAGGTATGAATCCTACTCTCCCTCCAGCTATGGGTAAATAGTAGGCAGACTGGACTCTTTAACCTTGGTTAGGCAACCGGTCTAGGAGAAGGAAAACTCTGAATTCAAACCTGTTAAAACTCTGCTTAAGAAATTGACCTTGTGTCGCATCCTGCTCGTGTGGAGGGGTTGGTAAATATATATATATACCCCCAGGTCCACTACCAGAGTGGTAGTGCCTGTTAGGGTCCCATCTATGGGTTAAGTAGAAAAATATGAGTATCCATCAAGAATGAATAAAACAAAAACCTCTTTGGTATAAAATGACCTCCTAATGTGTTGACATGCTGTAAAACCCAACCAACCAATTATTTGACTTCCCACAAAGTCAGAATGTGATGCAAGGTCAATTTAATATAGGGTGCTCTGCAGGAAGCAAGCCTCCCATGGAATGGTTTTAAAAATTACTTACATTCTGTTATCATTCCCCTGCAGGCACCAGACCACAAACCCAAACCTTACCCCTTTTAGACCAGGGGACAGATGCTAGCTGGGAGGAAATGAAAGCTCACAGGAACTAAGCTGTTTATTATTTTGTATATCCCCTAAGCTAAAAGACAAAAGAAGTGATTAATACTTAAGAAGCAAAGGACGATGAGGCATTTTGAAAAACCTTTAAAGCCTGAAATGTTTATAGTTACCTCCCTTGATCAATTCTTTTGTAAAATATTATTTATGATGTTATAGTCTCTACAGTAAAACAAGTTATTACTATGGAAGTCAAAACAACTTTTGGCAGTGATATGGATTTCTACTCTCATTTACCTGACAAAAGGCAATAGAATTATTACTAGCAAGACCTGTGGATATACCACAGTATGATAATTATAACAATATTTGATATGTTTACTTAAGAGCTATTGCTCCAATATTTGAATATGTAAAAAGTATAATAATCTTGATTTAACTCTCTCTCTTTTTTTTTCTTTCTTTTTTTTTTCTTTCTTTTTTTTTCATCTTTTCATTATATTCGATTGAAACAGATTAGTGTTATCACTTCCGTGTGCTCACCACCCTCACTCTATCTTTCCCTTGCTCTCTTTCTTTTTTGTTTTCTTTCTTTCTTTCTTTACAATAAAAACGGAATGGTCCATTATTTAGCTGGAGAGACGACACTCATAAGAAATAAAAATTTGGCAGATAAGCAACACCAGATAATCTGGATTTACATTTTTGCATTTTATCTTGGGCAATTTGGATAGTCTCATTTTTAACCAAAGGATGTTGCGAAATGATAATGGCAGAGATGCTGATAGGTACACGTCCTGCGTTCCTGATGCACAAAAATTAAAAGGACGCAGTGCATCCCAGTGTTGGTTATTTCCTATAACTCCAACATAAACAAATTTATGGGTCCCAACTAAAGCCATCTAACTCCTACCTTGTAACCTATCCTGTGTAATTCATTTCTAAGAAACTATTGAAATGTATTTACAATTAACTTGAAATGGTGAGGGAAGAAAAAGAAAAACACTGGAGTTATTTCCTATAACTCCAACATAAACAAAGGGGAACCACTCTTGACTGATAAATTATTTATTTTCCCATTAAACTAACCCTAAACCCTAACCCCGTCTTTTTTCCTAGTAGATCAATAAGTAAATGAATAGTTTCTTAGAAATGAATTACACAGGATAGGTTACAAGGTAGGAAGTAGATGGCTTTAGTTGGTACCCATAAATTTTCCCGGGGACTCATTCAAAGCAAATATGTGCATTAGAAAATCATAAAGCTATCAGCATCACTGAAATGGTTGCACTACTCCACTTTGGCCCTATCTTGGGCTAGACGGGCGGTCGGAGAGGCCCCCTCCGATCAATCGGCTGGTCACGTCAAGCCCTAGCACCTATATGATTTTCCCAACCCTATTGCCCTTATGGCAAGCCCCAACCCCTTTTTATCATATGGGTGCTAGAAGGCGGTGGCTGCCGGTCTACATGTCCTGGGAATGATGTTAAACTCTATCTGATGGTGAGGTTTCAGTTTTGGAGGTTTGGGGAATGTGGAGCACCCCTTCATCACCATTGCTCCCTGGTCCACTCTGACCCGGAGTGGTAGTACCTGTTAGGGTCCCATCTATGGGTTAAATAGAAAAATGTATTTATAAAAAAATTGTATTATCCATTAAGAATTGATTTATTTCAAAACTTTATCGGCATTAAATGACCCACTGAGGTTGATATGCCGTAAAACAAACCAAACCAAACCAAACACATTGAAATATATACGATGACCCAGATTTACACAGATTTAATAGAATAGTTTCAGAGGTGGTTGGTCCAATGGTCACTTCCTGGAATATATGTGTTGAATAATAAGTAGGTAAATTTGAAGATGATTATTAAAAGTTTTTTACCATCGTTTATTTCAGGGCTGTAGAGTCGAAACACAAAACCTCCGCCTCCTCTTCATGTAATTAAGGGATTATGGCCTGAAAAATGAAAATGCACTCTCTTGTCAGTTTCATCCAACGAACAACCCACAGTGTTTTGTTTATAGTGTTGAAGGGTTGTGTTGGACCATCTTCACTTTTTAGCACAGTCAATAGGAAAGAATTGCTGCACAAGGAATGCCACAAACCCAATCAACGACTTGACCACAGATTTTCAATTCAGAGTTTTCCTTCTCCTAGACTGGTTACCTAACCAAGGTTAAAGAGCCCAGTCTGTCTTACTATTTTACCCATAGCTGGAGGGAGAATATATTGATTCATACCTTGCCCAAGGATATTAACGCTATGTGAAATGCAAACAGCCTTGTCTAGGATTTGAACTCGGGTCAACGATTACAGCATACAGATAAATATAAAACCTAGATTTTTTATAATCTATTCATTAGAAGTTCTCATTGTATGACTTTACAGATTAAACTAGGACCCCACCCTGTCAACTGGGGCTGTAGAATACATTGATTGCACCTGTGCAGAAGAGTAAAAAACCCAGCAATGGGGCCACCTGTTGACCATGGGAAGCAATCTGTAATGCTTAAGGATGGGATCCTGGTGGCTGAGCAGTCCATGACATGCAACACTCCACTTTGACCTTTACTTAGGCTAGATGGACAAATGGAGAAGTCCCCTCTGATCAGTTTTCTGGTCATGTCAATCCCTAGCACATATGTTATTGTCCCGACCCTATTGCCCTAACTCTTTTTATCATATATGTGCTAGAAGGCAGTGGCTGAGGGTCTTAATTTCTTGGGTATGACTTTAAACTCTGATAGTGAAATCAAATTCTGGAGGTCTGTGGAATGTGGAGTACCCCTTCATCACCATTACTCCCAAGTCCATTCTGACCCGGAGTAGTAGTACCTGTTAGGGTCCCCTCTCTATGAGTTTAAAAAAAAAGGTTTTAAAAAATTGAGTATCCATCAAGAATGAATAAAACAAATTGTCTTCGGCATAAAATAACCATGGGTTGACATGCCGTAAAATCCAACCAACCAACCACTGCTGATGTAACACTCTGACTTCCACACTTATTAATTATTTTACACCTGTTTAGTATGTTGCCTTTATTTTATTTTCTGATTTTTTTTTTAAAGCTTTGTCTGTTTTTATTTTTTTTATTTTACTGCTATTCTGATTCTATAATTTTTTACATGAATTCTTTTGTAGATAATCCGTTAGAATCTCAAGTGAATGTGTTATATGTGGATTATGGTAATATGGATATTATTCCAGTTTCTTGCCTAATAAAAATGCCCAAAAGTTTGGCCAAATTCCCAACCCAAGCAATATGCTGTTCCCTGTCCAAAGTAAGTTATTCTTTCATTCTCTAATTGATTCCTCATCTGGTATACACAACTTGATAGTGTCATATAGTACCTAAATAAGGAGAATGGAATTGTCTGTTTTTCCTATGCAAAACTTTTGAAAAAAACTTCTGTTATGTTTTTACATACAAATAAAATAATGGAGTACTGAATGAAAATGCAAGACCAGGTTTTTGGAAATTAACAAGGTTTTATTTAACACAGGGTAGAGAATGCTTCTACCCTAAAAGTGACTTAATTAGCTCATCCATGTGCACGTGTGTTCTGATCACACGAACCTCAATCCAAAAGTGTCATGGTAGAAACCCCACTTCTGGGTTCCCATCAGTCCCTTACTGATCAAGGGGAGTAACTCTAGATTTCCTTAGGTTTAGACCTAACAACTTCAGAAGAAAGAAACAAGATCTCACAGGACTTGTTAATTCAAACTAGCAATTGCTAATTACTATGTTATCCTTGTATCAGTTACATTGTTTTTATTTCATTACAAAGTAGTCCCCAATGAGTGATTTAAAAATGCTAGATCCACCTGGATTTATAGACTAGCCAAAGTCACATGGTTTATTCCTCCGGCCAATCACTAGCCATACTGCGTGGCTGATACACTATTTAAACCCCCACACTGGCCATAAATCTGATTGCACTCATTGAGGAGGGACTTACAATACTCCGGATTACCAGACGATTACCAATACTCAGGACTCTTTACCAAGGATCCAATTCCACTGGACAAGCGCTCTGGCTTAAGGCCTACTGGATGGTCCAACAGATTGTAACACTTTATAATGTAACTCTAGTTTCAGAGTTAATAGAGAAATAATAAAAAGAAAAACCAGTATTAACTCATTGCCTACCAAATTTCCTCCACACCATGTATGATGGTATATTTCAAAGTTCACTATCTATTAACCTCAGCACTCATTCTATTCAAATAAAGTCCTATTATCATTGTAATTGTAATCCTTCTGCTCAATTATAATGAACTAGCCAACAGAAGCTTACAGTAGGATCACAATTGTGGGAGAGCTGATATGAGCAGTTTAAAGTAGGCAAAGAGTTAAGAATAAGGAAAAAAGGTTTACTAAGCAAAGATACATGGTGAACAGAGTAATTGGCAATTGCTAGGTTGAATTAACAAGTCCTGTGAGATCTTGTTATTTCTCTCTTTGAAGGTTTTATCAGACATTATTTATAGGAAAAACAGACAATTGCATTTTCATTAGGTATACTATATGACAATTTCCTATGATGATAACTGTACACTAAGCTTGTCTTTCCTAACTTGTATTCATATCTTTCTTTTATGTTCCAAGTCAATCATTTTAGTAAAATCGTTGGGGTAGCCTAAAGTCGGTATCAGCCAGACAGTGAGGGAGTCTATCTCTTTTTCACTAGTGCTAGACCAAAGAGATTGTTTTTGCGTCTGAGGTGGAGCGCCACACCTACCATTAGCTCCTTACTTTACCGCTCAGATCCCTGTGCTACTCCTACAATAAATTGGTGAGGGCCGGTATCGAACCAGGAACCTTGTGGTTCCTAGTCGGATGCTCTATCAACTGAGCTAAACCGAATCCTTAAGTTTTAATGTAATGAAATATATTGAATTAGAAAGACTAATGAAATTAAATAAGAACACATAAAAAGATTACACTTATTTTAATTAGTTTCTATTTTCATAGGGTTGATTTTAATACGTTGGAGAATAAAATAATATTAGAGATCAGTAACATCCAGTAATTATTTATCAAACCCGGTTTTGTTAAAACCAGTATGCAAATTAACCACACCATATATTATGTTAACCTTTATTTCTTAGTGATATATAAGATACATAGCAGGATTTAAAATGCTCTAATATCATGGGCTGTTTTAAAGAAAATCTAACTTAGATTTCCATAGAGACATTGTTAATAAATATTAATGATTTTGACTATAAATTAATTACTTATTGATAAACTTATGCAAATCCTAAGGGTAATATGATGTAATTAGTGACATAGTTTCTGTTACAGATGTTGCATAGCGCCTCTTTTGCTACTCTGAATCGTATATATATTATATAGCGGCTTCTTCAATCTTATGCTGAATTGTATACGTTGCTGGTATACTGCGGGTCTCATCTCTAACCCTTAGACGATATATGTAGTGGCCGCTTAATGAAATCACAAGGCATCTGTATCTAGTAGGAGATTTGACTTTATTTCTTCTTCTCGGCTGTACGTGGTGGGTGGCGAGCGTTGACAATGGGAATTGCCCAAGGGTTGACAATGACTACTCCTACTGCTGCTGGGATGGTGAGGTAAAGGGGTGCTGAACCCCACTGCCTGCTAGCAGCGATGGCCGTGTCAACGGTCACTCCGTCCTCTCTGTTCGCCGTCTCTCTGGGGTCTGACTGTCCAAGTAAGCGCAGCCCTATCTATCTATTGTTTTCTTTGTTCTATTTCCTCTTTGTCTGGCTTTCCCGCCAAACGCCCACATATTCATTGTTCCTTAGCGGAACCTTCTAGTTCCGGTTCTTCTTTGACTCCTTTATCTATTGTTCATCATTTTGCTTTCAATTTCTTTTGTCCTTCCGAATTTTCCGCGACAAAATAAATTGAAACAATAGTCAATCTGCAACACAGATAGACAGACACCGACTCTCCATTATAATAAGATGTATTAATTTTTTTTTAAATCTTTTTTTTTTTTTTTTTTTTTTTTTTTGTTTCTAAATTCAGGTGATGCCTAATGAAATCAATGAAGATTGGTCCTCTTGTTCTTCTGAAGCCTTTCATAATATGGTGTACTGCAAGAATCTGGTGTGCAATCCTGTCTATAGTGATAATTTTATACCTCAAATTGTTGATCTCTACTTACTGGAATTAGCATCACCCATAGCTTTAAAAGATCTACAAAACAGACAGAAGAGTAAAGTCAGTTCTATACTAATTAAACAGGGAGTTGCACGACACATTACAGAGCCGGAACAAATCCGAAAAATATACCAGATTATAAAGAACTGCGTTTTGTTCAAGTCAGACGCTTCTTCCCAAGCTGAAGTGCACAGATTGGTGGCACAGAGGAATTCACCCAGGAAATCACCCATATCATCTACCCCTACAATTGGCCTACCTCAATCGAGTGACAGTTTTGAATTGCATCATCAGAATTTCCAAGTCGGTGAAGAATCTAATAGTTTGGATTTTCAGGACTCTGTATCTGCCCAGATGATGGTGACATCATCCCATGGCGCCCAGTTAGGAGCTTCTTCTGTATCTTGCTCAAAAGTATCGATGCCTAATTATAATACTGCTGAAAATGATCTCTCCAATTTATCGGATACGATCTCAGATCAAAATCTATCGCATGATAGAGCTGAATTTTCTCGGCAAGAAAATGCGCATAGAGAAGTTGACGATTTAAAGAATAGCTCAAACTCGCAGGCTGTTGTTAGCAAGTCGGATAACTGTACACTGACTCCCATTGTGAAAACTGTGACCACATCTCGTGTCAATGATTTTGGTTCAAATGAGAATTTTACTTCTGATGGCTTATTACCCACGATTACTCAACAGAATATTCCCGCAATACCTGAAAAAAACAGCCTATCTCCGCATTTAGAATCAACGGATCCAAAATCCGACTCCGACGGATTCTGTGCTGTGATGATATCGCACGTTGAATCGCCATCCAGCTTCTACGTCCACCACATTGCCAAAGAAACCAGTCTTCAACTGGAAAAACTTGTCCAAGAATTAAATTCTGACTTCCATTCTTTGACTCCAGGTCACTTGAAAATGTTGTCTAGTGATTTTGTCATTGGAAACGGTAAACTGTGTTGTGCCTACATTGCCGATGAACAAACGTATTACCGAGGTTTGATAATCGAGCAGAAAACAGATTCGTCAGAAGGCATCTTGGTAAAAGTGTTCTACGTAGATTTTGGTAATTCTGACTGGCTTTGCCGTGATAAGATCTATCCACTGCCTCTGCGGTATTCTAAGATCCCAGTATTGGTCTGGCATTGTGGTCTTGCGTATGTGCAACCTCAGGGACCTGTCTGGCCTGATGAAGCCAAGGTAGCTTTTAAAAACATGATTAAAGTCAAGGAAACCTACTTCATCAGGATTGTTGCTGGCAGCTTAACATTAGACCTACCCAGGTAAATATATTTCTCATTACTCTAAATATTTGTGTATAACAATACTTGTCAAACATTTGGAAGTTGCGTACTCGTTGACATTTTTTTAATCATGGACCAGTGTATAAAATTAAAGAATTTGTTAAACTTTGAATAAAAAGTATTTATGCAGGCATATTAAAATTAACTTTATTCAATATATTAATCTATCATCAATATAAACTAACTCCCAGTCAATAGGAACAGTGAGACTGCTTCTTGTCAATTTGTCAAGTCTTGGCTCGATAGAAGAGTGTGACACACACAATGGTTCTCGAATATTCAAATTGTTCCTATACTTTGTTTTTATCACACACATTGTTGAAAAAGCAGCCTCGCATAGGTATGTTGATGGAAATGAGAAAAGCATATTGAGAGCGATTTCAGCCAGTTGATATTTTTAGAAATAGATTTCCAATCTATTCCAAGCACCTGTATGGATAGGAGGTGGGGGTGCTGAGCTAAATATTGTAAACGTTGATTTGTATTTGGCACAATTTTTGCAGTTCGTTTACTACAATGCTTCTCAAACTTTTGGAAGTTGCGGACTGGTTGACATTTTTTTAGATCGATACATGGATTGGTGTATGAAATTAAAGAATTTTTTAAACTTCAAATAAAAACTATTTATGCAGGCATGTTAATACTAGCTTTATTTAATACAGAAATGTATCATCATTATAAACTAACCCCCAGTGTACAGTCGATGGGAAAAGTGAGACTGCTTCTTGTCAATTTGTCAAGTCTTAGCTCGATAGAAGAGAGTGCCACACACAATGGTTCTCGAATATCTAAATTGTTCCTGTACTTTGTTTTTATCGCACTTATTGTTGAAAAAGCAGCCTCGCATAGGTATGTTGATGGAAATGGGAAAAGCATATTGAGAGCGATTTCAGCCAGTTGATATTTTTAGAAATAGATTTCCAATTTTAGTTTATGTTTACGGTTGCCATATTTCAAAACTATATAAATTTTTAAAAGTCATGTGTGGTATCTGCGAACTGGCAGGTAGTACTCCACGGACCAGCACTGCTCCGGCAAACTGTCTATAAGAAGCACTGCTGTATAACATGCACCCCTAACTTTGGACTATGAAATTCTGAAAAAAACAATTCTTGTGTATAATACTCACTGACGTTTTAGTTGACTTTTTATTATCAGTGAAAAAAAACAACATATTTCTTCAGCAGAAATATTATCACTCAAAATTGTTTTATGTGCAAACAATCACCCATAAATAAGTAGCAATTCTTATGAAAACTAGTTTTCTTCTAAACAAAAAATAACAAGACTTTATAATTTCTCGTAGAATATGATATGATCAAAATGGATATCATTAGGTATGTTTTATGTGTGGATTAAATAGAAAAAACAAGTTTAAAAAAAAAATCAAGAATGAATAAAACCAACATCTTTGGCATGAAATAACCCAACAAGCGTTGACATGCCATAAAATCCAACCAACCATCAAGTATTCTTATTCAATACAGTGATACCACGATTTTATTTTTTTTTGATCTACATCAAATTTGCTAGTGCTCAACTTTTCTGGATTAAATTTCAGTATAGTAAACCTCATTATGTCACCTAAATATTGTTTTTTTTTTTTTTTTTTTTTTTTTCATACATTTCAGAAGTGTTTTTAAAAATAAATTTTTTTTTCCTATAAGCTTCCTAAGTAAAGTAAAATCGACGGAGTGGCCTATTGTCGGTATCAGCCAGACAGTGAGGTAGTCACTTTGAACACTTGAGAGCAATTTGCAGAATATTTCTTTATCTGTCATCATCATGGTGATAATTTGCATTTTAAATCAGTTTTTTTGTATCTTGAGAAATAATCAAGTATGTATTTACCAACCCCTCCACACGAGCTGGATACACTTCCAATTCTGGAGCTCTGGTAAATGTGGAGTACCCCTTCATCACCATTACTCCTTTTCACTAGCACTACCACAGAGATAGTTTTTGCATCTGAGGTGGAGCACTACACCTACCATCAGCTCCTCACTTTACTGCACAGATCCCTGTGCTACTCATACACTGAGTTGGCGAGGGTCAATATTGAACCTGGAACCTTGTAGTTCTGAACTGGATGCTCTACTGACTTAGCTAAGCTACTGCCAGAGATAAAAATTGATTTTCACACCTTTTTTTTTATTCCCTTGGATTTCTAGCCATAACTTTAAAACTGCAGATGTTACAGAAATATTTATTTTTTTCACAATTCCGTGTTAAACTATAAATTATAATTAAATCCTAATTGAACACTTGAGAGCAATTTGCAGAGGATTTCTTTATGTGTCATCATCATGGTGATAATTTGCATTGTAAATCAGTTTTTTTTTGTATCTTGAGAAATAATCAAGTATGTATTTACCAACCCCTCCACACGAGCTGGATACAGTTCCAATTCTGGAACTCTAGTAAATGTGGAGTACCCCTTCATCACCATTACTCCCAGGTCTACTCAACCAAACCAGAGTTATCCTTCTTGTAGACTTGTTACCCACCAAGTCTAGACATCCTAGTGTTAATTTAGTGAGTCCTGCGACCCACAGATTTGATTTGAATGGGTTCCTGGGAAATTTAATGGGTCCCAACTAAAATTTCTTGATAAATTGTAGGGTTAAACTGCAGGATGCTAAGATTTCTTTTTCATCATCCCAAAAACTAATTTTAATCATCCTGAATCACTTAAATTGACAGTACAAAAGATTTTTAAAAAATTAAATTCAATCATTTAAAAGAAAAACCACATTTACACTTAATCACAATTCAATCAAGAAACAATAATTTTTGAGAATTATGACAACAATTTAAAAAAAAAACAAAAACAAAAAAAACGGTGTGCAGGGATGGTGAAATTTTTTCAGTGAATCTCACGCGACATGGCGACCGATTTGTCAGATTTCTGCACCAGGAGAGATCAAAGGCAAATAGATTTTAACTGAATTACTAAATGACTCTTATGATGCCAACGTTTTCTTTAACAGTTCTTAAATAGTATTATCTGCATTATTCGGACTATTGTCCCCATCTTCATTGTTATTTGTACAACGTTTCGGCTGATATGCCTTCCGGCCTTCTTAGGTATTTCTTGTCGGACTCAGGAACCTTCAAATAACAATGAAGATGGGGACAATAGTCCGAATAATGCAGATAATACTAATCATCAAACCTCATCTCAAACATTCAGAGAAATAGTTCTTAAATATTTATTTTTTTAATCTCAAAATTAAGAGATTGACCTTTATATAAACTTACTAGGGAACCTTAGCAAAAATTTTCTTCAATTTTTCTTTAAAAAAAAATAGTCAATATTTTTTTTTAACAGAATGTGAACTTGTAGTAAAGTTATTTTTAAGCATGTGTTTTATGCAGTATTCCCTTTAATTGAAATGTTGTTTTTTTTAGATTACTACAACACAAGTAATGATAGAATTTAATTTATAGTTGTCAATTTTACAAAGATCCCCCACAAATAATGAATAAATGTATCTGGATTTTTTAATGAAAAAATTGTGTCCTTAGGTGCGTCCCTGGGATGCATGGGTACGATTTTACTGCGTTCTTTTAGATTTTTATGCATCAGGGATGCAGGACACATAGCTATCAGCATCTCTGATACTATATAATTTTTACCAATAGTTGATGGATAGATTCATGCATTTCATCCAATTAGGGCCAGTTTAGCTCAGTGTCTGCCTAGGAATTACAAGGTTCCTAGTTCGATACTGGCCTTTGCCAACTCAGTGTATGAGTAGCACAGGGATCTGTGCAGTAAAGTGAGGAGATGATGGTAGGTGTGGTGTTCCCCCTCAGATGCTAGAATAATTTGCTTGGTCTAGCACTAGTGAGAAGAGGATAGACTCCCTTGCTGTTTGGCTGATATTGACATTAGACCGCCCAATGACTTTACTTTTTTTTTACTTCTATAACTGCTGAAAAATCAGTGTTTTTTCTGAGTCATTAAAACCTTTTTTATTTTTTTTATTTTTCCTTTCACATTTGAAATCTTATCCAATTCTAACTCAATAACAATAATCATTATGCTACAACATGTGATTCACACTTTCTATATCAATTTCATTAGCTTGGTGGGAAGCAGCTGTTTCTTGATAACACTCTTGATGAAATTTATCTTGGCATTAGGATTACAAAAGTCAATATCAATTTTTTTTTTAGACAGAAATAATATACATCATAAATCTGGGCATAAAAGGAATAATTTGATTAATTACTGACAGTCAGAAATTTTACATTAAGCGAAAAAAAGATGCAATTTTAATTTCCCCTTTTTTTCTTTCTTTCTTTTAAAAAAAAAAAAAAAATGAAATTATCCGGAAACCTAGAGTTATAAAAATGCTGAGAGAACAATAATTCCATTATTTTATAATCAAATTCCAAATCAATGTCTTGATTGCTATTACTCCCAGGTCCACTCTGACTCAGAGTGGTAGTACCTGTTAGGGTCTCATCTATGTTTTACGTAGATCAAAAATGAGTTTAAAAAAATTTGAATGCCCAACAAGAATGAACAAAACAATAACGTCATTTGTTATATCAAAATTCCACTTTTATCTTTTTTGTTTTTTGTGATCATTGTTTGTAACACCACTCCATGTCAGAGTGGATCTAGGAGTATTAGCAATGAAGGGGTACTCCACACTTTCCAGATTTGGAGTTTTACTATCAAATACAATTTAGTGTCATATTCAGGACACTCCTTTTTTGGTGGTGATTGGGGTCTTACCACTCTGTAGGGGATTTAATGTGTCATTGATAATCTCTGTATTGTTACATAATTAGGGGCTTAGATAATTAAGGGATGCAAAGGAATTAGTTTTAGTAAAAATAAATTATATAAATTATTTAAAAAAAAAAAATATTTTGGAAAAATATTTTGAAAGGAATGCATTTTGTGAATTGTTTATTTAAATTCCAAATCGGAGAATATGCCAGGTTGAATATTTTCGGTTTCGTTTGTTTGGTTTTACGGCATATCAACCTCAGTGGGTCATTTAATGCTGATAAAGTTTTGAAATAAATCAATTCTTAATGGATAATACAATTTTTTTATAAATACATTTTTCTATTCAACCCATAGATGGGACCCTAACAGGTACTACCACTCCAGGTCAGAGTGGACCAGGGAGCAATGGTGATGAAGGGGTGCTCCACATTCCCCAAACCTCCAAAACTGGAACCTCACCATCAGATAGAGTTTAACGTCATTCCCAGGACATGTAGACCCGCAGCCACCGCCTTCTAGCACCCATATGATAAAAAGGGGTTGGGGCTTGCCATAAGGGCAATAGGGTTGTGAAAATCATATAGGTGCTAGGGCTTGACGTGACCAGCCGATTGATCGGAGGGGGCGTCTCTGACCGCCCGTCTAGCCCAAGATAAATATTTTCGGGAGAATTAAAACATGAGAAAGGATTTTTTTGTTAAAATTCCAATGTACTTCTATAATACTGTTATGACCTGTTTAAGGGTCAATAAATAATAACTCAACACGGGTATAAAATGTAGGGAACAGATTGTATTCAACAACATATATCAATGTACAATGGAAGGGTTTCCTTGTTTCAGCTTACACGAAAAACGGTATCTGGTACTACTCGTTTGAGTAGCTTTACTCTGTTAAATATATACCCTTTGGGTAAGTCCATATTCGTTTCATAGGTGAGTCACCTACAAAAAATACAATATAACAATATACAATGGAATTAAAATAATGACATAAGAAAATAATCAGCTGATTACTGGTAATTATAAAAGAAGGGGCGAATAGTTAAAGAGGAGAAAGAACAAAGGAAGCAATGGTCTGGAGAAGCAAGCATGACCTATTAGCCAATCTGAGAAAAAACAGCCTGCCTTCTTTTTTCTTTCTTTCTTTCTTTCCTCTCCCCAAGTTTGACATTTAGCTGATAGGTGAGAGAGTCATAAGTTTACTGAATCTAATTATGCCGATTCTGTTATTATATAAACATTCTTTCTATCTCTCATTGTATTAAAGACTACTATAGATTGTCACAGCCATAGTAAATATTGTTGACAAGAGTTGCGGTCAAGTTTGTTTTTAATCAGTACAGGTTACCACAGATCTTAATTTAAAGGTCTTTTTTCACACAAAGAAACAAGCCCAGTTATAAGAACAAAGACCTGCTACATTACAATATATCGGTTCTTTGAATTTTTTATTGATAATTTCTTTTTATTTCTTCTTGAATTATATATTTGGATTGGCTCAAAAGCTGAAATCATTTATTATTTTTCTTTTGTTTTTTCTTTCATCAAGTTATCATTTACTCACAAAAATAACTTTTTTGAGTAACTTTTTAAATAAATTTTATTCATGTTTTTTTTCTTCTTATGAATGTAATACTAATTTAATTAAACATTACTAATTTGGTTTATAGTTACTACTTTCTGGAAAAGTCAAATAATAGCATAGTATTATTGATTAGTTAAGACTACAGTACAGATAAAAACAAAAATGTTTTAGTCAATAAATCTCTTAATAGTCATTTACTTATATAAAAAAAACTTCATCTCTATAAAACTCAATAAACATGTTACATAACAATATTTTATAAATTAAATGTTTTATTTTGTAAAATGTGTTAGTGAATCTGTTCCCAATTTTTTTTCTTCAAAATAATTCTATTTTCTAAAGAATATTCACTTTTTAGAAAATTTTCTATCTCCTCATGGTGTAATGATTAGCAAAGTAGTCCCGATAATCTATTACTACTGAAAAGCGAGTTCGATCCTTGCTGGCTCTAGAAAGAACAAATACTTATGCTAAAAAGACCTTGTGGTAATCTGGCCTGGTAGGAGTTAAGAAAATAACTGTTTTTTTTTTTTTTTTTTTTTTTTTAAAGACATCTAATTTTTGTCTCTCCTTTTAACAGCCTTGAGAATTATCAGAAATCTCCAATGGAAGTTTTGATGACTAATTGTGACGGATCTGTATCCAATGGATTTGATCAGGATGAAAATGAGACAACAGAGATTTGTTTGAATTATGAACTAATAGATCTTAAACATGCCAACCTTGACCTGGACAATTCTGAAAGTGAGTATGATGTCTTTTTTTATGATAATCATCATCATCATCATCATCATCATATTGCGTTAGTAGCACAGATATCAATGACAATCTCTCACCAATCATCCTTATCATTCATTGCCTTGGGCAAGTCCTCTGTGCAGCATCCTGTATCTGCACAGAGCTGGTTAATGTAAGTCTTTGCTGGATGGCCCACAATGTGCTGGTTTCCATAGGAGAATGTCACATGAGTTTGTCCTTGCTTCTCCAGCAATGCCCAACATTTCTTGTTTGTGTGATGGGGGGAAAGTGGCCACACAGCTGCTTTCTTTTAGGGTGTTGTTTGCTCAGTTTGTTTAATATCGTGCGCAGCATTCTTGTGCAGCTCCCATCTGAAGAATAATTAAAGTTCCAATTACCGTCGAACTGGGAAGACAAGGCAGCAAACGGTTGTAACTGAAATACAAACCTGAATGCCACAAAGTCCACTGCAAAATGACAAAGTATATATAAGACTCTACAATGTCATTCAAATCAAGCAGCCAATCAGAACTCAAGGAATGGAATCACCCAAATCACCCAGATTCATGGATTGATCATTCTTGATTCCTATTTATACCAGCTGTCTTGGACACTGCTTGAGTTGTACTTAGCTGCTGTTATTAAAACCAACAGTAGACTAACTGACTTCAATACCATCTAGCTTATTCTCTAGGTGCTTTGTTAGAGTCCAAGTGGTGCAGCCATACTGTACCACTGATACAACTACAGCTTGGGAGAATTGTTGCTTTAACTTGTGAGATCAGATTTATAATACTTGGGTGAGTCAAGTTTTGCAATATTTTGGTAATATGAGTGCAGTGTTGTGGTTTAGATCAGTATCTGGTTGGCTTGTAGATGCAGCTTCTTAGATCATTGAATGTGGCTGGACACAGAATCAGATGAAATGGCCAATTTTGTCTACAAAACACATATTGGAAGAAAAGATCACAAAGAAAACAATTTATAGTGAATATAGTTAATATAACTATATTCACTATAAATTGTTTTCTGAGATCTTTTCTTCCAATATGTGTTTTGTCAGCAACTGCTGGATTTACCTCTACTAGCAGGACCTGTGGGTATACCACAGTATGATGGTTTAATTATTACAACATTTGATATGTTTACTCAAGAGCTATTGCTGAATAGTTCAATATGTAAAAAGTATAATAATCTTGATTTAACTTTCTCTCATCCTTTTTTTCTTTCTTTCATCTTTACATTGTGTTCGATTGAAACCCCCTCTCTCTATCTTTCCCCTACTTCTTTCTTTCTTATTATATTTGTTTCTGTGTAGCATATCCTTTTTCTTCTTTCTTTTATAATAAAAACGGAATGGTCCATTATTTAGCTGAGATGACAACATTCTTAAGAAATAAGAATTTGGCGTATAAGCAACACCTGACAATCAGAATTTGCATTTCATCTTGGACAATTTGGAAGGTCTCATTTTTAACCTGAGGGTGTTGCAATATGATAACGGTCGTACAAATAAAGAATATGAATATTGATATATAGATGGTTTGGAGCATGGCCTTGGAAATCACAGTTTTAAGCCTATTTGACTTTTCCTGATCATCGAGGTTCTTGCAACTCGAGCAAAATTTCTTGAACCATCTACTTACTGTACTTTGATCAACTGCGCTTTCATCTTTTGTTTTTTGTCATGGTGTTATGAAACAGTTTGAATTCATAAAGGATAAGTTCACAAATTAGACTGTGTTGCACATTCATCAGAGAAGCAATGCATAACATGTCATTGCACCAACTACCACAATACTACCAATCACAGCAGGTACCTTCCATGGATTGACCTACTTCTGTCATGTGATATACGTGAACAAACTAGCATGTACCAAAATATTGCAAAACTTTTGACTCATCCTAGTATTCTCTAAAGCAGACTGAATTGAGAATGTACAGTAATCCCCCACCTTATTCACAAGGAATATGTCCCAGTGTCTCAAAATATATAAAAATTAGGTTTTGAATAGTAAGAGAAGGGAAAGTCATTGATTGCATTTGTGATTAAAACATAAACAAATCAATTATGTAAGGCCAACCCCTGTATATAGGTTTTTCTTGCTTTACAAGAAGAAAAGGAAAATTGGTGATGACCAACAAAGACCAAATTTCAATAAAATCGACATCCTATTTTTGTCCAAGAAAGAGGTTAAAAAAAAACTTTTTACCCCTCATTTTCCTTGGTATGTTTAAAAATTAGTTAAAAAGAATGATTAAAAGTTAAAGCAAATTAATAAAGGATAAAAGATAATAAAATGCAAATAAAAGACAAAAATGCAAACAAGAAGAATAATGAAATCCAGGTGCACTATTATGTTCGCTTTTAGACTAATACCCTTGGGGAAAAGTATGAACCCTCTCATCCCTCCAGATATGGGTTAAATAGTACCACTACTGGTCTTCTACAAAGATCACTTTGCCATTAAATATTCCACATAGGTTAATATGCCATTAAACAAAGAAAACAAAACTGCACAAGTAGGAGAAACTGCCTCATCCAGGATTTGAACTCTGGTCACGTGTCCATTTCTTACAACAATAACCATTACAACACGCATCTCCAACCTTTATATACATATATACTACCTATGCAAACAGACATCCATACAGATACACTTACACTGACATGTGGAGTGGTAGTACCTGTTAGGGTCTCAACTATGGGTTATATAGGAAAAATGAGTTTTACAAAAATGAGTTTAAAAAAATTGAATTAAAAAAACAAAAAAAAAAAAAAGATTAAAAAAAAGACATCAAGAATGAATAAAGCAAAACAAAACATCTTCAGCATAAAATAACCCAACAAGGGTTGACATGCTGTAAAATCTAACCAACCGACCACACTAACATGCATATAAATAGATTAACATTATGCATACATATTAATATAGACATGTGTCCTGGGTTTGATGTTAAACTGCATCTAATGGTGAATTTCCAGTTCTGGAGCTCTGAGGAGTGTGGAGTACCTTTTCATCGCCATTACTTCCAGGTCCACTCTTATCTGGAGTGGTAGTACCTGTTAGGGTTTCATCTATGGGTTAAATAGAAAAAATGAGTTTTAAAAAGTTGTATTTTTAAAAAAATTGAGTTTGAAAAAAAGAATTTCCAATAACCATCAAGAATGAATAAAACAAAAATGTCTTCGGCATAAAATTACCTAACGAGGGTTGAAATGCTTTAAAATCCAACCAACCAAACAAACAAACCTAATCTAGACATGCTTGCACTTACATTTATCTGCATTATTGCACCTATGTGCACTCAGACAGTTGAGCAGTGTCACATTACATTGAGGAAATTCCTCTTTTCTCAAGGAATCGTTTAATGGTTTCTCTTTAACATATCTGAATTGTCTGCATCACCATTATTTTGTGATTTGAGATCATTTATTAAGCAACAAGTCTGAATTCTTTATTTTTTGGGGGGTTGACCATTAGTAACTGAAACCATAGCAAGGGAAATGTCAGCTGATGAGGACGCCACGTTCTGTTGTTTCTTCTTTTTTTTTTACTTATAGTTAATGTATTATAATGATACAGTAGTTTGTAGCACTTTTGACAAAATCTTTTATTCATGGCCTGGGGCGTTAGAATGCACCGACTGCACCTCTACAGAGGGGTAAAACTCCCCCAATGGGACCACCTGTTGGCTGTGGGTGGCGACCCGTGATGCTTAAGGATAGAACCCAGGTGGCTGAGCAGTTCCCGACTTACAACACTCCATTTAGACCTTTACTTGGGCTAGACGGGCGGTCAGAGAGGCCCCCTCTGATCAATCGGCTGGCCACGTCAAGCCCTAGCACCTATATGATTGCCCCAACCATATTGCCCTTATGGCAACCCCCAATCCTTCTTATCATATGGGTGCTAGAAGGCAGTGGCTGAGGGTCTACATGTCCTGGGAATGATGTTAAACTCTATCTGATGGTGAGGTTCCAGTTCTGGAGGTTTGGGGAATGTGGAGCACCCCTTCATCACCATTGCTCCCTGGTCCACTCTGACCCGGAGTGGTAGTACCTGTTAGGGTCCCATCTATAGGTTGAATAGAAAAACATGAGTTTATAAACAAAATTGTATTATGCATTAAGAATAAATTTATTTCACAACTTTGTCGGCATTATATAACCCACCGAGGTTGATATGCCATAAACCAAGCCAAACCATATTTTCTGTAAGTAAGTAAAGTTGGTGGAGTGGCCTATTGTCGGTATCAGTCGGACAGTGAGGAAGTCTATCTCCTTTCCACAAGTATTAGACCAGGGAGATTGGTTTTGCTGAGTTGGAGCACCACACTTACCATCAGCTCCCCACTTTACTACACAGATCTGATTACCCAATCTCTGCTACTCATGCGCTAAGTTCATGAGGACAGGTATTGAACTTGGAACCTTACAATTTTGAGGCGGGTGCTCTACCAACTGAGCTATGCCAGCTGTAGCCATGTTCTATTCCACCTTTCTGCTAAATTGTGTATTCCATCAGAAAAGAGATTGCCTTGTCAGTTGGGGCTTAGAATATGCTGACTGTATCTTTTACAGAAGGTTAAAACCCCCCACTTCAATAGGTGGTGTCCTGGGTAATGACACAAAACTGCATCTGATGGTGAGACTCCAGTTTCAAAGCTCTGGCGATTGTCGAGTACCCTTTCATTATCATTACTCCCAGGTCCACTTTGAGTGGTAATAACTGTTAAGGGTCCCATCAATGGATCAAATGTGCGAATAGTGTTGTGTGTGTATATATATATATATATATATATATATATGTGTGTGTGTTTGCGTGAAAATATATGGCACGGCTCTCCTATAAAACAGATTTGAGCTCTCTAAAGGCTGTAGGATGTATATCTATGTATGTATATATCAGTTAAAATCTACCCCTAGCCTGCAGGTGGCTTGTGGTCAAGATTCCTGACTGATGAAAAATCAGTCAGGTTTCTATCCTGGATGGAGGTAGCCTGCTAAGTCTAGCTACACTGAGGAGACGTGATACATTGAAACACGGTGTTTGTGGATGACAATATATATATATATATATATATACATTCATACACATGTGTAAAAATATATATATATTTTGCTTTTCATATAAGGCAAACTCTGAATTCAAACCTGTTAAAATTCTACTTAAAAATTGACCATGTGTTGCCTCCTGGTCGTAAGAAGGGGTTGGGTAAATACACGTAGATGCAATTGTCTGTTATACTAGAACACAATGATTTATTTTTAAAAACTTACCAGAAAAATGTGTATTTTGCTCAAAATTGATAAGAAGGTTAGATGAAGTTATTGACTAAGCTTAGATGTGGCACAAGGCCAATGCGAATTGAACTAACTAACTTACAATGGTCTACTAATCTAGCTTGCCTCCATTACACTATGTGAGGTGCTCTCAGAATTTCCTGTATGTTAATAAATTTGACCTTGTGTTGCATCCTGCTCGTATGGAGGGCTTTACTAAATATGTATTTATTTTTTTTTAGCTTAAGGAGATGGGATTAGGTTATGGGGTGGAATTAGAAAATTTTTAGGTTGTGAGTCCATGTTTTTTAGGAAGACACGAAATATCTATATATTAATACTCATGTTCTTTAATTGTACAACCATTATCATCTTGCAACACCCTCTGGTTAAAAATGAGACCATCCAAGATGAATTGCAAAACTAAATTGTGATTATCTGCTATTGCTTATCCAATGAATTCTTATTTCGCATTTTGTTTTTATTATTGTTAGGAACACCTAACAAAATGGACTTAAAACAAATATAGAGTTACTTCCCTTTGATTTGACAAAGCGTTTGTTTACATTTGAATGTTTTTGAATGCCGAGCGTTCACAGATACTGGTTAAGCTCGCTTAAGAGTGAGAAGCATTTTCTACTCTGTGTTTTAATAAATCCTTTGTTAATTTTATAACAAACCTGGTCTCGCATTATCATTCTCCATATAATTTATCTGTATGTTAAAAACATAACAATTATAAATAAAGAAAGGAAGAAAAAGAACTTGCTGCATAGAAAAAATATAAGAAAGCAAGCGTAGGTGAAAGATAGAGAGAGAGAGGGTGTGAGTGCATGGAAAGCGATACTGCTAATCTGTTTCAATCAAACATAATGAAAAGATGAAAAGAAAAAAAAAAGGAGTGAGAGAGAGTTAAATCAAGATTATTATACATTTTACATATTAAACTATTGTGCAATAGCTCTTAAGTAAACATATCAAACATTGTAATATTTAAATTAACATACTGTGGTATATCCACAGGTCCTGCTAGTAGGGATGAAAATAAGAAAGATGAGGATTACAATAAATCTATTGAATAATGATGGGTACTTCATCTCAGAACTAGAGATGACACTTTTTCTTCCTTGTTTTTTTTAATTTTATTTATTTATTATTTTTTTGCTATTCAATAGCCCCCCCCCCCATCTTGTCCCTTTCTTATTCCAATTGAAGATGCAGCATTGATTCTTTGTGTTTCTAATGAAATAAGTTTCCAGGCAGCAGTAGAATTCCACTGCCTCAAGTGGGTAAACATTTTACAGCTTTTACTTAGCTTTTTTTTTTCTTTCTTTTTTGTATAATCCATAAGTGCATTTCTACTAGATAGTACAGTTTAGCCTGTCTTTTTACAGACTCCTTGATAAACTCTTGTGTGTGTGTTATATATAATATATATATATATATATATATATATATATATATATGAGTTAAGAGTAAGGAAATTAATCCGACAGTAAATGTATAGATAAAAGGGTATGATAACACACGATATTGTTAAAATGTATATATTTTAATATCATTTTCATAGCTAATATTAACAATATTTCGATTTATAAAAAATCATCATCAGAGCATAATGATAATTAGTTCCGTCTTTAGATGTAAATGTTTTTTAATCCGACTCATCGAGAGAGAAGCAGAAAATAATTTAAATTCAAACTGGAAGCATTGTTTTTCCCCAAAAAATTTAAAACGGACATAATTATCATTATGTTCTGATGATGATTTTTTATAAATCGAAATATTGTCAATATTAGCTATGAAAATAATATAAAATATATTCATTTTAACAATATTGTGTGTTTTCATACCCTTTTATCTATACACACACACACACATATATATATATATATATATATATATATATATATATATATATATATCTAAAGCTGATAAAATCAATCTTTGTCTCTTAAAGGCTTTTTCCCTGTTTAGTTTAATGACACAAAATTCATACTAAAATATTCCTTGCTTTTAGAATTGAGCTACGTTTGAAAAGAATTCCATTTCAATTGGTTCTAATTAGTCGTAATTTGCAATTAAGTAAAAACTGACTCGTCCTTTACTTCACATTATGCCTATCACTTTCCCTCTGCTTATGTATATCAGGATTACCTCCTCGTTATGTATGTTAGTTTAGAGAGAGATGGGAGAGTGATTATGAAGTGGACAATTTAACTTCTCACTCTATTTGTCTGTTAAGATTCAGCAACATCAACAAGCTGGTAGCTTAATAAAATTCCATGATCCATTTCAATTAGATCAAAAGTTCCCTTTCTTAGAAATCTTACAATCTTTTTTAACTCTCCGGCTGTATTTAAAAAAAAGATTTAATTCAATTTGCAAACTCTCTTTTCCTAATCCCAATTATCTACCCAGAGTTCAATGGGTGACCCAACGGTTCACATTTTGTCTAGTATATATTATATATATATATATATATATATATATTAAATACACATTGATCAAGATACAATATGTATTGTGATACACTGCTTATGATATGATATCCATAATAAAAGAAAAAACACAAACTGATTCTGTTAATGCATTATAGCTTTATCATAGTAAAAATATATAAACAAAAATACATTAAAAGAAACATTCGTGCATGCTGAATAGAAAATATGAAAGAAAACAATGCATCATGATCTTTTGTGATGTTTAGATTATATTTTGGGTCCCTGTTTATTTTAATGCATCCATTCTATCAAATAATGTCTCAATGTCTTTTAGCTCTAAGAACATATCTTGAATACTATTCTCAGACTGCCCTGTCAGCTGCACCTCTGCAGAGGGGTAAGACCCCTCCCACATGGGGCCACCTGTTGGCGACCTGTGATGCTTAAGGACGGAATCCTAGTGGATGAGTAGTCCATGACATACAACACTCCACTTTGGCCATTCTTAGGTTAGATTGGGCGGTTGGAGAGACCCTCTTGATCAATCGACTGGTCACGTCAAGCCCTAGTTCCTATATGATTGTCCTGACCCTATTGCCTTATGGCAAGCCCCAACCCTTTTTATCATATAGGTGCTAGAAGGCAGTGGCTGAGGGTTTTCATATCCTGGGTATGATTTTAAACTCTAACTGATGGTGAGGTTCCAGGTCTGGGGAATGTGTAGCACCCCTTCATTACTGTTGCTCCCAGGTCCACTCTGACCCATAGTGGTAGTACCTGTTAGGGTCCCATCTATGGGTTAAATAGAAAATTTGTTTACAAAAAAAAAGTTGAGTTTAAAAATTTTCTTCCAAACTATTGGTACGTATCTTTCAAAACTTTGCTGGCATTAAATGTCCCAACATGGTTGATATACCGTAAAACAAAACAAAACATGCATGCTATTCACACTATTATGCTGATATCAGAATGCTGTCCTCCTCCAATCAATCAGCTGGCCATGTCAAGCCCTAGCACCTATATGATTGTCCAAACCCTATGGCTCTTATGGCAAGACCCAACCCTTTTTATCATATATGTGCTATAAGACAGTGGCTGAGTGTCTTAATGTCCTGGGTTAAACTCTATCTGATGGTGAAATTCCAAATCTGGACCTTTGGGGAATGTGGCATATCCCTTCATCACCATTACTCGCAGGTCCACTCTGACCCGGAGTGGTAGTACCGGTTAGGGTCCATTTTATGTAGCAACCCCAACACGTTCACTGTTTTTGATGGACTTTGACAAATACTGACCTTAATTGGTTTAACTTGCATTTTCTCGTATATTTCTGGTCCAATCTTAACAATATTTATATAGTTGGAAAGAAAAGAAAATAATCTTGCTAAATATGTAATGTATATGTTTTTATGATTGAATTCTTTGTTATGGCGAGTTAAAACAGTATTTTCCTTTGAACAGCTGAAAATGCGTAATCTTTATCAATATACTTGAAATTTTCCACTTCATTAGAAGACACCTTAAGATACAAGCAGGAACTTGTTTTTTTTCTTTTCTGACCTTTGGAAGTGAAATTGCAATAGAGAAAATTTGACAGAGATTTCTTCAAAAAAGTATTAGATAAGCAAAAAAAGAGCACTATATCATTAATAGAAGATAGTCTCAGAATTATTTTCATATATAATGTGTGAAATATTAATGATGTTGTACCATCAGGGTTTTTTTTTTTTTTAATTTTTTAATTTTTAAATTTTTAATTTAAAAAAATTTTTTTTTTTATAAAACAACTTAAAATTATAAGAAACGTAAACAAAACTGTCAGCACATGCTGGACCGGCTTAGTTTAAAAACATATGTAAATAGGTATTCTATTTCTTGTATTCAATTCAACATAGGTATTTAAAAATGTATTTCTATATTCAAAGTGATGTTATTTATTTAAATTAGTACTATATATGTGTATTCATGCAGTATTAAAATGAAAATGTTAAATAATCTGGTGGTAAACTTAAAAAAAAAAAAAAAAAAAAAAACTTAAAAAAAAACGTTGCTATCTGTGAATGTTATTCAAGGAGATTTCTTTTGTCTCATAAAATAATGAAAATTTTAATTTTATTTTCAAAGATGGCGGTTCTTTTTTTTTTGTAGAATGAAAAGAAGTCACTTAATTTTAAATTTTGATTAGAATTTCCTTTACCCCTCCAAAAGCGTAATATATTTATATAATTCCTTTGTTTTTCCAGATACGGATACAGTTGAGTGGGATCCAATGTCAGAAGATTTTGATTCCCGCAGAAACTGTTATGACATGAATGTAGATGATGCTGAAATAGCCGCTGTTGGGTTCAGTGAGTACAGCTTATTTATTTAGATGTTTTTCCTCCAGAAAATCCTGCTTTTATGTGATTGCTGCTTTTCAAAAAGAAGAATATTTTTTTGGTTTAATTTTGTTTAATTTTAATATTTTTACAGTTTGAATTAAAAAAAAATAAAAAAAAATGCAGTCAATACTAATTTTGTTTCTTATTTGTCTGTATATTTTGAGATGAGGCTTGATATAAATAATTTTGATGTTTCGGACTGTTGTCCTCATCTTTATTGTGGTATGTATAAACACAACATTTTGGCAGCTGTATCCTCCGGCCTTCCTGTGTATCCGAGTATAGTAATGACCCAACCTAGGAAATCATTTTGTTTTTAAAATAAATTACTTTAACTCTTAATGTCCTATACCACCTCATTCCACCCGACCAGAAGTCATATTCATTTTCCTAATCTGCACCAAACGATAGCTTTTGTTTAAATGTAATATTAAACATATTTAGAAGTTTCTGATTTAAGGAAAATAACAGGTAAATTTAAATGAAAAGGCCATTTTTAGCCATTTTTTGATAAATCCTTATAGAATGGGGCTCTGGACTTGGGAAATTCTCAACAGGATGTTAAGAGTTAAAAATAAAAATATCGAAAAAAGATTGATGTCATTGGATTGTACAACTTGAGTTGTACAGGAAACACCAATAAACATTTTTTTCTAAATGATTCTTCTCATGACACGTGTTGGAATGTGATAGGTGTGCAAAAAAATGACGTCATTATTTGAATAAGATCTCCAAAAGTCTTTGACGCCTTTTTGATCAACAGTCAAACTATTAAAAATGATCTTATATAGTACTAGCTAAGGTACCGGAGTGAAATGATTTTAAGAATGCCAGTGATCGACAGGAAAAAATGGAAGAGAGTTGTCAGAGAGGAAAATAATTTAGCAAATTCTCATTAAATCAAGAAAAAAGACGCTAAGAAATCATACATTACAATGTTTGTTTATTTTACTAAAATACTAAAGGCGTCCTTTTGTAGCTGAAGGATAAGGGAGCTAGTTTCACAGATCCATTACTACTGAATAGCGAGTTCTATTCTCGCTGGATGCCCTACATGTGAACTTTAGTCACATCCAACCTGTGGGGAATGATTAGGGTAAAGAAGTAATTCATCCCATTGAGGTGTAACATCCTACCCACAGCAAACGTACTGGGTAATAAAAATATAAATTTTTTCGTCCTTCACTTTTTTAGGGGATGGGGGGGACATTTAGAATAGTACTTTAAATAAATGTATCCATTGTCCTGGATTTTCATGATTTTTTTTAGTTAGCAAACATTAAGCTTTATTCTTACAATTATTACTGAATTAAAAAAACAAAAGCCACTCCTGTTTGAATGAGGAATTGGAATAATTAAACATTGTATGTCTTAAGGATATTTTTTACTTATAAAGAACTGTGGCAAGTCCCGCAAATCGATTAATTCTAATTATCAAATTATATCCTTTCACCAGTAAAAATCAAAAACTAAATTTGTACTTTTCCTCATAAACATTTTAAATTATATTTGAGATTTTATTTCACAATGAGAATTTCTGAAAAATAACTCAACTTTTAATCTAAGATCCATTACTGCTGAGTTGCGAATTTGTTCCTTGCTGGATGCCCCACACTTGCAAACTTTTGTCAAATTCTACCTATGGTGAACGATACAGGTAAATAAGGAATGCATCCCATTTCAGTGTAACAGTCGGCAAGCTAGTCTCGCAGATTCATTACTACTAAATGATGAGTTCAAGCCATGCTGTATGCCATATACCTGCAGCCTTGTCTCACATCCTACCCATAGCGAACGTGTTGGGTAATTAATGATGGTGTCCCATTGTGGGGCAATTGTTATTTTTTATTTTTGCTGTATGCCACCTTATTTGTGACTTTGTGTCACATCCTAGACATGATGAACAGTTTGGAAAAGAGCATCCTATCAGAGTGTAATGGTGAGCAAAATTCCCGCCGATCCATTTCTACTGAATAATGAATTTGATCCTTCCTTGATTTCCCATGTCTGTGATCGTGTGTCACATCCTAACGTGGCGAACAGTTTGTGTAAGGAATAACTATGTTATTGTCTCGCAAATGCATTACTACTGAATAGCGAGGTCGATCCTCAGTGGATGCATTATACTTGCGACTTTACTTCACATTCTATCCATGGCGAACAGGTTAGGTAAATACCCACATTCAAAATATCAAAAATTTTACTCTAACCTTGTAATTGGTTTGAACCAATGTTATCTTTCTTGTTGAGTTATAATGTAAGAAAATGTATTGAATCAATTTATTTTCTTTTTTACCCCATAATAATATAACAATAAAAGAAAGAATTAGAAATGAATTTTTTTATCATTGATTTATTTTTTTTTTGGTGTGGTAGGGTTACATTTACAATACTACTTCAAATGAAAGGTACTCATTGGTCTGAAAGATTATCATGATTTTTTTTAGTTACCAAAAAAATGAAGCTTTTTTTCTCACAGTTAGTACTGAATTAAGTCTATCTCCCGGTCAAATTTTTCAAATTAGTTAGTGCTAAACATGAATATATTTGGTTCTTAGTCATCATATTCTGGTACATAAACACTAAGAAAAAAATGTCCTTACAGAGTATGGCTCCAATAAAGGGGAGAGTCAGAGATTATACCAAGAATTACTTTTTGTACCTGAAATATTCCACAAATCAATTGAATTTTAATTGAATAATATCACTTAATCAATAAGAGTCAAACACTAAATTTTATACTGTTTAATATGTACGCAAGATTTTAATGCTGAATGACTGAGTTATTAGTTATAATTTTTGCGGTATAACTGGTAGAAAGGGAAGACTTTCATACCCATTACTACTGAATAAGATGTTTGATCCTCGCTAGATGCTCCATGCACTCAACCTTGTGTGATGTACTCGTGGCAAACATGTTGGATAAATACTTAATTGCTTCAATAATTTTGTCAGCTAATAGTTTATATTGTCAATATATTCCTTTTTTTTCTTTTTTTTTTTCCAACTAAGGCAGCAAGATTTTATAGCTGTCGGCTTTGTATATGAAAATCCTTCCCGCCCCCAGGCGTTTCATGATAGACTAATGGGTGGTTAAAGTTTATTAAATTTAAGACGCAATGACAAATCCTCTAGTATGATCATTAGACTGTGCCATAGTTACCAGCTTTGAAGGAATATTTTTTATCTTTTTAAATGCATTTTCACAAATAATGTTTGAGAAAATATGAATAGAATAAGACGATGCCTTTTATAGTTATAATTATAACAGTGTATGAATGTTTACTCAGTACTACCGAGTTACTTTCATATTCTATAGTACAGCACGAACCTTCCATCACCAAAAAACGTTGTTTAGCTGGCGGTCTTTGAAAATGCGATCGTCATAGTTTTTAGAATCCTAAAAAGTCGTCCTGCGTTTCGCTAGATTCTGGTTTTCTCGTAGCAAGTGAATGTCTCACAAATTTCTCATTTGGAGTCTTGATAAAAATGACATCAAACCTAGTGCTCACAATGGATATATTTTGTTCTAAGAAAGAAGTCCACATTTATTCTTGATATTTCTTAGTTCAAGAAAAAAAAAAAAAAAAAAAAAAAATTTTTCCAATTAGTACTAAATTACAAAACAGGAAATTTTTGAAGGATTATATCAAGAATATCTGCCATGAAATGTGTTATATTTAAATATATCGGGTGTAATATTGTACATGACAAAATTGGCTTTCGGCTAATGAAGGCAGACTTGATATTTATACAAATTGTTCACCACTGGTAAGGTGGTGTCACAAGTATAGGGCATCCAACAATGATCAAACTCGGTATTCAGTTGCAAAAGATCTTCGACTTAATATTTGACTAACCATCAAGCCAAATACGACAAGTTTGTTTAATGTAGATGAACATTTCATAAAAATTTGCATAAAATTCCATTGCTATTCCTTTTTCTGGGCGGCCTAAGGCCCCAGCAATAAACCCTGTCCTGCACTTTTAAGGCGGTGGTGGGGGAGTCAGGTGCTGTTGAGGGAGATGTTCCCCCTGGAATCAAGCGGCGTACGGTTAATTATATTCACCTGGACACATTCAATTATAGGGTGTGTGGGTTAAACTACAGTGGGTTTTTCTGTACTTACTTATGAAGAGTTCCACAAATCTTTGATTTTCGTTTAATTAATTAATTATCTCACTTAGAAAAAAGTAATAATTAAATTTTGTGTGTTTTTTAGGTATTAGCATATTAAAGTATGTGCAAGATTTCAAATCCAAATGACTTATATTATCAGAGTTTTAGATCGACACACACATTACCATAGGATTCCTTGAGACTCTTTTATATATATAGATTATAAACAGTGAACAAAATAAACAATTTTTTTATTATTAGTATAAATTTTAATGAAACTTTAATGGCTTATATACACATAGGAAGTTATCATTGATTATTGTTGTCAAGTAAGTAAAGTCGTTGAGGTGGCGTAAAGTCGGTATCAGCCTAACAGTGAGGGTATCTATCCTCTTTTCACTAGCACTAGACCAAGAAGATTGTTTTGGCATCTGGTGTGGAGTGCCACATCTACCATCAGCTCCTCACTTTGTTATGAAAAATGATGATTTTCAAAAAAGAAAATTCTAAGTAATACTGTAGCGAGATGGTGAATATCCTGAGTTTTGCAAGGACTACTATTAGAAAAGGAGGAAGAAGAAATAAGAGATAGTAAAGGGTTAAAAAAAAGTGATGAACACAAAACGGTTTGTCGGGAATTTGACCGGGGCGTGACCCCCCGAATGGAGAATTGAAAGCCAACCGGAAGTTTCAGGTGTTGACCGGAAGCGGAAGTCACGTGGTGACATGGAATGACGAAGAAAAATACCGGCCTCTTTTTGCTTTCCGAGGCCTAGGGGACGGACGGGCCTCTGGTCCCTAGTATGGGATTACAGTAATTTAACAGTGTCCTCTCTCTCTCTTCTCTCTGCTTTCCTCCTCTTCCGACACAACCCACGAGACGAGCCCTGGAAATAAAAGCTAAGCAGCTTGTGACAATATATTTCTCACGTTGTACTTTTTTATCGACAAGATGACCGCCACGTGCCGAATACCTTTGTAGTGTCGTGAATTTGGAGGCGCGTTGACAAGACTCGCTATACAACATATATTGCTATTAGAACGTTACGTATATTCCTAGTTCATGACATGCAATACTCCACTTTGGCCCTATCTTGGGCTAGACGGGCGGTCGGAGAGGCCCCCTCCGATCAATCGGCTGGTAACGTCTAGCCCTAGCACCTATATGATTGCCCCAACCCTATTGCCCTTATGGCAAGCCCCAATCCCTTTTTATCATATGGGTGCTAGAAGGCGGTGGCTGTGGGTCTACATGTCCTGGGAATGACGTTAAACTCTATCTGATGGTGAGGTTCCAGTTCTGGACCCTCCCTGGTCCACTCTAACCCGGAGTGGTAGTATCTGTTAGGGTCCCATCTATGGGTTAAATAGAAATATGTATTTATAAAAAAAATTGTATTATCTATTAAGAATTGATTTATTTCAAAACTTTATCGGCATTAAATGACCCACTGAGGTTGATATGCCGTAAAACAAAACAAACCAAACGTATATTCGTTTTGATACTGCCACGTTACAATACCCAAAAATAGGAAATTTCTGAGAATTTTCTTTTCACTGATTTGATTTCCCAGTTTGTGATTAGTTCTTTGCAAATTGGGAAATAAATGGTTGGGTGAGTTTGAAAAAGGTGAAATTGTAGCATCCAATGATTTATAGTCAATATTTGGTAGAAAGAATAAAAATCACAAGCCTTCAAATGAAACAGTTATTTAACATATTGAATGATTATTGGCAATAATTATCTTTTGTCAATCACTTATTGAAAGCACGACTAAACGCTGTCATGCAGTAATTGATGCTAATGGATGTATTCTACCATATATTAAGTGGTCATAAATTGTCCTAACTTTACATCAATTGTCTTGATGAAATTTTTTTATGTCAACTTTCTTCTTTTTTTTTTTTTTGTCCAATACTGTGTGTGTGTGTGTGTGTGTGTGTGTGTGTATATGTATATATATATTATATATATATAATATACCCCTTTTGTATCAACAGATCAAAGTTGACGGAGATTTCTTCAAAAAATATAAGATAAGCGAAAAAAAAAAAAAAGCACTATATCACTAATAGACAACACTCAGAATTATTTTCATATATAATGTGTGAAATGTAAACGTTGCTAAATTGTCAGGGTTTAACTTTGAATTTTGAAGGAAAAAAAACTCAAATTTACTTGTCTTCCGAACATAAACAATCTCTCAACAGGCGTCGTAATTCAGAGTGTATCAGTTTGAATAGTAATTTATCACTTATTTCTGTTCCAATTTTTAAAATATTTACATGGCTGGAAAGAAAATAAAACAATCTTTCTAAATATGTAACTTTTATGTGTTTTTATCCATTGAATTATTTTTTTCAGCGAGTTAAAACAGTATTTTGTCTTTGAAAAAAAATTCATATAAGGCATTTTCGCCTTATATGAATTTTTTTCCATGTTCGAATTCTAACGCGTTACATTATTTGTAAAATCAAATTGGCTAATCTTTATCAATATTCTTGCAATTTTACACTTAATTAGGAGACACTTTTAACTATAAGCAAAAACTTGTTTTTTTTTTCTTTTCTGACCCTTGGAAGTGAAATCACAACAAACAACAAAGTGGCCTTCGATTTCTTCAAAAAATATATGTTAAAACAAAAAAAAGAGCACTATATAATTAATAGAAGACAGTCTCAGAATTATTTTCATATATGATGTGTGAAATTTTAATGATTGATACTGTCAAGATTTTTGTCAAACTTTCAATTTTGGAAAAAAAAAAACTAACTTACGTAAACAAAGCTGCACACGCAGAACAGGCTTTGTTAAATAAAATTATATAAAGAGTTATTCTATTTCTTGTATGTAATACAACATAGCAGGTATTTAAAAAGGTATTTTTAAGTCCAAAGTGATGTTATTTATATAAATTAATACTATATATGTGTATATATGCTGTATTAAAATGTTGAATAGGTGTACGCACCCACCCAGGTTAAAATCACGAGCGTCGATCCCAGGGGGCCATCCCCCCAGGCAACACCTGCCCGCTCGGTTTAAAGGGGCAGGGTTGGGTTTATTGCCCAGTGCCTGAGGGGGAATGCCGAGGGGATAGACGCAATTTTTAAACCCGCCACCAATGAGTCTCGGCTTGTAGGTGGTCCACGTTAATAGGGCCTTGTGCCTAACCTAGTACAAGTGGGGTACGAGGATAACAAACCCTACTTCTTATTCCCCATATAATGGGTTCCAGTATGGAGATAACTAATGTGATTAAATAACAATAATTCCAACTAAAAAAATCAACTGGAAATGCTAGTGTATAAAGCAGAACACAAGAAAAGAAAGCTAATAACGTTAATATGAACTCGCAGGACCTGTCAATATACCACAGTATGATAATTTAATCATTACGTTTGATATGTTTACTTAAAAGCTATGGCTTAAATAGGTCAATATGTAAAAAGTATAATAATCATGATTTAACTCACTCTCACACATTTTTCTTTCTTTCCTCCGTTTCATCTTTTCATTATGTTCAATTGAAACAGATTTGTGTAATCGCTTCCGTGCACTCAGACCCTCTTTCTATCTTTCCCTTACTCTTTCTTTCTTTCTTTCATATTATAATTTTTCTGTGTTGCATGTCCTTTTTCTCCCCTTTCTCTCTTTATAATAAAAATGGAATAGTTCATTATTTTGCTGAGGCGATGACACTCATAAGAAATAAAAATTTGGCAGATGAACAACACCAAATCAGGATTTACATTTTTGCATTTCGTCTTGGTTGCTTTGGACGGTCTCATTTTTAACCAGAGGGTGTTGCAAGGTGATAATGGTCATACAATTAGGGAACATTAGAAGATGGTAGGAGGAGATAGAACTGAAGTAGAGGGTAGAAAAAAGAAAAAAAAACAAAGAAGGAAAGAGAGAGCTGAAATCGAGCATAATAGGAGAGAGAGATAGCTGAAGTAGAGGTAGTAGGGGATAAAGAGAGATAGTTGTAGGAGAGGAGAGAGATAGCTGAAGTAGAAGTTGGTAGGAGAGAGAGAGAGAGATAGCTGAAGTAGAAGTAGAGAGAGAGAAGAGAGAGATAGCTGAAGTAGAAGTTGGTAGGAGAGAGAGAGAGAGCTGAAGTAGAAGTTGGTAGGAGAGAGAGAGAGATAGCTGAATAGAAGTTGGTAGAGAGAGAGAGAGATAGCTGAAGTAGAAGTTGGTAGGAGAGAGAGAGAGATAGCTGAAGTAGAAGTTGGTAGGAGAGAGAGAGAGATAGCTGAAGTAGAAGTTGGTAGGAGAGAGAGAGAGAGAAGAGAGAGCTGAATAGAGGGTGGTAAAGGAGAGAGAATTGTAGTAGAGAGTGGTGTGGGGGTGAGAGAGAGTTGTAGGAGAGAGAGAGAGTGAGAGTTGAAGTAGAGGGTGGTAGGGGAGAGAGAGAGCGAGCTGAAATTGAAGTTGGAAAGATATTGATATTCTATCCTCCTCCCACGTACTTTGGCTTCTGGACTGGTAAGTGATGGTAAAATTAAGTGTTAATCCCAGGGAGCTGTTACCCAGGCAGCACCTCCTGGTTTATGCCAAAGGAATCACACATGAGCTTCAGTTTGTGTGTGACTCCCCCATGTTAAAAAGACCTTGTGTTAATCCAGCCTGGTGGGAGGTCAGGAAAATAAATATATAAATTTGTGGATCTCTCTTTAAACACAGACCCTGTACCTGTCTCAGGAAGAACAAAGTGTGTTTTTTTATTTCAACTTATATTTATTTTGGTCGTCTATATCCTTGAACTTAAATTATTTTCTTTTCTTCCATACAGTTGACACATGAACAACATAAACTACAAATCACAGAAATTATAGCAATGATTTAGAATAAATGTACAAACAATTTAGACACAAGGAAAAGGAAAACCTAATTAGAATTGCATTTACCAAAACTTTAATTTCCCCATAGCTGGTATTAACTATGATATCTTGATGTTTTTAGCATCTTAAATATATATATTTTTTTGTGTGAAAAATCTCAACAGGATGTTAAGAGTTAACTCTTAACATCCTGTTGAGATTTTTCTAAGTCCAGAGCATTCCTATAAGGATATATTAAAAAATGGCTAAAAATGACCTTTGCATCTAAAGTTACCTATTATTTCCCTTAAATCAAATATTTCTACATATGTTTAATATTAAATTTAAACAAAGGCTATTGTTTGGGGCTGATTAGTTAAAACGAATGTGACTTCCAGCCAGGTGGAATGAGGTGGTATAGGACTTTGAGTTTTAATACAGACACTTTGTACTTATTATGAATATTCAAATCAAGGGGGACAACCTCTCGTGCTGTTAAAGACCCCATTAAATGAAATTGTGAGTAATTGTACTTGTAGGTTTTGAGTGTAATAGTGCACCTGTTTCAATACTTTTTGTATCTAAGCACTGTTTTTTTTATACTTGATATCGATAAGCTTCTATCCATTTTGGGTTACAAAATTTGCCAGTCAAGGTACTGCAGTGAATTGCTTTGTCTTGATGGTAGAAAACAATGTGTTTGAAATAAAGATTTGCTATATGATTATAGGTAGCAATATCTCATCAACAGAAATCTGTCATTGGAAAGGCATATTGACAGATTATTGATCATATGGAAATCTCATCTCTCTGATAAAGTAAAACAGGAAAGCTTTCAAGCCGTAGCCGCATCAGTACTACTATATAGTTGCACCACTTGGACATTAATGAAATGCATGGAGAAAAATCTAAACGAGAATCTTGCATGCTGTTTTGAACATATCTTGGAAGCAGCACCCCACAAAACAGCAGGTACTTGGCCACTTACCTCCTATCACACAAACCTTCCAAGTAAGATGAACAAGACATGCTGGAGATGTAAGGACAAACTGATAGGTGACATTCTCCTATGGACACCTACACATCAACACATGAACAAAACCAGCTGACCAGCAAAATCATTCAACAGCTCTATGCAGTCACTGGATGCCATGTTGAGGACTTGCCAGGAGTGATGATCGAAAGACAGATGGCAAGAGAGAGTCAATGGAATCCATGTTATCAACAAGACTTGATGATGATTATACATGTTTTGTTTTGGGTTTTCCACTGCTCAATTATTGGTTCTGTTCAATTTAATGTTGATACTAAATTTTTATTAATAGATCCTGCTGATTTATCCACCTGCAGCCTTGTTGGTTGGGGCTTCAGAATACACCGACTGCACCTCTGCAAAGGCTAAGACCCCCTCTCCAAATGGGGCCACCTATTTGCCGTGAGTGTCGACCCATGATTTTTAAGGACGGAATCCTGGTGGAGCAGTCAACGATATGCAACATGCCACTTAGGCCCTAGATGGGCAGTCAGAGGACCTGATCCGATCAATTGGCTGCTCACATCAAGCCCTAGCACCTATATGATTGTCCCGACCTATTGCCCTTATGACAAGCCCTAACCCTTTTTATCATATGGGTGCTAGAAGGCAGTGGCTGAGAGTCTTCATGTCTTGAATATGACGTTAAACTCTATCTGATGGTGAGGTTCCAGTTCTGGAGCTCTGGAATGTGGAGCACCCCTTCATCATTATTACAACCAGGTCCATTCTGATCCGGAGTGGTAGTAACTGTTAGGGTCCCATCTATGGGTTGAATAGAAAAATACAAGTTTAAAAACAGTACCCATGAAGAATGAATAAAACAAAATGTCTTCGGCATAAAATGACCCAATGTGTTTGACATGCCGTAAAAAAGCCAAACAACCAACCAAATTCTTCATCAGTGGATATGCAAATGATAGCAATTTCTTGACTGTTTTTAATGTTATTAACAAACAGATGCCATACTGTATTAATCATTAAATATACTAGTAAAAATATGCACCCCCTGGGCACAAGTATTTAAATTTTAATATAATCAGATATTATATTGAATTATAAAGACTAATGAAATTAAATATGAACACTAAAAAGTTTTCTTACTTTTACTTTATTCTAATTGATTTGAATATAGAATTATACATACAATTGCTTTCAATACATTTGAGAATAAAACCATATTCGAAATCAATAACACCAAGTAATTATTTATTAAACACGGTTTTGTTAAAACCGGTATGCAAATTATTCACACCATATACTATGTAAGCCTTCATTTCTTTGTGATATATAATATACATTGCAGGATTTTAAACACATAAATAACATGGCTGTTTTGGGCAAATCTATCTCAGTTAGACCTTAATAGTAACATTGTTTATATATAAGATGCTAGTTAAGATTAAATAATGATTATTTAATATCCTTGAGAATATATCGTAAATAACTAAGAGAATTGTGACATTGGCAGTGATGTGGTTTGGGTTACTGAGGGACACATAATCTCCACTATAATAAGATAACATTTTTTTTAGATACACCTTTGATAAATTATTATGATATCATTTACACCCAATGTTTAAAAGATTAAAATTTTAATGGGAAAATTCTTAATATAGGTTGTAAGTATAAATCAATTATTGAAGTTTGAATGATAAAAAAAATAAAATAAAACCAATAATAAATTAATACAAAAGTAAAATTGATATAAAAGTAAAAGTGATAATACAATATGAAACCAAAAACATTAAACCATATGAAAATAAAAAATTAAACTGATAATATAAAATTTTTTTAAAAAATCCAATAATAAGATCTGAAATTATCTCTACTTCTCCCAAAAGTTTAACTTTTGGCACCAAAAGAACAATTTTTCTCTTTTGGTACCAACTCAATAAAAACACATTTCTGACTTCTTAAAATGAACAGTCCATACCATATAAATCCTATGATATCAATTCATAAGCTAGATTTTAAAAAACAAAATTGCATTCACCTAGTCCCTCGGCCATGCGTAAGATGTGACACAATTTTTAAGTGGAGTAAAGTTCATTTGTATTCAAAGTTTTTCATCTCCCAAAGTGGTTGCCTAACCAAAGTGAAAGAACCCAGTCTGCCCTATTTACCCAGAGATGGGAGGAGAACAGATGGACTCATGCCTTTCCTAAGGGCATGAACGCAAAGTGAAAAGCAAACAGCCTTGTCTATCTATTTATACATATATATATATAAAGGGCAGTTGGTGCATATGTATGTATGTCCAGATTAAATTATGAAAATAAAACAATTAATGACAAAGTAAATATATATACACATTAGATATCCCCAGTTCTTGCTTTTTATGCAAAAATTATGAAGATTTAATTTATATTTGAACATATTTAAACATTAAAATATACATAGAAATAGCATTAAAATTCTACTTAAAAATGTCCAGCATTTTTAAATCTGAAAAGTAAACAAATCAATACACCAGGGTTTCCCCTCCCTCTACTCAGGCAATGTTGAGTAGCCGCTTCTAGTACATATCTAAAGGGTAGTTGGTGTGTATGTATGTCTTGATGAAACTACAAAAATAAAACAATTAACAACAAAGTAAATATATATACACATTCACTATCACCAAATCTTTGGTAGTTTCTTCTGGACAAACATACTAACTGCCCTTTATATATGTACTAGAAGCGGCTACTCAGCGTCAACTGGATAAAAGGGAGAGGAAAAGAAAAGAAAAACCTGGTATATTGATTTGTTTACTTTTGAGATTTACAAATACTGGACATTTTAAGTAGAATTTCAATGCTGTTTCTTTGTATATTTTAATTTTTAAATATCTTCGAATATAAATAAATCTTTATAATTTTTGCACAAAAAAGCAAGAACTGGTGATATTTGATGTGTATATATATTTACTTTGTTGTTAATTGTTTTATTTTCATAGTTTCATCCGGACATACATACATACACACTAACTGCTGTTTATATATGTAAAGATAGATTACAGAGCAAAGGTAACAATGTACTTTTGTAAATTTTTCTCCTTCTGCTGACAAAATGTCGGACTTTATTTAAAAAGTGCTGCACTTTTGAAAAATTCATGGAAATAGGTGAAAAGACTGTTACCTGATGAGGTTAGGATGGGGTCCCTCCCCTGATGAGGTTAGGATGGGGTCCCTCCCCTGATGAGGATGGGATAGGGTCTTTCTCCTGACGAGAATGGGGTGGGGTCTCTTCTCTTCAACTTTCAGGATTATGTACCTTCTGTTTTCTCTGCATTTTCTCAGGTGTGTGGGTTTTGTCTGCAACCTGATTGGATTTTATGCTCACCCGCATGGCTGATATCTACCTGGCTGAGCTCCCTACCACAAAGGCGAGTGTGAATGACTGGTCGAATATCCATTATCATTACAATTGGTTAGTTGGGATGAACATAGACCAGAGTAAGGGAGGAATCGGGTTTCTATTGCTTAGCTGTCCCACATGCATGTCTACTAGCACTCAATACTTTCATCTACTGTCCAACCTGTTGAGGCTTTAAAAAAAAAAATCACTAGCTTCCACTGGGGGATCAAGCATCAATATTTGATTGACATAAGGAACAAAAACAAATTCAAAAATTATTAATGATACAGATAATTTAAAAAAAAAAAAAAAAAAACATTAAAGAAAAAGAAATTTGTTACACTTTATTTTCTCTTCCTTGTTGCTCTGCTGCGTCTGTTCATTTGAGTCGTTTAAATACCCCCCCCCACGTCTGTATTATCTTTTCTTTCCACCCTCCCCTTTTTTTCTTTCTTTCTCTCTCTCTCTCTCTCTCCCCTACCACCTTCTACTTTTGTTTTCTCTATTTTTCTTAACACCCTCAACTTCAGCACTATCTCGCTGTTTCCCTTCGCCTTCTACTTCAACTCTCTCTTTTTCCAATCACCCTCTATTTTAGCTCTCTCTCTCTCTCTGCTACTACCCTCAGCATACTCTTTTCCCTATCACCTGTTATTTCAGCTATCTCTCTTTCTCCTACTACCCTCTACTTCAGAATTCTCTATCACTCTATTTTTGCTCACTCTCTCTCTCTCTCTCTTCTACCACTCTCTATTTTGGTAATCTCTTTTTTCCTGTCAACATCTATTACAACTCTCTTTTTTCTACTACCCTCTACTTCAGAATTCTCTATCACTCTCTATTTCTGCTCTCTCCCCTACCATCCCATCTATGGGTTAAATAGAAAAACATGAGTTTATAAACAAAATTGTATTATGCATTAAGAATGAATTTATTTCACAACTTTGTCAGCATTAAATGACCCACTGAGGTTGATATGCTGTAAAACAAACAAACCAAACCAAACCAAACCTCTCCCCTACCATTCTCTTTTTTCCTATCACCCTCTATTTCTGCTCTCTCTCTCTCTCTCTCCTACCACTCTCTACTTAGGTATTCTTTTTTTCCCCTGTCACCCTTTGCCCTTATTCAGCTATCTCTCCCCTTCTTCCAGCCCTACTTTAGTTTTCTCTCTTTTTCAAAGGTGGTAGGACCTTCCTCTATTTTCTCTTTTTTTCTATAATTCTCTATTTTCACCCCCACTCTCTCTCTCCCCCTCTCTCTCTCTTAATGCCCCCTATTTTGGTTTTCTCTCTTTTTCCTCCCACCCTCTATTTCAGCTATCTCCTCTTCCCAAATATGCTCTGTCTACTTTTCCTTTTCTACTCTGTCTGTCTGTCTGTCTGTCTCTCTCTCTCTCTCTATATATATATATATATATCCTTTTTCCAATGCTCCCTTTCTTCTCATCCTATCATTAATGTTTTTCTCCTATATTCACTTGCTTATTTTCATACATTTGACCCCTTGCTACCCCCCTCTCTCTATAGGTGTGGCTTTTAGTATGTCTCTTTTTTTTCTTTTTCCTTTCCTTTTACCTCTACCATACAATTCCCTCTTTGGCTCTCACCTTCCTTGCTTCCCTAAGTGTTAACCTGATGAACAGAAAGAAACACATTCACATGTATATATAGACAAGGCTGTGCACTACTAGTGTTATCAGCGTGTGCCATCCCTGTTGATTTGTTCTCTTGTGAGAGAGAGAGAGTGTGTGTGTGGAAAGACCCAAACAACTCACCCACCTGAGGTTTCTTCTATTTCTCTGCTCACAAGCGCAAATAATCATAAAATACAAACACATCATCAAAGACAAAAGAAAGTCAATACACCTGACAGATTTTTTTTTCCCTATTTTTCTTTCTGCATTGTTATTTCTTATGCATTTCTCTTTGCTTTTTAGTTTTATTATTTACTGACCGAGTGTCACAGTCACACATTCAAAGCAGAATAATAATAATAATAATCTGTGATATGAGATGAACTGAGGATAACTTGAAAGCTCATATTCAATCCCACAAGTCTGCTGTATTCCTTGTTCAAAAAGATTTGATCAGGTCCAGTTCTTCAATGACGTTAATGGGATACCCGATATATATTTAAGAAAAAATAAAAGATAGAATAACAACAACAAAAATAGAACAGGATTTTAACTAGAGTAAAAAAAAAGAAAGAAAAGAATTATAGAAAAAACAACAAAACAAACAAACAAAAAGTAACAGAAAAAAAATACAGAAAAAAAAATAACAGAAAAAATACAGAAAAAAACAAACAAAAAACACCCAGAAACCCCCCCAGAAAAAACAAACAAACAAAAAAATAACAGAAAACCCCCCAGAAAAAAAAAACAATTAAAAAAAAAAACACCGGAAAAGAAAACAAACAAAAAACCCAACAGAAAAACCTACTCATTTAACAGGTGTTAATTACAAAGGCACTATTGAAAATTCCCATTTGGACTGCGTGTACCAGACTGACCGTTAATGATTGGAGGTGATTCCTAAATTATTATCTGGATTTCTTCTAATGCCGACATGTATACACAACATTCTCTGATATCCTTTTTAGCAGACAAAAAATACTTTTTACAATTTTGTGTAAATTGTAATTTTTCAAAATGCAAATTTAATGCGACACTTGTAAACTTTGATAAATTTTCTTTGATAAAATTTTTGTTTAAGCACCAACATTTCTCAGGCCAGAAAAAGAAAGATACTCCTTGTTGATCATGAGGAGATGCTTAGTAAAGTAGGTACACATTTTGTCAAGTCAGTTCATGTAAATTTTAAGCTTATTCTAACGAATAACTTGTTTTTGTGATTTAAAAAAAATTTTTTTTTTTCTGTTTTCTGGTCAGTTTTATAGTTTACAGTATTTGTGTTTTGATTTTTAGTTTAAAGTCATTATAAACCTATAAAATTCTCATCTTATTTATGCATTAGTGATCTACTAGAAGTGGCTACTCAGCATCACTTTGGTAGAGGGGGGTAAACTCTGGTGTATTGATTTGTTTTGAGATTTACAAATGCTGGACATTTTTAAGTAGAATTTCCATGCTATTTCTATGTATATTTATTTTCTAAATATCTTTTTAAATAAAACAAATCTTCATAGTTTTTGCATAAAAAGCAAGATCCAGTGATATTTAATGTGTATATATATATACTTTGTTGTTAATTGTTTTATTTTCATAGTTTCCTCCAGACATGCATACACACTGACTGAACTTTATATATGTTTAGAAGATTAAAGTTTTTCTTATTGAAAGAAAAAAAAAAGCCAGGTAGAAGTATGTTAGATGTTGCGCTAAAATTGAGTTTGTTTTCTTGTTAGACATCAAAGAAAAAGTGTTAAATTATGAAATTGATTTTTTTTATTTTTTAAATTTCAATTTTTCTATTCTAAAATTAAAAATCCATCATCTTCATGAGAAATGACTAGATTCTCATTCAAAATCGATTTCTTTTTTTTATGTTGTTATAAATGTAAATGTTTAGGGATAGGGAGATTTTGTATTTTGACATAAAAAGATATCAATAGATTTATCAATTGGGAATTTATAAATTCATGTTCTTTTTTAAAACAAATATTTCTAAACAATAATCCCCTAAATAGCCTGAATTTTAAAAATGAATGAGTGCAAATAGATTACGGTTTGTAATTACTTTATTCTAATTTATTTTTTGTGTTACGTATTACTGCAACATATATGTTTCCTGATTTTCTAATGATTATTACTTAATTTGAAATTTATTTATAATTAAGATTAAAAACCAAACTTTCTGCACAACAATTGAATTTCATGAGAACAAAGTTTCAGTTAACAGTTGTGATTATTTTGAAGAAAGCATTTTAAAAATAAAAATGCATACACACTGCAAATGACAAGGAGGCCAATGTGACGGCTTTAAAACTAGTTTTCTTAATATTTGTTTATATACATAGGTATTGGTTGGTTGGTTGGATTTTATGGCATGTCAACCCTTCTTGGGTCATTTCATGCTGAAGATATTTTGTTTTATTCATTCTTGACGGTTATTCAAATTTTTAATACAGTTTTATTTAAAATAAAAATACTACTCTGATGAAGGTCGGCAAAATCTGTGTACGGAGCATTAAAATAAAAATACTACTCTGATGAAGGTCGGCAAAATCTGTGTACGGAACATTTTATGCATTTTTCCTATTATTATCATCATCATTTCAACTCCATCTGATTATTTTAATTATAATAATAACGTAAATCCGTATACATTTTGATAAACAGACCGAAACACATGTGTAAGTGATATCGATTAAAAGTGATATCGATAAAATTCATTTTTATCCATCTACATTTCTTTTCTTTACTCATTTTTTCCTCATATTGTCGGATTCATTTCCCATTCTCACATATATATATATATATATATATATATATATATTATATATATATATATATATTCACTACTTAATTGGTTTTAGTAGATTATTTTATATTTTGATCTTTGACAAAAATCCTAAAATGAAAGCACATACACATGATTATCCTCTTTCTTTTACCTGTTCATTTTGTTTTTATTTTTATTCATTTATTTACAATGCAAAAAAACAAATTTGCTGAAGTAAAATTACCCTGGAAGTATTAATGATCTTAAAAACTTTTCAAGTTTGAACAATATCATGACACTTTTTTTTTTTATTAGATATTTGTAAAAAAAAAAAAAAAAAAAAAAAAAAAAATGTAAGTTGGTGGAGTTGCCTGTTGTCAGTATTAGCCAGACAGCATTGTTTTTGGATCTGAGGTGGAGCGCCACACCTACCATCAGCTCCCCACTTTACTGCACAGATCAGATTACCCAATCTGTGCTACTCAGGCGATGAATTGGCAGGGCCCGGTACCGAACCAGGAACCTTGCGATTCCTAGATAGGTGCTCTACCGACTAATCTAAACCAACTGTAATCTTATTATCAAGTAAATAGTTAAAAAAAAATAATTTCACTTAACTCTTAACATCCTATAACCACCTCATTCCACGCGGCCTGAAGTCACATTTATTTTCCTAATCCACCCAAATGATAGCCTTTGTTTAAATGCAAAATTAAACATATTTAGAAGTCTTTAATTTAAGGGAAATAACAGGTAACTTTAAATGAAAAGGACATTTTTAGCCAGTTTTTGATAAATCCTTATAGGAATGGGGCTCTGGACTTAGAAAATTCTCAATAGGATGTTAAGAGTTAATATCAGAAATATCTGATGTGTGCAAAAGTTTATAGCATTAGAATAAAAACACTCATGTATTCAGTTTCTCCTTTTTTTTTTTAAAGGGGTGCTTGGAATCTTTTTTTTAAAGACATAACTAACATAGTTTGATTGATTTTAATAGCATGTCATTGGGTCTAGTGTTATTTTATGCATAGAGATTAGCAAATTACATCTATTGTACATTTATATTTACTAGCAGGACCTGTGGATATACTACAGTATGATAATCTAATTATTATAACATTTGATATGTTTACTTCAATTTGTAAAAAGTATGATAATCTTGATTTAACTCACTCTTTTTTTTTTCTTTCGTTCTTTTCATCTTTTATTATGTTTAATTGAAACAGATTAGTGTTACCGCTTCCGCACGCTCACCCCCTCTCTCTATCTTTCCCCTACTCTCTATCTTTCCCCTACTCTCTTTCTTGATATGTTTTTCTCTGTAGCATGTCCTTTTTCTTCCCCTTCTTTCTTTATGATAAAAAAGGAATGGTCCATTATTTAGCTGAGGTTATGACACCCATAAAAAAAAAAAGAATTTGGTGGATAAGCAACACCAGATAATCAGGATTTACATTTTTGAATTTCATCTTGGATGATTTGGACAGTTTCATTTTTAACCAGAGGGTGTTGCAAGATGATAACCATCATACAATTAAGGAACATGAGTATTATTTATATTTATAGTGTAGTCGTTTCTTAAGATTTTTTTTTCCCATGGTTATATGTAAAGTATTTATATCTGATACATATAATTTGCACACACTTGTATGGTCTGAAGTATTCCTATCTAATACTAATAATTATATGGTTCCAAGTAACTGTAGTATTTAATAATAGTCATTTGTTTGCACATAGTTATATGGTTTCAAGTATTCCTATCTAATACTAATAATTATATGGTTTCAAGTAACTGTTAGTATTTAATAATAGTCATTTGTTTGCACATAGTTATATGGTTTCAAGTAACTAATGATAACAATCCTTAGTAAACAATTATAGATTTAAGTATCTATTCTTAATACAAATTATTTACAGTTATATGGCATCAATATTCCTATTGAATACCAGCCCTGTCGGCTGGGACTTTAGAATACACTCTCTGCAGAGGGGTAAAATCCCCCCAATGACAGACCCCCAACCCTTTTCATCATGTGTCAGAAGGTGGTGGCTGGGGGTCTTGATGTCCTGGGTATGACGTTAAACTCTAATGGTGAAGTTCCAATTCCGGAGCTCTCGGGAATGTGGAGTACCCCTTCATCACCATTGCTCTCAGGTCCACTCTGACCCGGAGTGGTAATATCTGTCAGTCCCATGTCAGGTTAAATAGAAAAAAAAAAGTTTTTAAAAATGTATTTAAAAAGATATTGTGTACCCATCAAGAATGGATAAAACAAAATGTCTCTTTGGCATAAAATAACCCAATAAGGGTTGACATGCCGTAAATCCAACCAACCAACCAACCTATTGAATACAAATAATTTTTAAACAAATCTATTTGACCAGAGATGAGGACCCATCAGATACAAAAAATGTTAAGATAAATGCACAATTAATGCAATTCCCTAATCTATTCCCTAAATAGTTTGACATGCTGTTAAAAAAAAAAAAAAAATTAATGTCACAAATTTAAAATTTAAGTTGATTGAAACAGTGTCAGAATTGTATATACATCTGGTTTGAATTTTATGTAAATTAAATTTTGGCTTTTCCTTAGAAAAAAAAAAAAATTAAGAATTTTTTAGTGGTGTAAGTATTTCAATCCTATAAGCTAACTTCATCTTGAAGGATCATTTTAAACACCAAATGCAACTTTATTCATTAGAAAAATCTACAAATGAATACAACCATAAAATTAACAAAAACAATTCTTATTATAATGGAGATTCAGTGTCTGTCTGTAAGTGAAACTGTTGCTTCTTACGTCACAGTACCCTCAAGAATTACAAGGAGTATTTAATTTATAGCCCAAATCATTAATTCTTATCTATTAACGATATCTATGGAAATCTGAGTTAGATTTGCCTCACAACAGCCCATGTTATTAATGCGTTTAAAATCCTGCAATGTGTATTATATATCACTAAGAAATAAAGGTTTACATAATATATGGTGTGGTTAATTTGCATAATGGTTTTAATAAAACCGGGTTTAATAAATAATTACTTGGTGTTATTGATCTAATGTTATTGTTTTATTCTCTAACATTAAAATCAATCATTAATTTTACATAGAAAACCAATTAAAATATAATTAAAATAAGTGTAATCTTTTTATATGCGTTCTTATTTAATTTTGTTAGTCTTTCAAATTGAATATATTTCATTACATTAAAACTAAATACTACACCCAGAAGGCGCATATTCTTGCTAGTTAAAATAAAAATGTGACTTGCTTTATTTTCTTTCTTTCTATACCTCCCAAAATATAGATTCTAGTAAAAATATAACTAGTATCCTGGGTATGATGTTAAACTGCATCTAATGGTGAAGTTCCAGTTCTGGATCTCTGGGGAGTGTGGAGTACCCCTTCATCGCCATTACTCCCATGTCCACTCTGACCTGAAATGGTAGTACCTGTTAGGTTCCCATCTGTGAGTTAAATAGATACAATGAGTTTTAAAGAATGTGTATAAAATGAGTTAAAAAAAAAAAAGAAGAATTTTCAATAACCATCAAGAATGAATAAAACAAAATATTCTTCGGCATAAACTAACCCTACAAGGGTTGACATGCCGTAAAATCCAACCAACCACCAACCAACCAACAAATAGGACTAGATGGAAATTAACTTTTTTAAAATATATTAACTGGAGCATATTTTAAAGTTTCTATATTTATCTGAAAGTTTCATACAATTGCTTTCTCTCTCTTTTTTTTCATAACCTTGTTTATGTGCACATCAGACTTCCTGTAATGGCTGTGTGCAAAGAAAAAGAAAAAAAAAAAAAAAATGATATATATGCTAAACAGTAAAAAATTTTATTCCGCACTTGAATTTTGAAAGTTTGAGATATATCGAAGAAAAAAAAAAAAAAAAAAGAAACAAACAAAAAACTGGTCAAGCAAGCAATTGTCATATCATGTTTGATCTGATTTTTGATACATAAAATTTTCATAAAAAAAGAATTCAATGATTGTATTAAAAGTAAAAAATATAATCTGCTTACTCCACTTCTTTATTTGGTCATTGACTTTTTGATCCTGTGCACTACATAAAAAAAAAACATAGAAAGAACATGTATATTATACTAGAATCTGCTACCTGTATTGCCTGGGTAGAGAGGGTAATATTTGTCTCATACCCCACTTGTATGGACTGGGCACAAGGCCTCGTTTTAATGTGGGCCCATCCATAAGCCGAAGCTCATGGGTGAGAAAGAACAAAAATTGCGTCAATCCCTTCGGCATTCCCCCTCAAGGGGGGGCGCCTCAGGCGCTGGGCATTAAACCCAGCCCTGCTCCCAAGGGGGCAGGTAATGCCTGGGAGGAAAGCCCCCTGGGATCGACGCTATCATTTGTACCTTACCGGTCCAGTGGCCGAGGCACACTGGATCCCCCTCCCGAAGGCCTGGGTAGAGAGGGGGGGGATAATAAAAAGTTAGTCTTGTTGATCTATTGATTGTTTTGGGCTTATATAATTTATTTATGTTTTTTAATCACAAACCCAGCCAATGATTTTCCCTTCTCTTACTATTCAAATCCTAATTTTTAAATATCTTTCAATATAAAGTCTTCATATTTTTACACAAAAAGCAAGCTCTAGTGATAGTGAATGTATATATATATATTTACTTTTTCATTAATTGTTTTATTTTCGTAGTTTGCTCTGGACATACACATATGTACATACATATACACAACTGCCCTTTATACATGTACAGATGATTTCTATGCTCCCTGAAATACATTAACCTTGGTGTCTGGATGAAACTACAAAAACAAAACAATCAACGACAAAGTAAAATATATACACATTGAATATCACCATCATCAGTTCTTGCTTTTTGTGCAAAAATTATGAAGATTTGATTCATATTCAAAGATATTCAAAAATTAAAATATACATAGAAATAGCATTAAAATTCTACTTAAAAATGTCCAGCATTTGTAAATCTGAAAAGTAAACAAATCAATACACCAGGGTTTTTTGCCCCACCCTTTCTACCCAGTCGATATTGAGTAGCTGCTTCTAATTTCAAATATTGTAAAGGAGATGAAGTTTCTAATGGTTTTTATTTATAAGATTTTTGATTGCCTTTTAAAAGATGTATCTTTTTGTTTCTTCAAGTATTGATGATATTAATAGTCGAAAGGATAATTTGTCGTGCTGTGTATTTTTTTTTATCTGAATCTCTAATAAAAAGGCATCTAACTTGTCTTTATTTCCTTTTGTTTTCAAAGCAGCATTTCACAAATTGCTGACTAGAGGTTAATTAGCGTGTTTGATGTCTCTCTAGTATCTATGACATGGACAGCAACTTGTTTGTTTGTAATAATATCTACACATCATCTCTTTGTTTATTGTCTTCTTTTCTTTTTTCTCTTTGTTCGATCCATATTTGTGGCATTACGGATATAAGGAGCACGAATGTTGGTATGTAAGCATCTATAGAAGAATAGGGTGACATTTTATGTTTGTTTTCTTTATTCATCCATCCATAACTTCTTTGTAGTAAGCATCTCTATGAAAATAATGCAATGTTTTCTGCATGTTCATTCATCCATAACGTCTGTTTAGTATCTATGAGTCCTGCCTAGGATCAGAATGTAGTAACTGTGGACGTTGTAGTTTGAGCACTCTGGAGGATATTTATTAGTAAATATTTAGTGTATTGATAGCCCGGTGGTTAAGGACTCTGACTGATGAAAAATCGGTTGGGTTTCGATCCCAACTAGAGGGAGCCTGTAAGATCTAGCCACACTGAGGAGACTTGATATGCGAAACAGGACTGTCTGGGAATAACTCTATATAAATATGTATATATATATAAAGAAGAGAGAGAGAGAGAGAGAGAGAGAAAGAGCATGAATCTTGGTATGTGAAAATAGTGTGATTTTGCTGCTTGTTCATTCATCCATCCATAACTTCTGCCTAGTATCAAAATGTAGAAACTGTAGCTATGGACATGTAAATATAATAAGTAAGTAAGTAAGTAAAGTCGACAGGGCGGTCTAAAGTCGGTATCAGCCAGTCAGCCTATCCCCTTTTCAATAGCGCTAGACCAAGGAGATTGTTTTAGCGTCTGAGGTGGAGCGCCACACCTACTATCAGCTCCTTACTTTACCGCACAGATCCCTGTGCTACTCATACACTGAGTTGGCGAGGACCGGTATCGAACTAGGAACCTTGTAGTTTCTAGCCGAACACTCTACCGACTGATACAGGGTAGTGCAAAAGTAGGTATACAGGAGTGTCACATCAGTGAAATTAGTGTCACATTATACTGAAGTGAAAGTGACATATCTTAAGTAATAAAAATGCATGTACATTTACTCGTTTCCTCTTATTCACTTCAGGTAAATTGGCAATTTAACCATGGCCGGTAATTTGTTAGAGTGTGCAGAGTGTCTGTTCTCGGTTAGAGGAGTGTATGTACTCTGAAGGCAAGCAATTTGAGTAGCTGAAGGATTAAGCTTCTTATTACATGTATATATAACATTTGTTTGTATAATAAATACAATGAGTAATGTATGTGTTTTCCCTTTTTTATAACTGTATACCTACTTTTGCACACCCCCTGTATATATATATATATATATATATATATGAGTTTTATAGTTTGCTTGAAGCATTGTGTGTATATTTGGTTTGTAGATTGAAGGCTTGTCACAATGCGAAGAAAGAAAAGGTAACGAGTATGTTGTTCATTTACCTGTATTTTTATTTTTTGGATGTTTTTTAAAAAATATTTCAGGATTATTATCTCATCTTCAGAAGACCTCAGAGCCCATAAAGGTGCACACCAAACACTCTCATAACACATTTACACACCCATAAACCAACAACAAATCACAGATATAAACAATAGAAAAGAAAGTTTGAATTCCATCGCAACAACATCTTAAACCCAGCATTCATTTTTAAAAACCATATGTGATCAGAGCATGATATGATGCTGCACATTAGGAATACTAATACATTCAAACATTAAAAACAAATACAGAAACAACACACATTACTACTTCCCCACTAACATGGAATAATACGGACAACCGTGAACATCCCTTTATGTGCTCCTTGTTCTGAAAATGGGATATTAATACCAAAATATCAAAGAAACATAAAAATATAAAAATACAGGTAAATAAACAACATACTCATTACCTTTTCTTTCTTCGCATTGTGATAAGCCTTCAACATCAATCTACAGAACTATTTTGATTATACCTAAGTTGGAAAATATTGTCAATCTTGATAGATATGAATTAAAACATAAAACTATGAAGTATGGGATTTGTGTTTTTAAGACAACAAAACTATGTGATTGGAGCACGATATGATGCTGCACATTAGAATATTAATACATTCAAACATTAAATACAAATACAGAAACACACACATTACTACTTCCACATTAATACGGACAGCTGTGAACATCCCTTTATGGGCTCCAAGGTCTTCTGAAGATGGGATGTTAATCCCGAAATATTAAGGAAACATCATAAAAAATACAGGGAAATGAACAACATACTCATTACCTTTTCTGTCCAGCTGATACTGACAATAGGCCACTCTACATACTTTACTTATTTATAAAATTGATTAGTATACTTAACATAAAAGATTATGTGATTATATATTAGCGTTATGTGAAATGCCAACAGCTTCGTCTAGGAATTGAACTTGAATCGACGAGTCCATTTCCCACGACTCTAACCATTATCCCACACGCCTCCATTTCACATAGCGCTAATACTCTTGGGAAGGTAACCAGTCTAGGAGAGGGATAACTCTAAATTCAAAATTCCTGAGGTCGGTCGTTGATTGGGTTTGTGGCAACCCTTGATGCACCAATTCTTTCCTATCGACTGTGCCAAAAAGTGTGGATGGTCCAACACAAGCCTTCACCACTATAATCAAATCACTGTGTGGGTGTTCATTGTGTGTGTGAACTCTCATGCGTTGAAAATCGACGAGAGAGTCCATAATTATATATACAGGGTGATTGTAAAATAACTCGCTATTTGAAAAATATCATAATCTATTTCTGAATCCTTACTTTTACAAAAAATGAATATGAGAAGAACACATTACATGGAGTTTTATTTAAAATTCTATATAGGCACCAGCATTCGCCTTCAGCCTATCAAGGTGTTAGGGAATCGATTCAACTGATCTTCCCAGGAACTCTTGTGGAATGGCAGAAATAAATTCTCATATTAATCCTTCAAGTTCTTCCAAAGTCGTTGGTTTAAAAGAGAAGACTTGCTCCTTCAACCAAAGAAAAAGTTGCAGGGTATTCAATCAGGGCTTCTGGCTGGCCACTCCTGCAGGACCATGTCTACCCATCCATCTCCCAGGAAAATGGTGATTCATCCATTCAAGAACAACAATAGCAGAATGTTTTGAAGTGCCATCTTGCATAAAAATCAAGTCTATATTTAAATAAATAATTATAAATGATAATTCCCCACCTCCTTGAATTTCATCGCCCAAATTTAGAGGTGCACGAATAATGATGGTTGGTTTTAATGGCATTTCGACCCCTTTAGGTCATTTTATACCAAAGACGTTTTGTTTTATTCATTCTCGATAGGTCTTTTTTTTTTTTTAAACACTTTTTTGCAAACACATTTTTTTCTATTTAACCCAGAGATGGGATCCTAACAGGTACTATCACTCCGGGTCAGAGTCAACCTGAGATTAATGGTGATGAAGGGGTACTCCACATTCCCCAGAGCTCCAGAATTATAACTTCATCATCAGATAGAGTTTAATGTCATACGCAGGATATTAAGACCCTCAGCCACCGCCTTCTAACACATATGATAAAAAGGTTTAGGGTTTGCCATAAGGGCAATAGGGTTGGAACAATCATATAGGTGCTATCGTTATGCACCAGTTTTTAGGAACCTTGTGGCAAGAAAATTAATAACAGCGTGATCCCAGGGAGCCATCCCCCCAGGCAACACCCGCCCCTTAATTTAAAGGGGCAGGGCTGAGTTCATTGCCCAGTGCCTGAGGTGCCTCAATAGATGAATGTTGAAGGGATCTATGCAATTTTTTCACCAGCTATGCATGAGCTTCAGTTTGTGTGTAGCCCCCCATGTTAATGGTCCTTGTGTCAAACTGGGGTGCCAGTAAATAAAAATCATATAGGTGCTAGAGCTTGCCGTGCCCAGATGATTGATCGGAGGGGCCTCACTGACTACCCATCTAGCCTAATTTGGAGTGTTGCATGTCTGGGACTGCTCGGCTACCAGGGTTCCATCCTTAAGCATTACTAGTTACCACTCAAGGCCAACAGATTGGAAGTGGGAGGGGTGTTCTTACCCCTCTGCAGAGGTGCAGTCAGTGTATTCTAAAACCCCACTGACAGGGCTGATAATGACAGTAACTATTGTTTGTTCGTATTGTACAACTGTAAACTGTCATAGAAAGATGAACGAGAATAATTCCAACTCATTCTGTATCTTCCGATGATCAATTTACATATTGGTGACTTCAGGATGAAAGTACTTGGATAATTGATGTAATGTCCAGAGGATATTGAAAGGGTCATAGCCGGAATGGAATTATTACAGTCCGGTCTTAGTTTCTTTTATGGATCTGTCAATGACAATTTATGACTTTATATGGGAAGTGAAAAGTAAAAAACAAATGAAAAATGTTAGTGATGGTTTTTAAGGACAGAAGTACTTGTTTTATGTATATTTTTTATACCTTGTCTTGAAATGTGTGCGTTGGTAAATCATGATGATGCTGCTGCTGCTGCTAAAAGAGCAAACGCAGAATGACCAGGTGTACACCTGAGTGTGTTTGTACAAGAGCAGAGCGCACTTGTGCGTACGCTAATCAATTTTCTACTTAACACATCTTCCGTGTTTACACATTCTATACACAACATGTATTAAAGGCCAAGCACTTTCTCATTCTTTTGTTTTCTTTTTTTTACATGGATACTATTTGTAGGTTTTGTTTTGTAATTAGAACAAACATCTATTAGTATTTAGGTTCTTTTCTAAGTGATGAGTTGGCGAGGCTTGTTAACAAAATTCTCTAAGGACAAAAAAATAATGATTTATATTTGGATTATGATTAAGATAGAATCTTATTTTATATGTATTTACCCAACCCCTTTGCTTGCCCTGACAGCAGGGCTTATAATATGCTAACTGTATCCACTGAAAGGGATAATACACCCCCCCCCCTGCCAACTCAGTGTATGAGTAGCACAGGTTGGGTAATCTGATCTGTGCGGTAAAGTAGGGAACTGAAGATAGGTGTGGCACTCCACCTAAGCAAATTTTCCTCGTCTAGCACTAGTGAAAAGTGGATAGACTCCCTTGCTGTCTGGCTGATACCTACAATAGGCCACTCTGCCAACTCTACTTTTTTTTTGTCTACAGAAAAAATAGCCACTGGAATGCGTGTTTGTTTATAATTTGTTTCTTCTATTGTGAACTTATATTTGTCGAAAATTTGCTTATAACCTTGGGAAAGGTATGCATCTTACTCTCCCTCTAGCTATGGGTAAATATTAGGATAGACTGGGTTCTTTAACCTTGGTTAAGTATCCAGTCTAGGAATTAAAACCTGTTAAACTCCACTTAAGAAATTGACTTGTGTCAAATCCTGCTCGTGCAGTGGAGTGGGTATATATATATATATACTCTTGGGAAAGGTATGAATCCTACTCTCTCTCCAGCTATGGGTAAATAGTAGGGCAGACTGGGCTCTTTAGCCTTGGTTAGGCAACCGGTCTAGGAGAAGGAAAACTCTGAATTCAAACCTGTTTTACTCCGCTTAAGAAATTGACCTTGTGTCAAATCCTGCTCGTGCAGTGGGTGGGTATATATATATATATATATATATATATATATATATATATATATATATATACTCACGAAAGTTTGTTACATTTCCATGTGAACATGTCCTTGTCTTTTACCCTAAATACTGTGTAAATTTTTGATTTGAAACATTATATAAACTATATAAATTCTTATTTTTAGTTTAGTTCAAAGCAGATAAAATGTTGAACAAATGTTTAATTCAGTATAAATTTAACTGCTACAAATTTCAAAAAGTCAATGTGTATCATTCACTAGATATTTTTTTCCCCCCAGAGTTTCATTGCTGAAAGTTGTACGTATTATACTCAACTAATTACAGTAGTTAACTTTGGGTAGCTGGTTCACTTTACAATAAGGTTAACATAGTTGGTCAAGGTTTAAAAGAACATTCATTCCAGCTAAGAATAAAAGCTTGCAACAGAACAATTGTCTATTAAAGTAAAACTGCTTGTTAAAAGAAATAGATTGAACGTGAAAAACAGTCATTTATTTTCAATTGTCTTTTTTTCAATAACCTCTTTTATCCTTTCTTTTTTATCTATATACAAATTAGCTAATCCCATTAGAAAAGAATTGCTACCTCTGTTAAGTTATATAGCTGGGACCCAAGAACTTGTTTAAGGTTGGAAGAAATATTTGTTTTAGTGAAAAAATTTTATGTACAACCTGGACAGACAGCAGATTTATCGATAACAAATATGTATGGCAATAGCATAATCTTTACAGATCATTGCCGTCCCTCACAATCCCACAACTCCACCACCAGAACCCTTCCTTGCATGAGCCCTCAAATGACTCATCAAACCTGCTGCAGATCTACAAAGTTTGATGCAAATATGACATTGAAAAGACTTCTTCCCCGCTGAATGAGATGATTCAGATGAATCAGATGAGTCAGATGATAAAATTTGATGCTTATGCACCACCATATGTCTCTTAAGACCAGAAGCCGACTTACAGATCTTGCCACATATAGCACAAGACACATTATTTACTCCTGGAATCTGCATGGATTGACCCAGGTGAGATTTCCTATGATTGACATAGCCAGCCCTCGAAAGCAAAACTCGACCACATGTCAGACACTTCCAACCCTCCATGTTCTCTCCAATATGACAGGTGTAACCCTTTCGAAGTTGACGCTTTAGGTTTTCATGCACGATTCTTTCACTCTCATAACTGGTACAAATATGTATATATACATACATACATACATACACACACACATATATATATATATATATACAAATGTATATTTGGAGGCGCGTGGGCTAGTGGTTAGAGTCGTGGAAAATGGACTCGTCGATTCGAGTTCAATTCCTAGACGAAGCTGTTGGCATTTCACATAGCGCTAATACCCTTGGGAAAGCTATGAATCCATATATTCTCCCTCCAGCTATGGGTTAAATAGTAGGGCAGACTGGGCTCTTCAGCCTTGGGTAGGTAACCAGTCTAGGAGAGGGATAACTCTGAATTCAAAATTCCTGAGGTCGGTCGTTTATTGGGTTTGTGGCAACCTTTGATGCACCAATTCTTTCCTATCAACTGTGCCAAAAAGTGTGGATGGTCCAACACAAGCCTTCACCACTATAAACAAATCCCTGTGTGGGAGTTCATTGTGTGTATGAACCCTCATATGTTGATAATCGATGGGAGAGTCCTTTTTTTTTTTTTTTTTTACATTTTTTTTATATATATATATATATACACACATAAATACAGCTGACTAACCTGTTTCGTCTAGTCTAAGGAGATTTATATAGTAATTGTCAGTCGTAAGCTTCTGGTTTAGAAAAAATGGTAGCTCATTTTGACTTGATGTAAAAATAATTTTTTAAAGTTAATGAATTTTGATTAGAAAGTTATTTAGAAAATTATTTACTAGGAGAACTAATAAGTGGTCTTGTAATGTTTTAACTAAATGAAGTTTTTAGTGGTCTCTAAAGAAATTGGGTAATACAGTTACTATATAAATCTCCTTAGACTTGTGCCATTTACACAATCCAAACAAAACTGGTAAGTCAGCTGTGTTCTTGAATATTAGTCAATTTGATTTTTTGGTTTCACTATTCTTTCATGCTTCAAAAAAATCCCCAGTACATTTATTTTCTATAGCCTTGTCATCAAATATCTGATGCATATGCAAAACCCTTACAATTTCAAATATATATATATATATATATATATATATATGAGAAGAAAATATTTTTAAAATATAACAAACACAGGATGTTATGATTAGGGGAAACAATTTATGTGTCAGTACTTAAGCATTTTGGTATATTGTACCATCTTCAGGACACTGTTAAGTAATGTTTATGTGAGGGACAAAATGAAAGATGTTAAGTGTATAGTGAATGTGTGAATATGATGTTATTAACCGATAATTTTTATATGTGCATTTATTTACGAAAGCCAATGACTTGATCAATGCATGTGCATTAAATAAACACGCATATAAAAATTAACGGTTAATAACATCATATTCACACATTCACTATACACTTAACATCTTTCATTTTGTCCCTCACATAAACATTACTTAACAGTGTCCTAAGATGGTACAATATACCGAAATGCTTAAGTATTGACACATAAAATTGTTTCCCCTAATCATAACCTCCTGTGTTTGTTATATTTTTAAAATATTTTCTTCTCATATTGTCGGATTAATTTTCTCACCGTTTTTCCATATATATATATATGAGAAGTAGATACACAAGCGATGTGTTTATGATATGGCTTTTTTTAGCCGACAATTTTTGGGAGAATATGTGCTTAATTGAAGTCGTACCTAATTTTGAAAGTTAATTAATTGATAATTAATTAATTATGCGGGCATACCTATTTAAATGTAAAGCTAAACTAATCGAGAAAAATCAATCTCTGTATGTACATTTCGGCCGAAATGTACATACAGAGATTGATTTTTCTCGATTTGTTTATCCTTACATTTAATAGGTATGCCCGCATAATTAATTAATTAATTATTAATTAATTAACTTTCAAAATTAGGTACGACTTCAATTAAGCACATATTCTCCCAATATATATGTATATATATATATTATTTAAGCAGATTTTGTTAAAGACTATGGAATATTTCTTCTTTATGATTTTCAAGTGTAGATGTTCAAGTCTTCTTGTTATTTTGTTTATTGGGGTCCAGATAGTAGAGAAAGTGTCCCATATTTTTCATCTAAGCATTTTCAGTCATGTTACTAGTTGTCCTCTGGGGGATTATTGGTTGTAGTGATTATTTGTTTAATGCAAGTTTTATTCATTTGGAAGTTTTATTGCAGCTTTTTTTTTCTTTTTTTTTTGTGGTTGTTAGTTTATTGTCCGATGAGTGCTATGGTTAGTGCGTTAGTTATTAAAGATGTTTAGTATATTGGTGTAGGTGTTAAATGGTATTTTATTCATGTTAGTTTTTTATTTGTGATGCTAATTGCCTCAAGAATTTTTAGGCGTTTTTATTATTTTTAATAAAGGATTTTAGTGTTGTCAGTGAGAATCTTCCATATATTGGAGGATATGGGTTTGTCTGTGTTGTTATGTTTTGTAATTAGGTGTTTTATGATGTTTAGTCTTCCCTACTATTGACAGCCCTGTCAGGTGGGCTTTAAATACACCGACTGCACCTCTGCAGAAGGTAAGACTCCCCAATGGGGCCACCTGTTGGCCCTGGGTGGCAACCCGTGATGCTTAAGGATGAAATCCTGGTGGTAGTACCTGTTAGGGTCCATCTATGGGTTAAATAGACAAATGTGTTTATAAAAAAGTTGAGTATCCATTAAGAATGAATTTATTTCACACCAAACCTACTATTGACACATAACTTGGGATAAATAGTTGGATCCACACCTGTCCTGAGGGTATTAGCTATGTGAAATGCAAACAGGTTCTTCCAGGATTTGAAATTTGGTCACCATGTCCATTTTTTATGACTATAACCATTGCATATGAACACATCCACGTTTAGTTGGAACATATTTTTTTTTTTTGTCAGGGAGGCCTAGAGTCGGTATCAGCCATACAGTGAGGGAGTCTATCCCCTTTTCACTAGTGCTAGACCAAGGAGATTGTTTTGATTTCTTTAGCTTCTGAGGATGGCGACACACTGTCAGCTCCTCATTTTACCGCACAGATCCCTGTGCTACTCATACGCTGAGTTGGCGAGGGATGGTATCAAACCAAGAACCTTGAGGTTCCCAGCCTAACACTCTAGACACTGATGCTTTATCATTTCTTTTTACTACCAAATATATTTGTTTGTTCAGAATATGACTAAAGCTAAAATGGGGAACAATGGAGTAGTGGCAAAGTCAGTGGGCAATGATAAGACAATATGCCCTGCATAACATATTCTGAATTCAAAGGTAATTTATGAGGAAGTGCGTCCCGGTCTCCTGCCTCAGAAATTGCTACCCGGTGACTATTAAAATAACGTCCCCAGCTATGTTGTCTCGGCGGTTTTACTTGAAAGAAAACAACCAACTTAGGGCGTTAAATGTATTTTAGAGGGGGTGGGCTTCTCTTTATGAACAAATGGAGATGGATGGATAGATATATATAAACAAAGTAAAAAATGAACAAATTGAGATAGATAGATAGATAGATATCCATCTTCATATCTAAACAAAAATTATGACAAATTTCTATAAATAAATTTCTAAACAAATTACGATAAATAAATTAGAATTACAACAAAAAATACATTTAACGCCCTAAGTTGGTTGTTTTCTTTCAAGTAACACCACCGAGACGACATAGCTGGGGACGTTATTTTAATTGTCACCGGGTAGCAATTTCTGAGGCAGGAGACTGGACACACTTCCTCATAAATTACCAATTCAAATCCTGTCAGTACTAAAATGCAACCCTGATTGTTGTTTCCTTTTTTCCCCCTCACCATAAGAATATACCATGTCACAATATATGTTAGGATTAGAGTGAATCAAAGTTTTGATATTTTTGTTTAATAAATCCTACCTGTGATATCAGCTGACAGTTATATTCATAACCAATCTTTACAAATGACTTTGATTCAAATTTTTATCTTGTTGACAGGACATAGAATACACTGAATCTTCAACAAGAGTAAAAACCCCTAACAAAAAAGGGGCATACATAGTATGACATTAGACTGCATCTTATGACAAGGCTCCAGTTTTTGGAGCTTTTAGAGAGTGTGGAGTACCCCTTTATTGCCATTACTCCCAGGTCCACTCTGACCCAGAGTGGTAGTACCTATTAGTCCGTTTTGAGGCACATTAATAACAGGCTGTTTTGATGTAAATCTAATAGATATTAATAGATAAGATGTTAATTAAAAATTAGGTAAGGACTACTTAAATTAATAATCATTGAGAATATAACGTAAATAATGGTAATTTATGAGGAAGTGCGTCCCGGTCTCCTGCCTCAAGAGTTGCTGCCCGGTGACTATTAAAATAACGACCCAACTCAGTCTATTCAAAACTATCCATCTTCATATCTATCTATCCATCTATCTCAATTTGTTCATATTTATCTATATTACTTTAAATACTAAGATTTTTAAAATTCAGGTTTGTTTAATGTCTTGTTTTTAGTTTAAATAAACAAGAATTACGACAAAAAAAGAAGCGACCCCCCCCCCATACATTTACTTGTTGAAAATATCTATCTCCATTTGTTCGTATCTATCTATATTATTTTGTTTGTTTATCTATCTATCTAAGTCTATTCAAAACTATATATTCATCTTTATATCTAAACAAGAATTACGACAAATTATGATAAATAAACAAGAATTACGACAAGCTGGGGTTGTTATTTTGATAGTCACCGGGTAGCAGTTTTTGAAGCGGGAGACCGGGATGCACTTCCTCATAAATTACCTAAATAACTAAGGGAATTGTGACACTGGTGGTGACTTAGTTTCGGTTACTGACAACACCGAATTTCCATTACAAGATTATTTTAAATTAAAATGAACTGTAAATCAGTATTTCTTTTTCTATGCTAACATATTTTTTCTAAAACATTAAATCAGTGAGTAACTTGAGCATAATGTGCTATTAAATGCTCAAGGAGTACGCTCTTGACACGATGATCAAAACCGCATTTTTAATCAAGAAGTAAGGGTTGGTTATAAATTATACTTAAAATATAAGGAGGTCTGAATTCCAATGTTCTACAAATAAAAAATTCCAATGGAACAATAAACCTTTTATTCTTTGAAGGTGAATTTGACATGTCCGATAACCCCTGGCTATTACGTAAGAGACCTGTAAATAAAATTCAAATTCAATAACTTGAAGATTTTATATTTACTCCGGCAAAGACGTAAAAGAAAAGCTCAATTGTTGAAATGAAAGTACTTTATCCCTGTCAAGCGATTGTTGCAAGAGGAATGTCTCCAATTTATTATTTGATAACATTTGTGTTGTTACTTTGCTCTCTATCTCTTTCTCTCTCTGTCTCTCTACTTTTCTCTTCCCCTCTCTCTCTCTCTGTCTGTTTTTTTTGCTCCCTCTGCCTCTCTCTTTGTATCTATACTTGTCTCTCTCTCCCTTTGTATCTCTACCCTTTTCTCACTCTCTCTTTGTATCTCTCTGTTTCTCTCTCTCTCTCTCTCTCTCTCTCTGTATCACTTTCCTGCCCTCTCTCTCTCTTTCTCTCTCTCTATCTCTCTTTTTCTCTCTCTTTGTATCTCTCCCCCTTTCTCCCCCTCTATCTTTCTCTTTGTATATCTTTCCTTTTTTCTCTGTCTATCTCTCTTTGTATCTCACCCCCTTTCTCCCCCTCTATCTCTCTCTTTGTATCTCTTTCCTGCCCTCTCTCTTTATCTCTCTTTGTATCTCTCTCTATCTCTCTTTGTATCTCTCTCCTTTTTCTCTCTCTCTCTCTCTCTTTGTATCTCTCCCTTTTCTTCTCTCTATCTCTCTCTTTTTTCTCCTCTCACTTCGTATCTCTTTTCTTTTCTCTCTCTCTCTATCTCTCTTTGTATCTCTCTCCTTTTTCTCTCTCTTTATCTCTCTTTTCTTTTTCTCTCTCTCTCTCTCGAAATTAGACTATCAAATCTTGAATAGTTGCTGTTTTATTTATTTGTGGAGGTGATGGGGGAGGGGGGGGGCTTGTATATTGAAGAAGAAAAAAAAACTGACAGCTGATTTAATACCTAAGAATTTTAAGGGGGGGGGTCACCTTATTTGCCCAATATTTCTACTATAGTAGTCTAAATTCCTTTTTGTGTGTGTGGGGTAATGGCTAAACTGCTGAACTGCGACATCGCAATGAGTTTGAACTCCAGTCAATTTATTACGTTCACTTTTGGACTAATATCTATGGGAAAGGCATGTCAACCCTAGTTGGGTTATTTCATGCTGAAGACATTTTGTTTTATTCATTCTTGTTGGGTATTAAAATGTTTCTTCAAACTCATTTTTTTTAAAACTCATAGGTAGGACCGTACAACTCCGACACAGAGTGAACCTGGGAGTAATGGCAATGAAGGGGTACTCCACACTCCCCAGAGCTCCAGAATTGGAACCTCACCACTAGAGTTTAACGCCATACCCAGGACAGTTATGGGTTAAATTATACCACTACTGTTCTGTCCTTCTACAAGGATAGTTTTGGCATTAAATAACCCACAAAGTTTGATATGCCAAAAACGAACCCCAAAGAAACCAGGAAAAAGTTTGTGGGTGTCTTTGTTGTTATAGTTATTTACTAAGTTTAACTATGATGTGGCACAAGGCTGGAAGTATGGGGCACTCAGTGAGACTCAAACTCACTAGCAATGCTCTGCCAGTCTAGTTTGCTAACCACTAGGTGAACAGAAAGAATGGTACATCACAGTGAGATTTTTTTCCCCTTTAGGCCAATACTATTAAAATGCTCTAACTTGAAGAATAAAACAATTTCCAGTCCAATTTGTAACTTAATAGTAATAGTGTGGGCGTCTGCATTTACTCTCACCTATTAATAATGGAGGTTCAGTCTCTATTTGTCTGTAAGAAAAACTACACCACTGCTTACGTCACAATTACCAAAATCATCAATAAATAGAATAAAAAACAATTAATATTAATAAAATAGATAAAAGCTGTTCTTTATAAGTCAACATTTGAATCCTTTCCATTGTAATAGATAAACTATATATTGTTTAAATGAATAAACTATATAAACTATAAAGGGACGGGTTAGCTCAGTCAGTAGAGCGTTTGGCTAGAAACTGCAAGGTTCCTAGTTTGATACCGGTCCTCGCCAACTTAGCGTATGAATAGCACAGGGATCTGTGCGGTAAAGTAAGGAGCTGATAGTAGGTGTGGCACTCCACCTCAGATGCCAAAAAACAATCTCCTTGGTCTAGCGCTATTGAAAAGGGGATTGACTCCCTCGCTGACTGGCTGATACCGACTTTAGGCCGCCCCAACGACTTTACTTACTTACTTACTATATAAACTATGAAATTTATCAAAAAATTGTATTACTTTAAATGGAAAAAATTATTTGCAAAATTTGTAATCAATTTTTAAAATTGTTTTTTATTCTCACCCTTTTTTCAGAAGTTAACTAAAAGTTTACAAATAAATAAATACTTACGATTTTGTGTAAAGTTTATGCATAAAATATTTACAATAATTATCTTATTAATGATTAATAGATGCGTGCAACATTTTATTTGAGGGGGGACAGAACTAAGTTTCATATCAAATTGTTTTCATTTTTTTCTCTCCTTTAATAAATTTGATGATTTTACTTACTTATAATAAAAAACCCTCTGACATTGAATTTTTAACTACACCCCACTCAGGCAATATCTTTCAAAAATAAATTTTTACACTGCCCGGAGGGTGTTTTTTGCTTCTACTGATAAAGTATATAGAAATAAACCTTTGTATTTTTTTACAAAATAAACATCATTTTATACAAAAACTATTAATCTTTTCATTTTCTTTTCCTCTTTCTTTGTGGTGTCCTGGGTATAATGTTAAACTGTATCTACTGGTGATGTTCCAATTTTGGAGCTCTGGGGAGTGTGGAGTACTCATTCATTGCCATTACTCCCAGATCCACTCTGACTCAGAGTAGTAGTACCTGTTAGAGTCCTATCTATGAGTTAAATAGAAAAAAATGAGTTTTAAAAAAATGTTTAAAAAAATTGATTTAAAAAAAATTTTGAATACCCATGAACAATGAATAAAACAAAACATTTTTGGCATAAAATAAACCAACAAGGGTTGACATGCCATAAAATCCAACCAACAAGGGTTGACATGCCATAAAATCCAACCAACAAGGGTTGACATGCCATAAAATCCAACCAACAAGGGTTGACATGCCTTAAAATCCAACCAACATATTGTAGTAGTATATGTGCACATCAATACAATATGCCTGAAAGTCAGATATTAGATAATGTTAGAAAAAGTTGATCTATTATAAAATGTACAAAAGTTAAAGGGGTCCAGTGAGTAAACTGCATCTAGTGGTGAGGTTCCAAAGGTTTATTTCTATATACTTTATCAGTAGAAGCAAAAAACACCTTCCGGGCAGTGTAAAAATTTATTTTTGAAAGATATTGTTTGAGCGGGGTGGAGTTAAAAATTCAATGTCAGAGGGTTTTTATTATAAGTAAGTAAAGTCATCAAATTTATTAAAGGAGAGAAAAAAACTCTTCATTGCCATTACTCTCAGGTACACTCTGACCTTGAGTTGTAGGGTCTTATCTATCGATTAAATAGATCAAAAATGAGTTTTTAAAAAACTGAGTTTGAAGAAAAAAATTTAATACCCAACAAGAATGAATAAAACAAAATGTCTTTGCATAAAATAACCCAACAAGGGTTGACATACCATAAAATCCAACCAACCAACAGATTGTGGTAGTATATGTGCACATCGATACAATATGCCTGAAAGTCAGATATTAGATAATGTTAGAAAACGTTGATCTATTATAAAATGTACAAAGGTTAAGAGGTACAGTAAGTTTTTATAGACTGGCCCAATGGCTGTGATATTATCTTTTTTAATTGCTTCACCTCCTCTTCAGAGCTGTAATTTTGTTAATCCCAGAATAATTCTCTTGATTAAGTATCCAATCATCCAATATTTGGTTGCAAATACTTCGTTTTTTTTCTCTCTTTGTAATGACAACCACAACAAAAGGATTTCTATTATAATATTCCATGTCTGCTGTGTGTGGGATACAATGCTTGCTCTCTTGACAAACTTCTATCATGATCATAATCATCTAATGTTGGTGTGGACATCAATTGCACCAGTCATTGGTCTGCCTATTGTTGGGCGACTTAATGGGTTTTTTCTTCTGTTTCTCTTTTATATTATGGCTGACAAGAATAACCTTTGTGATTTGAAAGCGTGTTTCTTTTAATCTATGATCAATTCTTTTGTCTTTCAATAAACAATAGGGGATACTTATTTCTTTCCTTTCATATATATATATATGTATATATATATATATTTATTACATATGTCAATATCTATTTGTTGAGAATAATGGCAAATAATTTTGGATCTTGTTATTTTTTTTTTCCTTCTCGCTTTGTTATACGCCCTGTTGATGGGGATTAATATGCTGACAGCATTCTCTGCAGAGGATTAAGTAAGACCCTCCCCCAGGTGTCCTTGATATGGCACTCATTACTCCCAGGTCCACTCCGATTGGTAGGAACTATTAGGGTTACATCTATGTGTCAAATAGATCTGTTTGCAAGTTATTTGTATTAGTGTTTGTTTAAATCTATGATCAATTTTTTGTCTTTTAATAAACAATAAGCAATGCTTATTTATCTCCTTTATATATCATCATCATGATGTCGCGCTGTTGGCACGGATATCCATAATGATATCTCTCCATCTGTCCCTATCGCTCATTCTCGGGAGGTCCTCTGTGCAGCATCCTGTATCCGCACAGAGCTGATCAATGTACGTCTTTGCTGGTCGGCCCACACTGGCGTGCTCATGTGCTGGCTTCCACAGGAGGATGTCGCTTATGAGTTCGTCCTTGCTTCTCCAGCAGTGTCCCGTGTGTCTTGTCCGTCTTACTAGAATGGTTTGGGTGATATGTGGCAGGTGGCCGTACAGCTGTTTTCTTGTGGGGTGCTGTTTCCACGTCTTGTTCAGGATCACCCGCAGCATTCTTGTGCAGCTCCCATCTAGTTTATTCTCTAGTCGCTTTGTTAGGGTCCAGGTGGTGCAGCCATACAGCAGCACTGACAGGGCCTGGAAGAAATACCTCTTTAACTTGTCTGTGAGATTGGATTTCCATATGACCGATAATTTATTTTTAGCGGCCCATGCCTTTCCTATACATGCATTAACATCGTTTTCTGTGGAGAAGATGTTACTGCCTAAGTATCTAAATTGTTCTACCGAGTTTAGGAGTTTGCCATCGATGGTGGAGATGTCGCTTTTCTTTTTGAAAGACATGAACTCAGTTTTATCAGAGTTTTTATATATATATATATATATATATATATATATTTATCACATATGTCAATATCTATTTGTGTGATATAATAACAAAGAATTTTGGATCTTGTTAGTTTATTGTTGTTTTTTTTTTCTTCTTTGTGGCCCTGTTGATGGGGATTAATATGCTGATAGTATCCTCTGCAGAGCTGTAATACCCTCCCCACAGGGCTGCCCTGGATATAGCATTAACAGCATCTGGTGGTGAGGCTCTAGTTCCATAGCTCTGGGGAATATGGAGTACTCATTCATTGCCATTACTTCCAGGTCCACTCTGAGTGGTAGTACCTGTTAGGGTCCCGTAGATCTGTCAAATAAATCTGTTTACAAGTTATTTATATTAGATAGAAATACTTGATATCATATAACTGTGTGCAAAAACTCTTAAGAAATTAGACAAAAAAGGTAAATATACATAATTCCCTAACCGCTAGACATAAAATGATGGATTGACATACCATTAAAATTAATGATAATTTTTCTTGAAAAATTTAATTATTTCTATACTGATAATAATTAATATTATTTCAATTGATTGAATGATTTTAATAGCATATCAACACAGGGTTATTTTATTCCTAGAGGTTAGGGAATCATGTTCATTGTATATTCATATTTACATTTTTTTTGTAGTTGTTTCTCTAGAGCTTTTTTTTTTTGCACAAGGTCCTATTGAATACAAATTATTTTCAATTAGATCTATTTGATCCATAAATGAGATCCTAAAAGGTACTAATACTCTGTCAGAGTTAACCTGAGAGTAATAGCAATGAGGGGGTACTCCACACTCCCTAGATTGGAGACAGACACCTAATCTTCATTATAATAAGATGTCAGTTTCAAGAGTATGATTATGCATCTAGATTGTACATTAAATTAGAGGGAACTGGAAAATTCTTGAAGAAACCATTCCAATTCGATGACATGAGTGTCAGGTGTCCTAAAGTTCATCCTTTTGTTATTAGGCAGGTTTTAACCTATGCGTCTTAGGGGCCTCTGACCTTCACGGACATGAATGGGTCTAAGAGAGGAGAGCAGGGTGGTGAGGCAGGGATGATTGTAAGCAAAGATGAGAAGTGTGTAGAGGAAAAGAGGGACCTTAGATGAAGGCAAAATAGTTTCTTAACTCTTAAAGTCCTATATCACCTCATTCCACCCTGCTGGAAGTCACATTCGTTTTAACTAATCAGCCCCAAACAATAGCCTTTGTTTAAATTTAATATTAAACATATGTAGAAATCTTTGATTTAAGGGAAATAATAGGTAAATAAATAGGTAGCAAAGGTCATTTTTAGCCATTTTTTTATATATTCTTATAGGAATGATCTGGACTTAGAAAAATCTCAACAGGATGTTAAGAGTTTTAAAGAAATAATAAAATATTACATTTCTTTTTCTTTTGATGAAAATATATAATTTTAATTAATTCTTAATTGTCTGTGTATGAAGTTATTTCCTAATTTATTTGTTTATTCTCATACAATCATAATATTATGTCCAATTGTGACACTATAAGCTCTTCTATTCCTGGGTGCACCTAAGTGCAGTAATGCATGAGCATGTCTATTTAGAGTACATATGCATATAGGCATACCCTCTATGTATGTATGTATATGCATGTGAGGATGAGCGTATCTGTTTCTGTGATGGCATTTACTCTGGATCGGTTGAACTGGCTCTATCCAATAAATTCACCTGTGGTGAATTCACAGAAGGAGTAACAAGGGAATAATAAATTGAGAAGCAAACCTCAAACCCCGCATGCATATCCTGGTCAGGGAACGAAGATGCCGTTGTTTGCTGTGAATTTTTCACAGACGCAGTGACAAGTATGCCAAAAGCTGTTGATTCCTGGCGATGATGGAGACCACCTTAGGATTTAGAGTCCCTTTGGCCAAGTTGTGGCCCAAATATCACTGGGTGCCAGACCTGAACGCCTTGGGTGACCCTACCAGGAACTGAAGTTCCCAATGGCATGACTCTAACATGGCCGTGCCACGATGAGGAGGAGTTTGACTTTAGAAATAATGTGCTAGATGGCTGTTGAACAAAAGAGCTTCCTCTACCCTTTTTACCTAAGTGCAGTAATGCATAAGCATGTCTATGTAGGCGTAGCCTATATGAATGTATATGCATGTGGTGATGAGTGTATCTGTATGGGTGCGTGTGTGTGGGCATAAGTAGTGTATATGTATATGTGTGTGTGTATAGTAATATCAAAAGAATAGCTAAACAAGCTTGGACGATTAACAGATTTTTAATATATGATAGAATAATGGATTGATTCATTCTTCCCACCACTAAACTGGTTCTAGTTTATCCTAATTCATTTGTATATTAATACATAACAGATATTTTTTTAGATGCACTCAAAATAGGCAAACAAGATATGCAAATGAAAAATCTACTTGAATACATAAATACAAATGAAATATAAGTAATACTTATTATGTCATTAACTGTTTAATATAACCTGTGATATCATAGGTAGGATTTATTAAACATATCAACACCATTCATTAAACTGCGCCCTGCGTGAGAATGCACCTCTGCAGAGGGGTAAGACTCCCCCAAATGGGGCCACCTGTTGGCCGTGGGTGGCGACCCGTGATGCTTAAGGACGGAGTCTTGATGGATGAGCAGTCCATGACATGCAACACTCCACTTAGACCCTTACTTATGCTAGACAGGCGGTCGGAGAGGCCCCATCCGATCAATCGGCTGGTCACGTCAAGCTCTAGCACCTATATGATTGCCCCAACCCTATTGCCTTTAAGGCAAGTCCCAACCCTTTTTATCATATGGGTGCTAGAAGGCGGTGGCTGAGGGTCTACATGTCCTGGGAATGATGTTAAACTCTATCTGATGGTGAGGTTCCAGTTTCCTAGGTAGATGCTCTACTGACTGGTGTGTAAATTATTTGTATTTGATAGGAATACTTGATGTCATATAATTGTGCAAACAAATGATTATAGACAAATAGAAAAGTCCAATTTCAAAAATTTATTGGACCATTCAAAATATAGTTATGATTATTATCAAACATATACAGATGAATCTAATTTCAGCATTAAATAACCCGCATGGAGTTGATATGTCGTTAAACAAAACCAAACATTCTACAGGATGATTTAAAAGTAACTCCATATTTTAAACTATTTATATTTTTTTTATATGCAGTTACATTTTTCTCAATTCTTGATTTTCATGCAAGATGGTGCTCCTCCACATTTTGCTATTGTTTGTGAATGGTTGAATCACTATTTTCCTGGAAGATGGATGGGTAGATGTAGTCCGCATAAGTGGCCAGCCAGAAGCTTTAATTTAATACCCTGTGATTTTTTTTCTTTGGGGTGGGCTGAAGGTGCAAGTTTACTCTACGAAACTGACTTTGGAAAATCTTGAAGGACGAATACGAGAATTATTTTCTGCCATTCCATAAGAGTTCCTGGGAAGATCAGTTGATGCGATTCCTGTATGGCTTGAGAGGCTGGAGGTGAATGCTGGTGCCCATATAGAATTTTAAATAAAACTCCATGTTTTGTGTGTTCTTCTAATATTCAATTTTTGTAAAAATAAGGATTCAGAAATAAATTATAAGATTTTTAGGACCATATTAGCTTTAGACACCCCTTTTTGATCTCTATTAAGAAAGGACATGTTTTTCATTTACACTATCAATATCCGGTTGTTTGTTAGGGGTTAGTTTTATAATTTTTTTAAAATATCTAAAAATTGTCTGTTAAAACAACCGGATATTGACGGTGTAAATGAAAAACATGTCCTTTCTTAATCGAGATCAAAAAGGGGTGCCTAAAGGTCATATGGTCCGATTTTTAAACTAAAGAGTTATTTTACAATCATCCTGTAGAATAGTTATATGTTAAAGAAAATATTCATATTTACTTTTTGATATTTTTTTTTCTTTAACTTGACCATCAGCAAGCTTGGAAATAATTGCCTTTTTTTTTTTTTTTCTATTTTTCTTTTTTTATAAAGATGCAAAATCTTAAGAAATTCTGTCACACATGACTTATTGATTCCCATCTAAAATGTCTCATCAGTATTATCAAATAGTTTCTATATATTAATATTCGTGTTCCTTATAAGTATGAGTGTTATCATCTTGCAACTGGTTCATGTTCCTTATAAGTATGAGTGTTATAATATATGTGTTCCTTATAAATATGAGTGTTATAATATTCGTGTTCCTTATAAATATGAGTGTTATAATATTCGTGTTCCTTATAAGTATGAGTGTTATAATATTCATGTTCCTTATAAGTATGAGTGTTATAATATTCGTGTTCCTTATAAGTATGAGTGTTATAATATGTGTTCCTTATAAATATGAGTGTTATAATATTCGTGTTCCTTATAAGTATGAGTGTTATCATCTTGCAACTGGTTAAAAATGAAACCGTCCAAATCTTTCAAGATGAAATGCAAAAATGTAAATCCTTATTATCTGGTGTTGCTTATTTGCTGAATTCTTATTTCTTATGTGTGTCATCAACTCAGCTAAATAATGGACCATTACATTTTCATCATAAAGAAAGAAAGGGAAGAAAAAAATATAAGAATGAAAGAAAGAAAGAAAGAAAGAGAGTAGGGGAAAGATAGAGAGAAGGGGTGAGTGCGTAGAAGCGATAACACTAATCTGTTTCAAAAGAAGGAAAGAAAGAAAAAAAGAGTGAGAGAGAGAGTTAATTCAAGATTATTATACTTTTTACATATTGAAGTATTTAGCAGTAGCTCTTAAGTAAACATATCAAATGTTGTGATAATTAGATTATACTGTGCTATATCCACAGGTCCTGTTAGTTGAATATAGATTTATCTATTTGTATCTTGTTTATTTAAACTTGTTGGATTTGATGTTTCTCTTATCTGTCACTGTGTATCTGTAAATCCTTGACTTTCATCCCAGATCAATCTTCAAGGTTTCATGATCGTTGATTTTCATCCTCGTCATCCACTGAATTTTGAAGGATTCTTCACACTCCTAACTGCTGACATCCACTGATGAGTCCAACGAGCAATTCTCGCTGTAAATACAACCAGTCACGAATACTGACCAACTGTTCTCACCTTAAAGTATTGGAATGGCAAGACGACTACCCAGTGATCATTTTCCAAGAATTGTTTGGAACGCTTGGAGGCATTGCGCTCATCCTCAACTGCCTTGTGCTTCTGGAATCGCGATACACCAGCGGAGGTCAAAGTGCATCTCTTGTTTTTGTTCGGAGTCTTTTAGTTGGTGATGTTCTCATTGGCCTTTTTGGCGTCACCAAAGCCATTTATATAGAATTTCGCAAAGACCGAAAGATCGATTGCTTTCTCTCGGAGAGTCTTCTGATCACAGCATCTACAGCGTCGGCATTTTCCTTGCTTTGGCTCACGATCGACAGTTCTTTGAAACTGACTCGTCCGCTTGATCCTCATTTCCGTATGCACAAGAAAAATGTCATCGCTTTAATGGTGATGCTTTGGAATGGTTCCTTTCTTGTCGGATTCGCACCCCAGATGGGATGGGTCCTCATCGACTGCACCTGTCTCTTCTTCTGCTATTATAAACCAATGTACTTGCTTTTTGTTGGTGTCTTGTGGGACCTTTGCATCTTATTAACAGTCTGCCTTTTGGTTTACCAACAGCATGCGAGACGACGGCACAGCAGTAGATGCCTTTCATTGAACTCCCAGGACGGCAAGAAGTACAACATGCTCATTATTCTTGTACGCGTGCACATCATTGTTTGGCTGATAAATTATCTCCCCCTAAAGATTTACGTGATATTAAAGTATTTTTACTTTGATGATAACTTCCGGTTAACAAGCTATACCATTCTCTATTTTCTTTACTGCCTCTGTTGAAAGCAATCGTCTGTGCAATTCTTCATGGCTTCCAAGCACGGGAGATGCGCAGCGTGATTAGTCGCCACTGTTACCATCTTGTGTGGTGTTGCGGTTACTGGACCCTGAAAACGAACACTACGTATAGTGTCAGTATTGTGAGTGATAACCAATTGTCATCGTCGGTTCATTTCCCTTCCCAGTTGACATTCAGTTCAATGTTATCTAATGACCATTTGAATTTGTCTGTTACAGACTTTCCAGCTGTGACCCCAGAGGTTGCAAATGCTTCAGGGCGTTCTCAAAATGTTGATCTTGATAATAAAGTGACCTGGGGAAATGGTTCTTCGGAAATGGTCACCCACCTGTAATTATTTCATCTTTAAATATGATATGGCGTTGAATAAAACCATGAATAGTACAACGGAAAATAAATGATTGTAATTTTTTTTTATTGAAAATGTTGAATTTTAGGATTGATAATGATCATGTTCTATTTTTTAATTTTTGTGTGATTCCATTGAAATGATTTAATGTCAAGATTAAAGTTATATAACTCAGGGTGAAAAAAAAAATGCAAAATTTTCAAGAATTTGCCACTGGAAGAAATATGGTTTTAACACCAATTTTAAAGCAGTCTTTATTACAGTCAAGTCATGCAGAAATCACTGGTTCTCACTAGATTATTGAAGTTAAGCTAGCAATGAGCCTGTTCAATACTTAATTGGGTGACCACTTAAGTAACATAAGTCTTTTGTTTATCAAAGTGACTTCATGCGGCATTAAATGACCTGAAAAAGGTGGGTATGGTATAAATAAATAAATAGTCTTTAATTTTTCTCTGGATTTGTTTGAGCATTTAAGAACTGCTATATTATTATCCTTGTGTCATCCTTAAAGCATACATCTAAATTTCATCTTGATTATTATTAGAAAAGAAGATTTTTAGATAATATTAGAGTCAAAAGTTTTGTAATATTTTGGTAACGTGAGATACAATTTGGCAGCTGTGGATGATTTCCCAGGATCAAGAAGGTGGTAAACCACACTGGACTGTGACATGCCAATACTCAGTGCTACTTGGTGGATTTGCCTCTTATGGAGTATATGGGTGCTAGAAGGCGGTGACTGCGGGTCTACATATCCTGGGAATGACGTTAAACTCTGTCTGATGGTGAGGTTCCAGTTTTGGAGGTTTGGGGAATGTGGAGCACCCCTTCATCACCATTGCTCCCTGGTCCACTCTGACCCGGAGTGGTAGTACCTGTTAGGGTCCCATCTATGGCTTAAATAGAAAAACATGAGTTTATAAACAAAATTGTATAATGCATTAAGAATGAATTTATTTCACAACTTTGTCGGCATTAAATGACCCACCGAGGTTGATATGCCATAAAACAAAACAAACCAAACCTTACTTAAAATCTTATGGAGTATGCCATTGGAATCTATGGTTTTAGGCCTACCTGATCATGCTTGATCATCAAGGTTCTTGTAACCTGAACAAAATTTCTTGAATAATCTGGTTACTGTAATGGGATCAACACTTGCCTCCACCTTTCAAACAACCCTGTCGACTAGGGCTTTAGAATACACCAACTGCACCTCGGCAGAGGGGTAATACGACCACCCCCACCCCATGTTGGCCGTGGGTGGCAACTCGTGATGCTTAAGGATGAAACCCTGGTGGCTGAGCAGGCAATGACATGCAACACTCCACTTTAGCCCTTACTTGGGCTAGACAGGCAATCGGAGGAGCCTTCCTCTGTTAAATCAGCTGGTCATGTCAAGCCCTAGCATCTATATGATTGTCCTTATGGCAAGTCCCAACCCTTTTTATCATATATGTGCTAGAAGGTGGTGGCTGAGGATTTTGGTGTCCTGGGTGTGATCTTAAACTCTATCTGATGGTGCATTTTCAATTTAGAGCTCTGGGGAATGCAGAGTACCCCTTCATCACCATTACTCCAAGGACCACTCTGACCTGGAGTGGTTGTACTTGTTAGGGTCCCATCTATGGGTTAAATAGAAAAAATGAGTTTAAAAAATCTGTTTAAAAAATTGAGTTTGAAAAAAAGATTAAATAACCAACAAGATTTAATAAAACAAAATGTCTTCGGCAAAAAATAACCCAACAACGGTTGACATGCCGTAAAATGTAACCAACTAACCTCTTATTCTTCTTAGTAAAGTACTTAATCCTAATTCCACTCATCTCTCCCTGAAACTGTAATTTTTTTACTCTTTTTTTATTGGAGTTGTCATAATAATAGGTAAGAAAGAAAAGACCCCTCCTCCCTCCAGAAAAAAATGTCAACAACACTTATATACAGGAGAAGGAAAACTCTGAATTTAAACCTGTTAAACTCTGCCTAAGAAATTGACCTTGTGTCACATCCTGCTCATGTGCAAGGGTTTGGTAAATATATATATATATATATATATATATAAGATAAATCTAATGAGTCAGACGAACCTACTAAAAGTTTTGCTTAATGCTCTTCAGGGCTAAGATCTAACTCAGTCAGATCTTAGCCCTGAAGAGCATTAAGCGAAACTTTTAGTGGGTTTGCCTGACTCATTAGATTTATCTTTATTATTTGCTCTACTTAGGTATTGAGCACTTTTTACTTATTAGCTTTAGTCTTCTGGCGGGTTTGTATGTATATATATATATATATATATATATGCATATAAATTGTTTTTTCTTTTGGCCAAAGTATTGTACTAATAGATTATTTTTTTATTGGTACGATTATCTTGGTCTTTTCTTTTTTCCAAAAATTTTTTTCTTCCCGGTTGATGTTTGCTAATATATTTTTACAATCAAACTATTTGCTGTGTTTTTTCTCACTGCGAGGATTTACCAATAAGTTTGGTATATTATATATATATATATATATATATGTATACAGGTATTGAAAAAACCTATATCAGATTCCTTTATGTATGGAAATTTGGATAAATAGTAGAATAGATAAAATGTATATGATTGGTTTGTATTCCTTTCACAGGGTAAAATGAACCTGCAGACTTGATTTACTGTACTGACTGCTCTTAATTGGTTCCTATTATTTCTTATTATATGTAACTGAATATCTTTATTGATTTATCCACTGATCTCCTGATGCATCCTGTATAATGTAAGGGTTTTGCATAAACGACTTAACCTTATTATATATTATATATACTAGCAAATATATGCACCCTCCGGTCGCACTTATTTAAGTTTTAATGTAATGAAATATGTTAAATTAGAAAGACTAATGAAACTAAAAAAGAATGCAGATAAAATGATTTAAAACAGAGGGGGTATAATCGAAAAGTAGAACAACTTTGAAACTAACTCTTCCATCATATTCCTAATTTAACTATTTAGTTAAAATAGGAAGTAAAGAATAAAGTTACAGTTATATCTTCTTGTTAATGGATTTCTTTTAAGATTTATCTTCGAAATTTTTGCTCATATTCATTAAGATAAAACCAAACAATTAGAAATCAATATTACTAAGCAAATATTTATTAAAAATCAAATTTGTAATATCAATATGCAAATTAGACTTCCTGTTCACACTCCAAAATGCTATATTGTTGTATATATAAATACAATTGCATGTTATTAGTATGCATATCTGACCAACAGTATTAATAATGTAAAACTATTTTATTAATAAATAAGGTTTGAATGAAAATAAAATAATGGAGAATATGATGAAAATAACTAAGGGAATTGTGACTTGAGTAGTAATATAGTTTCGGTTACAGACAGAAAAACACACAATCTCCATTATAATAAGATTATAGAGTAGAAACCCTGGTGTATTGATTTGTTTACTTTTGAGATTTACAATTGCTGGGCATTTTTAAGTAGAATTTCATTGCTATTTCTATGTATATTTTAATTATTAGATGTCTTCAAATATAAATCTAATCATCATAATTTTTGCACAAAAAAACAAGAACTGGTCATATTTAATGTGTATACTGTTACGTTCGCCTATCGTTTCAAACGTTTACGAGCTGTTCTATCAGAGACCAAAGAAAAGTGAAAGGTACACATGCAAAAATTGGCAATAGAACAATAAGACGCAGTATATTATTTTAAGACATGGTTTTATTCAAGAAGTCGAGAGTTGGGAGGAAAGAAAAAGGTGGGAAGTTCATAAGCATGTATGCATTTATATATATCCGCAATGAGAATATTCATCGGGACGATTTTGAACCCACATATACATATGTAAATTGAAGGGAAGTATGAGGTGGTAATCTCTATAAGAATTCATGACAGAATGGGGCACTTAAAATCTTAATTTTGTCGATCCATCCATGGGCTTGCGTTTGGTAAGCTTCGCTTATTTAATGGTTCTGTTGTGGGTGGCGACCCGTGATGCTTAAGGATAGAGCCCAGGTGGATGAGCAGTTCATAACATGCAATACTCCACTTTGGCCCTATCTTGGGCTAGATGGGCGGTCGGAGAGGCCCCCTCCAATCAATCAGCTGGTCACGTCAAGCCCTAGCACCTATATGATTTTCCCAACCCTATTGCCCTTATGGCAAGCCCCAACCCCTTTTTATCATATGGGTGCTAGAAGGCGGTGGCTGCGGGTCTACATGTCCTGGGAATGACGTTAAACTCTATATGATGGTGAGGTTCCAGTTTTGGAGGTTTGGGGAATGTGGAGCACCCCTTCATAAAACAAAAACAAACAAACAATGGTTCTGTTCTTGGCTGGGTGGATGACTATTCAGGGTCTAATTACTTCTGTCCGCATGAAGGTGATATCAGGATTCCAACTGGCCATAGTAGTAAAATTATTCTTTAGGCCACATGAAGACTGTCATCGCCTATCCTCGATGAGGTGAGTAGCCCAACTGTGTTCACCAAGAGGCTCCGGAGTGAAAACTAAACTAGTGATAGAGATCTCTTCCCTTCCCCCAAAAAGACAGTGATGCGTATTTCCGTTCATCTCTTTGCCTCCCTTTTCTTCAGAGGCTGGCCTACGTGACAAAAACTGGTCAAAGAAATTCTGCTCCAGATTGGGATCATTTAGTGGGATACGTACCTCAGCTCTGACGTCACAGAGTTTCAAGAATGTTCTGGGGTGTTCCCTTTTAACTTTCGAGTTTCGTTCTATAATCAATTTCGAGTTACTCGTAATACGTAACAATACACATTTATTTTGTCATTAATTGTTTTATTTTCATAGTTTCATCCAGACATACATACATACATACACACCAACTGTTCTTTATATATGTATAGACTAGAAGTGGCGACCTGGCGTCGCTTGGGGAGAGAGCAAAAAAGTTAGTCTCGCAGATCTATTATTACTGAATCAGGAGTTGATCCAGCCAGGTGGGGTGTCAGAGAAAAAAATGTGCACAGACACTTTGAAAAAAAAAAAAAAGAAATTGTCTCCTATTTGAAATATTAAATGCAAAAAAAGCATTCATGCTGTTACTATTTAAACTATATTTTTTTAATTACCTTCACAAATATAAATCAAATCTTCATTATTTTTGCTCAACAAGCAAGATCTGATGATAGTGAATTTGTATATATATTTACTTGTTGTTAATTGTATTATTTTCGTAGTTTCATCCGGACATACATGCATACATATACACCAACTGCCCTTTATATAAGTACTAGAAGTGGCTACCCAGCATCACCTGTGCAAAAATTATGAAGATTTGATTTATATTCAAAGATATTTAAAAATTACTATATACATAGAAATAGCATTAAAATTCTACTTAAAAATGTCCAGCATTTGTAAATCTCAAAAGTAAACAAATCAATACACCAGGGTTTTATTTCCCTTCTACCCAGTTGACACTGGGTAGTCACTTCTAGTAATATCATAAAGGAACACTCATAGAAATGTTAACATTTTTTCAAAACACCCTGTATAATCTTTTTTGCTGTATTTGAAATGAATGTACACAGACAGGATATAATCTATTAATTTTAGTGGCTAAATACTAACTGCATCCATTACTTGAAGAAATCAATAGATTTGTTTACTCATGTATTACAAAATCCTTCCCACACATAAAGTGGTTAGTTGTAGTATTTCTTTCTTTTTCATTCATGAAATCAGAGAATGTCACACGCCTATACTATTAGTAGAGTCGGTTATATATAATTAACATATTAAAAGCCAAATTACTGCTAATTAAACAGATATAGCCAACACCAGGAACATGTAACTTTACAGCTGAAAGTGATACCATTTGTTTTTATTTGGATACAAACTAAAGGGTTTTCATCTGAATAAAAGGAACAAGTATTTCTTGACATTGTAAAATTAATGTTGTCTCTTCTGTGCCAACACACGCACACATGTATCCTCTCTCTTTCTCATGTATGCATACACATGTATGTACATGTTTGTGTGCACATACACACTCTTATGTACAAATATGTCTAATCACATATACACACTTCAGAGTATGTATACACACTTTTTTTTTTGTGTGTGTTTTGTGTGGTATCATTTGTAAAACTCTTATTACCAAAGTGATTATTTTCTGCTTTAGTGAATTAATTTCCTACAAATCACCAATAGATGCCTTCGTTCATCTTGGGCTTTTCTTTGTCTTGATTCTAGAAATGAAATGGCTTCCTTCCTGTGTTTTTCTCTCTCTCTCTGCTCACCGTCCACAATAAACCTGTCACTTGCCCAGTGCTGCCTAGGTTCTGTAATGTTTACGGCTGCCCTGACCCTGGCACTTGTTCCATCTCTTGGAGAATAGAAATTATCAACTTGATAAAAAAAACAAAAGACTAAAATGGTGGCACTTTTGTTGTTGAGTTGATTTAGTACAACCATACCTGCTTTGAATTTTGCAACAATTGCCTTCTTAGCCCTATTCATCCTTTATTACTTTCTGGCAAGGAAGACTGACTCAGAAATTTCAGAAAAGTAAAATCCCTTTTTCTATGTGGACTTTATGTATGAATGTAAAGTGATGCTGATAACTTTTTTTATTTATGCGTCCTCGGAAGTACATATTTGCTTTAAATGAGTCCCCGGGAAAATTTATGGGCCCCATTGAAAGCCATCTAACCCCTACCTGGTAACCCACCCTGTTGGCTGGGGCGTTAGAATGCACTGACTGCAGCTGTGCAGAGGGGTAAGACTCCCCAATGGGACCACATGTTGGCCGTGGGTGGCAACCCATGATGCTTAAAGACAGAGTCTTGGTGGATGAGCAGTCCATGCAGTCCTGCAACACTCCACTTAGACCCTTACTTAGGCTTGACGGGCAGTTGGAGAGGCCCCTCCGATCAATCAGCTGGTCACGTCAAGCTCTAGCACTATATGATTGCCCCAACCCTATTGCCTTATGGCAAGCCCCAACCCTTTTTATCATATGGGTGCTAGCTGAGGGTCTACATGTCCAGGGAATGACGTTAAACTCTATCTGATGGTGAGGTTTCAGTTTTGGAGGTTTGGGGAATGTGGAGCACCTCTTCATCACCATTGCTCCCTGGTCCGCTCTGACCCGGAGTGGTAGTACCTGTTAGGTCCCATCTATGGGTTAACTAGAAAAATGAATTTATAAAAAAAATTGTGTATCCATTAAGAATGAATTTCTTTCAAAACTTTATCGGCATTAAATGACCCATTGAGGTTGATATCCCGTAAAACAAACCAAACCAAACCTACCTTGTAACCTATCCTGTGTAATTAATTTCTAAGAAACTATTGAAATGTATTTACAGTTAGCTTGAAATGATGAGGGAAGAAAAAAAGAAAAACACTGGGATGCATGGATACAATTTGACTGCATTACTATACTTAGTACAGTGAGCATTGAGATAATCGCATTCTATAATCGTGTGCGACGTACCGGTAGCCCAGAAGTAGAGTCTCTGACTCTGCGTGCTGGGTTCTCGGGTTCGATCTCTGTTGGAGGGAGATCGTAGGTATACACCGCTGATGAGACTTAATAAAGTTGGAACAGCTGTACGGTGTTCCACATGTCACACGCGTTATTCGCCGAGTTTGCTTGTTATAATTATTTCAAAAATATAAATAATAATATACTTTACTTAATGCTTCAAAAGCAAATTATCAAATTCTATTATATATATATATATTATGAAGAAATAGAATGTGTTAAATATAAATGGAAAGGTGGATAAACCAACACAAACAATTGATTCAATTAATATTCTGTCTTTATCTATTAAAATTCTTCTTCAGAATGAATTTGTTAATCTACAAAGATGATAGAGTGTAAATATTGCACCCATCAAGAATGAATAAAACAAAACGTCTTTGATATAAAATGACCCAATGGGTTGACATGCTGTAAAACCCAACCAATCAACAACAAAAAAAAAAAATTCAAAGTTTGAAAACTGCATAGGTGAAAAACTCATTTACCAAGTGCTGTTAGGAGAGGAATACTTGATGCCATATAACTGTAAATTATTTGTATTAATAATACTTACTTGAAGTTATAATTGTTTACTTTGTTATTATTATTATTATTAGTTACTTGAAACCGTTTGTGTGCAAAAAATGATACTCCTAGATATGTTAACATGCTGTTAAAATCAATTTTTAAAAGAGTGGAATTATTACTGCTTCACATACGTGGGCTTGAGTCATGTTATACTTTGTCTGGCATAAGGCTATAAGTGTTTGACACCTAGTGAGAATCATACTCACTCGAGTAATTGTGATCTGTGAGATTAGCTTTCTAACCCACTACTTTGTTTAATTAATTTTTACATCGACTTAAACCTTTGCTGAGGAGTAAAATCACCCCAATGAGGCTACCCATTGGCCATGGGTAGCAACCCGTGATGATTAAGGATGGATTCCTGGTGGCTGAGCAGTCATGACATGCAACACTCCACTTTGGTCCTTACTTAGGCTAGATGGTTAGTTGGTCAGAGAAGCCCCCTCCAATCAAGCAGTTGGTCACGTCAAGCCCTAGCACCTATATGATTGTCCCAACCCTTTTGCCCTTATGGCAGATACCCATCCCTTTTTATCATATATGTTCTAGAAGCCAGTGGCTGAGGGTCCAAATGTCCTGGGTATGACGTTAAACTGCATCTTATGGAGAAGTTCTAGTTCTGGAGAGTATAGAGTACCCCTTTATTGCCATTACTCTCAGGTCCACTCTCAGTGATATTACCTGTTAGGGTTCCATCTATGGGTTACATAGATTAAAAAATGAGTTTTTAAAAAATTAAATATCCAACAAGAATGAATAAAACAGTCTTCAGCATAAAATAACCCAACAAGGGTTGACATGCTGTAAAACCTGAACAACCAACTAGTTCTAGAGCTCTGGGGAGTGTGGAGTATACATTCATTGCCATTACCCCTCGTCCAATCTGTCTCAGAGTGGTAGTACCTGTTAGGTAGGAATAGTTGATGACATATAACTGTGTGTAAATTATTTTTTATTAAGAATAGTTACTTAAAGCTATTATTATTTACAAAGGATTATTATTGTTAGTTACTTGAAATCATATAACTGTGTGCAAAATAGGATACTCCGAGATATGTTTACATGCTGTTAAAATCAATTCAATTTTAAAAAAAATGAAAGCATTACTACTTAACATACGTGGGCTTGAATCAGATTACGCTTTGTCTGGATTTTACAGCATGTCAACCCTTGTTGGGTTATTTTATGCTGAAGACTTTTTGTTTTGTTTATTCTTGATGGTATTCAAATTTTATTTTTTCAGACTCAATTTTTAAAAACACTTTTTAACTCTTTTTTTCTATTTAATCCATAGATGGATCCTAACAGGTATTACCACTCTGGGTCATAGTGGACCTGGGAGTAATGGTGATGAAGGGGTACTCCTCACTCCCCAGAGCTCCAGAATTTAAACTTCACCGTTCAGTCACTGCCCTCTTGCACATATATAATAAAAAGGGTTAGGGTTTACTATAAGAACAATACAATTGGAAACTATCATATTAGTGCTCGGGCTTGTTATAGGAACCTCTCTGACCGCCCGTCTTGCCCTAAGTAAGGGCCAAAGTGGTGTATTGCATATCATGGACTGCTCAGACACCATGATTCTGTCCTTAAGTATCATGGGTGGCTACCCCGACCAACGGGTGGCCTCATTGTGGAGGATGAAGGGTTTCCCACTGCAGAAGTGCAGTCTACAGTTCCAGCCATAGGCCGGACAGTAAAAAGAGGAGATGCCCAAAGAGGCATAATAAATAATAAATAAAACATCAACATGAGGTAACTCGCTCGCTCACTTCGCAATGGCATTAATTGATCTTCAAAGTTACTTCACTGCTTCACATATGTGGGCTTGAGTCATACAGGGTGACCCCCAAAAAAACAGAATTTGGGTTCTGGTAGTTTGCATTAGTAATAGTATATAACAAGGTGACCCTCCCCCGACCCCCCCCCAAAAAAAAAACCAGAATTTGTGTTCTGTTTTAATTTTGGGTCACCATATATTAAACTTAGTCAGGTACAAAGCTATGTGTTTGTTGACACCCAGTGAGAATCATACTCACTAGATGAATAATGATCTGTGAGATTATCTCTCTAACCCAGTAGATTGCTGAAGCTTTTAAAGTTAACTTCAAAATTGCATATCCACTGAGGGATGATGTTATTCAATTTTTCTCCATTTCATCTCCCCCCCATAAAAAAAAAACAGAATTTGGGTTCTGTTTTATTTTTGGGTCACCCTATATTAAACTTAGTCTGGTACAAAGCTATGTGTTTGTTGACACCCAGTGAGAATCATACTCACTAGAGCAATAATGATCTGTGAGATTATCTCTCTAACCCAGTAGTTTGCTGAAGCTTTTAAAGTTAACTTCAAAATTGCATATCCACTGAGGGATGATGTTATTCAATTTTTCTCCATTTCATCTCCCCCCCTAAAAAAAAACAGAATTTGGGTTCTGTTTTATTTTTGGGTCACCCTATATTAAAACTTAGTCTGGTACAAAGCTATGTGTTTGTTGACACCCAGTGAGAATCATACTCACTAGATGAATAATGATCTGTGAGATTATCTCTCTAACCCAGTAGATTGCTGAAGCTTTTAAAGTTAACTTCAAAATTGCATATCCACTGAGGGATGATGTTATTCAATTTTTTCTCCATTTCATCTCCCCCCCCATAAAAAAAAAACAGAATTTGGGTTCTGTTTTATTTTTGGGTCACCCTATATTAAACTTAGTCTGGTACAAAGCTATGTGTTTGTTGACACCCAGTGAGAATCATACTCACTAGAGCAATAATGATCTGTGAGATTATCTCTCTAACCCAGTAGTTTGCCGAAGCTTTTAAAGTTAACTTCAAAATTGCATATCCACTGAGGGATGATGTTATTCAATTTTCTCCATTTCATCTCCCCCCCATAAAAAAAAAAACAGAATTTGGGTTCTGTTTTATTTTTGGGTCACCCTATATTAAACTTAGTCTGGTACAAAGCTATGTGTTTGTTGACACCCAGTGAGAATCATACTCACTAGAGCAATAATGATCTGTGAGATTATCTCTCTAACCCAGTAGATTGCTGAAGCTTTTAAAGTTAACTTCAAAATTGCATATCCACTGAGGGATGATGTTATTCAATTTTTCTCCATTTCATCTCGATTGCAAAGAGCATCACATCACTACTCATGCTTTGCTAATCTTGTAATTATGCATTTTAGAGGAAATGCTCATTGGACTCTGCTTGATTGGGCAGCCACAACCCATTTGGCTATGAAGGGCTGATCATAAAAGCTGATCAGATTTTCTGATTTTGGTCACTTCCTCTATTTAATCTGATCACCTCGAGTTTGCTTATCTCACTTCCGGGGTAACATAAGCTAACCTCGCTACAAATACGTACAGTTAATTTACCTTTCAATATTTTGGCTGATGGATAGTGGTCGTAGTTTCTATAGCAACATAAAGCCTGATTAGTATCTTGAAAAATAGTCCAAACCCTGTATTACCAGACTTTGCACATAATTCTTTGGGTTGTAAATCTATCTATACATATATAAAGGGCAGTTGTGTGTATGTGTATGCCCGGAGGAAACTTCGAAAAAAATAAAACAATTAACAACAAAGTAAATATATATACACATTAAATATCACCAGGGCTTGGTTTTTGAGTTAAAAATAATAGAGATTTGATTTATATTCGTGAAGATAATCAAAAAAATAAAATCTAAATGATAACGGCATGGATTTTTTTTTTTTTCATTTAATATTTTAGATAGTAGACATTAACATTTCTTTTCAGAGTAGCTGGATCAATGAAAGGTCTATTTTTTTACATAGGGATTTAAACGGGGCATCCCACGAGGATTCAACTCACGATTCAGTAATAATGGATCTGCGGGACTAACTTAAAAAAATCCCCCTCTACCCAGGCGACGCCGGGTAGCAGCTGCTAGTTATGTATAAAGTGCAGAGTAATTCATTATCTCTTGGGTTAGGTGCAGGGGGTAGAAACATATTAAAAAAAAATTTTTTTTTTTTTTCTTTTTGGAATTATTCTTTAAGATATAAAAGATATTTTGCTTGCTGTATATTTATTCATTGTTAAAAGTACTAACATAAAAAACGCCCTCTGGGCAGTGTAAAAAATAATTTTTCAAAGGTATTGTCTAGGGGAGGTGAATTTAAAAAATACATTTAATTTTTTTTTTTTTAATTAATTATTTACTTAAAAAGCTACATATTCACTCCACTCCACTGAGATATTTGTTTTGTTTTACAACAGTAGGGACCTCCAAAACATTTCTAAAAATTTCTGATTTAATTATTCAGACTCATCTTTACAGAAAAATTAAAAAATTGTACGAGTAAAATATATTTTGTTTGGATTTCATAAAATTAAATACTCAATCTAGTAAAAAAATATTTTCCCCTAAAATATATTTAGGAAAAAACTATTTTAAACATAAATTCATCTAAAGGTTAATAAGTATTGAAATTTTTATGAAAATTTGACTCTTAATTGATTTTTCATAGAATTTTTTTTTTTTTTTTTAAAGTCTGAAGGCATAACTTGATGTGGCCACATTAAAAATCAATTGATTCAGTAGTGCAAAAATGTAAACATTGTTTTTGTTCATAATTTTCATTATTTTCAGAGGCTGAAAAAACATTTTTTTAAATCATCAGAATTATTTAAATGTTTACTCTTTCGAATGGTTCAAAAATATTATATTATAATATTAACCTTTATTCAAGTTTCCTTATGTTAAATATAGAAGGAGGTAATTTTACTCATTGAATTGGAAGTCCCTTTACGACAGCCGATAACCTGAATTGTTGGACATGTACAAATGTTACACGGATATTGTTAAATACACAAACCTTTTCAAATTTAATTTCCAAGGAGATTATATGACTATTTCTTGTTTGTATATAATTTTTTGTAAAGCTCTATATGTTAAATAACTTTGAATATATATCTTATTATAATGGAGATTGTGTGTTTTTCTGTCTGTAACCGAAACTATATTACTACTTAAGTCATAATTCCCTTAAGTTATTGACATCACATTCTCCATGATTTCATTTTTATTTAAACCTCAATGATTAATAAAATTGTTTTACATTATTGATACTGTTAACCATATCTACATACTAATAACATGTGATTATATTTATATATACAACAAAATAGCGGTTTACAGTGTGGACGGGAATGCTAATTTGCATATTGATATTAAAAATGTGATTTTAATAAATATGTGCTTAGTAATTTTAATGAATATAAGCAAAAATTTCTTCAATGAATCTTAAATGAAATCCATTAACAAGAAAAGATAACTGTCATTTTATTCTTTACTTCCTCTTACTTCCTCTTTTAACTAAATACTTAAATTAGAAAAATAACAATGAAAGACAGAGTGATGGAAGAGTAAGTTTCAGTTGTTCTATTTTTCGATTATACCCCCTTCTGTTTCAAATCTTTTAAACTGATTCTTATTTAGTTTCATTAGCCTTTCTAATTTAATACAATATTCTATTACATTAAAACTTAAATACTTGCACCCGGAAGGTGCATATATTTGCTAGTTAAGATAAAACAAACTATATATAAATCAATAATACAGGGCATGTATTTATTAAAACTTGTTTTAAAAAACACTGTATACCATCAAAGTTTGTATACTAACTTACTGAATATGTATAGTGGTGCACTCTATTTTTATGTAGGTATGGTATTGACTATAAATTAAATACTCATTAATAAACTTACTTACATTAAGTAGGTTGATCTGTGTCGTTGTTTTTCCAGGCCAAGTGTTTTTCTCTGCGGACAAGCTCTGAATATTTTCAATTTGGCATTTAGGTGTTTGCACGATGAAGCTACTCCTTGTAGAATTCAGAATTTTTCTGTAGAGCATAATGCACATCCCTAGGATCCATTGGTCTGGGTGGGTCTAAAATCTTCCACTCTGTATTATATGGGGTTCCTTGGTCTTTGTATTTCCATATACCATATATATATATATATATATATATATATATGAGTGTTATAAGTGTATGTGTATTTATCCAACCCTTCCACCAAAGGCAGGATGAAACAAAAGGTAAGTTTTAAGGGCTGTAAAGATGGTTTGAATTTGGTTTTCCTTCTTGACTGCCTGACCAAGGCTAAAGAACCCAGTCTACCCTACTATTCATCCATAGCTGAGGGGAGAACAAGTGATTTAAGTTAATGTTAGCACCAAAGGTCTTTTTCTTGTCACATGTAGTAGAGCTTGCAAGGGTGAAGTTGGCCTGAAGAATCACGTGCGGTTAGGGGCGCTCTTTACAGGATTGGCCTTCTTCTGTGCCAGTTAATATATATCCTAGATTTATGGTGTCTTTAATTAAAAGATAAATGAATTTGTTGGGAAAAGCCTTTTTTATCTTCAAAATCATAAATGACTTATCCATAAAATATAATGGACATTTTCTGTAATTCCGAAATGAGTCATGAATATTGCAAATTTTGGCCAGACAATTGAACTACACTTTCATTGACATGAGCACACTATCCAACTTTGTTGTTGTTATTACCAGAACTGTAGAGTTGAAACATAAAACCTTTGACTTCAACTCTTCTATTTTTACCACATCCGACTCCTCTTTATGTAATCAAGTAATAATAGCCTACAAATGAATATAAAAACATGATTCAGCCCTGTTGGCTGGGGCTTTAGAATACACTGACTGCATCTCTGCAGAGACATAAGACCCCCCCCCTCCAAATGGGGCCATTTATTTGCTGTGGGTAGCAACCCATGATGCTTTAGGATGAAACCCTGGTGGCCGAACAGTCCATGACATACAGCACTCCACTTTGGCCCTCACTTAGGATGGTCCAAGACCCTCCCCCCCATGATCAATTGGCTAGTCATATCAAGCACTAGCACCTATATGAATGTCCCAACCCATTGCCCTAATGGCAAGCTCCAACCCTTTTTATCATATATGTGCTAAAAGGTGGTGGCTGAGGGTCTTACTGTCCTGGTTATGACATTAAACTCTATCTGATGGTGAAGTTCCAATTCTGGAGCTCTAGGGAAAGTGGAGTACCTCTCCATCGCCATTACTTCCAGGTCAACTCCGACCGAGAGTGGTAGTACCTGTTAAGGTCCCATTTATGGGTAAAATAGAAAAAATTGAGTAACATTAAGAATTAATAAAACAAAACATCTTTGGCATAAAATAACCCAACAATGGTTGACATGCTGGAAAATCCAACCAACAACTCAGACACTACAACAAAAAAAACTTACTATATACCAATTGGATCGATTAATTTCAGTATCACTTAGTAAACAGAAAACCATTCTGTCACCGATGTTAAGTAAAAATAAATACTAAAACTACTAGAAGGGAATCTTCTTTTCTTATTGATTATATTGTTAATGAAGATGGAAGAATAGATTAGCAGAAAAAGTTGTGTTAATAACATCAAATAGACAAAGGAAAAGTTTATTGGGCTGAGACAAAAAAAAAGTTAAAAGATGCTTATCAGATAAAGATGACACTCATCAACTGGATTGCATACATCATTTGGGGGAATCTTCCACAGAACTGTTGGGTTACAAGGGGGTTGGTCCCCTCCGATCAATCAGCTGGTCACGTCGAGCCCTAGCAACTATATGATTCTCCCAACTCTATTGCCCTAATAACAAGCCCCAACCATTTTTATCATATATGTGCTAGAAGATGGTGGCTGAGGGTCTTATTGTCCTGGGTATGACGTTAAACTCTATCTGATGATGAAGTTCCAATTCTGGAGCTCTGGGGAATGTGGAGTACCTCTTCATCATTATTACTCTTAGGTCCACTCTGAGCTGGAGTGGTAGTACCTATTTGGGTCCCATCTATGGGTTGAATAGAAAAAATGAATGAAAAAAATGTGTTTAAAAAGAAATTTGAATGCCATCAAGAATGAATAAACCAAAACATCTTCCCTTATGGCAAGCCCCAACCCTTTTTATCATATGGGTGCTAGAAGGTGGTGACTGAGGGTCTACATGTCCTGGGAATGACGTTAAACTCTATCTGATGGTGAGGTTCCAGTTTTGGAGTTTTGAGGAATGTGGAGCACCCCTTCATCACCATTGCTCCCTGGTCCACTCTGATCCAGAGTGGTAGTTCCTGTTAGGGTCCATCTATGGGTTGAATAGAAAAACATGAGTTGATAAACAAAATTGTGTTATGCATTAAGAATGAATTTATTTCACAACTTTGTTGGCATTAAATGACCCACCGAGGTTGATATGCCGTAAAACAAACCAAACCAAATCCATATAAAAAAAAAAAACCCAAAACGTCATCAGCATAAAAAAAACAACAAGGGTTGACATGTTGTAAATTCCAACCAACCTACCAACCGACATCATTTAAGAGCTCTTCCATAGAACTGTTGAGTTACAAGGTGGTCGGAGTGTAATGGTTATTATCATTGAAAATGGGCACAACAACCTCAGTTTGAATCCTGAACAAGGCCGTTTCCATTTGACATAGCACTAACATCCTTGAGAAAAGTATGAATCCAACTATTCTCCCTCCAGCTATGGGTAAAAAGTAGAGCAAACTGGGCTTTTCAATCTTGATCATTTTTATCTCTAGTCACATAATCTCTTGAGGGACCCCCACACCAAACTTTGTATTTGAATTATAAAACTAGATGGGAGCTGCACAAGAATGCTGTGTGTGATCCTGAACAAGATGTGGAAACAACACCCCCACGAGAAAACAGCTGTACGGCCACCTGCCACATATCACCCAAACCATCCGAGTAAGATGGACAAGACACGCGGGACACTGCTGGAGAAGCAAGGACGAACTCATAAGCGACGTCCTCCTGTGGAAGCCAGCACATGGGCACGCCAGTGTGGGCCGATCAGCAAAGACGTACATTGATCAGCTCTGTGCGGATACAGGATGCTGCATAGAGGACCTCCCGAGAATGGTGAGCGATAGGGATGGATGGAGAGAGATTGTACCACACCTAAGCTAAGCTTAGTAAATCACTATATTCAAACTGCCTTTATTATGACATTCTTCTAAACATTCTAATTTACAAACTGTAGGCGCCTATCCTGTTTGTGAGGAGAGAAGCTAACCTGTATTGTGTGTGTATATATATATATCTATATATGTATGTATATAATACCAGTAGCACATTAAGCGACCTGACACAAAAGTATGTATGTATATATATATATATATATATATATATATATATATATATATTTGTGTATTCCTGAAAGCTCGCTGCCAAAGTGATTGGAACAATGTCTATCATAAGTGGAAGTGGATAAATCGAAGTCTATTATTATTATAAAGGGGCCGGGTTAGCTCAGTCTGTAGAG